>CM037997.1:1490413-2155771 GCA_021234005.1 Nephelium lappaceum | reverse complement strand
TGCACATACTAGGTGGTGTACTAGGCCCATCAATCTTTGATTTGTTATTTCGAAATTACGTTATAACTAGACTGATGGATGATATATTAAAATTTGAGTCTTATTTTTTCAAGCCATAATAGCGCTCACCGACGAATTCAACCCTCCGCTTTTGGAAGGATAGACAGGAATAGGTAGATGAAATGATAAAATTTAGGACAAAATTGCACAAACTTCCCTGAGGTGACGAAATCATAAAAATGATGATATTTGGGTAACTCGCACTGACCTCTCATGAGATTCTAAAAACCGGACACAAAACCCCTCCACTGTTAGTCACCACTATAGTTAAAATTCATATATAACGGTCAAATATACAAATAGACTAAAATACTTTTCAAGTAAAATTATAAGTCATTTGTATTTTTTTTATAAATTTAAAACTATAAATATTATTTAATTAATTAAAAAATAAAATAAAATAAAATATATATATTTTTTAATTTAACTATAGTCAAAAAAATATTTTACCGTTAATCAAAAAACAAAAAATAAAATAAAAAAGTTGGTCTCGATAAGAGACATGAGAGACCCCTGGTCTCCATGAAGACCAAATTTGGTCTCCGATGGAGAACAACCTAGTCTCCACACTGGAGACTTGGAGACTAACCAATCTCCATCGTAGGAGATGCGATGGAGATGCGCTTCCATCATGTCTCCGATGATGGAAACCAAAATAGGTCTCTAGCGATGGAGACCAGAGGTTTACACCGTCAGAGACTAGTCTCTAAAGGTGGAGATCGATTGAAGATGGCGATGTCATCTTCAATTTTGAAAAAAAAAATTGCATAAACTTATTATTATTATTATTTTATATATTTGGGAGATATTTGGTTTGATGTTCATGTTTAATTTGGGTGATGCTGGTTTGATGAAAATGATGGAGATGATGATTTTGATGAATGTAGAAGATGAAATAAAAGATGAGGAAGATGATGAGAGGTAGAAGATGAAGGAGATTTTGTTAAAAAAAATATATGTATATTATATTATTATTTTGAAGGAGATTTGTTTAAAAAAATATATTATATTATATTATTATTTTAGTACTTAAAAATATTATCTTTTAATTAAAATATTTATTAATTGTGAATTGACCATTTTACCTTCATAATTTTGATCTAACGGTGGTTGACTAATAGTGACTGATGATAAAAGAGGTTTGTGTGGAGTATTTAGAACCTCAAGTAGTGCGAGTGCGAGTTACCAAAACATCGTCATTTATACAGTTTCATCAAACCTCAGAGGAATTTATGCAATTTGTCCTAAAATTTAAGTTTTTGTTTGGGAATTGAACCTCCAATTTTTTAAAGAATGGATAGGAATAGATTGATGAAATGATAAAATTTAAATTTTTGTTTGGGAATTGAACCGCTAGCTTTTTAAGGATGGATAGGAATAGATTGATCATATGATAAAATTTAGGTACATAGCCACTTATATTAAGAGTGATGTGTGATAAGATTTAGATATGAGTTTGCTTTGCTATTTATTAAATTTCGAGTGAATTTGCTTTATTCTTTTATTTGATTTAAAAAAAAAAAAAAACCTGATATGTAATCAAACAGTCTAGATAGCTACTCCAATAAATGAGAGACAAACTATTGTGACACCAAGATTACATGCTAAAGGCACCAAAATTTACACATCCGAAATGGTTTAGATTGCGTCAATTAAATTTGAGTGAATTGCTCTACCCTTTTTTGATTTTTTTTTTTTTTTAAATGTGACACATTGCAAGTCAACCAAGATTTCATTACTATTAGAACGGTCTGGATAGCTATTCTCAATAAGTGAGAGACAAACTACACCAACACCAAGATTATACACTATTAGAACAATCCAGATAACGTCAATTAAATTTTGATAAGTGAATTTGCTTTAGTTTTTCATTGGATTTGTTTTTTGAACCAAATAGCTACTGCAAACTACACTTAAAATCAACATAAGATAGAATTATAAGAGACTGGATAGCTTCAATTAAATTTTGAGTGAATTATTATAATATATATATATATATATACGATAGCCACTTTTGTAAACGAGAAACAAACATCTCACTCAGGTAAACGAAAGATAAGCTACTCTTACAATTAACATGAAAAAGGACTACCCATAAATGTTAATATTTACTAGAAGGGATTGAACTCCAATCCTATATATAAAGGGAGGAATCATTCAACCAACAACACTAGCAGCTGGTGTGCATTCTTTACTGGATTTTAACTCAACTTTATAGATGCTTTAAAGATAGATTAGCCAATGCCTCACTCGACATGTGCATTGGGTGCACCCAACATTTTCTCGTTGGGGAGATGTCAGCTGGTCTCCTTCTAAAATAAAATTTAAATGGTTAAATTTACTTTTTAAAATAACATTAAAATATTTTTGATTTTATAGTATTAAAATAATATGATATATAACAAATATTTTCATCCAATTCCATAATACACCAAATGATGAACAATATTATTTTTAATCCAAGTCTATACAGTACCAAACACATCACATTGTTGATTTATCCAATCCAATCCAATCTTATTTCATCTTGTCTAATCCAATCACATCAAAATAAGTCAATTCAATACCGTGGGCTAAAAGAGACCTGAAGATGCAATTGGTATGTGAGATTAGATTTGATTATTTTATGAAATTAGATTGGATAAGATTAATTATAACACTATATGTTATTTGATGTACTTTGGGATAGGACTAAACTAGGTATGCTTGGTTTGACGAAGGATTGGACTAAAATAAAATGATACAATATTTACTATAAATTGAAACTATTTGTATTAAATAATTATCACGTATAATTACTCTCCTAAAAAATAGTTGAATTGTTCAATTTATTTACATTAAAAATTTTAAATAAATTAGAATAAAAATATTTTCAATATTTTAAATAAATTAAAATAAATTTATATTTTAAGAAAAGGAAAAAATAATATGAATTATATTATTGTATTAGAACATACATCCTTGTTGTATGAGTGGTATTCAGTTTTATTAAAAATAAAAATATGATGGAAGTATACAATTTCAATGGAAGTAAAAATCCAATTTAGTTGTATTATAACATTTGAAGAACACAAATACATAAAAGTTTACTATTTCAACAGCAATAATTGATTGGAAAAATTACACTAAAATACCTTGACCTATCGCATTATTACAGTCATGATGTGAGTTTAAACTAAATTACACATAAATATCCTTGACCCGATTTAACTAACATTAATATGATAGAAAAGTAAAAGTTTGAAGGGTAAATGAGTCTTTTTATATATTAAATAAATTAAAAAAAAAAAATAGTTAGTTCCCAAGTAAAAACTGCCATGGCACACTAAATTTTAAAATAATTTAATTAATTTTTTTATACAAAACAATTCAATTAATTAACAATATTATTATTTAAATAAAAAATTAAAAGAAAAAATTTCAACACTCAGATTCATCGCCATTATCAACATCAACACAAACTTTATTAACAAATCACCATTAACAAACACCAACAGAAACTTCATTAGCAAAACACTAAAAACACTCATCAACACAACAGAAACTTCATTAACAAAACGACATTAACACCCATCAACACCAAAACATTCATCAACCCATAGTTATCATCATCAAACCATCATCATCAACTCATCTTAAGAAACATTTAAACAAATCTTAAGAAAAATTTAAAAAAAAAAATACAAATTAAAGCATTTGGATTCGTCGAACCCAGATTTGACTGGGTTCATAGTCGAATCTGGGTTCGAAAAAACTGGGTTCACGACGAACCCAATCGAACATGGGTTCGATGAACCCAGATTTGACTGGGTTTGTTGTGAACCCAATCAACCCAGAACCCAATCGAATCTGGGTCGACGAAGCTGGAATCCACTGGGTTCTTGACTGGGTGAACCTAGTCGAATCTGGGTTCGTCATGAACCTAGATTCGATTGGGTTCACGACGAACCCAGTTGAATCTAGGCTTGAACCCAAATACCCAGAAGAAAAAGAAGAAGAGAAGAAGAAAATGGAGAGTACGAATCCAGAAACCTCGAAGAAGAAGAGAAGAAGAAAATGGAGAGAGTATGAATCCAGAAACCTCGAAGAAGAAGAAGAAGAAGAAAAAGAGAGAAATATAGAGAGAGAGAGAGAGAGAGAGAGAGATTTTGTTTTTTAGAGAGAGAGGACATTTTGTTTAAATAATATCCCAAATATTTTTGACATATAAAAGACCAATTTACCCTTGAGATGTTAATTTTATCGTTAATTGATTGTTAGTCAAATCAGATCAAATGTATTCATGTGTAATTTAGTTTAAACTTGCATCATGATTGTAATAATTAGATAGGTCCAGGTATTTTAGTGTAATTTTTCCTATTAATTTCATTGTTGTATATGTAACCAATACGTTCATATATCATATTAAATAAAAATACCAATTTTTTGGAAAATAAAATAAAATAGTATAATTATTTATATCATATCTCAAATTACAACACTGTTAGCCTTTATAATATGGTATTTCATATAGAACGAAACTCATGTATCTCTTTCCCATTTACTATCCTTTCGGTTTTACAATTTTCAAAACACTTGAACAAAAATGATAGAGTAAGGGATCGTTTGATCTTGTCTACTTACGATTAATAGTGGTTGAATTGCACTATTACGTTGTTTTTCATTTATTCTTTTAAGTGATCAAACCACTTAAAACTACACAAAACAATAGAAAAAATTAAGTTAGAATTTTTAACTTTTCACTTAATTACAATTCCTTATGACATTTAAAAGTTTTTATTCCAAATCTATCCTCTCTAATATAACATAGTTTCAATTTATCCTAATTTTATATTACTCAAATTTTCTTTTCTATTTTTTTTCCTTGATACTTACAAAAAATATATTTGAAAAGAAAAGTCCACAATACATCTCATCTCAATTGCATGAATTAAACTAATATATTTCAATTTATAATTTAAACATTTATTTTCTAGTTGTTTAAATATATTAATATATTTAAATATATAAAGACGGTTAATACTACTATATTTTTTTAATCATATTTTAACTATGAATAAAATATTATTAATATGTACATAAAAAATCTTTAGAATTTAATTAAATTATTTATTTTTAGATGTCTGTATTAAATTAATTAAATTACTTAACAATAAATAGTTAAAGGGTATAAATATCAAATTATTAGTTTTCAACTAATTTTAACTTTAAAAAATAAACATATTTATAATATATTCACAGAAAAATAAATAAATTTATTATTCAAATTTTAGGTTTTAATCACTATTTAATTTTAGTTTTCAATAATATTATTCAGTCTTTAAATAAAAAATAAACGATCTTAAACTCAACGTAATTTTCGAAGAGAGATGTTGGAGTGGGTTGAGGAGAAGAAAGAAATAGGAAACACCTTTTTTTTTTTTTTTGTCAGTTACAAAACTTGATGAAGACAGAAGGTGGATAGATGCAAAAAACAAATAAAAGGACAAAAAAAAGAGTGACGGTCAAAGATCCAATAAATTCTGATAGAGAGTGCAATAAACGTTTGATACCTAATTATATCATGGTATTGATTATAGCAGTGATTAGATAATTTTATCTAATAATTATATTTATGAGATTTGTTAGAAGGATTGTTATTGAAGTCATATCCATATTTAATTAACAACATAATTCAAGTTGGATTTATCATATCCAATTGAAGTTGGATTGTCTAAATAGTTTAGATTGTTATCCTATTTGGTTAGATTGCATCAAATACTAAACAACAATAGAAATAGTTCAATCCAATATATATCCTAGACGTTAAATACGGGTTTTTTTTAGATAATTTTAAAAAATTTATTATAATTTATAAAATATTTATATAATCCTCTATAATTTTATTTTTATCCGAAAATTTCCGTTAAAATTAATAAAAATATTCAAAATATCTTTTAAAGATATGTGAAAAGATGCTAATATATCTAATGGTCATAAATGAATGATAAAATTATACCTCTCTCCATACATGCATATAACACGAGCACGACTTCACGAGTCACTTCAGACAAATTTTGGTCCTACCTCTGTCGATCCTCATCGCCTGTTTCCATCAATCGTTCCACTGTTTTCTACCAACTCATTGCATGTGCTTTTATGCTACCATTGGATGTTGCGTGTGGGTCAAGAGGGAGGGAGAAGTTGAGCTTCACACGCGTGTTGCGGGCTTTAGTGCGCTCCAGGAAAGGTAGACTGAGATGGAGGGGGACCCATTACATATCTGGGCCCATGAGGTCATAAAGTGCCACGTGGATGTGCCATCTAGGATCGCGTGATTGAATGCACACCCAAGGGCAAGTCCGTCCTTAGCTTGGTCAACTGCGGGCAAGATCATGATATTTGTTAGTGAACTCACGATGGACGGTCTGATTAAATCATATCATCAAACGGTTCACATAGAAATTGATGATGGTGTAATATTTATGTGCAAGCTGTGTTTGCCGTGTTGCCGCAATGACGGCAATCCATTTTGTCCTTACTTATCATGCAAAGTCAAGGTTCAATTTAGGAGACCAAAAAATATGTTAATTTCTCTTCTCTTTCTCTTTCATGGGAGTCACTCCTCCCACCTATAGGTGTATTTCTCCGGCTTTCAAAAGCGTCAGTTTCAAATATCTTCAAAGTATTTATTAAGAGAGTCCGATAATATTTTATATATTATTATGTGCCGTGTAACATGTCAACAAAATATATATATACTTATGTATAAGTGACCAATAATGATTTCGAAATAAACTTATGAAGTCTTTCGACATAGGCATATTACGAAAAACTTCGCTGAAAAGTAAATAATTGAAATCTATATCCAATTTTTTTAAATAGATGAATCATTCTTTATTGTTAATTTTTATTCAAATATTAACATTTTTATCTAAAATTATAAATAACTAAAATATCCTATTATGATCCTATAAAATTCTTTTATACCCTTCAAACTTATATAATAAGTAAATATCTTTAACATTATTATTTATGATAATAGTAAGTGAAAAATAACACATTTTTTTTTTAAAAAAAAAAAACCTAATTAACACAAAAACTAACTTGAAAACCTAATTAACACAAAACCAATCATCTCTCTCTTCTCTCTCCTATTCGTTTTTTAGACCAGTCACTCTCTCTCTCCACTCTCTCTCTTCTTCTTCTTCAAACCAGTCACCATCTCTATCCTCTCTCTCTTTCTTCTTATTCTTCTTTTTTCTTCTTTTTTTTTCTCTTTCTCTCTTATTCTCCTCAAACCCAGATCTATGTTCGAATGAACCCAATTTTGTGTTCGATTCTAATCCAGCTTTGGGTTCAATTGAGTTAGATTGATTGTGATGTTTTTGGATTGTTTTGATTGATTAGATTTTAATGTTTTTTGATTGATTGTTTTGGTATTTTTGCTGCCAGTTCTGATTCAGGTTGGTTAGATTTTATTGGTACTTTGGTTGAATAGAATTTTTGATCGATAGTTTTGGTTTAAGAAGATGTTCAATTTTTTTTAGTTTGTTCATTGAAAAATTTGGGTTGAACTTATATCTTCAAAGTTTGAAGAGATTGGGTTCAACTTAGATCTCTCTTTTTTTTTTAAAATAAAAAAATATTTTGTTTTGATTCAACTTTAATTTTTTCTTTAATTTTGATTTCTTGTTTAAATTTTGTTCAATCCAGATGTTTTCTTTTAATTTTATTTTCCTTCGAAGATGAAGATCTTTTATCTTTATCTTTTATCTTTAGATTTTTTTTTTTAATTTTTTGTTTTGGTTTTAAAAATTTTTTCTCAAATTAAAATAAATAAAATTACTCTTCAATAATTATTATTATACCCTTAAATTTAACGTCAACGGTTAGGAGATTCATCTAATAAAAACTATCGGGGATAATTTTTTATTATTTTATTTTTTAAGGTTTTTTCATAATATCCCTTTAACACATTCGTCTGCAACAGTAAGAACATGTGCTTATCGTTCCCCTCTATGATTGCACCACTTTTGTCGCAGCTTTTAATACTGTCTCTTCAATTGGAGAACTTTTTTTTTATATTATTATTATCGAATGGCCTAAAATTAAACTCAGAACCTTTTATAAATTCACATCACTTATTGGTTTGGGCATATATAGTCAGCTTCTGAATCCATTTATATATTTGTTTATCCAACAATTAAATATTAATTTCGATAAAAAAAATATTAAGATTTTAAAATTTGTGAAAATGTCAAAAATTTTCAGAGATTTTTTTATCAAAAATATTCGGAGATTTTTTATATCAATTTTTTTTCAAATAATAATAATAATAATATATCAAACATCATTTCAATATTTAATTTTTAATTTTATATAATCTCGATTTTATAATAATGTAAAATAATGTTGAGTGGATTTATGATGTTATAAAATTCAATTTATAACGTTATAAATTTTATAATTAAAATTTTGTAGGCAAAGGTGTCCATGCACTTACTAGAAAAAATGTATAAAATCCTATGCTTAATGAATTCTTTATATATCAAATGTAAGATTGCAATTGTAACTTTATGTTTGGAATCCTATGCTTTTTCTTTGAGAGTTGATATTGAATAGGTCAAATAACTATTGGGAGATGTCAAAATCAATACTACTATTCTCATAACAGATAGAAAAAGTATACTATTTACATGACCTCTAATATCTCCTCTCATAAATAAAATACAGCTACTTAATCATCCATATTAAGAAGTGATACACTTCGAATCGAAACCTCGTACTCATATATAAATATATATATATATAGAGAGAGAGAGAGACACACACACACATGCATTATCCTTTTATTACACTGACACTCTCACTCCGTTAGTCGAATTATGTTAATGATTTAAGGGTAATTTCGTCTTTTATATATTAATTTTTTTTTTATAATTTAGAAAATACAAAAGAATTAAAAATAATGAAAATTATATATATAAAGAAATTTTCATCATTGATCATATGATGGATGGTGGAGATTGATTTCAAAATTTTTTTAAAAAAAATGTTGTCAATAAAAAAAAGAAAATTTTAATTCAAGTATTTTGTGAAGTAAAGGGAGTGAAGCGTGTGTTTGGGGTTGCTCTGCCTAAAAAGTGAAGAAAATTTCATGGGTAAAAGGACTTTTGCAACATTCTTGAAAAGAAATCAACGAGTGCATATAAGTTCTTGTTTGTTGTTCGTGTATTAAAAACACAAAATCAAATATACACAAAACAGAAAATAAAATAGAGAATAAAATCAACCCTCGTAATATTTAATTCATAACACTACATTATTGATTCAGTCTTCATGCTCTACTAATGTCCCTTAATTTAACTTACAACAAAATAAGTCCAAGAATTATCTTGTAAACTCATTATTCAGATAGCCTTTATGATGTTGAACCTTAGTTGAAAATTAAAATATGGGATAATCCCAAAAAAACCCCTGATTTTTGACACATTATCATTTTTTTCCTACGTAGTTTTTTTTTTTTTTTGATCTAAAATACTACCCGACTTTAAAGTAAACACCCAAAGTATCCCATGGAAACGTATAAAAGGACGATAATACCTTTGACGTTAACAGATTCTATTAGGTGGACATAGTTGACCATTTGACTTCAAGGGCAAAAATGAAATGCAATGAAAAATGATTGGAAAGATCTTAAAAAATCATCTGACTTTTAATAGATTATTAAATTTCCCCCATAGTGTTTTGTTTTTATTCAAAATCCCTCTATCATCAATTTTTTAACAAAAATGTTAAAAGAAGTTAAAATATCGATTTACTATTTAGTTTAAATAATATTAAATAAATAATATTAAATATAAAAATATATATTTTTTTAAAAAATAAACAAATTAATTTTAAAAAACCATTTTTTAAAAAAAGTTTGTTTTGTTTGAGTTGGAAGAATCCAGAGAACAAACATAAAAACACCTAACCAGAGATGAACAGCCCATCACAATCTCTTTACCGTCATCTCATTTATTGGTCTTTATCTCATCCATTTGAATCTCTCCGCTTCCATCTCCTTTATCTTGACATATTCAAACTGCAACCATGACTGAAATGGAGCCACGGATTGTGCGTTTCATCAACTATCTCTTTTATCTCAACCATGATATATTTAAGCAGATTATGGGTTTGATCAATCACCATCAATCTCCCACAAATTGAAGATTCGAAACCATCTATCTTCAAATTAAAAACCACCATCATCAATCTCATTTAAATGAAATTAGGTTATTTTTTATATTTAATATTATTATTTTGATTTTTGATTTTTTAATGAATATTACTTTAATTAATTTTTCATTGCATTTCTCTTTTTGCCCCTAAAATCAAATAGTCAATCATGTCAACCTAACAGAATCTATTACTGTTAGGGGTGTTATCGTCATTTCATTTGCCTTCAGGGGGGGGGGGGGGGGGGGGGGGGGGCGGCGGGCAGGAGGGTGTGTATTTTTGGTGTTTATTTTAAAAATCAGATAATATTTTAGATAAAAACAAAACTATATAGTGAAAATGAATAATGTGTCAAAAGTCAAGAGGTTTTTTGAGATTATCTTTTTCTTTTTTATTTTATTTTAATGTTATTTAAACTAAGGATTAATTCAATATTTTAATTTTTTCTATCGTTTTTGTTAAAAAATTAACGGTAGGGGGGATTTAAAAAAAAAACAAAACAAAACAAAACCACATGGAAAAAATGGATAATTTATTAAAAGTAAGGTGGTTTTTAAGACTTTCCCTAAAAATATATACAGAGTGTAATAACAAAATTGGTTTTTTTCTTTTTCTTTTTTTTTTTTTTTTTTTTCTGGAAAAATTTCAAAAACAACACGATGTTTAAAATATATCTTTTTACCCACAAATGTTTTGTTTTTATCCAAAATCCAACAAAAATTAACTTTAACATAAAGGTTTTAAAAAGCTAAAAGACCATTGAAATTTTTATTAAAAAATATAATAATAATAATATAATAATTTAAAATAAAAAATATATAAATTAATAAAAACCGATCTTCACCGTCCACCTATGATAGATGGACGGTGGAGATCAACCCATCAACTTAAGCTATGTAAAAAAAATTGATAAAAAAAAAAAATTAAAATAATAAAATAATCATCATCATCATTTGAAAACCTATATTTTTTTAAGTTTTTAATCGTTGAAACCCAATGAGGCTGGAAACCCAAAATCTGGGTTTGCAGTCACACTGGAAACTTAGAAAATGAGTTTCTAGTCAATTGAAACCTAGAATTTGGGTTTCTAGTCGACTGGAAACCCATAATTTTTGGGTTTCTAGATGGCTAGAAACCACCTTATCATCAATCATCAATCCCACTCCAAAAGATTCACCAACCTAATCATCAATCATCAACCACCAAACCTTTGAACACCAAAACCCACCCATCAATCATCAACCAACAAACCTAAAACCACCGAACACCAACACCAAACCCACCCATCAACCATTAACCACCAAACACCAAGCCAGTGGGTTCGTCGTCGAACTCACAATGCTGCCGCCATCATCGGCCAGAGAAGAAATTACAGAGAGAGAGAGAGAGAGATAGAGAGAGAGGTAGATAAAGAGATTGAGAAAGAGAACCTGGGTTTTCGATGGTGGACAAAATTCGGGTCTCCACTGTAAAGACTCAGATGTTGTTTTCTAGATGTCGCCATCATCATCACTGGTCAAAAATAAGAAAGATAAAATGATATCGTCGGAGATAGAGAGAGAAGAAGAAGAGATGAGAGGAGTAGGAGAGAGAGTTGTGAGAAAAAAATATTTATATATTTATATATTTTATTATTTTTTAAATAAAAATATCTCATTTTTTATAATTTATAGTAATATTTTATATTTTGATTTTTTATATTTGAATTACTTATTCACTGCTTTTTCTTTTTTGTTCTTGGAGTTAAATAGTCAACCATATCAAGTTAACAGAATTTGTGATTATCAAGGACATTGTTATCTTTTTATACGTCTTCAAGGGGATTTAGAATATTTATATTAATATCAAGTTGTACTTCAGATAAATATAAAACAGTGAGTTATAAAATAGATATATTTTCATGTATTTAGTTATTTTTTAGGATTTTTTTTTAAGTACAAGAATATTTTTTTTTATACGAACAAAAAAGTTGTTATACGGCAGGGTTTTATTTGTCAGTCATGTGGCCCAGTCTCCAAGCTGGCGTGAACCACTTAAAACAAAATCCTTTTTCTCTATTTTCTTAATTAAATGAAAAAAAAAATCTTCGAATTTCATCACATGGAAGACCTGTTTGGTTAGTAGAGAAAATTTTATATAAAATATTTGACGGTTGATGTGATACGATAAAATAATAAAATAATATTATTCGTGTCCTTTCATTTTTTTTTATTCTTTTTTTTTTTTAATTTTTTTATTGATGTATTGTACCTCATCAATCATCAATCAACGAGGGACAGTATGAGAAATATTTTTCTGGACTATTTATTGCCGATTTGTGGCTGTAACGTCTGATCAAGCTCAGTCTCTTTATAGCCCTCGTCCTACCAGATTGTGACATATCAGACGCCAGGGACAGACAACTTATGGATGTACGACTTGAAACCAGCCTTGTCTTCGTTCACTAGTCCCAAGGTTCGAGAGCATCCAAGGAGCCACGTTAGAATACTCACAATTTGTTTATCCAAACTTACGTTGAATTTCTTTTCAAAAAAGAAACTTACGTTAAATTTACTTCAAAAAAAAAAAAAAAATTATGTTAAATTATAAGTTAAAAAAAAAAACTTATGTTAAACTATACTTTCAATTTAAATTGTAGAAATTTTCTATTCAATATAGAAATTTAATACTTAGCTCATAAATGTAATAAATAGTCATTTTTGTAATCACGAAAATTACTAGATCCAATGTAAGAAAATTAATATTGAACTTAGGACTATGTAAATTTTGTTTTACATATAAAAAGTTTAACATTCAAATTCATATAATCAAATATAAAATACTATTACAATTTTAAAAGTTAAAGAAAGAGAATATGATTTAAATTTATAATTTCTTTAAATTAATTACAATGAAAGATTTATTAGTAAAT
The DNA here is from genome assembly GCA_021234005.1 of Nephelium lappaceum. NCBI lineage: Eukaryota > Viridiplantae > Streptophyta > Magnoliopsida > Sapindales > Sapindaceae > Nephelium > Nephelium lappaceum. The sequence goes on along the minus strand of CM037997.1, from coordinate 2,142,597 downwards.
CATCATGACTTCCATTAAAATAAAGGACAATAAAAAGTGTCGTTCTTGTAAGTAATCAATTATTACCCACATATCAACAAATTTTAAATACTTTAAAGAAATCTAATACGGATATAATTTTAAATAGGAAGCATTTCAGAAAAAGTCTTTACTAAACAAAAAACAAATACGATTTTAGCTCTTTTATTATACAAATTCATTTTTTACCTCTCAAACAAACAATTGCTCCTTATATCAAAATTATTCAAATTATCTTTAAATATTTTTCACTTTAAAAATCTCTTTTAACCCTATCCGAAATTACCAAACTACCATTCTTTTTATTCTCTTTTCTCTTCCATAAGATTTTCACCTCTTCCATTGTCTATAATTTTTTCTCATCCATTAGAGATTGTTTGTGCACCCATTAAACGTTGTTTGACTCCAAAAAACACACATTCAAGCTTCTTTGTCTCCAACAAGTCCTACATTCAAGTTTTACTTCAAGATTGAAGGTTTGTGTTTGTTGTGGTTGATTTTCAAATTTTTTTGTTCACATTGTTTAGCTTAAGAGTGATTTTTGGTTGTGATTTAAGTTTAAGTAAGTGAGATTTGCAGAAAAAGAAGGAAAAAAAGGGACTGCAGTTTTCTACAATTTATCGATTTTTGTGAGTCCACATAACCCGAATTGGTTTATGTTTACTCACAAAACCTAAATCGCTTTTTTGTGATATCACATAAACCAAGTCGGTTTATGTGATATCACAAAAATTGATTCAAGTTAATTGATCTCACAAAACCTGAATTTTTTTTCCCTTTCTTGTGTTGTGTATGTTTGCTATTGATGATATGTGGTTATATTAGTTGAATTTTTATGAATTTGACAATATAAAATTAGATATTAATATGACGAGAGTTTGCGAGGAGACTAATTTATTTTCTATTCAATTTTTATAGGAATGGGTGAAGTGACAATAATAGTCAAATGCAATAAAGAATGAATAGGAATAACTATGTTGGGGGTGAGACGTTCATGATGGGGGTCCCCAAGAATGTCAATTTTTCTCGGTTGGTTGACTTTGTTTACCTAATGATGGTATTGATAAAAGAATATAGGACATCCATTTGCATTAGTTACTTCGAGCTAAGGGAATGCCCTGTAGTTAAGATACATATCACTATTGATCTTAAGTGGTCCGAGATATGATTTTAGATAAAAAAGCTGATTATAAAAAGATTTATGTTGACAAAATGTGAGAGATTGTAGAGGCATTAACCTTACTGTCTCTTCATTTGTCATCAACTTAATACCAGGCCAAGGGCATGTGGAGATGCCTACGGATAGAATTGTAAGTTTGACTATGGCTGAAGGTTGAAATTGTTTTGTTTCTTGTAGTGGTAGTAATCAAGTTTCAGCTTCTGTTGCCTCATTTACATTCGTAGATAGTCCAATGTGCAATATTGATTTTGGCGAAAATGATTATGATGATGAAGATTGGGACACAGATAGTGATGATGATGAGACATCGAACATCCGAAGATGATGATGAGGAAACTAGAGCTGATGACATTGAAACTGGAACTGATGTAGAGAACGCGGAGTATTCAGAAGTTAGATTTTCGAGTTCACAATTTGAAACGAACCCTTCATAACCATACTAGATAGTTATCGATGTACATCAGTGCGAAATTAAGGCCTACTTCAATAGCCATGTCTACTTTCATCCGATGTGATACATTATATAGAGATGCATTTTTTGAAGGTACATACGAACTGAATGTGGCCGTTAGAAATGTGTTCTTAATTCCAGGTATTAATATAAGGTTAGATGTTTGTGCATGGTCAATATGAGGCCAGTTGCAAAAATCTAACCTGCAGCTTTGAAGTTCATACAAGATGTAGAAAAGGTGGTTCGATGTAGCATGTGTATAAGAACATATTAGAATCTATATGTTGTTAGGACTGTGCAGACTGTTATCATAGCAAACATTATATCAGAAAATGTGAGGCTTGATAGTATTACACCTCAAGTTTGATTGTAGAAATGTTGGAGCAGTGTGACGTGTAGATTATGTAACTAAAGCTTGGAGGTCTTCACACTATGTAAAGAAACTAGCATATGGGAAAACGAATGAGTCATTTCAGCAGCTTTCCGATACTTTCACATGTTGAAAGAAACAAACCCCGGTACAGTGACGGCAATTGAAACGGATGAAACCCACCGATTCTTATATTTGTTCGTTGCACTTGGAGCCTCAATTGAGGGTTTTCGGTTTTACATCAAATCAGTTATTGCTATTAATGCTACTCATTTAAAAGGTGAATATAAATAAGTGATTTTTGTTGTTGCATGCAAAGATGAGGAGGAAGATGATTTATCCCATTGCTTTTGAATTCGGTGATGGAAAGTCAGATAATCCATGACTTGGTTTTTAAGTATGATTAGAACACAAAAATATATATTTTAATATTAGAAAATTGATTACATTTGTCAAAATATGTTATTTAATTAAACATTTTTATTTGATTATTTTTAGGAATGCATTTGGTTTGATAATTTGATTTAATGTATTTTTATGCTCATAAATTTGATAATTTTGACACAATTTATGGATACTTATTTTGGGTTCGTGGTGTTTTTCAAAAATAGAATCAAGAGGCCCAAATATTATTAAGGACCATAAGATAAATATAAGCAAGCCAAACCCGCAATTTCTCAAGGCTCATACACTCCCACTAACAAATCATTTTCAAATTTGAAAATGGTTGAGTAATTTGTGGTGATTGGTTGACATGTGATTTGTTTCTCAATTTGAAGTTGACATTGGTGGAGTGATTTGTGGGATGAGTTTACATTTGATTTGAATTTCAAAATTTGAAAAATAACCAAATAAGTTGTAGTGATGAATATGAAAAGATTTTGAAATTGAAAGCTTTCCTCTTAAGAGAAGAGAAGATTCTCTAGAGAGTCAACTTCTTGCTTCTATAAATAGGGCATTTGATAGTACAAGAAACCAACCAATTTTCAGAGAGAAAATCAGTATTTTAGAAAAAAGTATCTTACTGAATTATTTTCATACTTTCTTGGTAGATTGTATGAAATAATGGGTAAGTTAGGTTAAAGTTAGAGTGGGGCTGAAGGGTAATCTTAATTGTAAGGATATTGTTATTCAAGTTCGATTTCTTTCAAGTTCTTAATATTTATGTTAAGTTCTTTTTGAAGTTTTGATTTAAGAGATTATATTTGCAATTTCATATAAATTCAATCATAGTTTCTTTATATGATTTATGTTAAAATTATAATTTTTGGTTTGATATAATTATAAGTTGATTTCGATTGCAATATTATCAAATTGATATATTGTCGTTCTTAGATAACTCAAAATTAGATCTAAATTTGTTCTTAACTTGAAAGAATTTTATGAATACTATTGATATTCTTTTTATTTGATCTTCAAATCTATAATTTCTAATTGTCTATTTGGGATGTGAAACATGCAATTGAGTAGTAAATGGAAAGTAAACTTAATAACAATAAATAAACAATTAAGTGACCTCTTAAAGCCTTGCTATTTTTCTCTATTGGTTGTTTATATTTTTTTGATTTATTCTTCATTTTAAAATTCTCAAGTAATTCTCCTTTCAATTTTCTTTATTATTTATTTGTAAAACCTCACTGTTTTGAATTTTTTTTGTTATTTGACTTCTCTATGGGATCAATACCTTTAAGTTATACTACAATAACTATTTAGCTGAAAGTGATATTTAGGCTTAACAAAAATTTGGTGTCGTTGCCGGGGAAGGTAATCAACAAAAGGGTTCGAAAATGGTACGTTTTTATTTTTATTTATTACTTTTGTTTATTTTAATTTTGTGAATATTTATTTATTATTATTATTATTTCTGTTTGTTTCCTTTTTCATACAATTTATTTTTAGGATTGTATTTTTTATTCTTTTCTTTTCTTTTTCTTTTAAGGTCTAAAAAAAAAAGTGTATACGATGAATAAATCGAACTAGAGAGGAATGAGAAAGATTTTTGAGAAGAATTGAATTAAAACTTCCACATGATTTAGCTAGCGAAATTGCTTTTGAATTTGATGCATCCTCTAGTTCCACAAATATGAGTGAAAATGAAGAAGTCCCTGTTAGGTCCTTAAAAGACTACTTGCACCTTACTCGTATTGCCACACCATCATGCATAATGTTCCCCCCAAATATGCTACGAATAGATTTCAAACCTGGAATGATTCAACTATTGTCTACCTTTCATGGTTTAGATAGTAAAAATTCATATGTACATATTAGGGAATTTGAAGAGGTAGTGGCCACTTTCCATTACCAACATAATGCAATAGAATTAGTTAGGTTAAAATTTTTTCCTTTCTCCCTAAAAGATGAAGCAAAGAGTTAGCTATACTCTTTGAGACTGAGATCCATAGGTACATGGGTGGAAATGACCTAAGCTTTCTTTAACAAATATTTTTCGAACCATAAGACCAATAACCTTAAGCGACAGATCTCCACATTTTCTTAAAAAGATAGTAAAACTCTATATCAAGCTTGGGAGAGGTTTAAAGAATTACAGAATTTGTGCCCACACCATGGGTACAAGAGTTGGCACATAATTAGTTGCTTTTATGATGGACTTACTAGTAGAGAGCGAAAATTTATTGAGACAATGTGTAATGAGGATTTTCTCCTCAAAGAACCTGATGAAGCAATCGAGTTTTTAGATGAACTTGTTGAGAAAGCTCACACCTGGATCGGACCTAGTGCTACTGATAGTACTAATAGGTAAAAAACTAGTGGAATTTACATATGAGAGAAGAGCACAACCTTAAGGCTTAATTAGAAATTATCATTAAAAAACTTGATGCTCTAACAGTTGCTAAGGTAGATTCTCAAAATACTTGTTTTGTCTATGGAGGAGTGGATTATTTTGCATAGGATTGTCCTACTTATAGAGAGATGCAAGAGGTATATGAGGAATAGTGCAATGCCCTCTGGATGTTTCAGAAGCCATACTCACCTTACTCTAATACATGCAATCCTGATTGGCGAAATCACTCAAATTTTATTGGAAATCTGAAAACAACTAGCCCATATCATCTACCAACCAATGGAAACCTAAAGCAGCACCTCAAAGGTCTTATCCACCTCAATACAATGGTCTACCACAAAGATCTTCTTTAGAAAGAACCCTTCAAGTATTTATGGAGAACAAAATAAGACAAACCAGAAGTTTAAACTGTTCTTACATAGGTGGTAGAAAAGAACAAAGAAATTAAAAGTCCAATCATAAAACTCACCAATTCTTTGACGAAACATGAGCAATTAAAGTTTCTATCTTAACCTCAGTCAGATCCAAGGGGTAACATATGACACAAACTTCAAATGCTCAAAACATCAAATAAGTGAATGCTATTGTCACTTATAGTGGTAAGATACTAGATGACCCAACTTTGCCAAGTCCACTGGAAGATAAAAGCCCTACCAGCACTCCAAGTAGTTTGAAGATGCTTTTCCATAAGAGCCTGGAAAAGAAAATTCAGGTTGCAAGTGCCATTTCCCCAACCTCTTTGAACTAGAAAAATACCAGAAAATCAAAGTGAGATTCTTAAGCACCTTAAACAAGTTAAAATTAACTTGCTTTTGTTGCATGTGATCAATCAGGTACCAACTTATGCTAAGGTGATTAAAGATCTATGTATATGAAGAAGAAGCACCATGGTCAAGAAGACTGCATTTTTGACGGAACAGGTAAGTACGGTGATTGATCACAAGACACCACCCAAATATAAAGATCTGGTGATTGATCAAAAGACACCACCCAAATATAAAGATCCAGGGTGTCCCACAATCACTTGTTAGATTAGTAGACATGAGTTCGGTCAGGCTTTACTTGACTTGGGCTTTAGCATCAATCTAATGCCCTATTCCATCTACTTGCGTTTTGGGGTTAGAAGAGATAAAGCCCGCATCTATTGTACTACAACTAGCCGATCGATCTATACAAAGACCAAGAGGGGTAATAGAAGATGTTTTGCTCAAAATCTATAAATTCTACTATCCTGTAGACTTTTTGGTCCTAGATACTCAGTTTGTCCTTAATATGGAGTCTCAGATCCCATTGATTTTAGGAAGACCTTTCCCTTACGGTAGCCAATGCCCCTATCAATTGTAGGAATGGTCTCATAAAGCTATCATTTGAGAATATAACTCTACAGATGAACATTTTTCACTTTGGAAAACAACCACAAGAAGGTGACAAATGCTATCATACCTATATGATAGACTCACTCATATCAGAGGAAACACACATGAGGGAAGACTCTGATTCTTTAGAATATCTCTTCCATGACTTTGATTTTGAATTTTTATAATATCCTGATAAGGTTTGTAACGTTGTTGTTGTTTTTTATGACACACAGGATAAACAAAAAAGATGTTGGCAACCACGCTTCGAGGAACTGCCAAGTGAGAAAGAAAAACCTAAGTCATCTGCTTTAGAGACACCAAAAGTTGAGTTGTCCTCACTATTTGAAGGATTGAAACATGCATTCTTGGGTCCAGGTGATACCTTTCCTGTTATTCTTTCTTCCAAACTTAGTGTTGAACAAAAGAAAAATTGATCAATTTATTGAGAAAACATAAATCTGCACTAGTTTGGACCATAGTTGACATAAAAGGTATTAGCCCACTTATTTGTTCTCATAGGATCCATCTAGAGGAAAATAGTAACCCATGTAGAGGCCTCCAAAGAAGATTGAACCCTATAATGAAAGAAGTTGTTAAAAAAGATGTCTTAAAACTATTAGATGTAGGAATCAAATATCCTATCTCTGATAGTAAATGGGTTAATCTTACGCAAGTAGTGCTAAAAAAATCTAGGGTAACAGTGATAGAAAATGATGCGGGAGTTCTTGTCCTCATAAAGGTAGTGACTGGGTGGCATATGCGTATAGATTACAGAAAATTAAATTTGGCCACTCGAAAAGACCATTTGCCACTTCCATTGTCGACCAAATTTTAGAACGTATAACTGGTTGTCATTTTTATTACTTTCTCGATGGTTATTCTGGATATTATCAAATAGAGATAGCTATAGAAGATCAGGATAAGACAAAGTTTACATGCCCTTCTGGCACTTTTGCTTTTCGTCAAATGCCTTTTAGTTTATGTAATGCACTAGCTACTTTTCTGCGTTACATAATGAGCATATTTTCTGATATGGTTGAAAAATGCATGGAAGTTTTTATGGATGATTTGACTATTTTTTGTGATTCTTTTGATTTATGTCTGCTTAACTTGGAAGTTGTTTTGAGTAGGTATGAAAAAAAATGTCTCATGCTCAACTGGGAGAAATGACATTTCATGGTGTCTTCTGGGATTGTTTTGGGGCACATCATGTCCGAAAGAGGGATAAAAGTTGATAAGTCCAAAATAGAGGTGATCTCTAAATTACCTACCCATAAAACGGTAAAAGATGTTCGATCATTTCTTGGACATGCTGGATTTTACAGGAGGTATATACATAACTTTTCTGTCATATCTCAACAATTATGTAATCTCTTGGTCAAAGAAGTTGAGTTCAATTGGATTCCAAAGTGTGATGAAGCATTCAAACACACTCGTTACCAAAACACTCGTTACCAAGCTCACTACTGCTTTTATCATACAGCTACTTGATTGGAATCTGCCGTTTTAAATTATGTGTGATGCCAATGATTTTGTTGTAAGAGCTATGTTGGGTCAGCGAAGGGTGGGGAAGCCTTTTATTATTTATTATACTAGTAGGACCTTAAACAGTGCTCAAAGGAATTATTCTACAACTGAAAAAAAACTACTAGCTATTGTTTTTGCATTAGATAAATTTTATGCTTATTTAATTGGTTTACCTATTATTGTTTTACTGACCATGTAGCCTTTAAGTATCTTCTTTCTAAAAAAGATGCTAAGACATGTTTGATTACGTAGATTCTTCTTTTGCAGGAATTTGATATGATAATCAAGGATAAAAGGGTGTTGAAAATGTTGTGGCTGATCATTTGTCTCGTTTGGAGTTTAGTGATGCCGCCGGATGCTCTACCCATTCGAGATGACTTCCTTGATGAACAACTACTTATTGTAAACCAAGTACCTTGGTATGCACACATTGTCAATTCCTTGGTTGTTGGTGAAGTTTTGACACTTTGGAATGCACAAGACAAACGCAAGTTTTTGGTTGAGGTAAGAAATTTCCATTGGGATGACCCTTATTTGTTTAAGTATTGTGTCGCCCAAATAATGAAAAGATGCATTCTAGAAATTGAGATAAATAGCGCTTTGAATTTTTGTCATTCCAAGGCATGTGGAGGTCATTTTTCCATTAAAAAAACTGTTGTAAAGGTTTTGCAGTGTGGTCTCTATTGGTCCACTTTGTACAAAGACACTAACAATTTTTATTGTTCTTGTGAAATATGCCAAAAGCTAGGTGTATTGACCCATCGACATATGATGCCTCTTAACCCTATACTTGTTATTAAGATATTTGATTGTTAGGGTATTGATTTTATAGGTATTTTTCCATCTTCCTTTGGTTATCTTTATATTCTTCTGTTGTTGATTACTTGTCTAAATGGGTCAAGACCATGCCTTATTGTAGTAATGATACACTACTGTGGTCAAATTTTTAAAAGAAAATGTGCTATCTAGGTAAGGTACACCACGTGTCATCATCAGTGACCAAGGAACACATTTTTGTAATCGTTCTTGTGAGGCTTTAATGCGCAGGTATGGTGTTCTTCATAAAGTTTCAACTGCATATCATCTGCAAATCAATGGACAAGTTGAGTTAGCAAATAGAGAGGTCAAGCAAATTCTATAAAAGACAGTCAATCCCAACTATAAAGATTGGTCTTTACGCCTTTCTGATGCATTTTGGGCATACCAGATTGCTTACAAGACGATCCTTGGAATGTCTCCATATCGACTTGTCTTTGGAAAAGCTTGTTATTTACCTGTGGAGCTGGAACATAAGGCTTATTGGGTAGTCAAGGCCATTAACTTTGATTTGAATGTTGTAGATCTTCAAAGGAAGTCACAATTAACAAAGATAGAAGAGTTGAGGAACAATGCATATAATAACTCCAAAATTTACAAAGCAAAACTGAAAGTAGCTAATGACAAACAGATTCTGAGAAAGAATTTTAAACCAAACCAACAGGTGCATCTTTATGACACCCGATTGCATCTTCACCCTGGAAAGCTACGATCCAGATGGATTGGTCCATAGATGGTGAGACATGTTTTTCCAAATGATGTTGTTGAGGTTCAAGACCCAACCGATAAGCGGATTCTCTAAGTGAATGGACAACGGTTGAAACATTTTATGGAGAGAATAGCCCAACCTGAGGAGCTCATATTGGTGGCCCCTGTCTACCATAATTGATCAGGTTATATCTTTTTGTATTGTATTTTCCTACTTATTTTTAGTTGCTTTGTTTTTCTTTGGTTTAGTTTGTTTTATTTTATTTTATTTTCTAGTTTTTTTTTTTTTTTTTCATCCTTAGCCTTCCTTTAATTTGATTATCTCTCATTGAAGTGTCATTAAGGTGTCCTCTGTTCTTTCATTTTCTTATTCTTTTGTGATGGTGAGGACACTATCAGATTTAGGTTGGCGGTGGTGGTTTATGCATGTTCATGTTGCAAATAAAAAAAAAAAACTAGTTGATTGTCTGTTTCTATTGTAATTCTTCTTGTTTAAATTAATTTACATTTCATGTGTGAATTCTTATGGTAAGATGGATGCTCAATGCATATAACCAAGAAAAATCACATGTTAAGTGCATATTTTTTCTACTCTCACATATTTTTTTGTGAGTGAGTGGAGGTATTGAGAAAACAAATTATGAACTTTCATTGGTCTTTTGAACTGATTAAGTTACTGTTTAGATTTTCATTCTTGATTTATTGAATATGCTTTAAGAGATCTTGGTTGAAAAAAAAAAAAAAAAAAGATACTATCGAGCCTTTAGAAATCGTGTCTGCTCCTTGGGGTGAGAAACTTTGTATTACATGAGAAGCTCTGTATTTTTGTGCTTTTTTTTTTTTTTAAAAAAAAAAAGAAAAGAAAATTGATGAAAAAAAAAAAAGATTGTTGATTCAATTCTAATAAAGTCTTCCATTAGCTTAGAAGACAATTATTCTTTTAGGGAATAATTTTTTTCTCTTTTTTCACCATACTCTATTTGGGTTGATCATTTAAATCTTGAAGCAATATTGCGGAAAGAGTGAACAATTCTGAATAGTTAATTTTTCTATTAATTGATCAATATTCGTTCATTTGTTTATCCTAAAAATTACCCATCCATTTGAGTGTTCTCTGTTTTTCCAACTCCATGAGTGAAATCCCTTCCATTTAATTTGATATTTTCACTTGTGAGGATGTTGAGATAAGGCTTTCACATGTTCGAATTTTTCAACGACTGTATGTATTAGGGTTTGTGGTAAGAAGGTGATGGTTTAGTTCATGTTTTGTTTTTTGTTTACTAAAACGCCCCAATCCGGACCGCCACTAGGCTCCTATCCGATTGGTACGCCCGGGCACCCCAACGAATCCCTCTAAACCCATTTTGATGGGAAAAATGCATTCGAGGAGCGAACCCTCTTAACTTAAAACTTAACTTTAGCGGAAGCTAAATCTTTTAAACCTTAAAGTTGAAATGGTTTGGGTTGGGTTGATACTATTCATTTGGTCATTTTTAAAACTCAAAACCGGCAGCATAACTGCTGCAATTTGGATAAACCAAAAATCTGAAAGTAATTTGGACGCTTCAAACTATAATCACAATCCAACCCAACTTCTCGCAATCAGTTTATCACATAAACACAAACCTTTGAAACATTCAAAGACAAAATATAAATATGTACTTTTAAATCTAGTAAGCTTGATTTTTCAAGCACAAATGATGCTTTTTACACAACTCAAAAGATGTCACTCTTTTTATGCAAAATGTACCAAAATATGCAATATACAAAAGATACAAAATATGCATATTACATTCTTCAAGAAGCAAATGTCAACACTTGCGCCCACTTGATTACGGAGGAGGGAGGCTTCACTAGTCTTCTCCCATACGAGCACCTGAGGAGGTTTTTATAAACAATTTAAAGAGTGAGCTATAAAGCTCAGTGAGTGCAATAGTTTATAAACTTTACTTTTCAAAAACTTCATCCTTAGAAAACTCTAATAAAAGTTTCTATTTCTTAAAGCATTTAAAGCTTAAATCTCATTCAATTGCATAACATTAATATAAACAATTTATAATAAACTTGTAAAGCATAAATATGAATATACTTAAAATAACTGAACTTTATAAAAGCACCATTCGTAACCCTAATCTCTTGACCACACGGCGACTTAGCTAAGGCCGCAGGTGTGGTAGGTCACAAGCCCATTCAAATATAATATATTTATATTTATTTCACCTTAAGCTTAGGCTTAACTCGGATGAGCTTCAAAAGCCCTCTCGTGATCTAGTCGGATGCTCTTCACCTACACAACACATATATTCGTAAATTTACATTTGCGTCAACTCCTGAAAATTCGAAATAATAAAAATTACATAATCCCCACTAAGTGACCCTTTTTAGGCGTAACTCTCCATTTTCGTTTCCTTAATTTAATCTTCGGCTTTTATTAATCCCAATACGCCTAATTAAACTCATTAGGGTCATCCAAACTCTCAACGGACGTTGTATGGGCCAATTTACAAAATTGCCCTTCGAACTAGTTTATTAGGCGATTTAGTTTCTCTTTAAATCTTTGGTATTTTTCTTAGTTTCCTAAGCTCCCAATAAACTTAAATCCACTTATTTTTCAACTCGTTTTCACTCAAAAACAACCAACAAACAAATCATAACAAAACTCATTTCGAATCAACTTAGACACCAACGAAATCATCATTTTCAAACTTAAATAACTCACCAATTTTCTTTCGTGCTCACTTCGCTTTGAGACTGATTTTGGGGTGGTTTTTGTGATAGATCTAAGCTGAGTTTGAACTGACTTTTCTTCCTCTTTTCCTCCTCTCTTCCTCTCTCTCTTTCCTTCTCGACTTTGCCGCAACTTGCAGCTGTTTTCGCTGTCGATCGGCGTCGATTTCTGTCGCTGATCTGCTGTTTATTCGCGCGGGTGGAGAGCTGGTTTCGAGCTCCGTTGCGGCTGAAAATGGGGGAGAATCGGATGGGTTTCGCCGCGCAGGGACTGCAGTTGATCGGACAGCAGCTCGTCGCTGTCTTCTTCCATACCGATCAGGTCTGATTCGCCGGCGAAAAATCTGGTTCTGGTTGGACAGCTTCGGCTTGTGCTTCGCGGCTGCTGTTCGGCGATGATCTGCTCAGCGGTGGCGACTGGTCGAGCTGGTCGACGGCGAGATCTTCTTATTCTTCTTCTTTTTCTTTTCTTTCTTCTTCTTTTCTTTCTTCTTTCTTTTCTTCTTTCTTCTTCTCTCATGTTCTGCGACTGAAAGTCTGGTTTCTATTTTAAACATTTTCAAAGTCAACCATCTTGTTTTTGCTTCTAATTTCCTCCCCAAAAATCTCAATAATTCCACTTATGCCCTGAGAAAATTTCATTCTCCTCCCTTAGCTTTTAGCTAAATCTTACTATAACCATAATTTTAAAGTTTATCTTCAATTTAGTCCCTTTTTACCTTGAAAATTTTTCGATTCATTTACTATTTTAACTTCCCGTTTAATCCCCAATTGAGTTTAAATCAATCCCTATGGGTTCTTTATGACCTTAAGTTTTTCCATAAACCATTTAGGGTCTCTAATAAATACTTAGAGACTATTCCTGAGAAATCCGTACAATATAAAAATAGAGGGTTTACATTTACACTTGAATTGCTAAAAGACTAACAATAACTGGTTGAGGGTTGTGATTAGAGCACAAAAATATAATTTTAATATTAGAAAATTGATTGCATTGTCAAAATATGTTATTTAATTAACAAATTTATTTGATTATTTTTATGAATGCATTTGGTTTGATCATTTGATTTAATGTATTTTTATGCTCATAAATTTGATAATTGATTTATTCCAAATTTGCCTATTTTTCTTCATTGATTTATTTCCTTGTCTCAACTAATATCCTAATTATTTGACAAATAATTTGGACATGACTTGAATCCTTGATTGGCATGGATTTTGATTTGACAAAAATTGTAATTTTCCTCATTCAACACACAAATCTTCCTTTATTTCTGTTTCAGCAAAAACACAACTAATTAAAATAAACTTAATAAAAAATTGGACTAATAAACCTATATTTAAGGGTAATAAATATATAAAAATTATACTCATCACATTAAATTGTGGTTGGCTTCTTCCATCTTATTGTGGGCCAAACCCCACTCTCGTATGGGCGCTCCCCTATCCTTGTATGGGATTGGTTGTCTTCTAGACTAGTCTCAGTAAAACTAAAAAAAAAAAAAAAAGAATGGGGATCATGGAAAATCCTATCTTTCATCAATATGTCTACAAACAAAACTGTTAAGACACCTTCTCTTAAGGGAATTTAGTATAATTATCCTAAATACCTAGTAGAATTACATAAGTACCCTTTAAAGCAATTAAATTGCAAAAGTGCCCCTAATTTACTAGAATGCCCTTAACACATCAGCTCTTTTCCTTCACTTCATACCACACCATAACACCAACACCAACTAACTCAATTCAGACCACTCCGATACCAACCCAAGTTAGACCAAAACTCAACCAACCTCCACTCGCCAACCAAAGCTGTAACATCCCTAATTTCATGGGTCTGAATAGTATTATTATAATTAATAATAATGAGGGACTAAAGTGAAGATGATATTTGATTTTTGTGGTTAAAGTAAAATTGAACCAAAATCTAAGGTATGAGAATGAAATTGTTGTGGGATGAAATTGATATTATAGGAATTATTGGGGAGGAAAACAGAAGCCAACAAAATTGATTCTTAAAAGTCAAAAGAACCAAAGAAGTTTCTCGATCCAGAAAAGAGAGAAGAAAAGAAAAGAAGAAAAGAGAGAAAGAAAAGAAGAAAGAAGAAAGAAGAAAGAAGAAAGAAGAAAAAGAAGAAGAGAAGAGCGACCGCACCGACCGCCAGCCCGCACCAGCTCGCCGCGAAGCAGCTCGACGCCGAGCAGACCCACGGCAGAAACGCAACTGAAGCCGACCGTGCGCGACGCCAACACCGAGCTGACCACCGCGCAAAACAGCCCCGATCGGAGCAGAAGAAGATGCTGTTCGACCAGCATGCAGAACCCAACCCGAACTCGACCCAAAACGGAGCAAAACGGAGCTGAAATCGAGCTCGACCCAGCTTAATCCGCGTGCTGAACGGCGACAGAACAGCGGCGAAAACAGCCACCATCCGCGGCCAAGCCGAGAGGGAAAGAGAGAAAGGAAGAGAGGAGAAGAAAGAGGAAGAAAAAGAACTTGAACCCAGCCCAGATCTGTCACCATAACAGTCCCAAAAACCAGTCCAAAATGAAGTCGAAGCAAGAGAAAAGAGTGGTGAGTGGTTTGACTTTGAGATTGATGATATTGTTAGTGATTGAAATGGTTTTGATGTGAGTTTTATCTCGAATTGGTAATCGGTTGGTTTTGAGTAAAAATGTGATGAAAAGAAGTGAATTTGTGTGATAGGAAGCTTAGAAAAGTAAGCAAATATCAAGAAAAGTTAAAGTGAAATCAAATCGTGCAATAACTAGTTTGATGGACAATTGTGTAAATTGACCCATAATGCGTCCGTTGGGTGTTCGAATGACTCTAACGAGTTTAATAGGGCGCATTAAGATTTTTAAAAGTCGAAGATTAAGTTTCGAAGGTGAAATGAGTTTTAAATGGAGCTTGGTGTGATTTGGAAATAATTGGATCACTTATGATTAGTAAATCATGCATTTTAAGTTAAGGAATGAGTTTTTATTGAGTACCTATGTGGTTTTGAAAATCCAGGAGAGGAGATAGCCTAAGGGAAGCCAAAGAAAAGGAAAAGAAAAGGTTTGAGCTTTCGTTGGAGACTAAAGCGCTATGAGGTTGGTGTACACTTTATTCAAGTCGTTTTTATAACTGGAATATTATTGATTTTCGAATATTTTGATGCTTTGAAATATCGTTTGTGAATATTTTGGTACATGTCTAATGATATATTTTGAAATATTGTTTGCGAATATGTTGATATGTTTTGAATACCATGATACTTGAAATATTGTTTGCGAGCATTTTGATACGTATTTGATTAAATACATGTTTTTGAATTATGATAATTGAGTATTTTGATACGTATTTGATTTAAATACATGTTTTGATACGTATTTGATTAAATATATGTTTTTGGAATTATGATAATGGATGAAATTTATATTGTTGTGACAAAAAAATGAAATGATGAATTTGAAAACTGATTTGTATGATTGTGGAAAAACGAAGTTGGGTTGATTGATGAAATATTTAGAAGTGTTCTTTCATATGTTCAGGTTTTCTGGAAACCTCTGAAATGCAGCCGTTATGCTGCTAGATTTTGTTTGAAAAAGGAATAGAAACCGAAAGTTTAAAAGAAATCGAAAGTTTTAAATGAAACCAACCCAACGCATTTTGAAAATGAATTGTTATTCAAGCCCTAGTAAGCTTTGACACAGATAGGTGGGGATTGGAGTGGCATGCCATTAATGGGTCACAAGAGCAGTACTGCGCCGTTTGATTCTATACCGACTATAGTGAAAAGTTACAGTGAATTCGGAGGTTTTGCGAGGCACCGAGTGTCCGGCCCCGAATATACATGATTATATGATAGTTCCGGCGGGTAGTCACCGAGTGTCCGATGCCGGAATACCCGATTACCAGTCCATGGTATCATGCTTGTGTTTACTAGGGGTATGAAAAGTTATGATGAGAATGATTTTGATCAACATATTGTTTTAAAATTCCTTTGAATAGTAAATTGATTTATTGGTAAAGTGTGATATTTTGCTATCGATTTTATAAATTGATCTTGTTAAAATGAA
Organism: Nephelium lappaceum; assembly: GCA_021234005.1. Classification (NCBI taxonomy): domain Eukaryota; kingdom Viridiplantae; phylum Streptophyta; class Magnoliopsida; order Sapindales; family Sapindaceae; genus Nephelium; species Nephelium lappaceum. The sequence continues at coordinate 2,126,574 of CM037997.1, read as the reverse complement.
AAGTTATTATGAGAATGATTTTGATCAACGTATCGTTTTACAATTTGTTTTGGATATTAAATGGAGTTATGGATAAATTGTGATAGTTTGCTATCGATTTTATAAATCGATCTTGTTAAAATGAAAAGTTATTATGAGAATTATTTTGATCAATATATCGTTTCTAAACTTCTGTTGAATATCAAATTGATTTATTGATAAATTGTGATATTTGCTACCGATTTTAGAAATTTGATTGTGTTAAAATGAAAAGCTATTATGAGGATTATTTTGATTAATGTATCGTTTTTAAATTTCTTTTGAATAGTAAATTGAATTATTGCTAAATTGTGATAGTTCGTTATTGAATTTTATATTTGTTATTATTTTGTTATTGAGTTCTATATTTGTTATTGATTTTATAAAATTAGTATGAGCATTATTCTGATTTATGTATTGTTTTAAATCCTTTTGGATATTAAATCGATTTACGGACAAATGATGTTATTTTGTTATGGATTTGAAAAAAAAAACTGATTATATGAAAAGATAAATATTGAGTTTTGTGTACACCCACTAAGCAAAAATGCTTAGCGCGTTAGATTTTCCGCGCGTAGGTAGTAGATTGTGTAAAGAAGGCGAAGATTGAAGAGAAAGCATCTGCAGGGAGCTGAAATAGTCACATCTATCCTTCCACATATATTTTTGGGTATATATATATGTTATCTTTTGGTTTTGTATATAAAAGTTTTAAATTGTATTCCTGTGCATATATGGATGTAATTGAATCTTAAAATAGTGTTTTTGATAAAGAAAAGGGCCAGTTATGTATATATATCAGTATATGTGTTAGATATGAAAAATGATGAACCAAACGGAGTTTGGTTTCAGTTATAGAATATGTTTGTGGAAATAAATGTTTCGAATATGCATATGTTGATTTGTAACAGGTTTGGAAAGTCCGATTTTCAGTGGAAACTTTGTCAGTTTTTCCGTTTGAAATAAAAGGATTTCATACTGTTTTGTAAATAGATTTTAAAATTCGTATTTTGATGTAATTAAAATAAATATATGGTTTTTATATTAAAGATTTTGTAAAAAGAGATATGACTGTAGCGCCCCTTGGAGTCGTCTGATGAAAGGGCGGGTAGGGGGTGTTACAAAAGCACTGACTTACCAATTGTCGATTGAAGTTAGCCAACCTCCACCTGACCTGCCCAAACACCCTACCAACCATTCGACGAAAGTTCCAGCCCAACAAGAAGCCAAATTCGACCCATTTTCATTTGGATTTCAAGTGTTTTGGGTTTTTCTTGAACGATTTGTGGTGTGTTTTGATTGTTTGTGTAGGGGTTTTGTTTGGGTTTTGATTGTTTGTTTTTTGGGGTGGGTTTTGATTGTTTGTGTTGTTTTTGATTTTTTGTGCAGACATACAGTATTAGTGAGTTTTGATTATTTATTTTTTTTAATGAGTTTTTATTGTTTGTATTGGTTTTTTATTGTTTGTGTGGACATAAAGTATTGATGAGTTTTGATTTTTGGTTTTTTGGGATGAGTATTGATTGTTTGTATGGATATAAAGTATTGGTAGGTTTTGATTGTTTGTTTTTCGGGGTAGGTTTTGATTGTTTGTGTGGACATAAAGTATTGGTGGGTTTTAATTATTTGTTTTTTGGGGTGAGTTTTGATTGTTTGTGTTGGTTTTTGATTGTTTGTGACAGGACCCAAATTCAAACTTACCGTACTTACATCCGGAGGGCCCTGCCTGGCACCCCAACGGATCCCTCCTAACCCTACTTAATGGGCTAAGGGAAACTCGTGGAGCGAACCCTTAAAATATTTTCTTACTTCGTAAAACATGAATGGGTTGGATTATTATTATTATTATTATTTTCAATTGGAAAATTCGTCAGCATATCAGCTATGTTTTCAACATTTTCAAAATACCTACAAAGTAAAATACACTTCCAAATGGTTTCATTATCCAACCCAACTTCTTCCACAACATACGAAAAATGGCTTAATTCAATTTTCCATTTCGTTAGTAATCAAAAATATAAATTCATAAATCACATACTTTGCAACTTATGAAAATTTCTTTAAAAGTGATTAAAGCTTTTCAAATTCATGCATAATTAATTCACCACTCATTTACTACTTAAACATATATTTACAGATAATTTATTTCACATTCAAAATATGAAAATGTATTAATACAAAAGCAATGTCGAGTTCTTACCATCATATAAATATAAGCAAAGTCAAACACTAAATTTCTCAAGGCTCATACACTCCCGCCAATAAATCATTTTCAAATTTGAAAATGGTTGAATAATTTGTGGTGATTGGTTGACATTTGATTTGTTTCTCAATTTGAAGAAAGATGGAGTGATTTATGGGGATGAGTTGACATTTGATTTGAATTTCAAAATTTGAAAAATGGCCAAATAAGTTGTGGTGATGAATACAGAAAGATTTTGAAATTGAAAGCTTTCTTTTTGGGAGAAGAGAAGATTCTCTGGAGACTCAATTTCTTGCTTTTATAAATAGGACATTTGGCAGCACAAGAAACCAACCAATTTCAGAGAGAAAATCAGTGGCATAAGGTGACTATATATTCTTACTAGAGATACATTGCATCATGTTTGTTTATGAGATGAAATTTATAGCTTTTGGGTCAATTTGGCCATTGAAAAAAAAAAAGATAAAATTTATAAATTATGAACAATTAATGAATGTGTCGGGTTGTGTGATATAATATGAACCAACATCGGTTTTTGTTTGTCAGTAAAGATTAACGTTGGGATCCATTGTATAACCAAACTCGACCATTTTGTCAAGTCTAAATCGGGTATTATTTACATGAGAAGATTGACGTAGATATTTGTTTGTTTGTAAAGACCGACGTCGAGATCCATAATATAACCAAACCCTACTATTTTGTCAAGTTTAAATTGAGTTCTATTTACATGGGCAGGTCGATAACAGTTTTTGTTTGTATGTAAAGACCGATGTCGGGATCCATAGTATAACTAACCCCAACCATTTTGTTAAGTTTAAATCGGGTTCTATTTACATGGATAGATCGATGTCGGGTTTTGTTCATATATGCAAACCGATGTCGTTATGTGTTTACATATGTTGCCCGACATCGGTTTTTGCTTTGTCACTAAACCGGATTTTTTTAAAAAAATCTCTGTTTCTTTTTCTTTGTTTTTTAAATTACTTAGCTATTGGTGTCGTTTACTTACTCTTTTTTGTACCTAACACACTTGATTTATGGGTCTTATTTACAAGGTGTTGTTGACTTAATTTAAAAATTCATTTGCCTTTGGTTAATTTTGTGAAAAATTTGGCAGAATTTCCCCAATTTTTCCACGAATATCGTAGTTCAACCTGCATAAGAACAACACTTCTACTATTTCATCAAGAGACTCAGTCTCTCTATCCATCTCCGTACTACCACACAACATTTTTAAAAATTTAAAATTAATTAATGAATGAATAATATATCAACAAATATAAACATCAATCATATATAACATTATCGTCCTCATCTAATATCAATCGTCCCCATTCATCTGCCCTATACTTTAGGGTGGAATACATATATATATCATGTATTATCTGTGCTCGTATTTGACGAGCTCTTTCTTTATCCTATTTTGGCTTCCATTCACCCTTTTGAGAGCATAAAAGGTCGTGGACATACATTGCATAATATGCTCCACTACTAGTACTGTATTACAAATAGAACAAGTCAGATATTTCATTAAAAACATTCTTGTTTAAATTTGGTCTAAATATATGACAAAGAAGTGGCATTTACCTGTCAGGTTATTGAGGCACATCCCGTATATTGAGACGTACTACATCCCACATTGTTTCTAGGAGTGGCATTTCTAATTTTGTAAGATTATTTATCGTAAATATAATTTGAAAAATAATTCTCACCATAAAAGAAGAATCTTTTTATAATATGGTATTTTCATGCTTTATAGACTTATAGATAAATATGAAATTTAAACTTGAATCATCAATATAAAAAGAAAGTGTATGAATCATTGAAACTATAAATAATTCTGCTCTTTATAACATCACTTCAAATAAAAAACAAAATAAACAAATAAATATGAAGTTGGAGTAATAGAACTATATACCACTCTTTGATTAATATCTTTATTTTATCCCGTGGTGGTAAAGAAGGACATTTACCTTTTGTTTTCTAGTTTGACTGAGTTAAAAGAAACCATGATGTAAAACGCATCAGTTAAAATGAAAATATTAATATAGTAATTAAGAATTAAAAGGTGTAGCATCTTTTAATTTAAGTGTAAGAAACAAAGATAAACAAATTGAAACAAAAATCCAAAAATATAAAAGACATGGATTATTTTAGGTGAGGGATAATATACATTTTATTCTTACCACTAATATATTAACTTATTAATTTCACTGCCTTGCCAGACCATTGCTGTACAGCTCAATTCTGAGTCATCAAAGAGATTTAAAAAAAAAAAGTCAACACCGAACACGCACTATAGATTTTAAAATTCGAAATCATTTTACTTAACCCGGGAACATATAAATCCACTAATTGGATAAAAATTAATTTTAGTAGAACATTATTAAAAACATGATTTACTAATTACCATATTAATGTGAAGTGAAGATGAAGTTGTCAAATTTTATATGGGCATGAATATCCACTACTTGTCTTTGAATGTCTATTTAAATTTTAAAACTCTGTTAATTTGACTAGTTTGGATTATCTTAAGTAAATCAGAAATAAATTGAAGATGAAGTTCTCTCTTCTATTAAAAACATGGTCAATAAATAGAAATGTTGAACTCTTCCGCCCGTAAGTTAAGAAGGGAGACTCTTAACTTGATAATTAATTTATGCACAAAAATTATTATGTGAATTATTTTTTCTTATTTAACAAGGAAATTACAAAACTATATGAGGATATATTACTATAAAGGATTTATATGATTATATATGAGTTGTTTCTTATGTTAAATAAGAGTGTAAAACTGGTATATATGTAAATAAAATATCATTTAGTGATGACAGACATATTCCGATTGATGAGCCACGTCTTAGTTAAATCGAGATGGTTCAAACATCCCTACCTAGGTAATAAAAAAATAATAACAACGGTAATAAAAAGATTTTTATCAGGTTTTAAGAAATTATTCGCTAATTATATGTCTTGGTTTAAAGAATTGGTTTTTATCTTACCTTGATTTTTGGTTTGTACATCTGTTTCTGTGGAAGCAGCTCCAGCGATTTCATCACTGACTTCTTGGCCGTCTGGTTGAGGAGAGGAAGCTTCGACCAATATATGGCGTGATACTGATTTCTTTGCTGTCCGGCCGGAGGAAACAACCTTCCACCACCTGCTTCTTTTTTGACATTTTGGTTTTCTGAGAATTTGTAGTTTCTTTTTTATTTTTTTGGTAAGGAGAATTTGTACTTTCATTGAGAAAAACAGGGAGAGGAGAACCTCAGTACACCAGCTTCAATAAGGTTGGGTAATGACCTAACCATACAGTAGGATCTAGTAGTGGATCTAAAATGATTTAGGTATTGTATTGAGTTATACACTCGTACTGCCACTGGTCTAGGATGTGTTCATTAATTATACAAGACTAATAAATTATTATTATATACTTAAAGAAGTTCAAAAGTTGAGCGAATGAAAATGACGCTGCTGCTTGTGGAGGAGAAAATGTAGGGTGCATCTAGTGCGTACATACTAAGTGGTGTATTGGGCCACTCTATCTTTGACATCTGTTATTTCTAAATACGTAATAAATAGATTGATGATGATATGATAAAATTTTAGTTTTTGTTTTTTCAAGCCATAACATTCGCTTAATGAGAATTCAATCCTTAGCTTTTTTAAGGATGGATAAGAATAGATTAATGAAATGATAAAATTTAAGTTTTTGTTTGGAAATTGAACCCCTAGCTTTTTTAAGGATGAATATGAATAGAATGACGAAATGATAAAGTTTAAGTTTTAGTTTGGGAATTGAACCCCTAGCTTTTTTAAGGATGGATAGGAATAGATTGATCATATAATAAAATTTAGGTACATAGTCACTTATACTAAGAGGTGGTGTGTGATAAGATTTAGATATGAGTTTGTTTTGCTATTTATTAAATTTGGAGTGAATTTGCTTTATTCTTATATTGGATTTAAAAAAAAAAAAAAAATTGATATGTAATTAAACGGTTTGGATAGCTACTTTAGTAAATGAGAGACACACTATCATGACACCAAGATTACATACTAGAGGCACCAAGATTTACATATCCAGAATGATGCAGATAGCGTCAATTAAATTTTGAGTGAATTTGCTTTATTCTTTTGTTATTTATTTATTTATTTTTAAATGTGACACATTGTGAGTAAACGAAACTTTCATTACTATTAGGATAATCTAGATAGTCATTCCCAATACATGGGAGGCAAACTACCCCGATATCAAGATTATACACTATTAGAATAGTCCAGATAACGTCAAATAAATTTTGATAAGTGAATTTACTTTAGTTTTTCATTGGATTTATTTTTTGAACCAAATAGCTACCGCAAACTACACTTAACAATCAACATAAGAGAGGGTTATAAGAGACTGGATAGCTTCAATTAAATTTTGAGTGAATTTACATTATTCTTCATTGGATATATATATATATATATATATATATATAGAACAAGATAGCTACTTTTCTAAATGATAAACAAGCTACTCTTACTCTGGTAAATGAAAGATAAACTACTTTCACAATCAACATAAAAAAAGGGTTATCCACATTAGTACTAATATTTTCTAGTAAATGGGAGATAAACTACTCACTTCAATAAACGAGAGACAAAAAACTCTCACAATCAATATGAGAAAAGGCTACTCACAACAGTATTAATATTCACCAGAAGGAATTGAACTCCAACATCATATATGAAGGGGTACTCAATCAATAGCACTAGCAGCTGATGTGTATTCTTTACTGGATTTTAACTTAACTTTATAGATGTTTTAAAGATTGATTAGCCAATGCCCCACTCGACATGTACATTGGGTGCACCCAACATTTTCTCGTTGGGGAGATGTCAGCTGGTCTCCCGCTACAAGCAAAGGCCATTGACCTCCACTGGTAGAGATGCCCAGGGTTGAATTTTTGTACAAATTATTTTAGAGCTATTAATTACTTAAAAATACGATTTAATTAAATATGTTCATAATTTTTTATATTTAAATTAAATAATATGATTAGTCAATTTCGTGTATTTGTACCCAAACTCCATAGGGTATCAAATTTAATTTAGTCTAGTATATTTTTATACAATTCAATCAACTACAATAAAAATAAATTTTAAATGGTTAGATTTACTTTTTAAAATAACATTAAAATATTTTTAATTTTATATTATTAAAATAATATGATATATAATAATTTTTTTATCTAATTCCATAATACAACAAACGATGGACAATATTATTTTTAATCTAAGTCTATATAGTACTAAACACATCACATTATTGATTTATCAAATCCAATCTTATATCATCTTATCAAACCCAATTACATCAAAATAAATCAATCCAATCTCGCAGGCCAAAACAGGCCTTAGGATGTATTTAGTATGCGAGACCGGATTGAATTATTTTATGAAATTGGATTGGATAAGACTAATTGTAACACTATATATTGTTTGATGTAATTTGGGATAGGACTAAACTAGTTATGTTTGGTTTGACAAGGGATTGGACTAAAAATAAAATGATACAATATTTATTATAAATTGAAACTATAATTGTATTAAATAATTATCACATATAATTACTCTCCTAAAAAAATAGTTGAATTGTTCAATTTATTTACATTAAAAATATTTTAAATAAATTATAATAAAAATATTTTAAATAAATTAAAATAAACTTATATTTTTAGAAAATGAAAAAAAAATATTTAAATTATGTTATTGCATTAGATCATACATCCTTGTTGTATGAGTGGTATTCAGTTTTATTAAAAATAAAAATATGATGGAAGTATACAATTTCAATGGAAGTAAAAATCCAATTTAGTTGTATATTAAACATTTGAAGAACACAAATTATACATGCAAGTTTACTATTACGACAGCAAAAATTAATTTCATTGTTGTGTACGTAACCAATACGTTCATATATCATCTTAAATAATAAATACCAATTTTTTATAAAATAAAATAATTATTTATAACTATACATATCTCAAATTACAACACTTTTAGCCTTTATAATATAGTATTTAATATAGAACGAAACTCATGCATCTCTTCCCCATTTATTATCCTTTTGGTTTTAGAATTTTTCAAAACACTTGAACAAAATTATACAGTAAGATTAACATAATTTTTTGAAGAGAGGTAGTGGGAGCGGGTGGGAGAAGAAAGAAATAGATAGATAGATAGATAGATAGATAGATAGATATATATATATATATATATATATAGAGAGAGAAGGTGGGGTGGTAGGTGGGAAGAAACAAATAATATGGACAAAAGAGAGAGTGACAGTCAACTAAAGACACCCGTCATTTTTTCTAAGAAAAAAAAAAAAATTGTTTTAGTACCTCTGTTTTGACTGTTTATTTTGTTGTTATCCATTATTGTGTTATTCAAAGTCATGTTCCCTATAATTTTTTAATCTACCAATTAATCCCTTAAATCTTCGTTGAATTTTTGGACCAAACTGATGTGTCATGCTTGTTATATGTTATGTTTTTGTCCTTGTTGTTTATGTTTGAATGGTTGTTGTGGAATTAAAGATTCATGTGAAGGACTAGTTTAGAATAAGACTACATATAATATCCAATGGGTGTCAGCCCAAGTATATCATCATCAATTCTACATGTAGTGTTGATCTCAATTTTGCTAAGGTAGTTTATGATCCTAGCTATAAGAATATTGTATCCATTTCTTCATGATGATATAATTATTTTTTCAATATTTAACGGATTCAAATCCAACCTAGAGAGACCAATAATTCGATCTGACTTGTTCTAAATAATGTATTTTTCAATGTTAGCCTTTAAAGGAATGTCGAAATAAAATAAATTAGCTTTGTTGAGTGGTGATATTTGCACCCCTAAAAAATTGAACGTACCTCTCAAACTAGCATTTTTTTTTAAATATTTAATATTACCCTTGAATAAAATTACTAAAACGATAAATATTTTGTAAGTAGATCCATAAATTATTAATTAAAATATCATATAATTTTTCTTATAATGCTATTCTTAAACATTAAATTTTTTTTAAGGAATACAATTTGATTGTAAATTATGAAGAATGAAACAAAATCTTCAAAGAAAATTAATTGTAAAAAGGTATCTTTTAAATCAATTGTTGTTTTAGTGCCGAGAAATTTATTGTATATAAGTGTAAGGTTTTTATTATAAAAAACTTCATTAACAAAATTCACCGAACACATGATTTATATATCTCATGACTAAAATTTTTAGTACTAAGCAATTGTATATAAGTGTAAGCTTCAGCTTCTACAATTTCTCCCTCTACTTCTACAGTGTCTCTCCCTCAACCTATTCACAAAACAAAAACCCACATAAACACACAACAAGAATTAAATTCTTTGAAACCCTAAAAAAGAATAGGAATTGGACTTCCAGAGCTGCTTTCTTTCACTCCTTGTAATGCTTATCGGCCAGATTACGAAGAACACCAGCTAGAACGACGGAGAGCGCAATGACCATTGCAAACCCTAACAACCTTTTTTTTTTTTTTTTTTTTTGTCTCGATGACGATTCGAAATCAAAGTTGTTTTCGAAACTTTTCTTCTTCAAATACGAACATGTCTCTAATTGAAATCTAGATCTAGTGCATCTCGAAAATTCAATCTCCAATCCGCGAATAAGAGGAAGAAGAAGTGAAAGATATTTAGTCAAAATAATCTGGATGGGTAACTGAGAAGAAAAGTCATGGACAAATGTTGTGAGGATAAAAAAAGGCACCACCCTCTTCCTTTTCACCAGCTTCCTCGCCGTATCCCCCATTTTCGACTCCAAAAACCGTTTTCAAAATCCAGGATTTTCGATTATACAAAGAAGAAGAAGAAGAAGAAGTGAACAATTTTAGTGAAAAAGACAATTCATGGACAAAACCTTCTAAATCTCATCTCATCACCACACTCCTAGTATTCGTCACCGTACTTCCAGACTCCTAGCCATATTCATTTTCAACCACTTTGTACATTCACGTTCTCAGTCACAAACAATGAAACAGGTATTCAATATTTTGTTTACATTTTTATCCTTTTACTGTAAGAGTCCCTTTATATTTTCAAGGGCAAAAATGTCATTTTAGTTTCAAACAAATTCAGGGGAGTGGAATTCTATCACTATTCACAGCCCTCTTCCCATTTTTATATATAGTTAATAGATGTTTTTGTCCTTGTTGCTTATGTTTGAATGGTTGTTGTGGAATTAAAGATTCATGTGAAGGATTAGTTTAGAACAAGACTACTTATAATATCCAATGGGTGTCAGCGCAAGTATATCATCATCAATTCTACATGTAGTGCTTGATTTGATCTCAATTTTGCTAAGGTAGTTTATGATCCTAGCTATAAGAATATTGTATCCATTTCTTCATGATGATATAATTATTTTTTCAATATTTAACGGATTCAAATCCAACCTAGAGAGACCAATAATTCGATCCGATTTGTTCTAAATAATGTATTTTTCAATGTTAGCCTTTAAAGGAATGTCGAAATAAAATAAATTAGCTTTGTTGAGTGGTGATATTTGCACCCCTAAAAAATTGAACGTACCTCTCAAACTAGCATTTTTTTAAAAAATATTTAATATTACCCTTAAATAAAATTACTAAAACGATAAATATTTTGTAAGTAGATCCATAAATTATTAATTAAAATATCATATAATTTTTCTTATAATGCTATTCTTAAACATTAAATTCTTTTTAAGGAATATAATTTGATTGTAAACTATGAAGAATGAAACAAAATCTTCAAAGAAAATTAACTGTAAAAAGGTATCTTTTAAATCAATTGTTGTTTTAGTGCCGAAAAATTTATTGTATATAAGTGTAAGCTTTTTATTATAAAAAATTTCATTCACAAAATTCACCGAACACGTGATTTGTATATCTCATGACTAAAATTTTTAGTACTAAGCAATTGTATGTAAGTGTAAACTTCAGGTTCTACAATTTCTGCCTCTACTTCTACATTGTCTCTCTCTAGATTTCTCTCGAGAGAGAGAAGAATCAAGAAGACGACCCTTTTCATATTGGGTCATTTAGTTATTGGGCTTTTAATTTGTGGCCTGTCATGAAGGTAATTGTGATATGCAACCAATTAAGTTACTAATGAAAGATAGACTGTGCCATAAAAAAAAAAAAAAAGTTATGGAAGCATGAACCTTTTTTATTTTATTTTAATTTTTCCTTTTATTTTAACATTTTATATTTAATAATTTTTTAATTCAAATTTATTGGTACTAATTACTATCAATTCTTTTTTTTTTTCCTTGTTTTAGATTTATTTTATTTTTATACATTTAGTAATTATGTCGATTTTGGTCACTTGTCACAATGAAAACTGAAAATTGAAGTTAATGAACATAGAAACATCATTTACATGAGAAAATAGACCCTTTTTGACCAACGATAGGAAATGTTTTGAAGGCCATGATCTGATCCAGTAAAATGAAAATCCAAATCCAAATACGTAAATGATTCCATAATTTATTTGTATGCATTTAATTGGTCATGACTAGATGGACCTGTATATTCTTACCCAGTAGGGGGTTCAATTCAACGCTAATATATTATTAGGCATATACACGACCTTACTAATTTTAACTACAGTCGAATTAAGAGTTGGCATTACTAATGAGGATTTTTTTAAAAATTTTTTTTTTTGAAAAATTTGAAATATATACTTAGTTATGAATAATTTTGATAAAAGCTGTTATGGTTTTTGAAAGGTTTGCTTTCAATAAACAACTCACTCTTAAACATCACATTTTTTTTTTTTTTTTGTCTAAATGATGTCCAATTTATATAGGCAAAGATTGTTCGAACAATATTACTAAAGAAAGTCACTTTAGATAAGGATAGAAAATTACAAACAAATTAATTCTATTCACGTTTGTTCATTTGATTACATGAAGCCAAAAAGAAAAAAAAAGTCATCCCTCCAGTTGAGGAAATTATATAATTGCATCCATATAAATACTTTATTTATTGAAAAATGCCTATATATATATATATATATATATTCTTACCTCATTGGTCTAAGAACGCTGGGGCCATAAGTGGATTTGAATATATCAAGCAATAGAGGAAAATGCATGAATGCAAATAAGGTTACCGGGACAAGAACAAGTACAGCCATGACAAATGTAACCCATTTCCATGACTGAAGAAATATGTGAAAGGTTGAAGCAAAGGCTACCATCATGCTTGCAATAGAGAAGAATAAGGTGATAAGACCGATAATTAACTTCTTTGGCAATGACTCGAGGAAATCTTTTTCTGCATATCGCGAACTGAGGATTCCCAAGAACATTTGCACTGATGCAGTTGAAGAAAAGAGAGCAAGTGCAATGGAGACAAGAAACACTTTGAAAGATATTTTTGGCATGAAATTGGGTAGCCCTTCACCGTTGATGCCTCCTGGAAAAGTGTAAGCTGTTGCAAAAACTACTGTAATTATGAGTGCGGCCACCAAAGAGCAAGCTGTAGCAGTGTCTTTCATCCATTTTTCACCTTCGTTCACTAATTTCTTGTGTTCTTCTGTAAACACCTCTTTAGGTGTTTTTTCATCTAAATTGCGCTTGACTTTAACTTTAGGATGAAAAATATTTTTAACAGTCTGAAGAAAAAAAAAATATAAACCATCATGATCATAGGTAGTTTAAAATTTCTCAAGTAAATAGACTCTACTAGCTTTAAAATTTATTAGGAATTTTTCTTAAGAATATGCAAGCTATTATAAACTTCTAGCAAAATATGTGGAAAACCTATATCATACTTTCCCCTTTGAGATAGGTTTCTATCCATATTTCAATTAAACAATGAGATCATATTTCTACGTTTCTAAAAAATAAAAAGATAAATAAAAAAATAATAATTTATTATAAATAAAAATCTGGTCTAGGTTCACATGTGGGTAGCATATTAAAGCAAGAGATCCAATATATGTTCAGGTCATGTTGAGGTTGAGATCATTGATAATTAGTCACTTATATATTTTGTAAACTAGGACTTGAAGGGATTTGGTAAAAACATTTAAAATGTGATTATTTGGATGTTATTGCTCTTATAATCATATTTTCATAAGTTGGTTATAGACTGCTTTTGAAATTGAATATTGAAAAAGCTACTTGATTACTTTTGAAATGTTTATGAGTCGATTACTTCCTCATTAGTCTTAATGAATTATAATTGTCTTCATATCCACCAAAATTATTAAAAACAGATCATTAGAAACTAAAAAATAAAAAATTTGATTAAGAATAAGATAATGGGATAATATGAAAAACTCCCTGGGCCTGAAGGTTTTTTTTTTTTTTTTTTTTTCAATTAGATAAACAGTTTTCTACCGTCTAAAAACCTAACTTTTGTTAAAATTTGAGGATAAAATGGCAAACTAATAAAGTAATTAAAATTTTAAAGGGAGAAAAAAAACACAAAATAATTATAACACATAACATTAAAAAAATCTAGAGATGATCAATAGAGATCAAAATAATTTAAAAAATAATAAAAATTATAAACAATTTAAAAAAAAAATTAATAATTTTCTCAAAAAATTAAATGATTTCCATTGTCTATCATATTGATGGACAGTGGACATCATTTAAAAAAAAATTAATTTTTTTTTTCTAAAATTTCAAAAAAATATTTTTTAGAGGTGAAAATCTAATTTTAGATTGGATCTTTATTATCTATAAAAAATGATAGACGGTGGAGATTAGATATCTACCTTCAATTAATGATCAAATCAACACTAGCAGCATTCATCAAATCAACACCAACAACCAAATGATACTAGTAGCATTATCAACACCAGCAATCAACTCATTCATCACCATCATCAACCCATCTTAAGAAAAAAACAAAAAAAAAAAAGAAAAAACTCTCGAGAATAAAGAAAAAACTCTCAATAATAAAGAATATTTAAGGAAAATAAAATCATCAGGCACCACCAGCATTTCATCAACCAAATGCATTATCACTGCCATCAACAATTTTTCAGGCATAAACACCAACAATATTTCATCAAAATAAAGAATATATAAGGAAAAAAAAAAAAATTTGAACCACAGCAACCAAATCAAGCATAAGCCCAAACACATTATCACTGTTATCACCACTAGCATTTCATCAAACACCATCAATGCACCATTGCCTCCAACCAAATCAGGCATAAATCAAACTCAATACCACTTCCTATCACCACCAACATTTCATCAAACACCTTCAAGACACCACAACCTCTAGTAAACCATCCTACTATCAACATCGCCCAATCAACCCCAAAACAACACAACCCAACCAACAATTAAAGGAAACTCTCAAGCATTCATTACTGCCCCAATTACCATACCAAATGATAGTGATAAAATCGAAAACCAAACTCGACCTCACCAAATGATCATCCAATCGAACCTCAGAACCCTTGGAACATCATCTGGGATGAACCCAAATGTTGTTCATCTGGGTTTGAAAATATAGATGAATATCATGTGGGTTGTTCTAGATGACCCACTGCTATTATCAACAACAAACAAAAGAAAAAAGAGGAGAAAAGAAATGAGAGAGAATCAGAGAGAAGAAATGACACAGAAGAAATGAGAGACGGAAAAAAATCAAGGAGAATAATGAGAGATGGTAGAAAATCAGAGAGAAGAATGAGAGAGAAGAGTTTATTTTTATTTTTTACCGAATTTCTTTTTTAATTCTGTTCCTAAAACAAAAATAAAATGATCAAGGTGATGAACAACATTAATCCCAATTGTAATTTTATTATGTAACTGAACTATGATGTAAGATGTGCATGCATGAAATAGAAGATATAATATAAAAAGTTTGTTACCTTAAACCATTGCAACTCTTGCTGCATTTGCAATGCTGCACCAGGCACTTCATTTGAAGGTACCAACCTTCCTGCTAAATGCAAGATGTTACATTCAGTATCATCCGTCAGTAGCCATGTCCGGTCTTTTATGAAAGATGTTTGATTATGTATGAGATTAAAAACATTTTCCTGACGATGTAAAACAGCAAGATGAAATATTGTATGTCCATGTTCGTCATAGAACAAAACGGAATAAGTATAGGCCTTTAAAATTTCTTCAACAAACCGGTGATTCCCCAATATTGCAGCTCTTAACATTGGTTTCTTTAGTGACTCAAGAGCTTCTTCGAATGACCATGTCACTTCCGCGATCATCAATCTTACCATTTCAAGTGTTTGTTCGTGCAGTAACTTTTGATCATGTATGCATTTTATGCCTGGTACTGCAATAGGAAAACCTTCATGAATTTCATCAAATTTAAATTAACTTATCTTAAAGAAAATAAAATTTTTATTTCTATGGCATTGATCATAAAAAAAGGAAGTAAACTTGAGAAAGCACTAATTAATCATAATTGACTTATAAAATTTATTTCTCTCAACTAATGACAAATATATATACCTAGAGGCAAGAGTGCATTCCAAAGCTTATATTGCAATTTTGCAAAGAATCTTGTTTTCTGGGATGTTTGAATTTGGTTTTCTATGTCTTCATGTTCAGATGTTGAAGTATGCTTCCCTATTTTTACGGGAATATCTGTAAAGAAAATAAAGTTAAATACATATTAGTAGCATACTGTAAATAAAGTCTTTTCAAAAATTAAAGTTGTTTTAAATAAAATAGAAAATATTTTAATTATTTGTTTTTTAAAATAAGAAATATATAGGTTAGAGTAAATTATTTTTGAAAAATTAAAATTAAAAAAAAAAAAAACAAAATGCTTTTGGTAAACCATTAAAAGATAATGAAAGTGATTGTTAACACTAACGATGATAGATTAATCTTTGCCAAGTCCCACGAGGAGGCCTCATATCCTTTCTAGCCAGCTCATTGATAGTTTTATTCCACTGACTGTTTCCACATCGATCAGCCAACTTTGGATATTGATTTAAGAAACCAAAAGCTAAATCTGCACGCCAAGAGTAGTAGAAAATTCAAGTATACATTAAATTCAAGTGTGTATATATATATAATATAGTTGTACGTTCTAACCAATGTGATTAGCTTTGATCAGGCCATAAAGTACGTTAGCAGAGTAATTTGGAAATTCCTCATCAGATCTCTTTTCTTCGGCAGCTGATAGTAGATACTCAACTGTTTCCTTATAATGGCCAGAACATATTGCACAGTCAACTGGAAGGCAATTATAATTGTCCTTGAGAGATAACAAGTTTGGGTTTTTATTAACAAAGAGTTTTACAGCCTTTGTGTTCCCAAACCCAGCTGCTGAGTGGAGTGCCGTATAGCCATCTAAATCTCTTCGTGCTAGTGATTCCGGAGATGCCATTGATACGAGCTTCTCAATGAGCTCATCCGTGCCTGGGACTTCAACAATTAAGTGGAAAATGGTGGACCCTATTTCGTCAATATGATCAGCCAATAATGTCTTTGGATTTTCATTTATGAAATCTTCTATGACTTCTACATTTTCCTCATAAATGGCCCTCACCAGTAGCCGATAACGTGCTACATCCACCTTCTTTTCACTTACCAGATTCTTCACAGTTTCCTTGAGTTTGTCTACATGTATGAGAAAAGAATAATTCTTTAGCAAAGAATAGTCCTTAATTGCTATCATAGTAAGTGATGAGACCCTTGTAAACGAGTGGGGCAAATAAAAGATCTTTAAAAAGAAAGCTAAAGAGCTGTCCTTAATAAAGAACTATCTTACCTAAAATTAAAATATGTTGGATTATTAGGAATTTTTATTTTATTAAACTACTAACTATTAAGGTTGAACTATTTAATCTATAAGTTAAAATGGAAGACTCCTAACTTAATGTTTATATATGCACGAAAATTATCATGTGAATTTTTATTCTTATTTAACGAGGAAAATATAAATATATACTACCGTTCAATGAGGCATAGTGACAAAGATTGCTCAATTAACTTAACAATAACCTAAATTCGAATTGTTCCACCATAGATGGTATAAAAAATAAAAAAGAAAAAAATAAATACAAAGACATATAAAGTTATATTACTATAAAGAAGTCAAATGAGATTATACACTATTTATAACTTATTTAATTAAGAGTGCAAAGCTGTAATGTAAAGAGAATTATTTCAGTATAAAAAATTATTGATATGACTCAATTTATATAATTAGCTTTATCTTACCTAGGCTGTCCGCAAGTTCCTTACGCTTTTTTTGTATTTTGATTTGTGTATTTGATTGTGTGGAAGCATCTTTAACCATTTCAGTGCTTTCTTTGCGGTCTAGTTCAGTGGAAGCAGGTGCACCCGTTTCAGTGCTTTCTTTGCCGTCTGGTTGAGTGGAAGCAGGTTCATCCGTTTCAGTGCTTTCTTTGTCGTCTGGTTGAGTGGAAGCAGCTCTAACAATTTCCCCCATTTTTTTGTCATCTGATTGAGTGGAAGCAGCTTCAACCATTTCATTGACTCCTTGGCTGTCTGGTTGCGTGGAACCAGCTTTAACCATTTCATTGCTTTCTTTGCTGTCTGGTTGAGTGGACGAAACTTTAACCATTTCACTGATTTCTTCGTTGTCTGGTTGAGTGGAAGCGGCTTCAACCATTTCACTGCTTTCTTTACTGTCTGGTTGAGGAAAAGAATTAAAGCTCTTCAACAAATACTTAGAAATGATCAGTAATTATTATTATTTTTTGGGTGAAAAAGAGTTCATACAAAAGTTTTTAACTGCTTACAAGCATTTCCAAAAGGCATGAATAAAAGAAAGAATGGTAACCACTATTTTTCGAATTAAGATTTTTCTGAAAATTTAAAGCACATAAGTAGATTCACAAGACATGCTTACTAGTTGCATTGAAAATGAAAAGAAATGAAGAGAAAATTCAAGCTGATGGCACCAAAATTAAAGTGAGTTCATAAAATAATACTGAGCTATTGAAAGGGATTTTTTTTTTTAACACCATTTATTATCACAAAATATAGTTCACGAATAAAGGGATTAGTTTCCAAATAAAGGTTGTGAATTATGATCTTTTATTGTCCTTGTTTGTGAACGTTCATAATACCTTGATGCTGAAAAAACTTGAATACCATAAAAATTTTGAAAGTGATCAAGAAAGGGAACTTGATTTCTTGGGTGAAAGGGGAGAAATTATTTCTCATCCCAATAGTAATTTAATTTTTTTTATATATGTGAGATTCACAATATTTTATATGCAACTAATTTTTTTAAACAGTAAACATAAATCTGGAACTAAGTTTGAATTTCCTCTTAAGTATTCTTGATCAGTAAACATGTCTATAAATAACAATAATATTTCAAATCAGTGATTAAAGCTATCAGATCTAACTCCCAATAGAATATACAAGTTTTAATCAAGAATCGCAAGTAATTTGCTTGTTAATTGGTCGATTAAGAGAAAAAGATGACAGCCCCCACATTGTTATATTAAATTCAAATTTCTGTAGGAAGCAGCATACGACTCAATTCCATATATATTATTTTAATTTACTTGGTATAAAAGTTAATTAATTAAGGTAAGAAGAGTTGCATTTATCGCGGTCAATGACGTTTTACTATATTTTATTTTAATTAATTAATTATTTTTTATTATTGGAATTGATCCAATAAATAATCGGAATCAAACGGGATATGATACTGATACGATATAGGAAGTAACTCCCATATGAAAGGGAGCAATCCATACATAAATAGGGGTGCAGCCCGGCCCACACATAAGGCGGGGAGAATATTTATTTTGAAATATTAGTATATTTTAATATTAATACTTAATTCATTACACGACTTAATATTTTAAGGTCACTTGATATAACTAAATTGTTGCGTTCTGACTACAAAAGTAGATGACCATATTCCATTTCATTGACATGTACTTAATTTGAAATTTTGAAAATTCTGTTTCATTTATTGGTTTAAAAGTATGTTGAATTTTATGAGATCCACCATTATAAGTATAATTTGAAAAATAATTCTCACTATAAAAGATGGATTTTTTATATTATGATCTTTTCAAATTTTATAAAATTATAGATAAATATGAAATTTAAACCTCAATCACAGGTACAAAGAGAAAGTGTATAAGTCATTGAAACTATAAATAATTCTGCTATTTATAACATCACTTTGAATAAAGGATAAAAAACATATGAAGTTTTTTTTTTTTTTTTTAAATAAAAAAAAAATGAAGTTGGAGTAATAACAATATACCACCCTTTAATTAATACCTTTATTTTATCCGTGGTGGTATAGAAGGACATCTACCTTTTGTTTTCTAGTTTGACCGAGTTGAAAGAAATCATGATATAAAATACATCAGTTAAAATGAAAATATTAATATAGTAATTAAGAATTAAAAGATGTGGCATTTTTTAATTCAAGTGTAAGAAACCAAGATAAACAAATTGAGACAAAAATTCAAAAAATATGGAAGACATGGATTCTAACAGACTAATTTATTAATTTCACTGCCTTGTCAGGCCATCGCTATGCAGCTCAATTTTGAGTCATCAAAGAGAGGTTATGCATATTACAAACAAAGTCAACGCCGAGCACGCACTATGGATTTTAAAATTCGAAATAGTTTTACTTAACCCGGGAATAAATAAATCCACTAATTGGATAAAAATTAATTTTGTTAGAACATTATAAATAACATGATTAACTAATTACCACATTAATAGGAAGTGAATATGAAGTTGTCAAATTTTATATGAAGGACATGAATAATCCACTACTTGTCTTTGAATGTCTATTTAAAATTTGAAATTCAACATTAATTTGACTTGTTCGGATTATGTTAAGTAAATCAGGAATAAATAGAAATGGGAGGTGAGGATGAAGTTCTCCCTTCTTTTAAAAACATGGTCAATAAATAGAAATGTTGAACTCTTTAGTCCAAAAGTTAAGTCGGGAGACTCGTACCTTGATGATTTATACATGCACAAAAATTATTATGTGAATTTTTTTTTCTTATTTAACAAGGAAAATACAAAACCATATGAGGATATATTACTATAAAGAATTTGATTTTATATGAGTTGTTTCCTACGTTAAATAAGAGTGTAAAGAGTCTAAAGCAAAAAGCTATGTACGTATGTGAATAAAATATTATTTAGTGATCGCATATTGAAAAACCCTCATCATAGTTAAATTAATTGAGATCTTTAGTTCAAATATCCCTCCCTAAGTAGTAAAAATAATAATAATAATGATAATAACGATAATAAAAAGATTTTTTTATCAGTTTTAAAGAATTATTCACTGATTATATGTCTCAGTTTAAAGAATTGGCTTTCTCTTACCTTGCTTTTCGGTTTGTATATCCGATTCTGTGGAAGCAGCTTCAGCCATTTTATCACTGACTTATTGGCCGTGTGGTTGAGTAGAAGAAGTCCATGCATCTCTTCCCCATTTGTTATCCTTTTGGTTTTAGAATTTTTCAAAACACTTTATACAGTAGGCCTAACACAATTTTTCGAAGAGAGATGGTGGGAGCGGGTGGGGAAGAAGAAAGAAATAGAAAACCCCTTTTTTTTTTTTTTGGCCAGTTATAAAACTTGAAGAAGGGAGGTGGGGTGGATAGGTGGATTAAATAGTCTAGATTGTTAATCCTTTTTCATTATACAGTTGGATAACGATGAAACTAGTCCATTCTAGTATTTATCCCTGCGTGTAACACGCCCTTAAAACATAAGAAAAGCCATTATTCCTCTCAATATACGTGCATGCATATAAAACGAATAGGACTTCACGAGTTACTAATAGACAAATTCTGGTCCTACTCTCTCAGCCCTCATCGCCTGTTTAATTCCACTCAATTTCAATTGTTCCACTGTTTTCCATCAATTCATTGCTTTTGCTTTTATAGCGTACCAATATTCCTCTCAATATACGTACATGCATATAACACGAATAGGACTTCACGAGTCACTAATAGACAAATTCTGGTCCTACTCTCTCAGCCCTCATCGCCTGTTTAATTCCAGTCAATTTCAATTGTTCCACTGTTTTCCATCAATTCATTGCTTTTGCTTTTGTAGCGTACCAATTATTAAATAATGTCCAGCTTTTGCTATAAATTAAGTATAAACTTAAAAAGTCATTCGAGACATTGTCTGCAAAAGTAAGTACTGGTGCTTATCATTGCACTCCTATGATTGCACGACTTTTGTCGCAGCTTAATTTGAATCCTTATCCCTTCAATTGAAGAACTTTTTTATTATTATTATTATTATTATTATTGTTATTATTGAATGGCCTACAATCAAACTCAAAAATCTTTTAATTCACATCACTTATTGGTTAGGGCATATATAATCATCTTCTGAAGCCATATATATATTTTATGTAAAAATTAAATATTGGTTTTGATAAAAACATTAAGGTTCAAAATTTAGAAAATATTGAAAGCATTCGGAGATTTTTTTTGTATCAATTTTTTTTAAAAAATAATGATATATCATATGTCATTTCAATATTTAATTCTTTAATTTTATGTAATCTCGACTTTATAATAATATAAAATAATATTGAGTGGATTTACTACGTTGTAAAATCAATTTTATAGTATTATAAAATTTATAATTAAAATTTTGTTGGGAAAGATGTCCGAGTACTTATTAGATCAAAATGTATAGAATCCTATACTTAATGAATTGTTTATATATCATATATAAGATTGTATTTGTAACTTATGTTGGGAATCTCATACTTTTTTTTTGAGAGTTGATATTGATAGGTCAAACAACTATTGAGAGATATCAAATCAGATACTTCTATTTTAATAATAAGGGAGAAAAAAAGTATACTATTTACATGATCCCTAATATCTTATCTTATAAATAAAAAATAATTACTTAATCATCCTGTTAAGAAATGATACGCTTCGAAGATCATAATCATACATACATACACACATATATATGATTTTTACAAGATTTTTCATGTAAAAACTAATTTGTATAGATATAAATCAAATTTACCTTGATTTATTACCCCATTGAGATCCTAATATATATATATATATATATAATCTTAAAAAAAAAAAATTACATAATTGTGTATATGAATTATACCGATGTGAATTCCACTTGTGATTGACAATCCAAATATAACATTTAGTCTAATTAAAAATTGAGAGCATTTGACATAAAATCCAAATATAATACTTTATAAAATAATGCTATGCTTTTCAAAAATTTTATCCAAATTCATACCCAAATGATGTGCTATATAAATTATCAAGATAACTCAAAATCTTATAAATGATGAGATAATGTAACAATTAATAAGATTTTAACAACTCACATATCATATTATTTGGATATGGATTTAGGTAAACTTTTTGAGAAGCTAGCATTACTCCACTTCAAATCCAATTATAATACTTCAAAGAGGGATCACGCAAAATCATATCTTTGATCAATATGTGTACAAACAAAACTGTCAAGGCATCCTTTTTTTAACTACTAGATTCTGCATTGCACACATGAATTGCATATTTTAATTCTTACATGTGTCTTTTTATTTCTTTCGAAACCACAAAAGCTAAAGCTTAAAACAGCTGCAACTTGAGCTGCTGTGACCTCTGCAAGATTTGTTGCAGTCAGCAGTGCAGTTCAAAATCATATTTAGTACCTCTGTTTTGACTACCTATTTTGTTATTATCTATGATTGTGTTATTGAAAATCATGTTCCCTATAATTTTCAAAATCTATCGATTTAATCCCATTCATTGCATTTTTGGTCCGAATTGATACTTGCCAATCAATTATAATTTTGTAAAATAACAATTGATAGGAAAAATAAATATATATGAGACGCTGCAATTACAAGTTTCTTGTACACATGATGTGTAGTGAAATATGAGTTTCAATCAGCTAGTGACCTCTCCAAATCACATAAACTTAGGAAGAAAATAGCATATGACATTCTTGTATTACTCAATAACAAGTAAATGAAAAGCAAAAAAATAAGAAAAGATTTTCAGTAACTAGCTTTATTCGTTATTATTTTTGTTTAAAAAATTTCCCTCGTATTGTTATCAGAAATGAGAGGAGTAAAGCAATAATAACAACTAATTAATGCCAAGTGAGCGAGAATAAATCATACAACAATTACAAAAACATAATATAAGTATATGATATAACAAACCAATGCCATAACAACATGCTAAATTGCTAATGAAGACACTAGTTAATTAGTTGATGCAATGGAGGATCACACAAAATCATATTTTTAATCAACATATATGTATAATAAACAAAACTAATAAGGTACCCTTGGAACAACCGGAATGCTACTCTGCATGGTCTTAGAGTCAAACAAGCGTCCGAGGTTGCTGGGTGGGCTTCGTCAGTCCTTAGGGAATTTCAGTCCAGTGTGGCTGCCTTTGCTCCCCCCCCCATCATGCCCGTCCAACGTCCTTCCCCTACTTGGTGTCCTCCTCCGGTGGGATGCCTGAAGTTGAACTCTGATGTTGCTGTGTTTTCTGGTAAGTTCTTTTTTGGAGTGGGGGTTTCTATTCGTGATCACGAAGGGGGTGTGGTTTGCGCGGCGTCCAGGGTTATGCTGGGATGTGTCTCACCGGCTGTTGGTGAGCTGATTGCGCTGCGTTCGGGGTTGCTCCTTGCGCAGAGGTTGGGTCTGCAGATCCATACGGCGGAGGTGGATGCTTCTAATGCTATCTTGGCGATTTCCTCCCGTTTGGAGCACTGTGGGGACAGTGGTTTTATTGTTTCGGATGTCAAGGCGCTTTGTGTTGAGGTGGGTGTTGTGCGATGCCAGGCCGTTCCCCGTGCGGCAAACCGTCTGGCACATAAACTCGCCTCTCTAGCCTTATCCTCAGCTGAGGACCGTTGGTGGCACGCGGTCACCGAAGATTGTATCTTGTCTGTCGTTGTGTAATTGTACTTTCTTTCAAAAAAAAAAAAAACTAATAAGGTACCCTTTTTTTTAACTACTAGAACCCTTTTTTTGCACATATGAATAGAATATATTACGGAGTTTTTTTTTTTTTCATTAAAGAATTGATAACTTGTTTGATTAGCACTAAATAACTAAAGTGAGTTTAATAGAACCATTTCACTATTAATAAATTTTAATAATAAAATTACCCCTTATATGCAGGATAAATAAACCTCCTCCTTCCCCTCCCAACAGACAAAAGATAATGCACAAATCAAACTCTGAAACAAACTAAACAAACACTGAAACTCTAAAACAACATGTAGCAAGTGTGAATGGTAAAGCCAAAATCAGAGAAATGAGAGAACAAAATTTCTTTATTAAACTGTTTTCATTTCGTGTGTTACAAGCTACTGCATTTCCTATCTAACTTTTCAATATATAGCTCCTGGAACCATAACTACCTCTCCTACTGTTGGCAACATCTAATCGGTTTATGTCCAACTAACTTACCTGCACTTGTCACAGTACTATTGGCTAATGGAACACAGCTGGAACAACATGATTGGTTAATATTTAACTCACTCAACTCACTTAACACTTCCAACAGTCCCCCTCAAACTAGACCTGGAGTGTTTTCCAGTACTAGTTTGCTTCTTAAAAACTTGAACCGATCTATGCTTAGAGGCTTTGTCAATATATCTGCTTGCTGATCTTTGAAGGAATATAACGAACATCTAGTTCCCTTGAAGCAATTTTGTCTCTAATGAAGTGCAAGTCAAGCTCTACATGTTTTGTTTTTGAGTGATAACTGGATTTTTGGCTAAAGAATTTGCCCCAGTGTTGTCACACCATATGACAGAAGGGTGCATCTGCTGTATTCCAATATCAGCCAATAAAGCTTTCAGTCTGCAGAGTACTCGAAGCTGATTTTCTAAATGTCCAGCCAATATTTAATGTCCCTTTGATGTACCTTAACACCCTCTTACAGGCCTGCCAGCGAGAGGTTGTTGAAGAAGCCAAGAATTGGCTCAATTTATTCATAACAAATGACAGATCAGGCCTTGTCAAAGTAAGGCACTGCAAGCTGCCATCAACACTCCTATGCAAGGAAGGATCAATAAAAGGAATTCCATCTGCTTTCTGCAGCTTTGTTCCAATGCACATTGGAGTGGGACAAGGAGTGCAGTTTAACATTTTTGCTTTCTAAAGTAAGTCAACAGCATACTTCTTCTGTGTAAGTGACAGTCCATCTGCAGTTCTCAAAGCTCCAAAATCCAAAAAATAGTTTAGAGAACCAAAGTCCTTCAAAGCAAATTGTTTGTTCAAGTCATGAACCAGCTGATTTATAACTTCACATCATTTCCTGTCACCCAAATATCATCAATATAGACTAGGAGAACTACTAAGCTGGATTCCTTTTTGAAAATGAACAAAGAGGTATTAGCTCTTGAATTCATGAAACCCTATTGCAGAAGTGCAGTTTTTAGCCTCTCAAACCAAGCTCTTGGAGCTTGTTTTAAGCCATAGAGTGACTTCACTAACTTACAAAATCAGGATGACTGGAGCTTTCAAATCCCTCAGGCTGCTTCATATACACTGTCTCTTTTAACTCCCCATTCAAAAATGCATTATTTATATCAAGCTGTCTCACATCCCAGTTATGGTTCACAGCCAAAGAAAGTACCACTCTAATGGTGGATGATTTCACAACTGGACTTAAGTTCTCAAGAAAATTGACTCCTGCGGTTTGGTGATATCCATTGGCAACTAATCTTGCCTTATGTTTCTGGATTGAACCATCAGCATTGTGTTTTATTCGAAACACCCACTTACATCCAACATCCATATCCTTGGTTCTAGGCACTAGTCTCCAAGTGTTGCTTCGAATCAATGCTTCTTATTCATCTAACATTGCATTTTTCCATTCTACACTCTTCAAAGCTTCACTCACACTAGTAGGCTCAGTAGGGACTGAAGTTGCAGTATGTAAATCACTAACATTAACAGTTGAGTGTGTTTTAGATCTTGTTAGCATAGGTGAGTGGATATTGGTCTGGTTTTGGGTTGAAACAGATCAATATAAAAAGGAATTCTTGCAGGTGAATGAGAGGGTGAGTTTTGCTGGACCATGATGTAATTGTGTGTTAAACTTTAAAGAATCTGTTGCAAGGGAGTCAACTGATCTAGCAGAAGGTTCTGAAGATTTGACAGTCCAAGCATTTTCAAGAATGGATAAGGGTGAACCAGAACCTGATATTGAATGAGAAGTATGTGTAGATGCAAATAAATAAGTGTAAGGGAACTCCCTTTCATAAAAATATCTAAATATGTAGACTCTTCCACTTGGATGAAGACATCTATAACCTTTGTATATACATCACTATAACCAAGGAATAGACATTTTGAAGAATGGAAATCAAACATATGTTTGTTATAGGGCCTCAACAATAGAAAGCATACACAGCCAAACACCTGTAGGAAATTATAGACTGGTTTGAGGTTAAAAAGTTTTTGAAATGGTGAGAAATGATCAAGTATAGGTGTTGGAAGCCTGTTTATGATATAGGCAGCTGTTTGGAAAGCTTCCCACCAGAAAAACAAAGGCATCTTGGCTTGAGCTAGAAGAGTTAGCCCAACTTCAACCAAATGCCTATGGTTTCTTTCAGGGAGTCCATTCTGCTGGTGCGTGTGAGGACAGGGGTGTCGAAACTTGATTCCTAATTGAGTAAGATAGCTTGCTAATGATCTAAACTCTCCACCCCAATCACTTTGCACTGTTTTGATCTTCCTATCAAAGGCTAGCTCAACTGATTTTTCGAAGGAAATGAATATTTCTTTTACTTGATTCTTTGAAGAAAGAGGATAAATCCATATATACCTAGTGTGAGCATCAATAAAATGGACATAATATTTGTACCCTTGGCTACAAAGATGTGGAGAAGGACCCCAAACATCTGTAAAGATTGATTCAAGTAAGGCTGTGTAAGTGGTTTGGAAGTGTTAAGAGAGTTGAGTGAGTTTTTCCACACATGCATGCATCACAGAAATCTAATGATGTGGAGGCTGTACAAGGTTTATTCATTGCTCTTAAGATTTGTTTTAAAATAGGAAAAGAAGGATGATCAAGTTTTGTGTGCCACACAAACATATCAGATTGTTTCTCAGCAATAAAAAAATGACAAGCTTTCAATGAATCATTAACAAAGTTTGAAGAGTACTGGTTACACACACTGAAACAAGGAGCTAGTCCATCAGCTTTATTTATCAAACAAGGACCAGAAAGATCAACAAATGACAGTTTTGAAGCTGACACAGGTATGACAGCATTATTTATATTGCAAGAATCAGAATGAGATGGAAGTTTTGGACAAAAGAAATGCTGAAATCTTGGAAGACTTGAACTGGGAATCGGCAGCTGTGAGATCCAGCTGGTACAGTCCATTTTTCAGACCCCCTTGCAATAGAGTAGTCCTCGAATTCTTGTCCTTAATAGTACAAGAATTTGAGTTAAACTCCACAATTACATCATTGTCTTTTGTGAACTGGGAAATACTTAAAAGATTTTTGGTTATACTAGGAACAAGCAAGATGTTATTCATGAATAAAGTGTGATGAGGCATAATGTGTGGTGTAATGGATGCTGACCCAATATGAGAAATGTCAAGTGTAGTACCATTACCTACTGCAACCTTCTCATGTCCCTTGTAGTCCACTTTGTGAGCTAAGTTTTGAGGATCAGCTGTGATGTGATTGGTGGCTTCACTGTCGATGTACCAGGATGGATCAGCCCCTGAGCTTGGTGTGGCAAGGAAGGCATTTGAGGCATTGGATGAACCACCAGCCTGAGAAGCTTGGTAGGAGTATCCTGTGTTCCCATTATAATTTGATGGTGCAGCTGCCAGCTGATGAGAATAAGCCTGGTAATTTCCTTGAACATGTCGTTGGCTTTGAGGTTGACCTGGTTTGCTTTGTATACTCTGCAAATTTAACCCTTGAAAAGATTGGTCAAATCTTTTGTAGCAAGAAGACACTACATGACCAACGTTTCCACATAACTGACAGATCACCCGTGGTCCATTTCTTCCACCATTCCTACCACGGCCTCTGCCTCTAAACCGACCCCTTGATGGTCCTCCTCTAAGGTTATTATTATAGACATAATGAGCTGAAACTTGAGACAAATCAACAGTACTAGCTGCATTATGCTGCGCCAAACGGTTTTCACAACTCATAAGCTGAAACTGAACTTCCTGTAGAGTTACAACATCCTGTCTAGCTGTGATACTCACCACAACTGATCATATTCAGGTCCAAGTCCACATTAGACAAAGGCTGACCAGCTATAGCTAGTTTCTCACCTATGCTTTTCATTTTCAGAATGTACTCACTAACTATAATGGCCCTTTTTTTGTTGATTGTAACTCAGGCCTCAATTGCAGTATGCTAGCCCTAGATTGTTGAGCATACAAGGTCTCCAAGGTATGCCAAACCTCATAAGAGGTTGTACAATGTGTTAGTTGATCAAAAACAGCCTCACTAAGGGTAGAGAAGAGCCAGCAGACAAGCAGTTGGTCTGCCTTTTTCAAATCAAGGACTCTTCATTGATAATTTCATTTTGCTCATCAATAAACTTTGGTGGACATTTCTTTGGACTAAGGACATACCCCTCTAGATCAAAAGCACGTATGGCTGGCAATACTTGATGCTTCCAAAATTATAGTTCGTTTGATCTAGTTTAATAGGGAGCTTGAAGTTTAAGTTAGATGACAGGAGATTAAGCTGGGATTTCTTCAATTGAGAGCTATGTTGAGACAAATTTGGTGATTCAAAACCTTCTTCTTCAACTTGTGACTCAAAACCTACCATCGTTACACCTCCTAAATACAAGAAACTACACTGTTTTCACTAATATTCAACTGATTCAATCGCTTCAACAAACAAGCCAATCGTTTTAGCAAGAAATCAATTTCTTCAACAAGAAAATCTTTAACACTAAACCTCAGCTTTATAAGCTACCTCAACAGTTATCACCAAATAGCGATCTAAAATTCCATTATCATCGTAAAACCCTAACTGATTCAAAATCTTGAAAGATTGAACAAAAATCGCAACGAAAATTTCAGAGAAGATTGAAGAACAACACACTGATGTTGTCAGCTCATCAAGAGAAGTGTAGACGACATCAAGCAAGGCTCCATGATCATCTCGAGATAGCCCATGAAGGCTCTGATACTATGTGAATAGTGAAGACAAAATAAGAGAAATGAGAGAACAAAATTTCTTTATTAAACTGAAACCTCTGTTTTCATTTCGTGTGTTACAAGCTACTGCATTTCCTATCTAACTTTTCAATATATAGCTCATCTACCTCTCCTACTGTTGGCACCATCTGATTGGTTAATGTCCATTTAACTTCCCTGCACTTGTCACAATACTATTGGCCAATGGAACACAGCTGGAACAACATGATTGGTTAATATTTAACCCACTCAACTCACTTAACACTTCCAACGGAAAGTAAACCAAAAAAATGATATATTCAAAATTCATGATAACGAGTTTCTTTTAATCAAATGCTTGAAGATATGTTTGAAGAAGAGTTCCCAATTAGAAGCATCACAAGTCAGTTAATGAAGGATAGTATTGGTTTTTCATTTAGTAGATGCTAATAAAGCTCAAATTAGTTCTTTGGTGGTATATAGTTAAATAAGTGTCCAGTTATTAAGTGTTATTTTATGGGAGTTACGCTATTTTATATCTACATTTGTCTTTATCCTTGAAACCACTAAAGCTTTAAACAGCTACAATTTGAGCTGCTGTGACCTCCATAAGACTTGGTGTAAGCTACTGAAGTCCACAGCACTAACCATCAAGATTTGCTTGGGATAACTTTTCAAATAGAGCTTTTACAAGTAATATTTTGGAGTGGTGCTTTCACGAAATAGAAATTTTAACAAAATGTTTAGTATTGTTTGATTGTATAGTTTTAAAATGATATATGGTTCAAAAAATTATAGAAAGGTGTTTAGGAAATAAAATAGAGTTTTGCATACTTAAAAGACATCTTAAAGTTTGTTAAATATAAAATAGATATTTGAGACAATTTATGTTTGTTAAAAAGCTCAAAATAAGCTTATTAGATATACTAATATTTTCAACTTTTAATTGATATATGAGGTTTGTTAAAAAAAAAAAAAACTGTAAAATTGTAAACGTAATGTGGTAACATTAACAAATTTAAATTTGTTTGTAAATATTTCTTTAAATTTTTTGTTTTTCAGATTTATTTTATTCATGTACACATGAGGGAAACTTGAGTCAAGAACAATAACCGAAAAGTTAATAAATATAAAAATCACTTATCAACAATGACAATAACTTCACAAAAAAGATATCAAGGTACACGTTCAATTTCTATGAATAATTTCTTGCTCACTAAGATCAATAGGCACTTCTTCATCGCTAAAATGCTGAGACATGAATCCATTCATTATCCATGTATTGTTTACTTAAGTCAAAATGTGCCATAAGCAGACAGACAGACGTGAGTAAGAAGCTCTCCACCTTTGCAAAGGTGTCTAGCATGCTCATTCCATTCACAATTGTGTGCAGCATATGCCAATATGTCCACCCAAATTTCACTTATTACTTCCCATGTTACCTCTTGACCGTGACGTTACATCAACGTTTGCAATTTCTTGGCAAGCAAACATCCATACTTCAACAATGACTGATTTTCTACCATTAACATACCGTTCAAATTATGTTCATCAAGCCTTTCGAGGTAATAATGATGATACATAGCCGTAGGAACTCTTCTTTTATCCAATTTATCAAGCCTCCATCTCTTAAAAAGGTTCATGGCCTCATCGCATGCTTGTTTATACCTTCTCTCACTCACATCTTTTGGCAACATAGTTGAAAGAAAGACCAAAAGATACATCATTTACTCTGACAAGTGTTTGCTAATTTTGGTCTTTAGCTTGAGTTGACCGACATGGCCATGATCAAGATCCGCATGATATAATATGTCAGTAGCAATGTGTCAAATTACAAGGCTATCAATAAAATTTGTGCAATTAGTTGACCAATAGTTGAGTTTCTCTTTGAAGTCACTCCTTGTTTCATGATCAAGTGCAAGAATACCTCTCTGATCCAGCACTGCATTGCGACGAATGTATGATTGATTGCTTCCATTAACTTTCTTACCTTGTTCTTGAACGTACCTGAAGATCATTTTTTGTAACTCATCAAGCTCCTCACGTCTCCTACTCCAGTGAGTCTTCTCCTTCAACAAGTCCTTCCAACAAGGTGATTTCTGAATTCCAGTAAAACTAAATTGCACATTTCTGAGACAAAAATGTATGAGATTGAATTGTCCCATGGATTTTGACCACCTCTTCTTATGTGTAGCAAGTGAATGATAACGAATAGCAAGCCTCCAAAAACGATAGACCAAACCTCTTACGATTGAATTATGTGGTGTTCTTAAGACCTTCATCAACCAAACATTTGTCCAGTCTGACAAAAGGAGTAAGACAAATGCATAAATCTCCAAATAAACGGACACAACTAGCAGAAGACTGGTTATAGAGATGTCAAATTTCATTGAGTCTAATTCTTTGAGAGCAGTTGAGAACTAGTTAATTAATTTGGTACATATATGGTCAAGATCTTCAAAAGTGCTAAAAATAGTTAGTTCATAAAGAAGTGTCCCTTATCGTTACCATTCAATTATAGATAAAGTTGAATCATGACAATGTATGGACAATTTTAATGTAATAACTTAAAGTTTAAGAATTTAGGATTTATTATTGGGATATATGTTAAATTAAAATTATTAAAAATAAACAACTTAAAAAAAAAGGTAATAAATTTAGTAGGCTAATCTAGTATGTGATAAGATGACACGTGAAGATGAAGATATACCAAGTGCAAATAAACACTATAACAAAACAGGTTATCCATTCTGAAATATCAATATCGAGCATTAATGGCATGATATGGTAGCCATTTTTTAATTTTAAAAAAAATAAATTGAATTATCTATACTTGGCATTAAAAGCCCGGTATGAATAACATACTTTATTATTAAAAAAACATATAAATATATATAAATATGAATGTCAATTATTTATTTCGGACACCAATGGACCGGTATGGATAATATTAATTTTATTTTCTTAAAAAATTTAATTTAATTATCCATACTGGGCATTGATGGCCCGGTATGGATAATTAAGTTTTTTTATTTTAAAAAATTTAGTTAAGTAACCATACCGGATCGATTTGTGCCCGGTATAGATACTTTCATACCTTTATTTAATTTTTAATTATTTTTTTAATTATCCACACCGGGCCCATTAATGCCCGGTATGGATAATATTTTTCTTTAAATAAAAATAAAATATTTTTATTATCTATACTAGGTACATGACTTACTCAGTATAGAAAAGGGGTCAATCATATTTGACTATCCATATCAGGCATTAAAAGTCCGGTTTGGATAGCAATATTTATTTTTTTTTTAAAAAAAAATATTATTTTAGTATCCATACCGGGTCCATTGTGGACCCGGTATGGACAAGAGGTAAAAAATAAGAAAACCCTAGTTACCTCCCATTTTTCCCATTCAATTTCTCTCACTTCGTCCTTTCTCTCACATCCTCTCTCTCACACATCAACCCTAGCCACCATGCCGTTGCCGTTCTTGCACATCGTCCAACCTTCCGCTGTCAGTTGCCATTCTTTTTCTTCTTCCCTTTTTCTACTCCTTTTCTTCTTCTTTTTGTCGATTGTATAGTTTTAAAATGATATATGGTTTGAGAAATTATAGAAAAATGTTTAAAAAATAAAATAGAGTTTGTATTCAGAAAAGATGTCTTAAAATTTATTAAATATAAATAGATATATTTGAGACAATTTATGTTTGTTAAAAAGCTCAAAATAAGCTTGTTGGATATACTAATATTTTCAACTTTTAATTGATATATGAGGTTTGTTTAAATAAATAAATATATATAGATATATATAATTGTAAACATAATGTGGCAGAGAACAAATTTGATTTTGTTTGTAAATATCTCTTTAAATATTTCTTCTTTATTTTCCCTTTTTAGATTTATTTTATTCATGTACACATGAGGGAAAATTGAGTCAAGGACAACAACTGAAAAGTTAATAAAGATAAATATCACTTATCAACAATGATAATAACTTTACAAAAAAGATATCAACGTACGCGTTCAATTTCTATGATAATTTCTTGCTCACTAAGATCAATGGGCACTTCTTCCACCCTACAATGCTGAGACATGAAGGGAATCCATTCATTATTCACGTATTGTTTACTTAAGCCAAAATGTGCCATAAGCAAGCAGACGTGAGTAAGAAGCTCTCCACCTTTGCAAAGGTGTCTAGCATGCTCTTTCCATTCACAATTGTGTGCAGCATATGCCAATATATCCACCCAAATTTCACTTATTAATTCCCATGTTACCTCTTGACCGTGACGTTCCATTAACATTTGCAATCGCTTGGCAAGCAAACATCCATACTTCAACAATGACTGATTTTCTTCCATAAACATGCCATTCAAATTATCTTCATCAAGACTTTCGAGGTAATAATGATGATACATAGCCGTAGGAACTTTTGTTTTATCCAATTTATCAGGCCTCCATGTCTTAAAAAGGTTTATGGCCTCATCACATGCTTGTTTATACCTTCTCTTACTCACATCTTTTGGCAACATAGATGAACGGAAGACCAAAAGATACAACATGTAATCTGACAAGTATTTGCTAATTTTGATCTTTAGCTTGTGTTGACCGACATGGCCATGATCAAGATCGGCAAGATATAATATGTCAGTAGCAATGTGCCAAATTACAAGGCTATCAATAAAATATATGCAATTAGTTGACCAATTGATTTTCTCTTCGAAATCACTCCTTGCTTCATGATCAAGTGCAAGGATACCTCTCTGCAGATCCAGCACTACATTGCGACGAATGTATGATTGATTTCTTCCATTAACTTTCTTACCTTGTTCTTGAACGTACCTGAAGATCATTTTTTGTAACTCATCAACCTTCTCAAATCCGCTACTCAAGTGAGTCTTCTTCTTCAACAAGTCCTTCCAATAAGGTGATTTCTGAATTCCAGTAAAACTAAATTGCACATTTCTGAGGCAAAAATGAATGAGATTGAATTGTCCCATGGATTTTGACCACCTCCTCGTATGTGTAGCAAGCGAATGATGACGAATAGTATGCCTCCAAAGAGGATAGACCAATCTTTTTACGATTGGATTATGCGGCGTTCTTAAGACCGTCATCAACCAAACATTTGTCCAGTCAGACAAAAGGAGTAAGACAATTGCATAAATCTCCAAATAAACGGACACAACTAGCAGAAGACTGGTTATAGAGACGTCAACCGATGGGTAGGCATAGACATCAACAAGGATTGCGAAGGCAACTAAAGCAGAAACCGAGCAAAACAAGCTGACGAAACGAAGAAAAATTCCCACCTTGGAATAAACAATGTTGGCCTTGGTATAGAGCAAGTCATACATGAATCCAAGCTCAATTTCTACCAAGTTGAAGGCTTCCGCAGAATCTTTGTCTTTGATGATGGAATAGATGCGGATTCGTTCTTTCTTACTGAGGGTTTGTCCGACGAAAAAATACTTAAACCTCTTGAATAAATAGAAAGCTTGAACAAGATCACGATCCTTCTCGTGAATGTAATCTCGTAGTACAACCTTTACATCCTCCAGCCTGTGGTCTCCCCAGTCTTGTTCTTCATATCTAACCAAGTCTTCACAAGACTCAGGTTCTGAAAGCAAAGAATTTTTAAAATACTTGGTGCTCGAAGACCTACGTGCCCAAGTCCTCTCTCCATACTTGATAATACCCCAGACAGCAATTGGAATGGTAATGAATGTGATGGCATTGCTGCTCCAATATTGTATGAACACAAAAAACACCACTTTAACTTGGATTACGAGCTCAAAGAAGTGTGTTAACCATAATTCATTGTCTTCCAAGGTAAAAGATGTGATAGCGTCAGGGCCACCAAGGTGTAAGAGAAGGAATGGTGCCCATAACTGCTGAAGAAGAACATTGCTTTGCTCGTTAGATTGATCACTAGAGTTTACTCGGGTAGTGGTGGGAAGATTGTCCAAGACAGCAGTTGCTACCCATTCAGCTGTCAGGTATGCTGCCAAAATCAAGGCTCTTGCCATTCTTTTAGATGTTGATTTTCGTCGATGACCAAAAATGGCGAGGATGATTTGTAAACAAAGGCTGAGTAGAATCAGCACTCGAACTCCCCATATTGTCCAAAGATCACTGAGTTTTTTTACCCAATAATTCATTATTATCCCCTTTTCCTAAAAGAAGACAACACAATGTTACAGAGTGGAAAAAGATTATTGGGTTTAGTGGTGGATCCAAAAAATTTGCAATGCAGGAATGCATGAACAATGCAATAAAAACATCGAAAATTAAGATTATATTAAATATATAATGTTTTTATGTAAAATAAAGTTCGATAACTTTATATAAAATGACACATACATTATATTTAAGCAAAACAAGTAATTTTACATTTAAAAATCTTAGCGAAATCATTAAAATAACTAAAAATTAAAAAAATAATGTAAACTACGTAAACTTATAATTTTAATAAATTATGTAAAGTAAAACTATAAAGTCAAAAAAATCAATATAAAACAGTTAAATCATAATAATACATCGACAATTTTAATGCAATAATTTAATGTTTTAAGATTTTAGGATTTATTGATAAAATGTTTATTAATTAAAATTATTAAAAATAAACAACTTTAAAAAAGTAATAAATTTAGTAGGTTAATCTAGTAAGTGATAAGATGATAAATGAAGATGAAGAGATATCAAGTGAAGATGAAGAGAGAGAAAAAGTTTGTTCAATAAAATTTCAAATTGTCAATGAAGTTTGTGTGACCCACCAAAAATAGAAGTAATTATGAGAACATGTACCTGACTAAAGAGAAAAATTATAAAATGAAAGCTTTAATTAATTAGAATAGAAAAAATACTAGGAGTAAGAAAAGTAGGTATAAAAAAGGTAATAAAACAAGGAAGCTAATGATATTTTAAAAATAGAAATAATAAATAGTTGTGTTAAAAAAAAAAGAAATAATAAATAATAAAAGCAAAATCATTTGGGATTTTGAGGGGAGTACGTGGACAACCAAAATGCTGTTACAAACAAAAAAAAAAAAAAAACAATTCAACAACAGAAGAAAACCAAAAAAGCAAGATAATAACAGAAGAACTTGCTAGTAGAGAGGAAGTCAGAGCTTTTTGCTAACTCGTAAATTTTTTTTTCAAATTTTCAGCAGCGGCATGGGACCCACCTGGTCCTTTGGTGAGTCCACCCGTGATTGGGTTTTATGAAAATATTGGGCAATGCCTCTCTCTATTGCCAAGCTCAACAAATGCTAGATAGGCTGATAATTTCTTGCTCACTACGATAATTTTGTCAAGACGCGGAAAATTAAGTGGGGGAAAATTGTAAAATAACAATTGACGGGAAAAATAAATACGAGACGCTGCAATTACTTGTTTCTTGTACACATGATATGTAGTGAAATATTAGTTTAAATCATCTATTGACCTCTCCAAATCACATAAACTTAGGAAGAAAACAGCATATGACATTCTTGCATTACGCAATAACAAGTAAATGAAAAGCAAAGAAGTAAAAAAGATTTTCACTAACTAGCTGCATTTGTTGTTATTTTTGTTTAAAAAATTTCCCTTGTATTGTTATAAGAAATGAGAGGAGTAAATCAATAGTAACAACGAATGCCAAGCGAGCGAGAATAAATCATATAACAATCGCAGAAACATAATACAAGTATATGATATAACCAATCAATGCCATAACAACAGGCTAAATTGCTAATGAAGACATAGTTAATTAGTTCATGCAAAGAAGGATCACACAAAATCATATTTTCAATCTATATATATCTATAAACAAAACTGAGAAGTTACCCTTTTTTTAACTACTCGAACCTTTTTGCACATATGAACAGGATATTTTATGGAGTTCTTTTTATATATAGTCCTAAAGAACTGATAACTTGTTTGATTAGCACTAAATAATTAAAGTGAGTTTAATAGCATTATTTCACTATTTATAAATTTTAATAACAAAATTACCCCTTATATGCAAAATGAATAAACTTCCTTCTTCTCCTTCAAACAGACATAACATAATGCACAAATTAAACTCTGAAACAAGCCAACAACATGTAGAATGTAAACCAAAAAAATAATATATTCATA
Organism: Nephelium lappaceum; assembly: GCA_021234005.1. NCBI lineage: Eukaryota > Viridiplantae > Streptophyta > Magnoliopsida > Sapindales > Sapindaceae > Nephelium > Nephelium lappaceum. The sequence continues at coordinate 2,089,035 of CM037997.1, read as the reverse complement.
ATTCATGGTGATAAGCTTCTTTTATTCAAATGCTCGAAAATATGTTTGAAGAAGAGTTCCCAATTAGAAGCATCAAAAGTCATTTAATGAAAGGTAGTATTGGCTTTTAACTCAGTAGGTGCTAGTAAAACTCAAGTTAGTTCTTTGGTGCTAGTTATACAAATGTTCAATTCTTAGGTGCTATTTCAAGGGAATTACACTATTTATATTTACATTTATCTTTGTCCTTGAGACCACAAAGCTAAAGCTTTAAACAGCTACAATTTGAGCTGCTGTGACCGCCATAAGACTTGGTGCAAGCTACTGAAGTTCACAGCACTAACCATCAAGATTTGCTTGGAATAACTTTTCAAATAGAGCTTTTACTAGTAATATTTTGGAGTAGTGCTTTCACGAAATAGAAATTTTAACAAAAGTTTAATATTGTTTGATTGTATAATTTTAAAATGATATATGGTTTGAAAACTTATAAAAAGGTGTTTAAGAAATAAAATAGAGATTTGTATTCAGAAAATATATCTTAAAATTTATTAAATATAAAATAGATATTTGAGACAATTTATGTTTGTTAAAAAGCTCAAAATAAGCCTATTGGATATATTAATATTTTCAAATTTTAGTTAATCTATGAGGTTGGTTTTTTTTTTTTTTTTTTTTTTTTTTTAAACAACCATAAAATTGTAAACATAATGTGGTAGATAACAAGTTTAAATTTGTTCGTAAATATTTCTTAAATATTCTTCTTTATTTTTTGCTTTTTAGATTTGTTTTATTCATGTACGCATGAGGGAAACTTAAGACAACAACAATATCTGATAAGTTAATAAAGATAAACATCACTTACGAATAATAAAATTAACTTTACAAAAAAGATATCAACACTCAATTTCTATGATAATTTCTTGCTCAGTAAGACATTGAGACACTTCTTCCTCCCTAAAATGCTGGCACATGAAGAGTGTTAAATATATAGCAATCAATCATTATTGAGACATATTTTTTTTACCATTATTGTAATATTTTATTCTAAGTACCATTTTTGTATTTTGTCTCTTAGCCTATAAATAGGCTTGATATTGTACATTGTAAATATAGTGGTGATATAAACATTATTTACTATTATTTAACATGGTATCAGAGCTTAGGGTTTAAAATTGTTTTTCTTCTCGTTGTCATCATCCGCCACCACCCACCACCACAACATCACCCAGTCACCAGTCAATCACACCATCCAAACCAGTCAACTTCCACCCACATCAGATCTGGTCATCACGCAATCATCATCTCCTCGCCACTGTCATTGCTCACATCCGGTCAGCATCATCACATCATCTCATCACCGACCGCTGTGTGCGTTTCGCGTCTGCCAGTTCTGGTTTGTTGCACCATCTGCATAGCCAGCCTCTGCACCGATTCACCAGCACTGAATCAGCCTCCACCGCAGTCTCCATCGTGCGTCTCTGTTCTCCCTTCTTGTCTCACCGCTGTCTGCAACTTCCTGGTTGCTGTTTACCGCTGCTGTTGCATCACCGCTGTCTCTCCTCTTTCTGCTGCACTCGGTTTCACTGCACGCTGTCGCACCTCTTGGTTCTTATCTACTGCTGCCGCTGCATCACCATCACTCCAGCCACTGCATCTCTCACCCAAACTGTCACCCACCTGCCATTAGTCACTTGTTTATCGCACCACCACGCTGCTGCACTGCTGCCCCTTCTGAACCGTTGAATCTCTTGCACTGCCCTAGTCTGTTTTGCACTGAATTGGACTTGGGTTATTGGGCTTTATTTTTGGTGTGCATTATTTTTATTGGGTTCTCATTTATTTTTTGGACTTGGGCTTCTGTTGCTATTTCGTCACCACCTGTTATCTGTCTCTGTTCTATCAGCACCAGCGCACCAATCGCCACCGCCGCTGCTTCATCTCACTGCTTCGCTGCTTTTCTCCATCGCTGTTGTCTGTGTTCTTTCAGCACCGTCACTCCAACCGCCACTGCCATTGATTTATCTCGCTGCAATATCCGAGTCATTTTATTCCATTTAAGATTTCTCATGGGAACTTCATGGAAGACATCGATTTGCCATTATTATAAGTTGCCAGGACATGATATTCTTCATTGCCCTACAAGACGATGTATACATTGTCACAAAATTAAGCCAGAGCATTACAATCAAGATTGTCCTCAAAATTTAAATAACGGAGGGTTTTCAACCAAATCCAAGAGTGTTTCTCTCAAACCTTTTCAAAATAATCAGCAATGTCCTACTGCTATAGCTGCCGACACACCGGTTACTGCTGGTTCCTCTTCTATCTCAGTTCATGACATTGCCTCTTTGCTCCATCAACTCCTTTCAAAATCTGGTAATTCATCCATTTCTGCTCCTTCTGTGTCAGCAGGTAATTCTTCTTGGTATTTTGACTCAGCTTGTTGTAATCACATGACCTCTGATCCAACACATTTTTCTATACAATCTTCATCTTCCGCATTACCTGTCATTTCTACAGCTAATGGTTCATCCATGTCTGTTCAACATATAGGTCAGATATCTACCGATAACTTATTCTTACAAAACACATTCTTCATTCCTAAACTTACCTTAAATCTTATCTCTGTGGGTCAGTTATGTGAACTTGGTTTTGATGTACATTTTACTTCTTCTGGTTGTCGTGTGCAGGATCCACAAACGGGGAAGATTCATGGGATAGGCCGTAAGGTTGGACGTTTGTTTGAGCTCATTCATCTTCAACTACCTTCACAGGTCTCTTCTTCCTATCAGTCTGCTGCTACTCCTTCATCTTTACCATTAAGTCTTTGGCACTCGCGGTTAGGTCATGCTTCCTTTAGTCGTTTACGTTCCTTATTGCCTAGTGGATATTTAGGTTCTGTAACTGATGATCACATTGATTGTTTACCTTGTCAATTGTCCAAACATCATGCCTTACCTTTTCATAATAGTGATTCAGTTTCTCAGGCACCTTTTGACTTAGTTCATTCAGATATTTGGGGACCCTCCCCAACAACTACCATGGGGGGATCCAAGTATTTTGTTATCTTTGTGGATGACTATTCCCGTTATACATGGCTTTATCTTATGCATAATAGGTCTGAATTATCCAAAATTTATTCTGATTTTATTCAAATGATTCAAACTCAGTTTTCCAAAGCTATCAAAGTTTTACGTACTGATAATGCCATGGAATATCGGGATACTACATTTCTTAATTTGTTGAGTCAAATGGGTACTATATGTCATCGTTCATGTCCCGGTACATCACAACAGAATGGTCGTGCTGAACGCAAACATAGACATATTCTTGAAACAATTCGTGCACTTTTAATATCTGCCTCTTGTCCTGAAAAATTTTGGGGAGAAGCTGCATTAACAACAGTATACACTATCAATCGTGTCCCATCATCCATCATTCATAATCAAACTCCTTATGAGCGTTTATATGGCACTTCACCAAACTATCAAATTCTCAAAGTTTTTGGATGTGTTTGTTTTGTTCTTCTTCAGCCTCACGAACGAAGTAAATTAGAGTCTAGAGCTCGTCTATGTTGTTTTCTTGGCTATGGCATTGAACATAAAGGTTATCGTTGTTGGAACCCTATCTCAAATCGCCTTCGTATCTCTCGTCATGTTGTCTTCTGGGAACATAAAATGTTTTCATCTGTATCCAAATTTCACACATCACATGCATCTCATAATAAGCTTTTTATAGATCCTACTGTTTCTTTGTTTCCTAATGATAGTATGTCTGAGACTCACATAGATGCTCTTGATACTGCTCGGTCCATTCCTGAGCAATCTGACCCGTCTGTTGATCCTGCCCCAGAGTCTCATTGTTCAATCACACCTGTTGATCCCCCTCCTCGTCGTTCTAATCGGGTAAGGGAACTACCTGTAACCCTTCGTGATTTTCATTGTTTTTCCGCCATTCTTTCTTTGTATGAGCCTCAATCTTATAAAGAGGCCAGTACTAACCCTGTTTGGCAGCAAGCTATGGCTGAAGAAATACAAGCTCTTGAGAAAACTCACACTTGGGATATGGTTGATCTTCCGTCTAATAAATCTGCCATAGGATGCAAATGGGTATATAAGATCAAAACAAAGTCAGATGGGTCTGTTGAACGTTATAAAGCCCGTCTCGTGGCCAAAGGTTTTACCCAGGAATATGGAATTGACTATGAGGAGACATTTGCACCAGTTGCTCGCCTTACATCTGTTCGTAGCTTACTAGCAGTCGCTACAATCAAACGATGGAACTTATTTCAAATGGATGTGAAAAATGCCTTTCTTAATGGGGATCTTACTGAAGAGGTTTATATGACACCACCGCCAGGTTATCCACATCCTCCACACAAGGTTTGTCGTCTTCGTCGGGCACTGTATGGGCTCAAGCAGGCTCCTAGAGCTTGGTTTGCCAAGTTCTCTTCCACCATTATGCAGTTTGGCTTTGTCTCCAGCTCTTATGATTCTGCACTATTTCTTCGTAAGACAAGTCAAGGCTCTATTTTCTTGTTACTCTATGTGGATGACATGATTATTACAGGTGACGATATTACTGGTATCTCTGATCTTAAGGATTATCTCCAGCAGCAATTTGAGATGAAGGATCTTGGCTCTCTCAGTTATTTTCTTGGACTTGAGGTCTCTTCGGACTCTGATGGTTACTATCTTTCTCAAGCAAAATATATTTCAGATCTTCTTACTCGTGCTGGCTTGACTGATAGTAAAATAAGTGTTAGTCCCTTAGAAATCAATGTTAAACTCACGCCTTTCGAAGGCACACCACTTAGTGATCCTACTCTTTATCGTCAACTTGTTGGAAGTCTTGTTTATTTGACCGTGACTCGACCAGACATTGCATATGCTGTGCATGTTGTTAGCCAGTTTATGTCTGCTCCTCATTCCACTCACTTTGCTGCTGTTCTTCATCTTTTGCGGTATCTTAAGGGCACAATGTTTTATGGTCTTCATTTTTCTACTCACTCTTCTTTAGAGTTATGTGCTTATTCAGATGCAGATTGGGCTGGTGATCCTACTGATCGACGATCTACCACTGGTTACTGTTTCTTTCTTGGAGATTCTCTCATATCATGGCGTAGTAAGAAACAGACAGTTATAGCTCGCTCTAGCACTGAGGCTGAATATCGGGCCCTCGCTGACACTACTCAAGAACTTGTTTGGCTGCGCTGGTTACTTACAGACATGGGAATTCATCACTCCACAGCCACTCCTCTTTGTTGTGACAATCGTAGTGCTATCCAGATTGCTCATAATGATGTCTTTCATGAACGCACCAAACACATTGAAATTGATTGTCATTTTGTTCGACAACATGTTCATCAGGGTACTATTAAACTTCACTCCATTGCTTCCGCTGATCAGCCTGCTGATATTTTCACCAAATCTCATCCTCCAGGACGTTTTCGTGAATTGATTTCCAAACTCAAGCTTGCATCCATCTCGCCATCTTGAGTTTGCGGGGGGATGTTAAATATATAGCAATCAATCATTATTGAGACATATTTTTATTACCATTATTGTAATATTTTATTCTAAGTACCATTTTTGTATTTTGTCTCTTAGCCTATAAATAGGCTTGATATTGTACATTGTAAATATAGTGGTGATATAAACATTATTTACTATTATTTAACAAAGAGAATCAATTCATTATCCACGTATTGTTTACTTAAGCCAAAATGTGCCATAAGCAGACAGACATGAGTAAGAAGCTCTCCACCTTTGCAAAGGTGTCTAGCATGCTCTTTCCATTCACAATTATGTGCAGCATATGCCAATATATCCACCCAAATTTCACTTATTACTTCCCATGTTACTTCTTGACCGTGACCTTCCATCAACATTTGCAATTTCTTGGCAAGCAAACATCCATACTTCAACAATGACTGATTTTCTACCATTAACATACCATTCAAATTATCTTCATCAAGACTTTCGAGGTAATGACGATACATAGCCGTAGGAACTTTTCTTTTATCCAATTTATCAAGCCTCCGTCTCTTAAAAAGTTTTTTGGCTTCATCACATGCTTGTTTATACCTTCTCTCACTCACATCTTTTGGCAACATAGATGAACGAAAGACCAAAAGATACATCATGTAGTCTGACAAGTATTTGCTGATTTTGGTCTTTATCTTGAGTTGATCGACATGGCCAACAAGATCAAGATCCTCATGATATAATATGTCAGTAGCAATGTGCCAAATTACAAGGCTATCAATAAAATTTATGCAATTAGTTGACCAATAGATTTTCTCTTTGAAGTCACACCTTTCTTCAAGTGCAAGGAAACCTCTCTGATCCAGCACTACATTGCGACGAATGTATGATTGATTACTTCCGTTAACTTTATTCCCTTGTTTTTCAACGAACCTGAAGATCATTTCTTGTAATTCATTAACCTCCTCATCAACCTTCTCAAGACCTTTCCTATGGAAGTGAATCTTCTCCTTCAACAAGTCCTTCCAACAAGGTGATTTCTGAATGCCAGTAAAACTATATTGCACATTTCTGAGGCAAAATGTATGAGATTGAATTGTCCCATGGATTTTGACCACCTCTTCTTATGTGTAGCAAGCGAATGATTACGATTAGCATGCCTCCAAAAACGGACCAAACTTTTTACGATTGAATTATGCGGCTTTCTTAAGACCTTCATCAACCAAACATTTGTCCAGTCTGACAAAAGGAGTAAGACAATTGCATAAATCTCCAAAACAACGGACACAACTAGCAGAAGACTGGTTATAGAACGTCAACCGATGGGTAGACATAGACATCAACGAGGATTGCGAAGGCAACTAAAGCAGAAACCGAGCAAAACAAGCTGACGAAACGAAGAAAGATTCCCACCTTGGAATAAACAATGTTGGCCTTGGTATAGAGCAAGTCATACATGAATCCAAGCTCAATTTCTATCAAGTTGAAAGCTTCCGCAGAGTCTTTGCCTTTGATGATGGAATAGATGCGGATTCGTTCTTTCTTACTGAGGGTTTGTCCGACGAAAAAGTACCTAAACCTCTTGAATAAATAGAAAGCTTGAACAAGATCACGATCCTTGCAGTCGTGAATGTAATCTTGTAGTACAACCTTTGCATCCTCCAGCCTGTTGTCTCCCCAGTCTTGCGCTTCATATCTAACCAAGTCTTGACAAGACTCAGGTTCTGAAAGGAAAGAGTTTTTAAAATACTTGGTGCTCGAAGACCTACGTGCCCAAGTCCTCTCTCCATACTTGATAATACCCGAGATAGCAATTGGAATGGTAATGAATGTGATGGCATTGCTGCTCCAATATTGTGTGAACACATACAACACCACTTTAACTTGGATTACGAGCTCAAAGAAGTGTGTCAACCATAATTCATTGTCTTCCAAGGTAAAAGATGTGATAGCGTCAGGGCCACCCAGGTGCAAGAGAAGGAATGGTGCCCATAACTGCTGAAGAAGAACATTGCTTTGCTCGGTAGAGTCATCAATGGAGTTTACTAGGGTAGTGGTGGCAAGATTGTCCAAGACAGCAGTTGCTACCCATTCAGCTGTCAGGAATGCTGCCAAAATCAAGGCTCTTGCCATTCTTTTAGATGTTGATTGTCGTCGATGACCAAAAATGGCGAGGATGATTTGTAAACAAAGGCTGAGTAGAATCAGTAATCGAACTCCCCATATCGTCCAAAGATCGCTGAGTTTTTCTACCCAATAATTCATTATTATTCCCTTTTCCTAAAAGAAGACAACATGATGTTACAAAGTGAAAAAAAAATTATTGGGTTTAGTGATGGTTCTAGAAAATTTGTAAAGCAGTGTCTTATGAACAATGTAATAAAAATATTGAAAATTAAAATCATATTAAAATCATATTTTTATGTAAAATAAAGTTCGATAACTTTATATAAAATGAAAAATGCATCATATTTATGCAAAACAAGTAATCTTACACTTAAAAATTTCAATGAAATCATTAAAATAACTAAAAACTAAAAAAATTAACATAAACTATGTAAAGTTATAATTTTAATAAATTATGTAAAGTAAAAAAAATAAATATAAAAAAGTTGAATCATGACAATACATGGATAATTTTAATGTAATAATATGAAGTTTTAAGATTTTAGGAGTTAAAATTATTAAAAATAAACAACTTGAAAAAAGTAATAAATTTAGTAGGCTAATCTGATAAGTGATAAGATAATAAGTGAAAATGAAGAGCTATTAAGTAGAGATAAAGAGAGAAAAAAAAAAAAGTTCAATAAAATTGTAAATTGCCAATGAAGTTTGTGTGACCCACCAAAAATAGAAGTAAATTATGAGAACATGTACCTGACTAAAGAGAAAAATTATAAAATGAAAGCTTTAATTAATTAGAATAGAATAAATACTAGGAGTAAGAAAAGTAGGTATAAAAAAGGTAATAAAACAAGGAAGTTAATTATATTTTAAAAATAGAAATAATAAATAGTTGTGTTAAAAAAAAAAAGAAATAATAAATAATAAAAGCAAAATCATTTGGGATTTTGAGGGGAGTATATGGACAACCAAAATGCTGTTGCAAACAAAATTAAAAAAAAAAAAAAAAAAAAACAAATAATTCAACAACAGAAGAAAACCAAAAAGCAAGATAATAACAGAAAAACTTGTTAGTAGAGAGGAAGTCAGAGCTTTTTGCTAACTCGTAAATTTTTTTAAAAATTTTCAGCAGCGGCATGGGACCCACCTGGTCCTACGGTGGGTCCAACCCTGATTGGGTTTTATGAAAATATTGGGCAATGGCTCTTTCTATTGCTAAGCTCAACAAATGCTAGATAGGCTGATAATTTCTTGCTCACTACGATAATTTTGTCAAGACGCGGAAAATTAAGTGGGGGAAAACCTCTTACCCTCATTGTGGAAGTCGGTTCTCCAGGCTGCACTAGTGTTGATGTTTGATCTCTGTCAATCCTAGCAAATTTGTAACCTAAAAAAAAAGCAATAATAATAAAAGAAATAGGGAAATGTAATCGTACTCATTTCCTACAGTTTTTCGTCAATTTTCGTAAACTTGTTTGGGAATTCCTACCATGAACTGGTCTAACATTTAAGTAATGGTTTCTCCAAATTTTTGTGAATGCATAAATATGACGACAATAATAATATTCAAAGCAAATAATAATATAATTCGGTATTGTGCATATAAGAGATCTCACCACCAAGTTGAAGGTTATCAAAAAATTTCATGGAATTAAGCTGCAAACCTTTCACAACTACCTCTAGCATTTTCTTTTACCTAGTGAAAATTTATTAGTTGGGAGCGGAAACATTACTTAAACCCACAATCTTATTAATGTGTGAGGGGTTTATCACTTGATGACCTTCACTTTTTTCTTTACAACTACCCAATTTGGTCTCCAAGAACATGCAAAATCAATTTGGCGTAAAAAATGCTTTTCAATAGCTCATGCATTGTTGTGATGATTAGAATACAAACAACGTTTTATAGTATATACACTAGTACACAAAACAATAAGGATTTCTATTAAGGCTACGGTTTTCATCAAAAAGTCTATTCAAATGAGATTTTATATAGATATATACAGTTAGGAATAGAGCATTTGACACACATACATGAAGGAAAAATTACCATGTTCAGCCTCATAGAAACACATACATAACATATAGAGGGTAGATTATGACATGACTAAAATATTAAGAATTGACTTCATTAAAATTCAAACTACTGTTTATAAATAATCTTTGTCCTAAGAACATACTATAAACTAAGTCAAGAAACTTTTCCAATGACAAAATATATACTAAAAAGCATATAAGCACATAAAATATAAGATAGCAAAGTTGTTTTCCCCATAGCTCAATACCTGTAAACGAAAATGCACCCAAGAACTTTTGAAGCTAATTGAGGCGGTTTATGTTGTCAAACCAACAGGTGGATGTAATTTAATAAGGTCTGAGTTTGGTGGTCATTTTATGATAGAAAAATAAATGACAAAGCTAAATGAGAAGTATAATACAACATGTGCAATGCCGATGGTACCGCAAGAACATGTATAAACACTTTTCCTTTCAAAAGCAGGACTAAATCAATCAGTCCTTAGACCAGTGATTAAGCAATGCATTGATCCAAAGCTGAAAAAGTACAAGAAATGGAGTGGGAATCATGAAATGTATGTTCACATGAAATGCACATGCATGAGAATAATATAAAATTTCAATTGATATCTTGTCAATTACATATTTCTTTTAGTTATGAAATGTAGTAACTATGAATCTTAATTATCACAATCAATCCAGATTCTCTTTAGATATATTTTCATATTGTCCCTATTCAAATATGAAACAAATTTTTATAGCATCTAAAAAGAAAGCAAAGAAGTACTAGTTTGCACAATTATGCCTACTGAAATATACTGTATTTTTGTACATTTTCTTTAACTTCTGTGTTGAAGTTAACAACTGCACAGTGGAAGGGTTGACTGCTTCACACATTGTGGAAGGCAGTCCCTCCATACTAGATGGAGTAAGTAATTTAAATCTGATACAAACAAATTGATTGGAAACACAGACAACAACATGTGATCTGAATCATCTGATTAAAATCCATATCACTTTATACAAGGGATTGATTATTAATACAACAGGCAAGGCAACCTCAAGTACCAAAATATTTGGGATAGAAAATAAAACAAATTTTACTGTTCCAAAAAAAAAAAAAAAAAAAAAAAACAACTCTCATATCACATACACTTGAAGTAAGAAAATAGCATATGACATTTATGGATCTTGTTCTTGAAACCACAGTACAAAACCTTTAGTTTAGTCAAGACCGCCTCATAGACTTGCCTCTCATGCCATTCTACATCAGACTCTATCGAAAAATGTAAACTTAATTACAAGTAGAGTGAAGTGGCCCGATCAATAATAGTTAATTTTAAGTTCTAACAAAAACTGATGGTGAGCCTATAATCTGAGTAGTCCCTTTTTGGGTTCAATAGGTGACAACATCGTGTGGAGGTGTTGCTCAAACTTACATAGATTGAGGTTAATTCTTAATTTCTCATCGAGCATATTGAACTTCAACTTAAGCAAAACTTATTTAAAAAATAGAGATATTATGAAAATACACTCTACAAATGAACTAATGTAAAATCACACATTTTTTATTAACAAAAATAAGGTTCAATAATGTTATTTTTAATATTAAGAGATTTTTCAGATTTCTTCTCAAAAAATAAATTTGTCACTTAAAAAACGAGTAAATGAAGTAAACATTCTTCTTGACTAGGTGTATTGTGTGTGTGTGTGTCTCTCTCTCTCTCTATATAAATATTGCTTTGACAATCAGTGCTTCCTAACTTTTTAAAGTTAAGACAAACCAAACAAATTCATTAATTATATTCTTTCTCATAAAACAAATTCACTTTCTTATTTAATTCAAATACAATTGATAAATTTGATTGGTTTATCCTAATTTTTTAAAGTTAAGAGGTATTGATAGTAAAATCACTATACATATATATGTGTGTATGTGCGTGCATGCGCGTGCATGTTTGTATGTGTGTGTATCCTTATACCAAGTTTTCATTGCGGACAATCCAGTCCATATGTTAGCATTGATCTACTCCTCTCTTTCCTTATACCAATTGGCTAAGATGCAAACACACACACACACACACACACACACACACACACACACACATATATATATATATGTATGTATGTATTTCCATCGTTGCCAATTGGTATAAGGAAAGAGAGGAGAAGAGATCAGAGCTAACGTATGGACTGGACTATCCGCAATGAAAACTGACATGCAAGTTGCATTGTAAAAACAAATTTTTACTTTTTAACAAAAGTAGGAGACAATTTGGAGTTGGCCCAGTGGTATATATCTCACACCTATATCTTAAAATTGTGGGTTCAAATCATATCTTTCTCCCTCAGTTTCTGATAATTGTAATATATTTTTTTCTTTTTTTAAAAAAAGAAACAACAAATGTAATTTTGATAAAGAATTGTAGGAGTCCCCATACTTTAAGAACTATAAAGAGTTCAAGAAGAATAACAAACTAACGAACTCCAAAAGTTCAATTTAAACATCTTTATGGATCCTCTAAGCCCATCGTTATTGGGAAAGGGAGGAGTAAATCAACACTAACAACTAACATTTGGTTATGCTAAGTGAACGTGGAAGAAATCATAAAACATTTTAAAAAATGTACCTCGAGTTCATGATCCCACAACCAAAGCTGTACCAAATAGCTAACACAGACATTGAATGATTAAAAAGCTATAACAATGGGGAAAGAAGCACGCAACAATATCCTAGAAATCCAAAGGAACCATCAAACATAATTAACTTGTGCATACTGTTGGAGTGTAAAGTCTAAATTCAGAGTTATCATCCTATACGTAAACGTATAGAGAGTCAAGCTCTATTGTCAAAATCTGCTATTGATGGAGATTTTCTAAACTATTTAGGAGTATTTATTACATGTGAACAGGAATAACTTTTCCTTGTATTTTAGGGTTTTGAGTGGTAAGAAAAACATTGAAAGACTTTCGCTTGCAAACATTATTTTATAGTAAAAAAAAGTGTTTATGTACTTCATGCATGTAAGAATTTTTCAAACTATGTAAAAATCTTATGTTTCCTTTATTTTATCCGTTTGTGTGTGCTCTGCTTTATTCCATTTCTTCCGAGCGTAGACTTCACTAGCACTATTATCAGGGTCTACTATTGATCAATCAGTGAGCTTAACATAATTTTCGGAAGAGAGATGGTGGGAGCTAGCGGGTAATAAGGGGATCTTTGATGGTGACAATCAAAGATCCAATCAAATCTGACAGAGAGTGCGATAAATGCTTGATGCCTAATTATCTAATACTAGGACAGGTAATAAGGTGATTCAAGTTGGGTTTATCACATCCTATTGAAATAGGATTATCTAAGTAATTTGGATCGTCAATCTTATTTCATTAATTATATGGCATCAAACACTAGATAAAAATAAAAATAGTCCAATCAAATATTTATAAGAAAAGTCATTAGAATAACTCTTTATACATGCATGCATATATCACGAGTTACTTTACACAAATTCTGGTCCTACCTTTCTCACGTTCTCTGCCCTTATCGCCTGTCTCCACTCAATTTCAATCGTTAAGCCACCAATTCAATGCTTTATTTTCTTTTGCTTTTATAGCTAACTAATTACTTTCCAGCATTTGCGATATAAACTCATTTGACATATTGTCTGCAAAAGCAAGTACTCGTGCTTATCATTCAACCTCTATAATTGCACCACTTTTGTCTTAGCTTTGAATCCTTATCTCTTCAATTAAAGAACTTTTTTGATTATTGAATGGCCTACAATTAAACTCAGAACCTTTTAATTCACATCACTTATTGGTTAGGGCATATATAATCAGCTTCTGAATTAAGTTCATACGTTCACTAATAAAATCTTACATGTTAAACTCCCATTGCATCTGCAATGCTCCACCAGGGACTTCGCTTGAGATAATTAGGATTTAAATTTACGAAATATCTTTTTTTTTTAAGGCTGCGCCTAAAACAAAAATAAAGTGATTAAGGTGATGAACAACATTAACCCCAATTGTAATTTTATTATGTAACTGAACTATGATGTAAAATATACATTCATGAAATAGAAGATATAATATAAAATGCTTGTTACCTTATACCATTGCAACTCTCGCTGCATTTTCAATGCTGCACCAGGTACTTTATTTGAAGGTACCAACCTTCCTGCTAAGCGCAAGATACTACATTCAGTATCATCCGTCATTCTCTATGTCTGGTCTTTCACGAAAAATACTTGATTATGTATGTGATTAAAAACAGTTTCCTGATGGTGTAAAACTTCAAGATGAAATATTGTATGTCCATGTTCATCATAAAACAGAAATGAATAATTATAGGCCTTAAAAATTTCGTCAACTAACCGATGATTCCCCAGTATTGCAGTTATTAACATAGGTTTTTATAGTGACTCAAGAGCTTCTTTGAATGACCATGTCACTTCCATAATCTCATGCATCAATCTTACTTGTTCAAGTGTTTGTTCAAGCAATAACTTTTGATCATGTATGCACATTGTTGTAAAACTCGGCGAATAGGTCCGAATACCCACCAAGAACTTGGTTGACGGGGTTCCGTCGATTTGCGAACCTCCAAATCGGGGGTTCTATTCACCAGAGACAAGTAGTCACCGAGTACTAAGCCCAACTTGGTCAATTTGGGTTCTGCGGGGCCCTTTATTATTATTTTTTTTTCTTAAAACAAAAAAGAAACTTGAGGCACCAAAATGGAGTCGTTAAGGTGTCCAAAAACTTCTAAAAAAAAGTCGCAACCCTTTTTCTCCTAGACTTGATCTCATTTGCACTTCGTAGACATCTAGCAATAACCCTCTTCTCATTTGCTACCACCTTTGCCTATTTACCTTTATTGCCATGTTGTTGCCACTGTTGGTTGTCATTGCTGTCACCATTGTTAGCGAGTTTTTTTTTTTTCTTTATATTAATATTAGGTAGGGTTTTGGGGTAGAAGGAGAGGAAGTGAAGAGTAGAGTAGGGACAGAAGTAGAGATGAGTGGCTGGTGCAAATGCAGAAGTAGAGAGGAGTGGTTGGTATATGTTTGACCAAGTTGACTATTGGTCAATAGATTGACTGTTGACTAACGGTCAAATCGAGTACTCATCAAGTAATCGAATACTTACTATTTGTTAGGTCGTCGATTGACTAGTGAAACATTGAAATATATTAATAATATTATATATATAGTAATTTTACCATAAGTGTCTCTTAACTTTAAAAAATTAAGACAAACCAATCAAATTTATCCATTATATTTGAATTAAATAGGAGAGAAAATTTGTTTTAGGAGAGAGAATGTAATGAATAAATTTGATTAGATCGTTTTAATTTTTAAAGTTACGAAGTAGTGATAATAGAAACACTATATATATATATAAAGAAGTTTTATAACCAGGCATAAGGAAAGGTTTGGGTATTCAACAAAGCTCTGTCATTTTTGTGTGGGATTCTATTAATTACTATGTAGAATCTAATCAATTAAGAATAAACGATTTCTATACTCCATGGGGTAGTCCATGGATGAGTCTATATCTTGTACAAAATATACACAGATAAAGGAATATAATCCTGATCATCTTACTTTTAGAAGTCATGAAGATAACAAATAACAAATAACTTTTCATTCAATGATCTAGAAAAGCAAAACTGATGACAACATGAAATATAATTTCACGTTTATCTCATATGATTTTAAATATGGATTTAATTTTATGGATGCCTATTAAGTTGTGAATTTTTTTTAAAAAAATTTTACAATATCTAAACAATTGTAAAAGATGTCACCACCAAGTAATAACAAGGTACCCAAGGAAAAATGATGATGCTGATGCTGAGACTTTCACAAGCCACAAACAACTGCCTAATTAACTGATCGCAGGATCTTCAAAAGCAATGCAAAAATCAATTAAGAGAAACTATATACAATCTAATTGCTCATGCATTATTATTAGAGAAAAATTCAAAACTACCCAAATTCAAAAGAAAAAATAATTTTCAGCCCATTTCAAGGAAAATTTTGTTTTAATTTAGTTCTTCAAACAAATTAATTGCATCCAGTACCCGCTATTGACCAAAATACCTTTAAATAAAAAAATAAAAAACCTTAAATTGGAGATACTATCATAGCAGATCATAATAGGAGACTCTTCCGTCACGGACACTCTCTCGTGACAAGAGGCTTTCCCATCATGTTCACTCATGACGGTTCTCATCACAATCACCCATGACGGGAGGCTCTGCTATTATGGAGGTTTGTGACCCGTGGCTCTCTCGTTACGGTGTCCGTTATAAGAGGCTCTGTGGTCACAATCACCCATGACAGGAGGCACTCCTTTCACGGACTCCCATGACGAGAGTCTCCTATCACAGGCGTCTGTGAAGGAAGTGCCTCTTGTCACAGGTGTCTGTGACAAAAAAGTCTCTCATTACAGTGCGTATTTATTCACAGGGATATTATAAGAATCATGGGGTACTGAGTGCAATTTATTTGCTTGAAGGGTCAAAAACAAATTTTCTTTTGAGAGGGGCTAAAACTGAATTTTGCTTTTGAAATGTGGTTAGTCTTGGATATTCCCACTAATCATGGTAAACAATATAATTCTTTTTTTTCCTTATACAACATTAAAATTATTGTGAGTTATGAACTAATACTTGATTATTTAAATGAGGTGTTTTAGATCAATTAGTTCATAAACAAAGGAGAAAGCAGTTTGTAAACAAAAAAAAAAAAAAATTGTTTGTTCACAAACTATCATATGAACAAAGGATGGTACTAAAAAACGCCATTTTCATAAATCCATGTTAATTTCAAAATTCAAATTAATTTTAATATTATTTGTTACGATTTTCACTAAATAATATTATATCACTATGCATAAGGAGTCGTATTCAGGTTTGGGATTTCATCAAAACTATGCTATTATTGTGTGAGATTATATTACTTTTATAGTTTTTACAATATATGTATAATCATTTAAATAAGATAATGATCACTTTACTTAACACGTGAGGATACCTATAACCTTTTGATTGGAGATTGTGCAAAACAGAACACCAAAGGACAATATGAAGCATGATATCAAATATTTCTCATGGATCAGGACCCTCTCTCAACCTTAGCACAAAAAGTTAAAAAATAAGACATAATACTTGAAAATAATACAAGTGAAAAAAAAGAAAGAAAGAATTTATCTAAATCATTGGTAATATATGTTATTAGATTTTTTATGATCAACATAAATATCAATATATGGGGATATTCTAATTCATTTCTTATATGATTTTAAAGATATATGTTATTAGATCTTTTATGATTAGCAAAGACCAGCATAGTGAAAACTTATAATTTATTTCTCATATAGTTTTAAAGATGTATTAAATTCTGTGCATACGTAGCAAATGATTGTAAATATTTTAAAAATTGTACAATATATAAAAATTTCGCACATGGTAAAGATAAAATGCACAAAACTTTTGTTTAGAACTACGAAAAAAGGGCTGTAGTCATGATAACATAAGTATGATAACCAGTATTGTTTTTCTCAATTTATAATAAAAAATAACTCACTTACTTGAAAAAGAAAATGCACCTAAGGAACTTTGGAAGCTGATTGAGGCAGGTGGTGTAATTCAATGTTTAAAGGTTATTGAGGCAAGTGGTGTAATTCAATAGTTTAAGTTCTAACTTTGTTTGCCCTTTTATAATAGAAAATAAGAGACAAAGTTAATTGAGAAGTTATTAAAGAATAACATGTTATAATCTTGAGGAGCAGGGTTGCCTCCACCCTACCTTGGCAGTTCAATCCTCACCAAGCATCTAATATGGTGGTAATTTTTCTACTACTTTGTGGGTCATCTTCTCTTGTTTTGAAGTAGATTTTCGGACTGCACTCTCAGTCGAGATATCTGTAGACCTTCATAGTCATTTGACCTGATGTTAGGAGTTGTTGTAAAAAAGAAAAAAAGGAAAAAGAAAAAAACTTGTTATAATCTTGAGTTTTGGTGGAAGTACTTCTTTTGTTTTGTTTTAATTCTTAATACAAAAAACATGAAAACGCTTAAAAAGGAAATATAATTATATAGTACTAGTCCAATTATATTAATTTAAATATATGATTTTATTATTTGACCATTAACTTGTTTAAATTTATAGACTGTCGAAATAAATAGTGAGATCAAACTTATTTTTACATGCTAAGTTATTTTTAAATTTAATTTATTTTATTAAATATCTCATCTCATAGAGATTAATTAAAAACAAAAACAAATAAAAAAGGAATCAATTGATGCAAATTAAAATTAATGAAAGAGTTTATAATCAACATTGGAATTATAATGACAAAACCAAATACAGGTGATGCATGTATTCCATATTTTGATTTTCTGAACTTGAACTTCGGAGGCCAATTTTTAATAGAAAATTAAGAGAGAAAGTTAGCAAATACAGAAACGGAATCATAAGCACAAGCACCAGTGTCATAAGCATAAGCACAATCATAAGCACAATCATAATTGAATGGCTTTACAACTGAAAAGATGGAAATTGATCGGTACTTTATAAAGCTAAAGCACCTTTTTTTTTGTTTTTTTTGTTTTTTTGAGGAAAAGCTCAAGCAAATTATTGATGCTAAATAATCAAAAATACTATGAGTTAGTGAGACTGAAAAGATGCGCACCCAAAGATTTATGGTCCACCAAATTCGTGCAAAGCAACACATGAATACGCAGGCCTCTCTTGTCTAACACTACAACTTCTCAATTATGTGGTGGGATAGAAATTATCCAAGTTGATATGTTGATTTGTTTTATGAATATACATAATTAAAAATGTATCTACAATTTAAAAATTTACACATATAGTTTATAACTTTTTGTAATTGAGACTCTTTAATAAAGAGTGTTTTGCGTTTGATAATGGTGACATCAATGAAATAAATGGATATATATAGTTAGTCTATATAAATTTTACAAGAGTGATATTGTCCTGATTTTACTGAAATAAGATTTTACTGAAATAACATGATACCAATCAAAATCCATTTTAGAAGATCATAACTCGGTTTGAATGAATAAAGAAAGCAGACAAGAATAAAACAAAGGAAATAATAATTAAGTTTATTTAAATTAAAAAAAAAAAAAATCCAACAACAATTGATTTTCATGATTAAGAAGTTATATTTGCTTTACAACAACCTTAATTAATTATAATTGCAATTATCCTTGCACAGATTAGCTTTTAGATAAGAATGGTGGTTTGATCCGATGGGAAAAAACCATAGCCCACCCACAATCTTGTCTTTTAAAGTTGTGCATCAAATCGCTCCAAAACCCACTTGGTGGGCAATTTTTCCTCCATCTACTGTGGGTTGTTCATTTTTGTCGTTTGGAAAAAGATCCTCAAGCCCAACCACAAAATCATATTGCTGTTGCTCCCTGGGCCACACCGCATAATTATATTGCAGCTGGTCCCGATAACACTTTGGGCAAGGCAAGAGAAAAACCAAAAAAAAAAGCTTTTAGAGATTGCTGATTATCTATAAATAATTGGAAACTAGTGCACTCTTTGTTTATCAGATCACTGAAAGTTTCATTAGCTGGTCAGTGAACAATAATTGATCGACATGAATCCGAATGCAATAAACAACGATTTTTGTGGTGAACAAGCCGCGTTGGAGCAGATCATGCAAATGACTGATCAAGCAGCACCAGATCAGATCGTGCAAATGAATAATCAAGCTGCTGCACACCGACTAATGCAAATGAATAATCAACCGACGCCACAGCCACAGATGTTAATCAATAATCCGCTCATGCCATGGCAACTGATGCCAATGAATAATCAAACTGTGGCACAGCAACTGATGCCAATGAATAATCAAGCCGTGGCACAACAACTTATGCAAATGAATAATCCAGCCCTGGCACAACAACTTATGCAAATGAATAATCAAGCCGCAGAAGAGCAATCGACGCAAATGAATAATCAAGCTGCAGCAGAGCAATCGATGCGAATGAATGATCAAGCTCCAGCACAGCAAATGATGATGCCAATGAATGATCAGCCAACGCCATTGCAACTGATGGAAATGGATGAGGAAATTATTAGGAAGGCCGAAGGTAAAATATATCTGGCTTATATGTATATATATAGTTCAACCGCAATATTGATTCATACATGCAAATATGTATATTTATGTTATTCATCATGTTTTGCATATTCTTTGGTTTAGAAATTTAATCATCTTTGGTGCCGATTTTTGCTTTGCTCATCAAATCTTAATTATTAGATTATATCTATGGTGTAGCAAAGAAGTAAATTTGTCTCTTAGAAAACTTATTACATCTAAGTTTCACTCAGTCAAACTAATCTTGTTACAGAGTTGATAATATGTTTGCTTGCTCAAACAACTATAAACATATAATTTTTTGAATTAAAATCACCAATTATGTATAATATATAGGGTTGGAGATAATTAGAAGCATGATTTGAAATATCAATTTATATATAAAAATATTTAATTATGTGACAGTATAAAGACTGCATTCATCATGAAATCAACATGACTATCTCTTATTAAAAGTTAGTTCATTAAAATATAAAAATTTCATAAATGAAAAAGTTATAGATATCTTAATCTGGGAATTTCTTATATTATATCTTACTGACAAATCAAATATATAGTATTCCTATATAATATACTTTATCTTGTGTATATGATATAGAGGAGGAACTCAGATATATGATTCATATGAAGAGCGAAATAAGAAGCAGGAATGCGGATGTTCCTCGTTACCGGCCCCTGTACAAGGCTATACGAGAGAAAAATTGGAAAGCAGTAGAAGATTTCGTAAACAATGATCCTGAAGCCTTGAACGACGATATTACAGAATTCGGGCAGAACATTTTCCACTTGCTTTGTCAGTTTGATGAAGCCATTGGCCTAGTTGAGAAGTTTGTATCAAAAGTAACTCCGGAATCACTTGAACGATTGAATATCGAAGGAAGCTCAGCTCTAATAATCGCAGCTGTAAGTGGCAATACAAAGGCTGCAAAAGTTTTAGTGAACAAGAACAAGAATTTGCTAAGCCTGGAACTGAAGGTACCTGACTTCCTGAAACAGATGAGAAATCGTCACTTACTTCCAATTCACGCAGCAGCCAACTATGGCCGAAAGGAAACTGTTGAATATCTATTATCAGAGACGGCTAAGGTAATGGACTTGACTGACAAGAGCGGTGCTTTGCTGCTTAAAATTCTGATCAAGACTAATCTCTTTGGTGAGTACTCCAATTAATATGTAATTAGTTCTATTAGATCAGGATCATCTGTTGAATAGAAATCAATAATTTGTACTAATTAAATTAAATGCCAGAAAAAGATTAAATTTGAATCAAATATCAAATTAACGGAAGGTAATTTTACGGGCCTCATTTCACTATCAGCTTTTCTAAATTTTTTATATTAATTTTAGTATATATAAATATGATGTAACAATTAGGCCTTTGTTTGCTTCTCCATGCACAGGTACAGCTCTTTATTTACTGAAGCAATATCCAGAGTTGGCTCGTGATGACAAAAATCGTTATTGGAGAAGTAATTTTAATAGAATGACTAGAAAGCCTCTTTTGTTTGCCAGTGGGACTCGACTTGGATTTTGGCAAAGCTTTGTCTATCATTGTAATTGGATTCTTTACATTCCTTGATTTATTTTTTATCATAAAAATTTAATTGATGCCAATTAATTAGGTTAATGGTGAATAAAATTAATTTGTCTTTTAAATTGTTTCTATTTTTCTGGCATAATAGCACAAAGGAGATCGAATAGTCTTATCTGTTATATACAACTTATATTTAGTTAACTGTTTGAGAATTCAAAGTTCAAATTTTAACAAAACTTGGACCTGAAATTGTTGACAATTTTGTATCTGAAAAACAAAGTTCTTGTTAAGGCAAATCATTATTTCTTTGCAGGCATTCCTTTGCAAGAAGAAAAGAATCCTTACCCTCTCCCTCAAAAAGTGGATGAAGACAGAGAGAAGCGGACTGATATATCCGAAAGCAGTTCAGCAGCCAAACCGTTCGGATTTCATCAGATCCGAGCTACATTTGGTTTGTCATTTTAATATCTAGATACTAAATGATTACTAACTTTCCTATATGTGCATGGACAAATCTGCACTGTAGCAAATTCTTTGTACATGATTTCAGATTCCTTGTCTATAGAAATGATATTTTGTACAAAGAATCCGCTAAGAGAACAAAAAATACTCACACAGATCGGATCTTGTTCATATCTAAAATAATATATTTTGTAATTTCCCCGACTCATAGTAATTAACTTCTAGCTCTCCCCAAGCTAAAATCTTTCTGCTTATACATGGCAAGGTGAATTGCTCCATAAATTGAACATTATCTTCTGGAATGCACTCATGCAGCTAGGTAATATCATGTAGATCACGATTAGGGTGATTAAATTGAGTTAATTCTTTTATTTGATTTTTTTTTTAATTTATTAACAATTAATTGTGTGTCATTATGGTGCATTTATAATCAGCTCCAAGCATCAACCGCATTCATGATGAAAAGCTAAAGCACACACAAACACTCGAAATAGTCAAGATGATGATTGGGGATTATAGTAACTGGCATTTTGAGAAAGCGAGCGAGTTGCTCTTAAAGCCAGTCTTCAATGCTACAATTTACGGGATTTACGAGGTCGTCGATGAAATCCTCAAAGCCTACAATGTTGTGCTCTCATTTGTGGATCCTTTTGGGGACACAATATTGAGTCTTGCAGTTTTGCATCGACAAGAGAAAATATTCAACCTTGTATATCATTTGTGTGATCCGATGATCAGGGACCAGATAACGATGGGCAAAAACAATCTTGGCTATACCATCTTGCATCTAGCCGGAATTTTGGTTCCTGCGAGTGAAGTCCCTGGTGCAGCATTGCAGATGCAACGGGAGTTGCAATGGTTCCAGGTGAATTATGTGTGCTTAATTATAGTAGTTCTTATGTCAGGACTATTCACTACATATTAACTATGAAAATGATCTTTTATTGAGTAATTAAGAAATGTCATTACATAAGTTAAAAACTAATTAAAGTTAAAATTTGATAAGTTAATTACAGTTATCAAGATGTTTCTAATTAGTGGATTTCAAAAAAAAGAAAAAAAGATGTTCTAATTAGAGAAAGATTGTATTTCAAATGATTTTATATAGCTTAATTATTCTATAATACTTAATTTATTTGATCTAATGCATAAGTTTTGACTTCTTTTTAAATTTTTTTTAGATGGTAGAAGATCGTTTCCATCCATCACTTCAAGGAAAGCAAGATAAAGATGACAAAACTCCTAAAGAGTTGTTTACAGAAGAGCATAAGGTGCTGGTTGACAAAGGTGAAAAGTGGATGAAAGATACTGCCACATCGTGCTCTGTTGTGGCTGCCCTCATAATCACAGTTGTATTCGCAGCAGCCTTCACTGTACCAGGGGGGTTAGACAGTAACGGAAGGCCCATTTTCTTTCATGACTTATCTTTCAAAATCTTCGCTGTCTCTGTTGCCCTAGCACTCTTTTCTTCAACTGCTTCAGTGCAGATGTTTTTGGGAATCCTCACGTCACGTTATGCAGAAGAAGACTTCCTCTTTTCCTTGCCAAAGAAATTTATGACCGGCCTTATCGCATTATTCTTCTCCATTGCAAGCATGATGGTAGCATTTGCTGCAACATTTTCCATAGTTCTTTCTCATCCAGGGAGATGGGTCACTTTTCTAGTTGCCTCACTTGGTGCTGTCCCAGTGACCTTATTTGCATGGATGCAGTTTCCTCTCTTGGTTGATATATACAAATACACTTATGGAACTGGCATTTATAAACCAATAGAAATTAAGGATGTATACATGTAGAATGCTTGATCTCAACAAATAATAATAAAGTGAAATAACTTTGTTCATTGCTTGATAGTCTGAAATTAAATTTAATTACAGTACCTCTAGTTAGATGTTCAATTCATAATTTCTTTAATTGTTTGACTATTTTCAATCTTTTTCAACCCAGTATAATGTTTATTTATAAATGTACTTATATCTCTCTAGCTAATTGAATGAGTAATTATTTGTCTACTTGTATATACGTATGGGGTAAGTTGTGATATTGTAAATGATACTAAAAAATGCAAATTTAAGAAAGTAAAACCCAACATCTCGTTTTGGTTTCTATATAACAGAGTTTAAGAAAACATTAATCACTTAACTATACGGGCCAAATTTCACTGAGTCTAATTTTTTGAGAGCGGTTGCGAACTAGCTAATTAATTTGGTACACATATGGTCAAGATCTTCAGAAGTGCTAAAAATAGTTAGTTCATAAAGGAGTGTCCCTTATCATTACCATTCAATTATAGATAAAGTTGAATCATGACAATGTATGGACAATTTGAATGTAATAACTTAAAGTTTAAGAATTTAGGATTTATTAATGAGATGTATGTTAAATCAAAATTATTAAAATAAACAACTTAAAAAAAGTAATAGATTTAGTAGACTAATCTAGTAAGTGATAAGATGATAAGTGAAGATGAAGATATACCACGTGCAGATAACGAATAAAAGAATTCAGTAAAATTGCAAATTGCTAATAAAGTTTGTGTGATCCATCAAAAGTAGAAGTAAATAGTGAGAACAAGTACTTGGCTAAAGGGAAAAATTGTAAAATGAAAGTTTTAATTAATTAGAACAGAAAAAAGTACTAGGAATAGGAAAAGTAAGTATAAGAAAAGTATTAAAATAAGGAAGTTAATTATACTTTAAAAATAGAAATAATAATAATAAATAATAAAAAGAAAAATCATTTAAGACTTTGAGGGGAGTACATGGACGGCTGACAAAAACAATAAAAAGTTGTTATAAACAAAATAATAAATAATAAAAATAATAAAATAAAATAAGAAGAGCAAAACAATAACAACAAAACTTGTTCGTAGAGGAGAAGTCGGAGCTTTTTGTGAACTTGTAAATTTTTCTTTCAATTTTTCAGCAAGGGCACAGGACCCACCTAATCCTATGTCGATTCACCCCTAATTTGGTTTTATGAAAATATTGTGTCGTGCTTCTTTCCATTGATCAGTTCAACAATTGCTAGGTAAGCTATGATAATTTCTTGCTCACTACGATAATTTTGTCGAGACATGGAAAATTAAGTGAAGGGAAAACCTCTTACCCTTATCATGGGAGTCGGCTATCCAGGTTGGTGTTGATGTTTGATCTCAGTCAATCCTAGCAAATTCCTAATAATAATAAGAATAATAATAAAAGAAAGGGATAAATCTAATTTCCCTCCTGTAGTTTGATATAATCGCTAAGGACCCCCCCTATAGTTTGGCATAAACCCATTTTCCCCCTTCTGTTAATTCTGTTACTGAACAGTATATCCTGACATTGACAGTATGCAAAAAGACGATCTTACCCCTCAGACAAAACAAATTATCAAAAAAACTAAAATAAAAATGAAAAAAAAAAAAATTCTATTCATTTTCCGGTGACGGAAAACCCATTTTCTGGGTTCCCAGCAGCTGGGTTTCCATTTTACTGGATTTGCTTTGAACCAATCGTCACCAGCAGCATCAAACAGACAAACACATAAACATAAACATTTAATCACCACAAACATCAAATATCATCACCAATACACCAAGCACAATTACACCAAACATTTAATCATCACAAACATCATATGGGTTCGATTTCGAATCCAGACGCGAGTTTCTGGGTTCGAAGTCGAACCCCAGAAGCTCGCGTCTGGGTTCGAAAGCAAACCCAGATGCTCGCATCGAACCCAGACGCGAGCGTCTGGGTTCAAAGTCGCGTCTAGGTTCGATGCGAGCGTCTGGGTTCGCTTTCGACGACGGGGATGGCGGCAGGCAAAGAGCGAAGGAGGGAGGGTGATCGGAGTCGGCGTCGGCGTCGGAGATCAAGAGAGAGAAAAAGATAGAGAGAAGGAGAGAGAGAGAGAAGGAGAGAGCTGCTCCTTTTTTATTTTTTATTTTTGTTTTTTTTTATTTTTTTTAATTATGTCCACCGTCCATCATGTTGATGGATGGTGGACATAATTTTTTTAAAAATTATTAATAAATTTATTTTTTTATTTCTTATTTTTATATTTTTAATTATTTTAAAATAATATAATCTATTTTATATTGAATTGACAGTTTTACCCTTTCTAGTTAACGGTCAAACATTGACTTTTAACTTCCAAGTTCACGGTAAGGGGTATTTTGACCATTTTAATAAACAAAATGGGGTTTTTTAATTATTTTTATAAACTAGAAGGGGGTCTGTAGCGATTGTTTTAAGGTAGGGGGTTTTTTGACTATTATATCAAACTACAGGGGTGATATTAGATTTATCCCTAAAAGAAATAGAGAAATGTAATTGTACTCATTTCCTACAGTTTTTCCTCAATTTTCGTAAATTTGTTTGGAAATTCCTACCATGAACTGGTCTAACACTTAAGCAATGGTTTTTCCAAATTTTTGTGAATGCATAAATGTGATGAAAATAATAATATTTAAAACAAAAAAAAAAAAAAAAAGAATATAATTCGGTATTGTATTTATAACTAAGAGATCTCACCACCAAGTTGAAGGTTATCAAAAAATTTAATGGAATTAAGCTGCAAACTTTTCACAACTGCCTAACCTTTTCTTTTAACTAGTGAAAACATTACTTGAATTAACCCACAATCTTGTTAATATGTGAGTGGTTTATCACTTAATCAGCTTCAGTTTTTTCTTCACAACTACCTAATTTGGTCTCCACGAACATGCAAAATGATCAATTTGGCATAAAAAATACATTTCAGTAGCTCATGCGTTGTTGTGTTGATTAGACTAGAAACAACATTTTATACTATATACACTGGTACACATGACAATAAGGATTTCTATTAAGGCTACGGTTTTCATCAAAAAGTCTATGCAAATGAGATTTTATTATAGACATATACAGTTATGAATGGAGTAGTTGATGCCCATACATGAAGGAAAAATTACCATGTTCAGCCTTATGGAAACACATACATAACATATAGAGGGTAGATTATGACATGACTAAAATATTAAGAATTGACTTCATTAAAATTCAAAGTATTGTTTATAAATAATCTTTGTCTTAAGAACATACTATAAACTAAGTCACGAAACTTTTCCAATGTCAAAATATACTAAAAAGCATATAAGCACATAAAACACAATAATATAGCAAAGTTGTTTTCCCCATAACTCACATGCCTGTAAACGAAAATGCACCCAAGAACTTTTGAAGCTAATTAAGGCGGTTCATAGACTTGCCTCTCATACAAGTAGAGTGTAGTGACCCGATCAATAATAGTTTATTTTAGCTTTAACCAAAATTGATGGTGCCTAATCTGCGTAGTCCCTTCTTGGGTGCAGCCGGTGACAATATCGTGTAGAGGTGTTGCTCAAACTTGAGGTTTATTCTTAATTTCTGATCAAGCATATTGAACTTCAACTTAAGCAGAACTTATTTAAAAAATAAATTTATCACTAAAAAACAAGTAAATGAAGTAAATATTCTTCCTGAATAGGTGTATTGGTTTTTTATTTTATTTTATTTTATTTAAAACATGCAAATTTAGGAAAGTAAAATCCAACATCTCATTTTGTTTCTACGTACAAAACAGATTTTAACAAAACATTAATCACTTTACTAAACGGGCCAAATTTACTTGAGTCTAATTCTTTGAGAGCAGTGGAGAACTAGTTAATTAATTTGGTACATAAATGGTCAAGATCTTCAGTACTGCTAAAAATAGTTGGTTCATAAAGGAGTGTCCCTTATCTGTACCATTCAATTAGAGATTTTTGCTTTACAAAAAAATTTGCGGAATAGTTTATTAAAACACAAAAATTTGTTTCATCATGTATTACTTGGAGAATTTCCGATACATATAACATATGTGTTGAACACCCTCATTGAATAAAATTATCCATAGTTAAAGATCTGGAAAATTCTATTAAATAGCACAAAAAGCAAGTTTAAAATATAACATTAAAAAAAAAAATGTATTGAATTTTTTTAACATTAACGTCAACTATTGTTATGCGAACTATTGTTAGTAGGAACAATAATTTGCAGATGTGCTAAAAAGAACTCAATCCATTTTTTTAATACTATTTTTCAAATTTATTCTCTTTTTTTTTTTAAGAAAAAAAATCCCTCAAAGAACTGTAAGAACAAATTTAGTCGGCCAGTTTCTTAGTGGGATGTTAAAAAAAATAAAAAATAAAAAATAAAAACTAAAAAAGAATTGCACGGTAGCGGGCCAGTTTCTTAGTTGGATGTACACACTCTGGCCTATCCCTTCCTGCATTTAATTGTCTCTTCCTAAAACTTGTTTTTAGGATTATAGCTGAAATTTTATTATGTGTATAAAATTATTTCAATAACAACCTTGAAAATGAAAACCTATATATACTAAATAATTTTTCTCATTCTTATGAGACACTTTCTCCCCACATTTTTTTAAAAAAAAAAAAAACAAAAACCGCTAAAAAAGACAACCAATTGACTTCCACATGTAAGATTTGATGACTGAACCTAAGAACTTAATTATTTCAGAAGCTGATTATATATGACCTAACCAACAAGTGATGTGATTTAAAAGGTTCGGAGTTTAATTGTAGTTGTAGGCCATTCAATAAATATTAAATAAGGGCTATTTCTAAAAAAGCTCCCAACATTTGTCATTCATTAGAAAATGCTCTCTGCAGTTTCGTAATTACTCATTTTACGCTCCATAGTTTAATTAAATAAGTAAACAACATCCCGCCGTTAACAATTTCGTTAGAGGAAGACCATTTTATCCTTATAGTGTTCCAAATTGTTGGATGATCTGATTTTCATATCATCAAACAATGTGGAGATCCACGGTATGGATTTCAAATCAATTGCCAAATTTGGAAACTATATCAGCGGCCAATCTAGTTAATGCTTTTTTTAGTTTTTTCATTTTCAGTTTTTGTTTTTTTATTTTTTTTTTTTAAAACTTGTTTAATAATTTTATAAATTATTAAATTGATTTTGATTACCCACATCCATTCAAAGATGAATGGTGGAGATCTTTATCTAGTTAATTTTTATTTTTTATTTTTTTAGTTTCAGTTTTAGTTTTGAATTTTTGTTTAATAATTTAATAAAATATTAAATTGATTTTGATCCATCACCGTCCATTTTAGAGATGGACAGTGAATATCTTCATCTGGTTAATTTTTTTATTTTTTATTTTTTTTACATTGTGTTTAATAATTTAATAAATTTTTAAATTGGTTTTAATCTCCCACTATTCATTTCAGAGATGGACAATGAGAAATTCATCTTTTTAATGCATTTTTATTTTTTTTATTTTTTTAGTTTTAGTTTTTTTTTTTAATATTTTCTTCTATTAATTTTGCTTTTTAATTTTTAATTTTATTTTTAATTAAGTTTAATTTTCACTATTCATCTCTAATATGAACGAGGAATATCTTTCCTTTTATATTTTGTTTTATATTTATCAGTTAATAAAGGAATTTATCAAACACGGGTAAAGATGTCATTCACTAATTGCTCTACATACGTCGGAGTAAACTTTTCCAATAGAAACACTAGCATCGGAGTGTGAAATGAGCCATTACGAAACTGGGGAGAGCATTTTCTTGTCAGTGGCAAACGTTGGTGGTTTTTTAAGAAATAGCCCTTCTTTTTATTTATTTTTGTTTTTCTTTGTGTAAATCTCCATGATATGAGATATTCATTCAAAAATAAAATAAATTTAAAAATAACATAATGTAAAAATACGTTTGATCTCATTATTTATTTGGCAGTCTATAAATTTAAATAAGTGAATGGTCAAATAATAAAATTACATATTTAAATTAATATAATTGGACTAGTACTGTATAATTATATTACCTTTTCTTTAAAAAAAAAAAAAAAAAAGAAAAAAAAAAGAAAGTGTTTTAATGTTTTCTATATTAAGAATCAGAACAAAACAAAAGAAGTATGTCCACCAAAACTCGAAAGTATAGTAAGTTATTTTTAAAATAAATAAATAAATTGAAGAGTGGCAGAGGCCGGCCAAGGCCCATGATAGGCCGTGATAGCAAGAGAATCAACCACTTTGTTGGTGTGCCTCTGTCCACTCCATATCGTTATAGCAAGATTTCCATGAAATATATTGTTTCAGAAAAAGATTTCAAACAAAAATGTTTTTTTTAAAAAAAAAAAAACAAAATATCAGTTCAAATCATCTTATGTTATAGATTTTGTAGGCAAATCCTCTGTTCCTCCAGCTGTTTCAGTATGACTTGATTTACTCCATTTCTTTAACCTTATTTTTATTTTTCACATTGCTCCAAAGCATTTCTTTTTCCTTGTTCTAAACACTTAGTATATTAGTTCCTCATTGTACAGGTTATTCTTTAATAACTTCTCAATTAGCTTTGTCTCTTATTTTCTATTATAAAAGGGCAAACAAAGTTAGAACTTAAACTATTGAATTACACCACTTGCCCCAATAACCTTAAAACATTGAATTACACCACCTGCCACAATTAGCTTCCAAAGTTCTTGGGTGTATTCTCTTTTTCAAGTAAGTGAGTTATTTTTTATTATAAATTGAGAAAAAGAATACTGGTTATCATGGTTATGCTGTCATGACTACAGCCCTTCTTTTGTAGTTCTAAACAAAAATGTTGTGCATTTTATCTTTACAATGTGCGGAATTTTTATATATTGTACAATTTTTTTTTTTAAATATTTACAATCATTTGCTACCCTTGCACAAATCTTAATACAATTTTAAAATCATATGAGAAATGAATTAAATATTCTCCTATGCTGATCTTTGTGCTGATCATAAAAAATCTAGTAACATATATTACCAATGATTTAAATACATTCTTTCTGTTTTCTTTTTTTTTTTTACTTTCACTTTAATTATTTTTAAGTATTATGACTTATTTTTTAACCCTTTGTATTCAGTATAAAAATCAACTTAAGAGAGGATTCTGATCCATGAGAAAAACGTGATATCATACTTCATATTGTCCTTCGGTGTTCTGTTTTTGCACAATCTCCAGTCAGAAGTTTTATAATATCCTCACATGTGTTTTAAAAATAAAGTGATCATTATTTTATTTAAATTATTATGCATATATTGTAAAAACTATACAAGTAATATAATCTCACACAATAATGGCATAGTTTTAGTGAAATCCCAAACCTGAATAGGACACCTTTTACATAGTTATACAATTTGAATTTTAAAATTAGCATGGACTTATGAAAATGGGGTTTTTTTAGTATCATCCTTAATTTCTTTATTTGATAGTTCGTGAACGAACTATTTTTTTTTTTACAAACTATATCTCCTTTGTTTATGAACTAATTGATGTAAAATACCTTACTTAAATAATTAAGTATTAGTTCATAACTCACAATAAGTTTAATGTTATGTATGGAAAAAAAATATATTGTTTATCATGATTAATATTAATGCATGAGCTATAAGATTGAATATACTTTCTCTTTGTTGATTTTTGCATTGTTTCGAAGATCATGCGATCAATTAATTAGGCAGTTGTGTGTGGCTTGTGAAAGTTTCAGCATCATCATCATCATTTTCCGCGGGTACCTTGTTATATATTACTTGATAGTGACATCTTTTACAATTGTTTAGATATCGTAATTTTAAAAAAAAAAAATTAAAAAAAAATCACAACTGAACAGGCATCCACAAAATTAAATACATATTTTTTTTGAGATATGTGAAATTATATTTCATGTTGTCAATCAGACAACCCAGAAATCAGTGAAATGGATGAAGGTGTTTCCACTCAATCAGACGGCAAAGAAAGCACTGAAATGATTAAGTTCAAAATAGAAGAAAAGCGTCGGGAACTTAAGGAAAGGCAAGGTAAGACAAAGCTGATTATTTAAAGTGAGTCATATCACTAGTTAATTAGTGAATAATTTTTAAAACTGAAATATATATATTTTTTGCATTACGGCTTTACACTCTTAATTAATATAAAATATAAATAATGTATAATCATATTTGACTTCTATGTAGTAATATAACTTTATATATCTTTGTATTCCTTTTTTTTTTATACTATATACAGTGAAACAATTCAAATTTAGGTTATTGTCAAATTAATTGAGCAATTTTTGCCACTATACCTCATTGGGCGGTGGGATATATTTGTGTTTTCCTCGTCAAGTAAGAAAAAATTCACATGATAATTTTTGTGCATATGTAAACATCAAGTTAGGAGTTTTCTTCTTAACTTATGGACTAAGAAGTTCAACCTAGTTCAATAAAATAAAAATTCATTATCTAACATATTTCAATTTTGCATAAGATAGTTCTTTATTAAGGACAACTCTTTTGCTTTCTTTTTAAGGATCTTACTCGTTCACAAGGGTCTCATCACTTATTATGATAGTAATTAAGAATAAATGGTGGAAATCAAAGTTCAAAGTGAAAAAAAAAAAAAAAAGATTGTTAAGGACTGTTCTTTACTAAAGAATTATCCGTTTCTCATACATGTAGAAGAAAAGAAGGAAGCTGTGAAAAATCTGTTAAGTGAAAGGGTGGTGGATTTAGCACGTTATCGGTTACTGACGAGGGCCATTTTTGAGAAAAATGTAAAAGTCGTCGAAGATTTCATAAACAAAAATCTGCGGGCATTATTGGCTGATCCTATTGACGAAACAGGGTACACCATTTTCCACTTAATTGTTCTAGTCCCAGGCACGGATGGGCTGATTCAGAAGCTCTTATCGAAGGCATCTCCGGAATCAATAGAACTAACAGATATAAATGGCCGTACGGCACTCCACATGGCAGCTATTGTTGGGAACACAAAGGCCGTGGAACGCTATGTTGATAAAAACAGAGGCTTGTTATCTCTCAGGGACAAATATGATTTACTTCCAGTTGACTATGCAATAAGTTCTGGCCTTTATAAGGAAACAGCAGAGTCTCTACTATCAGCTCATCATTGTGCTGGACACTTTGATAAGGAATTTCCAGTGGACATTGGTTTGGTACTCTATCGCCTGACCTTAGCTAATCACATTGGTTAGAACCTACAACTATATTATATTTTATATATATATATATATACACACACATATATATGCACTTGAATTTAGTGTATACTTGAATTTTCTTCTACTCTTGGTGTGCAGATTTAGCTTTTGGTTTCTTACATCGACATCCAGCGTTGGCTGATCAACATCAAAACAAGCAATATTGGAAACAGACTGTTAAAGAGCTGGCTAGAAAGGACATAAGGCTTCCTCGTGGGACTTGACAAAGATTAATCTATCATTATTAGTAACAATCACTTTCATTATTTTTTAATGGTTTACTATGGACATTTTATTTGTATTTGGATTTGAGTTTTTCAAAAAATAATTTACGCTAAATAAATATATGTCTTATTTCAAAAAATAAATAATTAAAATATTTTCAATTTTATTTAAAATGACTTTAATTTTTTAGAAGACTTTATTAACAGGTTGATACTAATATGTATTTGACTTTGATTTCTTTGCAGACATTCTAGTGAAAATAGAGAAGCATAATTCAATATCTGAGCATGAAGATATAGAAAATCAAATTCAAACATCCCTGAAAACAAAATTCTATGCAAAATTGCAATATAAGCTTTGGAATGCACTCTTGCCTCTAGGTATATAATTATGATTAATTAGTACTTTCTTAAGTTTACTTCCTTTTTTATGATCCATACTATAGAAATAAAAATTTTATTTTCTTAAGAATAAGTTAATTTAAAGTTGATGAAATTCATGAAGGTTTTCCTATTGCAGTACCAGGTATAAAATGCATACATGATCAAAAGTTATTGCATGAACAAACACTTGAAATGGTAAGATTGATGATTGCGGATGTGACATGGTCATACGAAGAACCTCTTGAGTCACTAAAGAAGCCAATGTTAAAAGCTGCAATGTTGGGGAATCACTGGTTTGTTGAAGAAATTTTGAAGGCCCATAGTCATTCAATTCTCTTCTATGACAAACATGGACATACAATATTTCATCTTGCAGTTTTACATCGTCAGAAAAATGTTTTTAATCTCATACATAATCAAGTATCTTGGATAAAAGACCAGACATTGACAATGAGGGATGATACTGAAGATAGCATCTTGCATTTAGCTGGAAGGTTGGTACCTTCAAATGACGTGCCTGGTGCGGCATTGCAAATGCAGCGAGAGTTGCAATGGTTTAAGGTAACAAACATTTTATATTATGTCTTCTATTTTATGCATGTACATTTTACATCCTAGTTCAGTTACATAGTAAAATTACAATTGGGGTTAATGTTGTTCATCATCTTGATCATTGTATTTTTGTTTTAGGAACAACCTTAAAAAAAGATAATTAGTAAATTTAAATCCTAATTATCTTAAAATAAGAAATAAAACTTCAAATGGAAACAAAATATAGACACTATTAAATATTTTTTTTTATTTGAAAATAAATTATCTTATTCTTTATCAAAATTTTTATTTTTCAGTTTCTAATTTTCTTTTTTAATAATTTTCATGAATATGAAGACACTATTATTATTCATTAAAACTAATGAGGAAGTGATCACTCATAAATATTTGAAAAATAATCAAGTAACTTTTTCAATATTCAATTTCAAAAGTGCAGTCTCCAACCAACTTAAGAAAATATGATCATAAGAACAATAACATTCCAAATAATCACATCTTAAATATTTTTACCAAATCCCTTCCAGTCCTAGTTTACAAAATATAGAAGTGGTTAATTATCAACAATCTCAACCTCAACATGACCTGAACATGTATTTGATCTCTTGCGCCAGTATGCTACCCACATGTGAACCTAGACCAGATTTTATTTTTATAATATTTTGTCCTTTTTTTAAAAAAAAAAAAAATCATTTTGGTTTTTTAGTAAGGTAGAAATATCACCTCATTGTTTAATTGAAATATGGATAGAGACCCATTTCAAAGGGGAAAGTATGATATTGGTTTTTTCCACATATTTTGCTGGAAGTTTATAATAGCTTGCATATTCTTAAGAAAAATTCCTAAAAACTTTTAAAACTAGTGGAGTCTACTTATTTAAGAAATTTTAAAATACCTAAAATCATGATGCTTTCTATTCTTTTTCTCCAGACTGTTGAAGATATTGTTCATCGTAAACTTAAAGTCGACCGTAATTCATTTGGAAAAACACCTAGAGAGGTGTTTATAGAAGAACACAAGATATTAGTTAAAAAAGGTGAAAAATGGATGAAAGAAACTGCTACGGCCTGCTCTGTGGTGGCTGCCCTCATAATTACAATAGTTTTTGCAACAGCTTACACTTTTCCAGGCGACATCAACGGCGAAGGGCTACCTAATTTCTTGCCTAAAACATCTTTCAAAGTGTTTCTTATCTCCATTGCACTTGCTCTCTTTTCTTCAACTGCATCAGTGCAAATGTTCCTGGGAATCCTCACTTCACGTTATGCAGAAGAAGATTTCCTCGAGTCATTGCCAAACAGGTTAATTATCGGCCTTATCACCCTCTTCTTCTCTATTGCAAGCATGATGGTAGCCTTTGCAACAACCTTTCACTTATATCTTCAACCATGGAAATGGGTTCCGTTCGTCATGGCTGTACTTGTTTTTGTCCCGGTAACCTTATTTGCACTCACGCAGTTTCGTCTTTTGGTTGATGTTATCAAATCCACTCACGGCCCCAGCATTTTTAGACCAATGAAGTAAGAATATATACATAGGCATTTCTCAACAAATAATAAATTTATTTGTGTGCAGTTATATAATTACCTCAAGTGGAGAGAGGACTTTTTTTTCCATGGCTTACATATAATCAAATAAAAAAAATGTCAATAGAATTCAGTTGTTTATAATTTCCTATCCTTGTCTTTAATTGAGGGACTTTCTTTAGCAATATTTTTGACATCTAAACAACCTTTTTTATAGATAAATTGGACACGTTTTTGGTAAAAAAAAAAAAAAAATGTGATGTTTGAGAGTGAGTTGTTAATTGAGACCGAACCTTTCAAAAACCATAACAGCTTTTATCAAAATTATTCATAACTAAGTATATATTTCAAATTGTTAAGGCAAGCACTGCTACTGCTTTAACTAAAGTAAACAGCAAGCATGATGGAGAATCAGCAGTTGGTTATTGAACCAACTTAACAGCCTTTATCAGATCCTAACTGTTATGTGATTGGCTCTTACTGGCCCACTCTGTCTCATTGTGATTGGCTATAGACTTATGCTCTGTCTTTCTGTGATTGGTCCAGCTCACCCCCAAGTTAGTTAGATTTAACTAACCTCAATTGTATGATACAAAAAGGGGGTTCATTCCAGTTTTCATTATTAAAGTATCACTGTATAAAAGCCAGACTTGATAATTGAATAAAGAGTGAAAGATGTTGATGTGCTTTTGCACAGTTTATTCATTGAATACTTTATTTGCTTAGTCTTCACATGGTATCAGAGTTTAGGACTGCTCATCAATGGCTGCCATGGGAGAAACTTCAAGTCCGATTAGTGGAATCAACGAGAACAACTCATCCGCCATCACCAGGTGCAATCATCATCAACGAAAACAACATGCAATATAATTATGTTCTCTTTCCAGGTATATTAAAAACTAATACATAGACGCTTCAACTTAATAATAATAAAAGTACGAAATTGACCAGAAATAAATAAACCAGTGGAGGAGTGAGTGCTTGCAAGCACTATATTGTAATAGTGAGTGGTATTTCTGTCTACATGTATGTGTCAGTGTGTGCTATACACAAAAATTATCACCGATCTCAACCCTTGGGCCAAAAACCAGGGTTCATGCTACCCAATAAAATAGCATTAAGATTATGATGTACACATACATTTATTAGATCCTAATACCATGCTGAAGCCATGGCACGCTCTAAAAACAGTTTTTTCTTCATAATTTCAGTAATCTGGTACATATACACAGATTTTTGTATGTTCATTTTTTTTTTCTTAAAACTGAATTTATTTTGTTTCTGATGAGATGGTAATTGTGCAGAAAATTTAACCGATGCTTTCATTTTGCTGCAACTAATTAAATGTAAAATTAGCATATCATGCATGCATAAGTTAATTTATTTTCATAATTAGAGAAGCATAAGATGAATTACATTTACCAGCACAAAACCAACAAGCATTGAGCAATCTTGATTCAGAAACATTATCAGATTAGGAATTTGAAATATAGGCTTATTAAGTTTTGATAGGTTTTGAAGTAAAAAGATATCTCTTTTCTCATTAGATGAAAGATCAATGTAGGTTTTAGTTTACCAGTATTATTTTTATTGAGTTAAGCATTATCATTCTTGTTTAGATTTTTTTTTCCTCCTTTGTTTATGGACACTATAAAATAACCTACACTGCCATTTGAAATCAAACTTGAATAGTGAAATAATGTTTAATATATGGGAGAGCCTAGTCACTCTTCTTTCTTTCCTTTGTGTTCTTATTTTCTCTCCTAATTCTATTTCTCGTTCCTATCATATTATCTCCTGTCCTACATCAAAAGATCATCACCAAAATGGAAAAAGAAAAAGAAACAGGTATTTTACTCTTTTACAACTCCAAAAGACCCCAAAGCACAACTCTCCTTCCTGATTTATTTTTTATGTTCGTTATCTGCAGGATATAATAGCCTCATTAGTCTTGGAGTACAATATGATCACAAATTTGAACAGATAAAAACTGAAAAATTCAATGTAAAGGGAAAAAAAAAAAAAAACCATTGAAACAAAATAACCAAACAGAACATTATTCCAGGATATAAAGTTAATCGTACATTTGCCTCTGAGTGCCTATTTATACTCTCAATAAAATGTATCCTCCATTCCTTAAAAAATCAAATGGTACAAAAGAATCAAACAGGATTATTGTTGCATGTATCTGTGAAAATACACTGTAACCAAAGAAAAAATGTATGGTGCATTAAAACAAACCTGCCCAACATATATTACCAAAGGATGACCACAAGCTGCAGCGTGCAACCTATCGCAAGGACAGGTTTCAAAACAGATCCCACAAATCAGCTGTCACAATAAAGGCACATATGAGAAGAACCTTAACAAAATATAAAAAGACATCTTTACCCCCTGTTAGATGAGTTCTTTTATTAAATAATAACTATAAAAATAAAATATAAAAAGAAAGGTCTCTATTGTTTATATTAGAGATGAACGATGAAAATTAAACTTAATTAAAATGAAATTAAAAAATTAAAATTAACAAAATTAACAAAAACTATAAAATATAAAATATAAAGAATTAATAGATAAAGATTTCCGACGTCCATCTCTGAAATGGATATATGAGATCAAACTCAATTTAATAATTTATTAAAATATTAATAAAAGCTAAAAAAAAATAAAAATATATTAACTAGATGAGGATCTCTACAATCTATCTCTGAAAAGGACAATGAGAGATTAAAATCAATTTAATAATTTATTTATTATTAAGCAAATTTTTTTAAAAAAATAAAAAATAAAAAAGCATTAACCAAATTGGTTGTCGATCTGGTTTTCAGATCCAATGGTCAATCTGGAATCGATGGTCGATCTGGTTGGAACCAAGTCGTTGACTGATTTGGTTCTAAATCCAGATCATCGATTGATCTATCAATCTGGAATCCAAAATGTGAAAACAATCTGAAGTGTTCTAGTTATTTGATGATTTGATTTCCAGATCGTCAAACAATCTCTCTCAAACCCCGACACGAACCCTAATGTCCATCGCCATATCTCGTCAAACTTATATCTCATTTCTCTTGACGCTGAATGCTGAACATCGTCAAACAATCCTCCATCGTCGGAGATGGAGATAAAGGTTAGACCTTGATCTTGGGTGATGGACAAGCAGTAGAGATGGAGGTGCAATCCATCTCTATCAATGGAGCTGGATATTTAGATTGGATCCCCATCATCCATCAACATTGATGGATCTAGATCTCCACCTCCTTTTTTTTTTTAAATCTACCTTTTTTTTTAATTTAAGAAAAATATTCATCATTCATCTATGTTGACAAACTATGGACATTAGATCAATTTTAATTTAAGAAAAATATCCACCATCTTTTCAATGTTATTATTTTAATTTTTTTAAAATTGTTTTGTTTTATTTTTATATTAATTGATGGACCAACAGACAAAATTTTTGTTCTTTTATTTATTTATTTTTGGTTATTTTATTTTATATTAATATATTGATATTTACTTATCAGCTTTATTGATCATTTTACCCTTCCACCACTAATAGCAATGACCTTCCTCGATCTAACAGAATTGTTAACGGTGGGATGTTATTTGCTTATTTAATTAAACTGCAGAGTGTAAAATGGCTAATTACAAATTTGGGGAGTGCATGCATTTTCTTATTAGTGGCAAACGTTGGAGGGTTTTTTCAGAAATAGCTCAAAAAAGGAATAAATTGATGCAAATTAAAATTAATGGAAGAGTTTATAATCAACATTGGAATTAATGACAAACCCAAATACAGGTGATGCATGCATTCAATATTTTAAGGTTCTGAGTTTTAACTTTGGAGGCCAATTTTTAATAGAAAATTAACAGAGAATTAAAGTTAGCAAATACAGAAACGGAATCATAAGCACAAGTACCAGTGTCTTCAAAGATAATTGTAGAATGGCTTTACACCTAAAAAGATGGAAATTGATTGGTATTTTATAAGCTAAAGCAAATTATTGATGCCAAATAAAAAATAATAAATAATAAAATAACCAAAAAAAAAAAAACTATGAGTTGGATTGGAACTGGAAAGATGCACACCCAAAGATTTAAGGTCCACCAAAATTTGTGCAAAGCAACAAGTGATTATGCAAGCCTCGTTTGTCTAGTACTACAACTTCGTAATTATGTGGTGGGATAGAAAGGAATAGAGTTGGGATATTGTTACTTTATCTCTAAAAGAAACTATATATAGTAAAATCAGTTATCTCTAGAAGAAATTATGTATAGTAAAATCATCTATCTTTTATGTTTAAAAATAAAATTTAATGATATTATTTTTTATCTTAAAAGATTTTAATATTTTTTCGGATAGAAATAATCCAAGTTGAATACACAACTCTTATATAGATTTGTTTTATGAATATACAAAATTAAAAATATAATTAAAATTTAAAAATTTACAGGCATAATTTATAACTTGTTATAATTGAAACTATTTAACGAGTGTCTTGTGTTGGACAATGACATCAATGAAATAAATGGATATGTATAATTAGTCTATATAAAATTTACAAGAGTGATATTGTCCTGATTTTACTAAAATAAAATTTACAATTTGTTTGGTTGGTTATTCCATGCAAATTAAATAACATGATACTAATCAAAATGCATTCTAAAAGATCATAACTCCGTTTGAATGAAAAAGAAAACAGACAAGAATAAAACAAAGGGAATAATAATTGAGTTTATTTAAATTAAAAATTTCCAACAATTGATTTTCATGATTAAGAAGGTATATTTGCTTTACAGCTACCTTAAGTAATCATGATTACAATCTTCTTTGCACTAATTAGCTTTTAGAGATTGCTACTTCGTCTATAAATAATTGGAAACTAGTCTCTTTGTTTTTACATCATATCACTGAAAGGTTCAAGCTTCTAGCTGGTCAGTCAACAATCATTGATCGACATGAATCTGAATGATCAAGCAGCAGCACAGCAGATTATGCAAATGAATAATCAAGCTGCTGCACAGCAACCAATGCAAATGAATAATCAGCCCATTCCATGGCAACTGATGCAGATGAATAATCAACGGACGCCATGGCAACAACAGATGCAAATGAATAATCCACTCATGCCATGGCAACTGATGCCAATGAATAATCAAGCTGCGGTACAGCAACTGATGCAAATGAATGATCAAGCTCCAGCACATCGACTGATACAAATGAATAATCTACCGACACCATGGCCCCAGATGCAAATGAATAATCCACTCATGCCACAGCAACTGATGCCAATGAATAATCAAGCAGCGGCACAGCAACTGATGCAAATTAATGATCAAGCCGCGGCACAGCAACTGATGCAAATGAATGATCAAGCTGCAGAAGAGCAATTGTTGATGCAAATGAATGATCAAGCTGCAGCAGAGCAAATGATGCCAATGAATAATCAACCCACGCCATGGCAGTTGATGGAAAAATATGAGGAGATAATGAAGATGGCTGAAGGTAAAATATAATACATCTGGCTAATTTGTATATATATAGTTCAACTGAAATATTGATTCATACATGCATATATGTATATTTATGTTATTCATCATGTTTTTAGAAATTTAATCATCTTTGGTGTCGATATTTACTTTTGTTTGTCAGATCTTAATTATTAGATTATTTCTCTATGGTATAGTAAAGAAGTAAATTTGTATCTTAGAAAACTTATTATATTTAGAAGTTTCACTGCGATAATTACGAGCTAGCTAATTCTTGTCACTAAGTTTGATATGTTTGCTTGCTCAAATAAATATAAACACATTTCTTTTTTCTTTTTTTTTTTTAGATTTTTATTTTTAGTTAATTACATCTACTAAAACCACTACGATGGACATTGTGGTACGGTATGGATCACAAACTCCTATTCAAAAGAACAATTGCCTTTACCACCTTGAAGGGCTTAACCGTAAGTTGCCCACTCACACAAGAGGGCCTAACTGAAATTATCTGCATTACTACGGACGGCACTCGAACCTGCACACTTCTATAAGGCGCAGGTGTGCTATGCCATTGAGGCACAGCAACTTGGAGTACTACATTTTTGAATTAAAATCACCAATTATGCACAATAGGGGCGGAGATAATTAGAAGCATGATTTGAATTATCAATTTA
Organism: Nephelium lappaceum; assembly: GCA_021234005.1. Lineage (NCBI taxonomy): Eukaryota > Viridiplantae > Streptophyta > Magnoliopsida > Sapindales > Sapindaceae > Nephelium > Nephelium lappaceum. The sequence goes on along the minus strand of CM037997.1, from coordinate 2,047,390 downwards.
TATATGAGAATGTTCAGTTCATCACAAAATAAACATGAGTACCATCCTTAATTTAAAAATTAGTTCATTAAAATGTAAAAATTTCATAATTGAAAAAGTTGGAGACCTCTTAAATGATCTAAAAATTTCTTATAGTATATCTTACTGACGAATCAAATATATAATATATTTTATCTTGTGCATACAATACAGCGGAGAAAATCAGACATGCGGAGACCATAATAAGAGTAAGGAATGCGGATGTTCCTCGTTACCGGCCCTTATACAAGGCTATACGAGAGAGAAATTGGAAAGCTGTAGAAGATTTCGTAAACAATGATCCTGAAGCCTTGAACGACGACATTACAGAATTTGGGGAGAACATTTTCCACTTGCTCTGTCCGTTTGATGAAGCCATTGGCCTAGTTGAGAAGTTTGTGTCGAAAGTAACTCCGGGATCACTTGAACGAGTTAATATCCGACGAAGCACAGCTCTATTAACGGCAGCTGTAAGTGGCAATACAAAGGCTGCGAAGATCTTAGTGGACAAGAACAAGAATTTGCTATCCCTGGAACAGACGACAGATGACATACTTCCAGTTCACGCGGCAGCCTATTGTAGCCGAAAGGAAACTGTCGAATATCTATTATCAGAGACTGCTAAGGTAATCGACTTGACTGACAAGAACGGTGCTTTGCTGCTTAAAATTCTGATCAAGTCGAATCTCTTCGGTGAGTGCTCCGATTTATATGTAATTAGTTCCATTAGATTAGGATAGTCTTTTAATCAGAAATCAGTAATTGTATTTTGTTTTGTCTAATTAAATTATACGTCGATAAAAATAAAATTAGAATCAAATATCATATTAACAGGAAATAATTTTACAGTTGTCGTTTTGCTATACCAATTTTTCTAAAACTTTTTGTATTAACTTTAGTGTGTGTGTATATATATATGATGCAACAATTAATCATTTGTTTACTCTTCCATGCACAGGTACAGCTCTTTATTTACTGAAGCAATATCCCGAGTTGGCTCGTGATGATAGGAATCGACATTGGAGAAGTAATTTTGATAGATTGGCTAGAAAGCCGCTTTTGTTTGCAAGTGGGACTCGGCTTGGATTTTGGCAAAGCTTTGTCTATAATCGTAATTGGATCCTTTATCTTTCTTGATTTATTTTTTATTGTAAAAGAATTTATTTGATGTCAGTTAATTACGTTGGTAGTTTCAAAATTAAATTACTTTATGTTTTAAATTGTTTTTTTTTTTTTTTTTGACTTAATAACACACAGAAGATAGAATATTCTAATATGTTATACAACTTACATTTAGTTGATTGTTTGACAATTCAAAGTCCAAAATTTAATAAAGTTTGGATGCTAGCTCAACCCAAAAATGTTGACAATTATCTCTGAAAATGTTAAGCAATTCATTATTTCTTTTGCAGGCATTCCTTTGCAAGAAGAAAAGAATCCTTACCCCCTCCCTAAAAGAGTGGCTGAAGACATAGCGAAGCCGACTGATATATCCGAAAGCAGTTCAGCAGCCGAACCTTTCAGATTTCAACAGATCCGAGCTACATTTGGTTTGTCTTTTTAATATCTATATACTAAATCATTACTAATTTTCCTATTCATGTTTGAGGACAAATCTGCACTTTAGCAAATTCTTTGTACAAGATCTCAAATTCCTTGTCCATAAAAATAATTTATTTTTTTTTTTGTTAATCGATAGAAATAATATTTTGTTCTAGGAATTTGCTAAGAGAACAAAGTATACTCGCATGGATCTTCTTCACAAAAAAGAATTCTCTGCTAATTTTTTGGTTGTACTAACATTTTATAAAAGGAGTTTGAGTTTAAATGATGTATAAGAGAGAAAAAACAAAAAACCAAAAAAAAAACAATCTTAATTATCCATCATTTTTTATATTGATAAGTCATTAGACTATCAAAAACTTAGAAAAAAAATAAATAATAATAATAATAGAGAATCCTTATTCTTTGTTTCTATCTAAATAATCTTTTTGATAATTTCCACACCTCATTGTCATAGTAATTAACATAAACTAAATCTTTCTGCTTATACATTGCAAGGTGAATTGCTCCACAAATTGAACATTATCTTCTGGAAGACAGTCATGCAGCTAGGTACGTAATATCATGTATATCAGTATCTGAGTTATTAAGTTGAGTTAATTATTTTTATTTGATTTGTTTTTTAATTTATTAACAATTAATCGTGTTTCAATATTGTGCATTTATAATCAGCTCCAAGCATCATACGCATCCATGATAAAAAGCTAATGCACACACAAACACTTGAAATAGTCAAGATGATGATCGGGGATTATAGTAACTGGAATTATGTGAAAGCAAGCAAGTTGCTCAAAGAGCCAGTCTTCATTGCTGCAAGTTTGGGGATTTACGAGGTCGTCGATGAAGTCCTCAAAGCCTACAATTTTGCGGTCTCATTTGAGGATCATTTAGGGCGAACAATGTTGGGCGTTGCAGTTTCCAATCGCCAAGAGAAAATATTCAGCCTTGTATATCAAGTGTGCGATCCGATGATCAGGGACCAGATGACGATTGCCAAAAACAGTTTTGGCCACACCATCTTGCATCTAGCCGGAATGTTGAATCCTTCCAGTGAGGTCCCTGGTGCAGCATTGCAGATGCAACGGGAGTTGCAATGGTTCAAGGTGATTTTTCGTGTGCTTATATATAGTCTTTCTTACGTCAGGATTAGTTACCATCTATTAAACATCAAAACTTATCTTTTATTGAGTCATCAACGTAAGTTAAAAAATTAAGGAAAGCTAAAATTTATAAATTAATTATAATTATCAATATGTTTATCACTAGAGAAAGATATGTTACATAATTTTATATAGCATAATTATTCTATAAGAAAAAAATCTAAAAACTCCCCTAAAATAGAAAATAATATTATTGACAAACCTCTCTGTTTAACATAAAAAATGTGATTTCACATAATTTCATTTTCAGAAATATTTTGATATATCCCTCATTCTATATATAACTTAATTTATTCAATCTTATGCATAGCTTTTAACTTTTTCTTTAGACCGTGGAAGATCTATTCCATCCATCACTTCAAGGAAAGCACGATGTAGCTGGCAAAACTCCTAAAGAGTTGTTTACAGAAACACATGGTGTGCTGGTTGACAAAGGTGAAAAATGGATGAAAGATACAGCCACATCGTGCTCTGTTGTGGCTGCCCTTATAATCACAGTTGTATTCGCGGCAGCCTTCACTGTACCAGGGGGGTTGGACAGTAGCGGAAGGCCCATTTTCTTTCATGACTTATCTTTCAAAATCTTTGCCATCTCTGTTGCCCTAGCACTCTTTTCTTCAACTGCTTCGGTGCAAATGTTTTTGGGAATCCTCACTTCGCGTTATGCAGAAGAAGATTTCCTCTTTTCCTTGCCAAAGAAATTAATGACCGGCCTTATCGCATTATTCTTCTCCATTGCAAGTATGATGGTAGCATTTGCTGCAACTTTTTCCATAGTTATTTCTCATCCATGGAGATGGGTCACTTTTCTAATTGCCTCACTTGGTGCTGTCCCGGTGACCTTATTTGCATGGATGCAGTTTCCTCTCTTGGTTGATATCTACAAATACACTTATGGAACTGGCATTTATAAACCAATGGCAATTAAGGATGTCTACATGTAGCATGCATGATCTCAGCAAATCATAATAAAGTGAAAAAATGTATGTAGTTTTATAGTTCTCTCTAATAGAGAGAAATAACATTGTTCATTGCTTGATAATCTGAAATTAAATTTAATTAATGTACCTCTAGTTAAATGATCAATTCATAATTTCTTTAATTGTTTGACTACTTTCAATCTCTTACAACCGAGTATAATGCTTATTTATAAATGTACTACTTATCTCTCTAACTAATCGAATGAATATAAGAATATAAAAAAATAAATTAAAATAATGAAATTAATAAAATGGTGGATATTTTTCTTAAATTAAAATTAATCTAATGTCCACCATTCATCAACCCAAATGAGTGCTGGATATTTTTCTTAAATTATAAGAAAACAAAAAAGGATATGGATCTCCACTTCCATCAATGGACATGGATTGCACCTCCATCTACATCGCTCGTTCATCACCAAAGATGGAGGTCAGCAATGAAGGATTGTTCGACGACGTTTGACATTCAGCATCAAAAGAAATGAGATGCAGGTTTGACGAGAGACAACGTTAGACATCGAGAGCTCCAAGGGATAGCGATGGACATCAGGGTTTGCATCAGGATTTGAGAAAGATCGTTTGACAATATGGAAATTAAATAGTAAAACGATTCGGTTCCTTTTTATGATCTAGATTCCAAACCGTCAAAATGAGCTGAAGCGTTCCTAATCGTTTGACAATCTAATCTCCAGATCATCAAATGATTTAGAGTTTCAGATCGATCAACAATATGGATTCCAAATCGACTACTAGATCTAGAAACGCAGATCTGGTTAATGCTTTTTTATTTTTTTTATTTTTTTTTTATTTTTTTAATAATTTAATAAATTATTAAATTGATTTTAATCTCCCACCTTCCATTTTAGAGATAGACAATGAAGATATTCATTTGGTTTTTTTTTTTTTATAGTTTTAGTTTTAGTTTTTAATTTTTGTTTAATAATTTAATAAATTATTAAATTGATTTTGATCTCTCACCGTCCATTTTAAAGGTGGACAACAAAGAAAGCACTGGACAGCTTCCACTCAATCAGACTGCAAAGAAAGCACCGAAATGGTTAAAGCTGGTTCCACTCAATTAGACAGCGAAGAAAGCACTGAAATGGTTAAAGCTGCTTCCACTCAATCAGATATACTAATCAAAATACAAAAAAGGCGTAAGGAATTTGCGGAAGGCCTAAGTAAGATAAATTAAGCTAATTATTTAAATTGAGTCATATCACTAGCTATTTAATTAGTAGTGAATAATTTTTTAAACTGATCTAATTTTCATTACATTACAGCTTTACACTCTTAATTAAATAAGATATAAATATTGTATAAATCATATTTGACTTCTTTATAGTAATATAACCCCATGTATCTTTGTATTTCATTTTTTTTTTTTTTTTTTTGAATACTATCTATGAAGGAACAATTCAAATTTAGGTTATTGTTAAGTTAATTGGGCAATCTTTGCCACTATGTCTCATTGGACGGTGGTATATATTTGTATTTTCCTCGTTAAGTAAGAAAAAAAGAATCCAACGATAATTTTGGTGCATATATAAATATCAAGTTAGGAGCCTTCATTCCTAACTTATGGACTGAAGAGTTCAACCTAGTTCAATAAAATAAAAATTTCTAATCTAACATATTTCAATTTTGCATAAAATAATAGTTCTTTATTAAGGACAACTATTTAGCTTTTTTTAAAATGATCTTTTATTTGCCCCACTGGTTCACAGAGGTCTCATCACTTATCATGATAGCAATTAAGAATGAATGGTGGAAATCAAAGTCGAAAGGAAAAAAAAATGTTAAGGACAGTTCTTGTACTAAAGAATTATCCTTTTCTCATACATGTAGATACACTGAAGGACGCTACGAAGTATCTGGTAAGTGAAAAGGAGGTGGATTTATCTCGGTTAATGGTGACGGCCATTTTGGAGGAAAATGTAAAAGTGTTAGAAGATTTATATAAACAAGAATCTGGAGGTATTATTGGCTGCTCGTATTGACGAATTCGGGTCCACCATTTTCCACTATATTGTTCAAGTCCCAGGTACAGATGAGCTCATTAAGAAGCTCGTATCAATGGCATCTCCGGAATCACTAGCACGAAGTGAAACGGATGGCTATACGGCACTCCACTCAGCAGCTATATGTGGGAACACAAAGGCTGTAGAACTCTTTGTTGATAAAAACAGAAACTTGTTATCTCCCAAGGACGGTGATGATTTTCTTCCAATTGTCTATGCAATAGAATGTGGCCGTCATAGGGAAACAGTTGAGCATCTACTATCAGCTCATGCTGCCGGAGATAAGAGATTTAATGACGAATTTCTAAAAGAGTGTGCTTACATACTTTGTGCCCTGATCCGATCTGATCACATTAGTTAGAACGTACAACTATATATATATATATATATATATATGTACACTTGAATTTAGTGTATATTTGAATTTTCTTCTACTCTTGGTGTGCAGATCTAGCTTTTGGTCTCTTAAATCAACGTCTAAAGTTGGCTGATCGACATGGAAACATTCATTGGAATGAGACCATCAATGAGCTGGCCAAAAAGAATATGGGGCTTTCTCACAGGACTTGGCAAAGATTAATCTATCATTGTTAGTGTTAACAATCACTTTCAGTATTTTTTAATGGTTTACTATGGGCATTTTATTTGTATTTTGATTTGAGTTTTTCAAAAATAATTTACTCTAACCTATGTATGTCTTATTTAAAAAATAATAATAATAATTGAAATATTTTCGATTTTACTTAAAAACCAACTTTAGTTTTTGAAAATATTTTATTAACAGTTTGATAATAATATGTATTTGACTTTATTTCTTTGCAGGCATTTCAGTGAAAATAGAGAAGCTTAAATCAATATCTGAGTATGGAGACATAGAAAATCAAATTCAAACATCCCAGAAAACAAAATTCTTTCCAAAATTGCAATATAAGCTTTGGAATACACTCTTGCCTCTAGGTATATATATTAATCAGTAGTTGTGAGAAATAAAATTTACAAGTCAATTATGAATAATTAGTACTTTCTGATCAAGTTTATTTCATTTTTTTATTATCCATACCTTAGAAATGAAAATTTTATTTTCTTTAAGAATAAGTTCATTTAAACTTGATGAAATTCATGAAGGTTTTCTTATTGCAGTACCAGGCATAAAATGCATTCGTGATCAAAAGTTATTGCATGAACAAACACTTGACATGGTAAGATTGATGATTGCGGATGCGAGATGGTCGTTCGAAGAAGCTCTTGAGTCACTAAAGGAACCAATGTTAACAGCTGCAATATTGGGGAATCACCGGTTTGTTGAAGGAATTTTGAAGGCCTATTCTCCTTCATATTTATTCTATGACGAACATGGGCATCCAATATTTCATCCTGCAGTTTTACATATATCGTCAGGAAAATGTTTTAATCTCTTACATAAAGTGTCTGTCATAAAAGACCGGATATGGATAAGGAGGGATGATACTGAAAGTAGCATCTTGCATTTAGCAGGAAGGTTGGTACCTTCAAATGAAATACCTGGTGCAGCATACCAAATGCAGCGAGAGTTGCAATGGTCTAAGGCAACAGACATTTTATATTATATCTTCTATTTCATGCATGTATAATTTACATCACAGTTCAGTTACATAATAAAATTACAATTGGGGTTAATGTTGTTCCTCACCTTGATCATTTTATTTTTGTTTTAGGAACAGCCATAAAAAAAATATTTGGTAAATTTAAATCCTAATTATCTCAAAATAAGAAATAAAACTTCAAATGGAAACAAAACATAGACACTATTATATTATCTTATTCTTAATCAAAATTTTTATTTTTTAGTTTCTAATTTTCTGTTTTTAATAATTTTCACGAATATGAAGACACTATTATCATTCATTAAAAATAATGAGCAAATGATCACTCATAAACATTTCAAAAGTAATCAAGTAACTTTTTCAATATTTAATTTCAAAAACAGTCTCCAACCAACTTATGAAAATATGATCATAAGAGCAATAACATTCCAAATAATCACATTTTAAATATTTTTGCTAAATCCCTTCGAGTCCTAGTTTACAAAATTAATATATAAGGGATTAATTATCAACAATCTCAACCTCAACATGACCTGAACATATATTTGATTTCTTGTCTTAATATGCTACCCACATATGAAGGCAGACCAGATTTTTATTAAAGTATATTGTTTTGTATTTTTGTCTTTTTTTTTTTTTAAATTTTGCTTCTTTTTAGTTTCGCTTTTTGTTTTTTTAGAAAGGTGGAAATATCACCTTATTGTTTAATTGAAATATGGAGAGGGACCCATCTCAAAAGGGAAAGTGCGATATAGGTTTTCCACATATGTTGCTGGAAGTTTATATAATAGTTGCATATTCTTAAGAAAATTTCCTAATAAATTTTAAAATTAGTGGAGTCTATTTATTTGACAAATTTTAGACTAGCTAAAATTAATCATGATGCTTTATATTTTTTCCTCCAGGCTGTTGAAGATTTTTGTCATCCTAAACTTAATATCGAGCGCAATATGTATGAAAAAACAGTTAAAGAGGTGTTTATAGAAGAACACAAGAAATTAGTGAAGAAGGTGAAAAATGGATGAAAGAAACAGCTACAGCTTGCGATGTGGTGGTTGCACTCATAATTACAATAGTTTTTTGCAACCGCTTACACTTTTCCAAGAGACATCAATGGTGAAGGGGTACCCACTGTCTTGAGTAAAACATCTTTCAAAGTGTTTCTTGTCTCCATTGCACTTGCTCTTTTTTCTTCAACTGCATCAGTGCAAATGTTTTTAGGAATCCTCACTTCGTGTTATGAAGAAAAAAATTTCTCAAGTCATTGCCAAAGAAGTTGATTATCGACCTTATCTCCTTATTCTTCTCTATTGCAAACTTGATGGTAGCCTTTGCTTCAACCTTTAACATATCTCTTCAACCATGGAAATGGGTTACGTTTATCATGGTTGTACTTGTTTTTGTCTCAATAACCTTGTAACACCCCCTACCCGCCCTTTCTCCAGACGACTCCAAGGGGTGCTATAGTCATATCTCTTTTACAAAATCTTTATTTACAAAATCTTTAATTACAAAATCATATATTCATTTATTTCAAATCAAAATACAAATTTCAAAAATCAATTTATAAACAAAACAATACAAAATCTTTTTATTTCAAATGGAAAAACTGACAGAGTTTCCTCTGAAACTCAAACTTTTCAACTTGTTACAAATAATCATATTCATATCCAAAACATTTATTCTACAAACATATTCAACAACTCGAACCAAACTCCGTTTGGCTCATCATTTTTCATATTTATCACATGTACCAACATATTCACACAACTTGACTTTTATTTACTAAAAACACTATTTTAAAACAGTATACATATATATATATATGCGTACAAATACAAATTGAAACTTTTATGTACAAAACCAGAGATATTATATATATATGCCCAAAAGTAAATATGGAATGATAGATGTGACTGTCTCTGTTCACTGCAGATGTTTTTTTCTTCAATCTTCACCTTATGCAATCTACTACCTACGCGAGGAAATTCCAACGCGCTAAGCATATTTGCTTAGTGAGTGTACACAAAACTCAATATTCATATTTTAACACAATCAATTTATAAAATCGGTAGCAAAATATCACAACTTATCAATAATGCAATTTAATATCCAAAAGAAATTTAAAAACGATACATTGATAAAAATAATTCTCATAATAACTTTTCAGGCCCCTAATAAACACAAGCACGATACCATAGACTGGTAGTCGGGTATTCCGACATCGGACACTTGGTGACTACCCGCCAGACTATCATATAATCATGTATATTCGGGGCCGGACACTCGGTGTCTCGCAAAACCTCCGAATTGACTGTAACTTTTCACTATAGTCGATATAGAATCAAACGGCGCAGTACTGCTCTTGTGACCCATTAAAGGCATGTCACTCCAATCCCCACCTATCTGTGTCAAAGCTTACTAGGGCTTGAATAACAATTCATTTTCAAAATTCATTGGGTTGGTTTCGTTTAAACTTTTCGTTTCTAATCATTTTTCAAACAAAATCTGGCAGCATAACGTCTGCATTTCAGAGATTTCCAGAAAACCTGAAAATATACAATAACACTTCTAAATATCTTGTCAATCCAACCCAACTTCGTTTTCCACAATCATACAAATCAATTTTCAAATTCATCATTTCGTTTTAGTCATAATCATATAAATCTCATCAATTATCATAATTCAAAAGCATATATATATTCAAACACATATTAACATATTCGCAAATAATATTTCAAAGCATCAAAATATTCAAAAATCGATAATATACTATTTATGAAAACGAATTGAATAAAGTGTACACCAACCTTTTTACCCAAAGGAAGCTCACACTTTTTCCTTTCCTTTTCTCTGGCTTCTTTAAGCTACCTCTTCTCCTGGATTTTCAAGATTACATAAATACTCAATAAAAGCTCATTCCTTAACTTATAATGCATGATTTACTAATCCTAAGTGATTCAAATCTTTCCAAATCGCACCAAGCTCCATTTAAAACTCATTTAACCTTTTAAATTTAATCTTCGACTTTCAATAATCACAATACATCCAATTAAACTTATTAGGGTCATCCGAATACTCAACGGACGCATTATGGGTCAATTTACAAAATTACCCTTCAAACGAGTTTAGCGTGCGATTTGATTTCTCTTTAAATATTTGACATTTGCTTATTTTCTAAGCTCCCTATCACACAAATTCACTTATTTTTCAAAGCATCTTTATTCCAAACTAACCAACAATTAAATCGAAATAATATTCACTTCAAAATCATTTAAATCACCTACAAAAATCATCCATCTTAATCTCAACAACTCACCCTTATTCTTTGTCGCGTTAACTTCGTTTTGGACTGATTTTTGGGACTGTTATGGTGACAGATCTGAGCTGGTTTTGGGCTGTTTTTCTTCCTCTTTCTTCTCCTCTCTTTCTCTCTCTCTTTCCCTCTCGGTTCCGCCGCGATTGGCCGCTGGTTTCGCCGCCGTTCGGCGTCCTTTCTGCACGCGTGGAAACTGGTTGGGTCACGATTCAACTCGGTTCTGCTCTTGTTCGGGTCGGGTTCAGCTCGCGTCACTGCTCGTCGTTTCTACTCCGTTCGACTGTCGGTTCTGCAGCTCGGCGTGCGCGGTCAGCTTCGGTCTGGTTCGCGCGGTCGTCGGCTCGATCTTGGCGTCGCGCGGCAGTTCTGCTTCGTTTCAGCGTCGATCAGCTCGGCTAGCTCGCGAGTTGCTTCTGTCGTGCGGTTCGGGTCGAGATGGTCGGTGATGGCGGTCGGACGGGCTGGTCGGCTCCGGCGTCGGCAGCTTCCTTCTTCTTTCTTCTTTCTTCTTCTTTCTTCTTTTCTTTTCTCTCTTTCTTTCTCTGGTTTTGGCGACAATGGTTTCTGTTCTTGATTTTTTTGAAAGTCAACTCAACTTTGTGACTTTTATTTTCCTCCACAAAAAAATCTTATAATGCCCATTTCGTCCTTTATAAATTTCATTCTCTACCTTATATTTTGGTTCAATTCTACTTTGACCACATAAATCAAATCTTATCTTCACTTTAGTCCCTCATCTTATTAATCATAATAATATTACTATTCATACATATGAAATTAGGGATGTTACAAACCTTATTCGCATTCACGTAGTTTCCTCTATTGGTGATGTTTTCAAATCCACTTACAGTCCTAGCATTCTTAGACCAATGAGGTAAGAATATATATTTAGGCATTTTTCAATAAATAAAGTATTTATATGGGTGCAATTACATAATTTCCTTAAGTGGAGGGATGACTTTTTTTTTTCCCCTATGGCTTCACGTAATCAAATAAAAAAATGTCAATAGAATTAAGTTGTTTATAATTTTCTATCCTTATCTTTAATTGAGTGACTTTCTTTAGCAATATATATATATATATATGAAGTGACTTTCTTTAGTAATATTGTTGACATCTAAACAACCATTTGCATGTATAAAATGGACACCATTTAAAAAAAAAAAAAAAAATTGTGATGTTCATGAGTAAGTTGTTAATTGAGATCAAACCTTTCAAAACCATAACAACTTTTATCAAAATTATTCATAACTAAGTGTATATTTCAAATATCTCAAAAAAAAAAAAGTATATATTTCAAAAAGATTAGATGATGTTGAAAATATGTCCATTAGAAAGGTTTATAATTTTAGAGCAATCGTTCACAACCACACTGAATTGTTTCTAGTGTAGAACTGACTTATTTAATCTTACACATAAGTTTTAACATTTTATTTTACAAATATTAGAAGTTATTTTCCATCCATCCTTTCAAGGAAAGCGTAATGACCAAGACGAAACTCCTAGAGAGGTGTTTACAAAATTACACCGTGAGCTAGTACAGAAAGGTGAAAAATGGATGAAAGATACAACCACATCATACTTCGTTGTGGCTGCATTCATTATTACAGTTGTCTTCACCGCAGCCTTCACTATTCTAGGAGGGATAAACAGTAAAAGAAGGCCTATTTTCTCACAAGAATTATCATTCAAAATCTTTGCCATTTCCAATGCCGTAGCACTCTTTTCTTCGACTGCTTTGGCGCAAATGTTCTTAGGAATCCTCACTTCGCGTTATGCAGAAGAAGAGTTCCTCGTTTTCTTGCCCAAGAAATTCATTATCGGCCTCATCACCTTGTTCTAGGAATGCAATTTCCTTTCTTAGTTGATATATTCAAATCCACTTATGGGCCTAGCATTTCTAAACCAATGAAAGTTAAGGATGCATATATGTAGCATGACTTGAACTCATGAACCAATAACTAAATTAAGGAAATATAAGTAATAAGTGTGTGTATTTGTATTTATATAATTCTCGTAAGTTTTTTCTTTTTCTCTTGTAGAACTAGATAGACATCTTTGTCTGGCTCATTTTCCTTTGCCGCGATATTTTTTGGCCTTGGCTCTGTACTTGAAATCATATTTTATTTTTCTTATATAAATTTCTTTTGCTTCTATATATGTCTTTTACATATATATAAAGTTGTGCTTGTTAAAAATTATTTTTTATTTTTTTAACGTGAAATAAATCACACATGATCTTCAACAATAATATAGTAACGAACATCAAATGTATAAACGACCAAAATTTAATGTCACTATGCCTTGGAGTTATTCAGAAGCCATAAAATCACTAAGGCAGCGTAAAGACAAGTGATTTACGCACGAGTTTGTCACTGAAATTCTACTAGCTGTTATGAAAATTCAGTCTTTTTTCTTCCTTTTTTCTTTCACGAAAATGGACAATAAAGTTAAAAATGTTCCTTGACACATACATTTATTAGTAATGTTAAAACACAAACCAACCTTATGCAACATTTAAGCTTTTAAATCAAACAAATTAGGTATATAGGATTTTGTGTGTGAAATACTTTTCATGTCATGCATGCTTAAGAGTGAATTGCTAATTGTACATCACGACCCTTTACAATCATACTAGTTGCGGTTAAGACTCTTCACCATTAACAGTGATAGACAAGACTATTCTTGACTACAATAGATCAACACATTCTCTACCACATCTGAATTCGTAAAATTCACGGCAATGATAATGCCGAGATAATGACTATTATAAAATATTATGAACAAAGACTATATCAAGACCATTTTCTGCCACATCTATATTCGTAAAGATCTCAGCAATGATAAGGAGATAATTACTGTCATAAAATATTGTGGAACAAAGACTATATATATATATATATACTACATACTACATATATATATATATATGCTAAAGTCTTTGACAGCAGTACTTAAAATTAGTGAGATATATTGCATGGGTACATATTTATATGCTCAATGATATTAACTAATATCAGAAATCTTGCTCACAAAGGACTGTGGGGACAATCATAAGAAGACAAAAAGTGCAACGCTATAGTGTTAAGTTGACAAGCAAAGAGGCCTCGACCATACGAAAAGTGATAGCATTATCGTGATAGACTAGTGATACAATTATCGTGATACACTTGGCCTAGCTCTTCTTGCAATTACTTGTCTCTTTCTTGCCATATCCATGTTTGAGTTTGCGTACCTTCCAAACCATTGTATGATCCATAATTCCCGGGAGTATATTAGGTCCCTTTCTTCCTTATTTTAAGATTCAATTAAGCCAATTTGTGACTACAAATTAATGTTAGAATCGACTGGAAAAATGAACCTATAAAGCGGTACATTTGATCTTTTATATATCCCATTTTAAGAAAATAATTATATAAGAGTTTATAATTTAATGTAATTTGGTTATAATTTTATTCGATTATATCCAAAATTTGTTCTTAGAAATTCATTTTAAAAATCTATCTTCGAAAACAAATCATTGTAAAATTGTACAAAAAGGCCCTTTTAAAAGCATCATGAGCTAATTCTTTTCTTATTTATTTTTTTAACTATTATTGTTCTTTTTCCTGCTTATGGCAAGACTCCAATGATGCAAAGTAAACCAAACACTACTTGGAGTCTGGCATTGAAAAACAAAAACAAACATATAAATCCAGAAATTCCATTAACAACAGAAACATTTGATACAGAAATCCTTAATTAAGATAATACATTAATTAACAAGACTGTGCTAAAATTAAATTAAAGGAAAATGTTACTTTTCCAGCCAGAAAAAAAGGGGGGACCTAGCCAGTACCACCAAGAATGCCCTTGAGCTTCTTCACTTGAGCATCATCAAGGAAAGTTGTCTTCTCCAGCAATGGAGAAGCCAAGTTGTTTCCAAACAAGGCAAAATCAAGGATTTGCAGGCCAGGGTTTGGACTGTTGAAGCTAACGACTGCTAGGGCAGAGAATTTTCCAGCATTTACTTGGAAATGCAACAACCCTTGAGGGAACACCATCACTTCTCCCTTCTTGAGTGTCTTCACATAAACAGCATTGGCTGAGGAAATGAACCCAGCCGTAATTTTACCACTCACAACATAGAGGATTTCAGAGGCAGCTGGGTGTGTGTGCATTGGGATAACACCTCCTGGTGCTAGGTCTAGACGTGCCAAGGAGAGGCCAAGCCCGTTTACGGCCGGGAATTGAGCCACAAATGATGGAGTCACAGCAGCTTTGATGATGTTTGAGGTGTTTCCAGTCATTTTTAGGCCTGAAAACACAAAGTCATCTGCTGTGACTTTGGTGGGGGTAATGCAAGGATACCCGGACGGACCGTCGGCCTTTTTTAGGTTTGCAACACAGAAGTCGTTGACAGCTGCATTGGAGGAGGTGAAGAGGAGAGCAAAGGAGAAGAAGAGAATGTGAAGCATTGTTGGTGAGTAGGGTTTTTTTTTGTGTTTCCTTTGAGGGGTTTGGCTAGGTTTATATATATAGGAGTACTTGTGAGTGGAAATTAAATGGCGTTTGGAGCCACTTGAAGAGAGCCGATGCAAGTGAATAATGAGTGAGAATGTGTACAAAATTTGTGTTGTGAAGGGGCTGTTGGCCTTTGGTGAATCTAATAATCAGCCAGAGAAAAAACAAGGAGGTTCTTTTCCCTGCAAATGCTTTGATGATCATGAAAAGGCAATGATTTTTAGCACCTTTAGCATCAAACAATGACAAGCATGATAAAGAAGGGCCCATTTGGCACGTTAATGAGTTGCCTCATTAACAATTGCCTTTTAAAGGAAATTCAGGTATTTGTAAATTTAATGTATCAGTATCTTCTTCGAGTTTACTTTAATCGGTTGCAAATCTTTTTCTATTTCTTTTTACCGATTTCCAATACCTTCTGAGTTCTTTTGTTGTTCTGACTAAGATCATTTTAAGTTTGGAAATTATTAGAGGATTACCGTTTTTATTAAATCAAACAAATTATGTTAAAATATTGTATAAAGTATCTATATATATATATATATATATATATATAAAGATAAACAACTCACCTGCACGTGCACTTGTTAAAAGAGTAGTTGTGTACCTCTCTATTCACTAAGATGTTAAGGGTTTGATTTCCATCAAGTATATTTTAAAGCAAGTTTTTGTGATAGTTTTCTCTCTTATTATGAGACTAATTGTCTCTCAAATATGAGTGGAAATTAAGGTTGTATAAGTAATAACTAATCTTGACAAATCATAACAGACTTTTAATCAATTCGATATCAACTTAAAAAAAAAAAAAAAAAAAAAAAAAAAAAAAGAGAGAGAGAGAGAGAGAGTGATAAACAGATTACTTTTGCTAGATAAATATAACATAAATACGTGATCATTTTCTAATGTGAATTGATAGTCGAAAACAGTCATTAAATTTGATAAAATTCTATATTTAAATTACTATACCGTAACTAGTATTTCAAAATAATTTAGTAAAACATCATAGTTTACAAAATGGGATAGTAGCTACTAGATAAAGCCGGGTTTAAAATTTAAAATAATATCTGGATTGGAATTTGACATGAATTTCAGTAAAAACTTAAATCAAAGAACACGTATCTGCAATTATTCAGAATTCCGTGGACTAATGTAAATTAGTAGAATGGAGTATGTATTGGGTTGTTCAACTGTAGCACATGGGAAGAGAAAATGAAATTTCATAAGAGGACAAGATGACAGCTAAAAGTCTAGAGGTATCTATCTTTACAAAATTAAAGCTTTGCTGTCCCTCAAATTTGCAGCCATGGAAACAATGTGTGGCCTATATGAGTTTCCTATTTGCTAAGCTTTTTAGCCATATACCCCGGCTGTCCAACAATATTTACTTGGTAGACTTTGGTAATTTGCTTAATATAAAAGACAAATTGTGTTAATAGACAACATCGCACGCACTTTGAAACAAAGGATTTCGAACCACCGTCCAATGTATTTTGATAGCAGACAGTATCCATTCAGTTTAATAATATCCAAAATTCAAATCATCACATCACAAGTGGCATCTAAAAAAACCGTTAGACTTTTTTTTTCTGAGTACTGGGACTAGCCTATAGGACAACCAGGATTTACTGAGAGATTGAAGCATTTGTGGCAAGGTCCGGGGAGCTGGTCCCCAATGGAAAGAATCCATCCACATCGAGGTAGGAGAGAGACTCACATAGGGGGGGTGGGTGTGGGCAACCCATACAAAAAGTAGAAGAACAATTTTATTTTTTGGCGTCACAGGGTGTACCCATGCCTTTGGAGGTATGGGGGCAGCTGGCGCATTAATCAACGACATTGGCTGTCATTGACGAAAAACCATTAGATTTTAATACAATAAAATATACAACTTTTTTTAAGTCTATAGGAAGATTCAGAACCTACTAAAATTAAACATTACAAAAACGAGTTGGATATCTATCCTTATAAATAAGAGATAACTATGTCCATGATAAAAGGAGAAAAGTATCCACACAACTTACAACCACTTATGCCAAAAGTGGTGTGTAAGGTAAACTATTTAATTAGTAAGGTGACAAGACCTGTATGTATGTATATGCACCCATTATACATCTTTGGTCAAATAGAATTTAATTTTTTGAATAAGACCATATAAAATTCAAGGCTGATGTAACTGGAATTCAACATGCTGAGCTTTAATTGATTGTACTTTCTTCTTGAGATGTTTTGCTATATGAGGCTAGATTCCTTTCCAATATGAAAAGCTACATTGAGTTTGCCAGACTCCTTGTTTGGACTTTCTGGATCTGTGAATGTCCAACCCAAACATCTTTTCTATTTATCCCTTCTTACTATGTTCCAAATATTGTGCATTTACATTGTGGAACAACTCGGCCCAATATGATATTATTGAGGATGGCCATCCTACACCCCTCTAAAACACTGCACTCCTAATTTATAAATTTTAAATTTTTAATATTACATTTAAATTAAATTATTAATACTTTATTCAAAAGGTATTATAATTATTATTAGCTATTTACTTTATTAAAATTTTACGAACTAAATTAAATTTAAAAAATAAAATTAAATAAACCAAAGCTAAAACTTAGATCGAAGTGGAGGAGGAGCCTCCATCAAAATTTGTAAAGGCCGCTAGCTCTTCCCATATTTTCCTTGCAAGAGTATACTTTATTTTAACTATTTTATAATTTATGTACAATATTTTCTTAAAATTTCTTTTAAAAAAAGAAAAGATTTAAGAGGTGTGTTGGGTGTGCTTATAGAATATAATATTTAAAAATTTTAGTAAGATGTAGAAGGGGTTTATGTACAATTTTTAAGGCATGCTGTTGCCATTAAACTTCCAGATTCCCACAATTAACATGTATATTAACATGCTCAACTTGAAAACTTGATTAAAAGAAATCATAGGGAAAAAAAAAAATGCATGCCATGATAAGAATTCCATTTTGGACTCCACACTTGTCCCATAAAGACTTAAATGACTCTTTGGAAAATCATAATATTGTATTTCCACGGCATTTTAAATTATTCAAACCCAAAATTTACTAAATATAGTTGTCTCTTTCCTTCCTCTAGACAATTATCAAGAACTTGAGACTCAAGCTGCAGACATAGTTAAACATTCTTTTATGTTATGGCCAGAAATATCTGTCTGGTCAATCTACAATAGGATCCTGTTAAATTCAGTTATTTGACACAAAAGATTTGTCTAAGGACTTATATATGATTAGTTTAAGCATCCCAAAGTTGCACACTACTAGTAGAACCATTCCTGAACAAATTGATTTACCGTTGTTTTATAATAAAAAATTCGGGTTGAAAACCTAAAATGTGTTCTAACAATATCTTTCTGATAGAGTAACATTACACATATGGTTTAAGTATTTAAAACATGAATAATGCACTTTTTTTTTTCTTATCTTGAAACATAAATGTGATTTATTTTTTCTTTCTACGGGATTGGCGTGACAGGATGGTATAAAGTTTTGTCAAAATATATTTACTTTAAGTACCACAAAGTACAGTGCAAATAGCTACTACCACGATAAATAGAACCTTTTTTCATATTTACAGTTTTATATACGAAATGGAACTTGAATCATCAACGTTAAATAAAAGGAGACACAAAACAAACTCTACTAAAACTTAATTAATGAACAAATCAATATAACTTTGTAATTTGGTTCACATATATTTCGGATGTTTCAGGGGACCCATTTTTTTAAATGTACTCTACAAGATATATTTCAAAAATTTTCAGCCGATCCAAAAGATGCAGTACACTACCAGCTGCAGCATTGTTACTATGTCAAGCTTCAAGTTGGTCAAGCAGGTCACTGGCTTAGAAAAGTATAGTTTCCAGTCAAAACATCCAAAGTCAGGTAAGCTGCTTTAGACCTGAGAGTGCAAGACTGAGAAAGTGCTGAAATTACTCTGCCAAAAAATTAAAATATGTGCTTAACAAGGAAAGATGACTAAGACTAATATGGAAAGAAATGTATTCAAAGAAAGAGCATAGAAGTAAAATATATATATATATATATTAATAAATGCAAAAGGCTGAGTTAGTTGAGTCTACAATAAATAAAAGAAGACAGAGAAACAAAGAATGGTAAGTGTCTTGGGGCTGACAAAACACACTAACGCACAGTGATTGAATGGAGAGGAATAAATACATAGAAGAAAAGTCAATTTTATGACTATCTTGTTAAAAGGAATATTTGAACATAGTTATTTTGTACAAAACTACAATTGTCATACCCAAAACAATATAAAAATAAATTACTATAGTTGTGATATTAGTTCTGGATTGAAATATGACGTCTGTGTAAAAATAAAATTTAAATAGTCTAGATCTATATTACAAACAAAATACATAAAACATAATGTTAATATATGAGCATATGATCTTATGAGTTATGATACTTGTTAATAGAAAAATCTATTCATTGATATAAAGAAATTAAGTAATTTTTTTATGATAAGATGGGGTTGTTCCAACAGTATATATTATACATTCTTCTTAAAGGTAATGAGTTCGGATCATATTCGCTATCCCAAACCTGGATTTAATTATAATAGGTAAAAAAAATTCAAATTTTTTATACATTTTTTTAATATATAAGCATTTATAAGAGCAGGAGATCTGCAAATGAATAGGTTCTGAGAGAGTCTGAGAGTGCACTTCCCAGCTGACAAGGTTCTGAAAACTTTCAAGAAAAAGAAGATAACTGCTTTCAATTGCAAGCAGACAAAGCCAAACCTCGCTCTATCCAATAGACTCTCACTTGCACTGTTATTACCTCCTCATTCAACCTATTGAAATCCCCACTTCCCCTTTTGCAAAGAGAAAGGATTCATTTAAAGGATAACGAGGAGCCTTTTTCATACCTACACATTTTCGTTAAAATGGTGACTACATTAATTTTAGTGGGTTTGTACAGTGTAGTTGTTGTGTAGAATTATTCTTTTGACAGAAATAAAATTGAGATTTTCAATTGTTCTTTTTCAACTAGTTATTATAGATGTTTTGGGGAGACAAAATATATAATTTGAATCCACAATTATATAGACATGGATGCGCAAAGCGAGTTGGTGCAAAGGTAAATGCTAACCCACTCATGCGTTGATATCAAAGTTATGGATTCAAACGCGCGTCCCCTCACTAATGTGT
Source organism: Nephelium lappaceum (assembly GCA_021234005.1). Lineage (NCBI taxonomy): Eukaryota > Viridiplantae > Streptophyta > Magnoliopsida > Sapindales > Sapindaceae > Nephelium > Nephelium lappaceum. The sequence goes on along the minus strand of CM037997.1, from coordinate 2,027,043 downwards.
GTGTTTCTCTCCGCCACATGCCATAGATTGTCTCCTCACGCGATATGAGTTGCTCCCTTCAATCTTGAGAGCTGATCTTTAGATCAAGGCTCAGAATCATATCTCTAATTGTTTCGACTATCTTTACATATATATACATATATATGTTTGAGATAAAAGGCATCATATATTTACGAGGAGAGACTAGAGAGTAATATATAGTCCCATAACCTGCCACTAATATTGGTATTTTTTATCTTAAAATCTCTATGGAAATTGAAGTATTGATTAAGTCATAAACTTCTTACATATATATATATATATATATAAGCAAATTACAATTTAGCTATTCAGTTAAAATATAATTACAAGCGGAGTGATGTTTTAGTTTTATTACAATTAACCCCTCTTCCGTTAGGATATCTCCATTAAATTTGATAGTCAACAGTATAAATATGATCAAAAGACCAAAATGCTCTCATAATAAAAAATTAAATAAAAGAATTTATTTTATAAAAAAAAAAAGTGAAAAAAAAATGTTCCTTTATTTGAGAAGAAACATCAACCATCCATTAACAAAATCAGGACTCATCTTCAAAATATCTACAGAAATTGAAAAAAAAAAATCACCAACCTAATGTACAATCATCAATCCAAAAAAATTCCCTAAATTATCTTCAACCAAATTCCCTAAATCCAACTTCGATTGAAAATATATATATATATATATATCATCTTTAACTCAATCGTACCGACTGAATGTCATTTAAAACCCATTTGAAAATCTTCGTCATCATCAAAAAAGTCAAACCAACATCAAACCAAGATCCACCAACCACCACCATGACCACCACTCTCCACTCTCCTATTTTCTCCACTATCCACCTCCCTCACTCTGCACCTCCTCCACCCACCAAAAACAACCCATCAACCCCTCGACAACCACCCATTTCTTTGACTCCGACTCCAACCCCATCTCCACCCACGCCTGAAAGGCCTGAAACGCTCTCTTTCCAGCACCTAAAATGCAACCCATTAACCCCCATCTCCACCCCGACAACAACCCATCAACCTTCTCTTTTCAAATTCATCTGGGTTTTGAGACGAACCCAGATGAATCGATTTCATCTGAGTTCGTTGGACCCATTTGAATGTGGGTTTGAAGGAGAAGAATAAGAAGAAGAAAAGAATAAGAAGAAAAAGAAAGAGAAGAGAAGAGAAGAAAAAGAAGAAAGAGAAGAAAGATGAAGAAGAACAAGAGAGAGAGATAATAATTTTTGGACAGTTTTATAGACTCAAAATGGGAAGAAGAAGAATTGGATAAGGAAGAAGAAGGAGAGAGAGACGATGACTGTGGCTAGTGGGAAAGAAGGAAAGAGAGAAAATAATTTTGTTCTTTTTTTCCTTTTTCAATCAGTCGATCTTCACCGTCCATCTTAATATAGACGATGGAGATGTAATGAAATTTTTTTATTTATATTTAATTTTTTTAATTTTTCATAATTTTTTTATTTTTATTTAATTTTTAATTTTTTCCTCAAATAAATATTCACCATCCATCTAAGATAGACGGTGAAGATCTGATTAAAAAAAATTAATTTTAAAAGAAAATTAAAAAATAAGATAAATAAGGTTAAAAGATAATTTTACCCATTAATCTGTTAACTCTAACAAAGACTGGGCTAACGGTACAAGTGGGTTTATTGTAATAAAAGTAAAAAATTTGCTCCGCTTGTAATTACATTTCAATTGATAGTTATATTGTAATATATATATTTATATTTATATTTATATTTATGATGCCTTTAATGTGCAAGCTAAAAAATGAGATCATTCAAAACTTACAAATCAGAAAACGAATAATAATTCTTCTTCCTTCAAGACAGATCTTGAAATTTTTTTCAAGTTTAATCACTATGTAACGATCAACAAGTATTACACTGCTAAAAATAGATATGTTGAGATAAAGAAAAAGTAGGGATGAAAAAAGAAAAATTAAAAAAAGCAGCCCACACTGCACTTTGTCCAATTTTTTACATTTAGAGATTGGTGTGTGTGTGCGCGCGCGCGCTCGCGCGCGTGTGTGTGTGTGTGGACTGTGGAAGAACCAAAGAAACTAAAAAAGAAAAAGCACTAATCTGTACCATAAAGCAGGCCTTATTAGCCAAGCCTCTGACCTCTGTGTATCCCTCTCAGATACAAAATACAAACATGACAATAACATACCGATTGCTAGATCCACTCTAATTGGACTAATTAAATTCAAAACAACAAATTGTTATAGAAAGTTTGTGAAATAGTTTAAATAAGAGTTGTGATCATGTGCATATGTTTGTGTTGTTGTAAGGATGCATATTTAAGAATTAAGAAAAAAAATTAAAGAATTTGTATTTATTTTTTCAAAATGATAAATTTTGCGCATGAAAATCATTTAATAACTAAAATAATTTTCTTTTTATATGGTTTTTGAATTCTTAAAACATGTTGATGCTTTTTTTTTTTTTTTTTTTTGTTTTGGGTTCATAGAATTAGTCCAAGAAATAACTATGACCAAGCTGGTAGAACACTAAGTGGCATAATCTGGAATAAACGACTCTCATCGTATTGAAATCATCCTACACCTGAGTGGAAGACAACCCATACAGATGAAAAAATCTGCACCTTATTAATGGTTGGTGCTCATGTTAATTCTACTCCAAGTTATGTTCATTATTAAGATTGGTAATGTAGATTCATTGATTCCATTCTACATCATGAAATTGATTATGTGTTAAATCCGAAAAATTTTATTCTTATGATAACCAAATCAAAAAGGAAAATCAAATACACCTATTAATGTAACATTGTTTATTCAATTTTTAAAAAGAAGTCCTCCTAATATTAATTTGAAACATGAAAATACAAATAAATTTAGTTAACTATTATAAAATTTCTACCAAAATTCTCATAGATGTCTTTATTTTTGGTCCTTTCTGTTATTATAAAATTCTATTTGATGATAACATCATTTTTCCCTAGATTCATCTTGAAAACATAACCATCAACCCTATACATATCCAAAAGGGATAATATCTTTGTTTTACAAGGAAAAAATATATATATATGTTTATATGTATTATTTACACTTGCTAAATAAATATTTAAATTTCTTATCCAAACACATTTTAATGCAGCTCCAAAAATAATGACTACATGGCACTCATTTCCAGGACTAGGAAGTGGAGACAGCAAAACTAAATGTGCAATGTACAAGACTTTCTTTGGCCTGACCCTCTACATTTGAAAAAAAATATTTAATTTTACTTTGTTTTCTCTCTGTACATTTGTTTATGGATTTCTGTAAAGCTGTCAGAGACAGCAGCAAGCTGCAGCAGCAGCAACAAAAGCTACAGCCACAGCAGCAGCAGAAGTCACAGAGGTGCAGTCATAATAAGAGCAGAACTCACTCATCAGTAGTCTCCAGAGAAGGAGAAAAAATAAATAAATAAACTAAAAAATAAACATCAAAAAAAAAAAAAAATTGAAGAGGTGGAGGTGGCAGCAATATATCATCAGTGACCCCTTAGTTTCTATCCATCCATGCACAGCACAGCAGAAGATTCTGCAACCAATGGACTCTGCAAAAGAAATACCATTCAGCAACAAAACTACTACTAAAAGCTCTCAAGTATAACCATACACCTTCCAAATTCTCTCCTGTTGATCATCTTATTAGTCTTCTTTTTTCAAGATCTCTTACTTTTTATTCTTTTTAATTTATTTTGTTTCAAAGATGATGACTGCTAGTGCAACAAGTAGTGCTAGAGATATTAATTAGGTCTCCTTTTACACCAAATCAATGGCAAGAGCTTGAACACCAAGCTCTCATCTTCAAATACATGGTGTCTGGTGTTCCAGTCCCTCCTGAACTCATTTACTCAGTCAAAAGAAGCCTGGATTCTTCTTTGGCCTCTAGACTTTTCCCTCATCAACCAAGTAAGCATAGACACACCTACACATATATGTTACGCTTTTTGTTACATATGTGTGTGTATATATATTTTATAAAGTTTTTATATGATTTTTTGGATTCAAAAAACAAATTGTGGGGTGCAGTTGGGTGGGGCTGTTTTCAGGTGGGTTTTGGCAGAAAAGCAGACCCAGAGCCTGGAAGGTGCAGGAGAACAGATGGCAAAAAATGGAGATGCTCTAAAGAAGCATATCCAGACTCAAAGTACTGTGAGAGACACATGCATAGGGGCAGGAACCGTTCAAGAAAGCCTGTGGAAATCACTTCTTCTTCTTCTTCATCATCATCAACTTCATCAACAACATCAACAACAACAGCAACATTGATCTCTTCAACATCACCAAACATCTCTTCTTCACTACTCGGCAGATCAAACCTCTCCATCAACAACAACAACACTACTACTACTACTACTACTCCCTTGTCTACAGATATCTACAACACTCACCAAGATCCAACACAAAAAAGCACTTATTTGAACCCTTTTCTTTACCCTCAAAAAAGCACTTATGTCTCTTCAGGTTTTTCATCACCACATGATCATAACACTACCCATCAACTGTTTTTGGACTCAGGATCCTGTTCTGACAAAGACTACAGGTTTGTGTTAAAAATAAAAATGACCCCAAAAGAAGCAAAAAATATATATCTTCAGATTAGTATAATTTTTGTGCTTTATTTGCTCATTTGGTAATGATAATAAATCAACATATTTATTGTTAATGAGAGTAGGTACTTTCATGGAATAAAGGAGGGGGTTGTTGATGAGAGAGATTTCTTCCCAGAAGCTTCAGGGAGTGTTAGAGGCATAATACATCAGCATGATTCATGTCAGCCATTAATGACAAACTCCTTTAAAGGTTACTCACATGATCAGTCACAGTTTCATCAAAGCTTTTCTGATAACTCAAAACCACCTCAACAGCAGCAGCAGCAACATTGCTTTGTTTTGGGCACAGACTTCAAGTCATCATCATCTGCAAGGGCATTGAAGATTGAGAAAGAAGATCCTGATGATACTCAGAAACAGTTTCACCATTTCTTTGGTGAATGGCCACCCAAAAACACTGACTCTTGGCTTGATCTTGCTTCCAATTCCAGAGTCCACAACTGGTATAATTCACTTACATAAATACCATTTTCATTTTTTTTTTTCGTTCATATTTATATTTTCTCCATATTGTAGAGGCACAAAAGGAGTTGACTAGTGATTTGGAAATAGTTTTTGAAATAATCTTAATAATGAATTCAAAATCTAAAGATCAAAATAAGGTTGCTTTCTTTTTATCATTTTTAAAGAACACAGCATTTTTATCATTTTTAAAGAACACGGCATTGCATGCTATCGCTAAAGTAAAATTCAGATTAAGAATCAATCACTCAGATTGAGAGTGATTGTTTATCTCACCTTTTATATTAATTTGATTCATGATCTAAAAAGATCTTCGACATAATCTTAACAGTGAATTCACAATCTAAAGACAAAAATAAAGTTGTTACTTTTTTCATCAATTTTAGAAAACTCGAAATTGTATGCAAATCCTTAAAATAAAATTGGATCATGAATCGAAGAGTCATTATAATTTGAGTTTACTATTCCAATTTTGTTGTTATGTATTTAACATAGATTTTTTTTCAGTATGTTTTCAGATACACGTTGAACAGGTACCACTCTTCAATTATGGACAGCAACACTGTCCAAAAAAGTCCTTGCTTAGTGGGGCATCAGTGACTTATTTCTTGTTGAAAAAATTTGTGGCTGGGAGAGATTTTGTTTCAGCTTTTAAGTGTGAATACTAAATGGAGGGCCACAAGCAGGATATATATACACAGACATATATATATCCATATCTTATATCGCTTTCTTTTCATACTTTCAATTTCTCCACCTTTTTGATCCCAGAAAGGAAACATGTTAGTGATGGATTTTGTATAACAATTTGCTTGTTTGAACGGAAGCATCTTTGATATTTTGATGATGGGATATTTTAATTTTTGGATCTTTGTTAGTAAATATCTCAGGAATTTCTTTCATGTTTCTCCTGTCACAGGACTGTGTTGGTTGGATATATTAAAGCGATAAGAAAACACCGTTTTGTGCAAACATAAAAAAATAAAGGAGTAAAGCACTTTTACAGTTTTTGTAAAAGTACTATAGGTTTCTAGAAAAGTACATCTCTACAAAGCACTTTAAAGTGCTTTCTTCTGCTAAAACCTTCTTTGTGGAACACCTAACAAGTATTTCAAAAAAAAAAAACACCTAACAAGTACTCATATTGGATTTGCGTATTAGTTACAGCTGAACTTTACAAAATTTAATGCATACAAAAAAGGTATTTTGGAATACTTGGAAATTCTTTTGAAAGTGTAAGGATTTCATTGAGGTATGTTGTAATAAAATGTAATCCAAGGCATATGGTTTTATAATGGAAGTCTCTCTTAAAATTAATTAATAAAAAACTTATCCATCTATTGGTGAAAAAATGAACCAAGTAAATCTGATTAAAACACGATTTGAAATATATATATATATAATATCATTTTGTATGAACAAAATTATCAACAACAATATAGTATCATGATGTGATGAGATTGGTCCAGTTATATACCCTGATCCATTTGAACATACAATTTAAACCAGGGGTTAAAAAATGAATCATCAGAAACTGCAGATTCATGGTAACTGTCTTGTCTGGCACCTCTGATCAGGTGGTAAACAACTGATTGATTAACTACTTCGATTATAGCAGAAGGCTCCAATATTATTAAGGAACATTAAATTTAACGATCACATTTTTTGAAGAATAATATATGTCGTTGTATTTTATTGATGTCTAACCTTTGATGGAATATGAAATTCTTGGAGAGAAGGAGACAGAGAACGAGACAGAATTTAATTGCTGATGGAATTGAATTAAATCTTGGATTTAATAATTTTATGCTTAACTGCCTCTTGAACTAACAGTCTATATTGACAACAAACTTATCATACGTGACAAGTGATATAAAATAGATTCAGTACTAATTTAATTTTATGTTGATAACAAACATATGTGATAAGTTATCTATAAAATAGATTTAGAGTGTGTCTAAAATAATTTTTTGAGTTTATGGGAGTAAATACAGGTAAAGGTTTCATAGAATAGAGTGTTAAAAAGAATTTATGTAGAATGGTTTGTAATTAAAAAAGTGCTTTAAAGTTAGTAGATCGCCTTCAACATATCTATAACAGCTTGAGGAAAGATGAATTAAAAAAAAAAATTAAGGAAAGAAATAAATTTGTAATGGAAAAAAAATGTGGTGAAATATTTAAAAGATTATAAAAATATTTAAAAGGATTTGCTTCGTTTATAAAAGCTCAAAATGGGATTGTTAAAGAATATCAAATTTTGAGCTACTTCACTAGATGTAAAAAGAAATTTCTAATTTAATATTTAAAAAAAAATAAATTGAATCAATATGAACAACCAAAAACAAAATCGAAAGAGTTTCTTTTTTTTGTTGTTTTTTTTTTTTATTATTAAAAGACTACTCCAAATGCACTCTAAAACTATACATGATCCACTAAGAAATGAAATTCTATCAAGAATCGAAAGTTTTGATGTCACGTGATTAGATGCGGAAAAATGTCACTAAACTATGAGATTATGAGGGCAACTGGGCGTGCAAGAAATACTCCATACCAGCCTAATTTTGGGGTAATTGTAAATGCCAGTCCATGAAATTAAAAAAGGCCAAGTTCTTGTACTTCCAGAAGAATGTGACTGGGCTAAAAGCAACATGGAGACCTTCTGCTGTCAAAAATCAAGCCCAAAACCATGAGTGGGCTTAGTTGTCCCAAATTTGGATATATATGAGTTGCATTATTCCCACCCCTCAAAAATGGTATGTCAACACCTTTTGTTGGCATACCCCGTAATCACTAATCGGAAGATGGTCAATGGCATTTTCGTAATAATAGAGATGATTATTTTGTAGTTGTCAGCTTTTTAAAAGGGCAATTACATCATTTCAACTATCTTAATCGAAATCAAGGATAAATCCATCTGTGTGCAACTTGCATCATGTTTGACCGTCAAGTCTTTTGTCAGCAGGACTAAATTGATAAATTTATGAAATATTAGAGACGTTAGGTATTCAAAACGCATCAATGAGTAAAAAATTAATATTTCCTTAAATGTTAGGGGCTAAATTGAAATTTCTCCATAAAAGTTTTGTAAATGATAGAAACAAAAAATACCTAGATATGATCTCTTCCATGGTTGTTCCATTTTTGTCAGCAGGACTAAATTGATAAATTTATGAAATATTAGAGACGTTAGGTATTCAAAGCGCATCAATGAGTAAAAAATTTATATTTCCTTAAATGTTAGGGGCTAAATTGAAATTTCCCCATAAAAGTTTTGTAAATGATAGAAACAAAAAATACCTAGATATGATCTCTTCCATGGTTGTTCCACTTTTGCGAAAATTGTGCTTAGATAATAAAAATTTGTATCTTAATTGGTGGATCGAACTATTAATCAACAATTTCCAACAATATTGACCACAAATTTTTGTATAAATATTCACGAATAGATAACCACATAATACAACATATACATATAAACAGTTGACTGCGTTGTTACCACGTCCTATTTAAAGTTAATTTCCAATATGTTAGAGCCACTCAAAACCTTTGTATATAACACCCCAAGCTCTCTGAAGAAAACATAACAAAAGATCACAAAGAAAAGAAGAGAAAAATGGGAGTCTTGAACATGAAGTCATGGATCTTGTGTTTGGCGTTGATCAGCTTGGTGGTGGCAAACCAAGTCCAAGTGGGTGCATCCGAATACATAGACCCAAGTTTACGTGAAGATTGTTTAATGTCTGGCGGTACAGCACCAGGGTGCGATCCTAACAACCAAGCTTCTGATCAGCCAACTAATGCTCATGCTAATGGACATAATCATCGCTGATCACCGCACCATCACTGCCATAGGAGCCGATTGTGAACATATATATAAGTGCATGAATAAGTTTCAATCGATCTTTTATTTATATATATATATATATTCACGTAATTGAACATTCATATTATATGATATATATACAGTATGAATGACTAAATTTATGTAATGTTTGATAGGTTGAGACATCTTAATATATGGATGTAATTAGTGAATGATCAACATTTCAGGATGCTTTTAAGTACTTAAGTGTAGTTATAGTTAAGCTATATGATAGCTTGAAGAAAGGAAATGAAGTTGTGTTTTTATTACGCTATACATGAATTGTTTATCTGACTCTATTTTCATCCTGGTTCATTAACTGATAGTAGTTTAGTTCATTATTATTGCCAACCAATTTTATGAGAAAGCTTAGGAGATACATCAAAATCAAATACATCATCACCTCAACGTTTTGCCAATATATTGCCAAACTATAACACTTACATGTTGTAACAAACAATTTAAGCATTTTGTAGCATCATCTAAGAGGCTGTTTGTTTTTTCCATTTGTAACTAAATGGTGTTGAATTGTATGATTTTGTTTGTTTTTTTCATGTGGTCAAACTATTTAAAATGATCCAAAAACAACTTTAAAAAAATTTGAAATTTTTTATTTTTAGCTTAATTACAAATCACTTAATGATATTTAAAATATTGTATTATAAGTCTATCCTCCCAAAAATAACATATTTTCAATTTTATTCTAATTATATTATAAATATTCTTTTCTTAAATACTCATATGACGCATCTTTAAAAAAAAATAAAAAATAACCACCTCATCTCAAAATTTTTTAAAATTTGACTACTGTATTTTAATTTAGTATTCAAACAGTTAATAATATTATTTATTATTTTTGTTTAAATATATAATTATTATTTATTCTACTATACTTTTTAATCATATTTTAATTATAGTAAATATTACTAATGATTATTTAGGGTTTTTTTATTATTTAAATAAAATTTCATAGCAACTAATAATAAAAATGACATAAATGTTAAATTATCAGTTTTTAGACAATCTTAACTTTAAAAAAAAAAAAAAAAAAAACAAATAAACAAACAAGCCAGTTTACAACATTCAGAGGTGAGGGGGAAGAAAACGTTAATCAAATTTCATGTTTCAATTGTTATTTACTCTTCAGTAAGTTTCAACACTATTCAGTTTTTAGATGAAAAAAGCAAACGACCCATAACCTATTAAGTTACAGATCTTAGCCTCACATTCAAGAGTCCATAATAGATTCTTGATATTTAACAACCTTTTTAAGTAAAATCGTATTAATTAAAATTCTAAGGACAATGAAAAAATAATATTAGTAGATATTTTTCAATATATCTACTATAGTAGAATATACAGTAACATTCTAAAGAAATAATTATCACATACTAACTATTCTGTTACAAAGAGGGGCTGACACAACATTCTTATGAATGTTGTCGTAGACTTTTGATAGCATTTATCACATTTTATTGCATGCACAATGTGTTATAGTGTGGCTTCATTTCCACCCATAAATACCTCTTCACATCCAATTTATCAAGAGACCTATCTTTACAATTGAAAACTCATCCACTCTCATTTTAAAAAATTAAAACAAGTAAAAAATAATAATCGATTCTCTTTATATGTCTTGTAATTTCTACAATAATTTTGTTTCAATATTAAAAAACCACTTTTCATAAGTTTTTTCTATTGTACTTTAGTCTTTTAATATATTTTTCTTTGTTTTTCTTATTAATTCTTACTTTAATATTAATATACGGGAATCTAACAAACAATATTTGTTAATTTATTTGAAAGAATAATTATGACTTTGAGCTGCTAATTCTAGTGAAGATCAATATTTACTGATTCACATAAATAGTACTCCTTTCCAATCTTGGATCTTCACATACTACACAATTTTTTTTTTATTATTGAATATATTTGTTGGTAATTTATTGAATATATTTTTTTTTGTTGAACATATTTGTTGGTAATTTACTACTAAGAAAACAACTCCAACCAGAAAGCAGAACAACAATACTGAGGGAAGCAACTGGGCAAGTGAGAAATACTCCATACCAGCCTAATTTTGGGGTAATTGTAAATGCCAGTCCATGAAATTAAAAGAGGCCAAGTTTTTGTACTGCCAGAAGAATGTGACTGAGCTAAAAGCAACATGGAGACCTTCTGTGTCACAAATCAAGCCCAAAACTATGAGTGGGCTTAGTTGTCCCAAATTTGGAGATGTATAAGAGTTGCATTATTCCCACCCCTCAAAAATGGTATGTCAACACGTTTTGTTGGCACACCCCATAATCGGAAGATGGTCAATGGCATTTTCATAATAATAGAGATGATTATTTTGTAGTTGTCAGCTTTTTAAAAGGGCAATTACATCATTTCAACTATCTTAATTGAAATCAGGGATAAATCCATTTTTATGCAACTTCCGTTATGTTTGATCGTCAAGTTTTTTGTCAGCAGAGCTAAATTGATAAATTTATGAAATATTAGAGACGTTGGGTATTCAAAACCCGTGAACGAGTAAAAAATTAATATTTCCTTAAACGTTAGGGGACTAAATTGAAATTTCCCCATAAAAGTTTTGTAAATGATAGAATCAAAAAACACCTAGATAAGATCTCTTCCATGGTTGTTCCATTTTTGCGAAAGTTGAGCTTAGATAATAAAAATTTGTATCTTAATTGTTGTATCGAACTATTAATCAACAATTTCCAACAATATTGACCACATATTTTTGTGTAAATATTCACGAATAGATAACCACATAATACAACATATGCATATATACAGTTGACTACGTTGTTACCACATCCTATTTAAAGCTAATTTCCAATATGTTAGAGCCACTCAAAACCTGTATATATAACACCCCAAGCTCTCTGAAGAAAACATAACAAAAGATCACAAAGAAAAGAAGAGAAAAATGGGAGTCTCGAACAGGAAGTCATGGATCTTGTGTTTGGCGTTGATCAGCTTGGTGGTGGCAAACCAAGTCCAAGTGGGTGCATCCGAATACATAGACCCAAGTTTACGTGAAGATTGTTTAATGTCTGGCGGTACAGCACCAGGGTGCGATCCTAACAACAAAGCTTCTGATCAGCCAACTAATGCTCATGCTAATGGACATAATCATCGCTAATCACCACACCATCATTGCCGTAGGAGCCGATTGTGAACATATATATAAGTGCATGAATAAGTTTCAATCTATCTTTTATTTATATATATATATATGTATATATTCACGTAATTGAACATTCATATCATATGCTATATATACGGTATGAATGACTAAATTTATGTAATTTTCGATAGGTTGAGACATCTTAATATATGGATATAATTAGTGAGTGATCAACATTTCAGGATGCTTTTAAGTACTCAAGTGTAGTTATAGTTAAGCTATATGATAGCTTGAAGAGAGGAAATGAAGTTGTGATATTTATTAAGCTATACATGAATTGTTTATCTGACTCTATTTTCATCCTGGTTCATTAGCTGATAGTAGTTTAGTTCATTATTATTGCCAACCAATTTTATGAGAAAGCTTAGGAGATATATCAAAATCAAATACATCATCATCTCAAAGTTTTGCCAATATATTGCCAAATTATAAGACTTACATGTTGTAACAAACAATTTAAGCATTATGTAGCATCATCTAAGAGGTTGTTTGTTTTTTCCTATTCATAACTAAATGGTGTTAAACTGTATGTTTTTGGTTTTTTTTTTTTTTTTTATGTTGTCAAACCATTTAAAATGATCCAAAAACAATTTTAAAAAATTTGAAATTTTTTATTTTTAACTTAATTGCAAATCACTTAATGATATTTAAAATATTGTATTACAAATTTATCCTTCCAAAAATAACATATTTTCAATTTTATTCTAATTATATTATAAATATTTTTTCTTAAATACTCATATGACACATCTTTAAAAAAAATAAAAAATAAAAAATAAACCCCTCATCTAAAATTTTTTTAAATTTTGACTACTGTATTTTAATTTAGTATTCAAACAATTAATTATTGTTATTTATTATTTTTGTTTAAATAGATATATTATTTATTCTACTATACTTTTTAATCATATTTTAATTATAGTAAATATTACTAAGAATTATTTAGGGTTTTTTTTTGTATTATTTAAATAAAATTTCATAACAACTAATAGTAAAAATGAAATAAATGTTAAATTACTAGTTTTTAGATAATCTTAACTTTGAAAAAAAAAAAAAACAAACCCAAGCCAGTTTACAACATTCAGAGGTGAGGGGGGAGAAAGTGCTAATCAAATTTCATGTTTCAATTGCTATTTACTCTTCAATAAATTTCAATACTATTCAGTTTTTAAATGAAAAAGCAAACAATCCCTAACCTGTTAAGTTACGGATCTTAGCCTCACATTCAAGAGTCCATAATAGATTCATGATATTTAACAACCTTTTTAAGTAAAATCGTATTAATTAAAAATCTAAAGACAATGAAAAAATAATGTTAGTAGATTTTTTTCAATATATCTACTATAGTAGAATATATAGTAACGTTCTAAAAAAATAAGTATCACATACTAAATATTCTGTTATAAAGAGGGGCTGAGACAACGTTCTCATGAGTGTTGTCGTAGACTTTTGATAGCATTTATCACATTTTATTGCATGCACAATGTGTTATAGTGTGGCTTCATTTCCACCCATAAATACCTCTTCACATCCAATTTATCAAGAGACCTATCTTTACAATTGAAAACTCATCCACTCTCATTTTAAAAAATCAAAACAAATAAAAATAATAATCGATTCTCTTTATATGTCTTGTAATTTCTACAATAATTTTGTTTCAATATTAAAAAACCACTTTTCATAAGTTTTTTCTATTGTACTTTAGTCTTTTAATATATTTTTCTTTGTTTTTCTTATTAATTCTCACTTTAATATTAATATAAGGGAATCTAACAAACAATATTTGTTAATTTATTTGAAAGAATAATTATGACTTTGAGCTGCTAATTCTAGTGAAGATCAATATTTACTGATTCACATAAATAGTACTCCTTTCCAATCTTGGATCTTCACATACTACACAATTTTTTTTTTTGATTGAATATATTTGTTGGTAATTTATTGAATATTTTTTTTTTTTCGTTGAACATATTTGTTGGTAGTTTACTACTAAGAAAACAACTCCAACCAGAAAGCAGAACAACAATACTGAGCAAAGCAAGAAAGATTTGATGACAAAGAAACCAGTAAATGGAAAAACAAGAAAGAACACAACAATTTACGTGGTTTGGCAAGATTGCCTACGTCCAAGGGGAGGAATCAGCGTCACTTTCTTTATTCAGAAATCAACAAGAACCATTACAAGCTACACAAACACATCACTCAGAGAATACACTGTTTTTAACTCTCTCTCAAATCTCAGATACAAGTTCCCAGTCCCTCTTCTCTTTTGTGTTTTCCAGCTCTCAGTTCTTTCTATTTTCTCTTTCTAAAAAACTCTCTCTCTTGGTTTCTTCTCAAACCTCTATTATTATATCCTAGAGATTGGCGCTCCTTAGAGCCTTGAACAAATGAGAGTGCTTCCCAAGATTTTCCCTCAGCTGACAAAAGAAAAAACTGCTATTTTCTGTTGTAACAGTTGTGATCACTAACTGTCTGTAATCGACTTTGTTAAGCTGAAGATTCCAAAGTCAATTTCCAGTCAATTAACAATATTAACCTTCAAAAATCTTAATAAAGAACATCGGAACTTCATTTTTAAGAGTAGCTTTTAAATTATACCACAACGGGTTGTTGACCATTGAAATTGCCATCCTTTAATGATAAATATGCGGTAGACATAAGCCTTCCAATAGGATATTTGCAAATTTTTGTTGATAAACAATAAAGATGTGTTTATGTTATTGTCATTTGGGTAAAGAAAGTAATTCTGATATAGGCTATTTTAACAATAAAATATTTTAGAAAAAGTAGCCTGGAGAGACATTTTATATGTGGATAACAATATACTCTTATCAAAATTATCATAAAATATGCAACTTAGAAAAAGTTCTGTAAATCACAAAATCAAAATAACACCTAGCGAAGATCTATTCCATGGTTGTTTTATTTTTACGAAAATTGTGCTTAGATCATAAAAATTTGTTATCTTAATTGTTGGATTGAACTATTAGTCACCAATTTCGACCAATATTGACCACATATTTTTTTGTAAATATTCACAAATAGATAACCTCATAATACAACATATACATATACACTCGAGTACTACATTGTAACCACATCCTATTTAAAGCTAATTTCCAATGTGTTAGAGCCACTCAAAACCTGTATATATTACACCCCAAGCTCTCTTAAGACAACATAACAAAAGATCACAAAGAAAAGAAGAAAAAGAGAAATGGGAGTCTCGAACCTGAAGTCATGGATCTTGTGTTTGGCATTGATCAGCTTGGTGGTGGCAAACCAAGTCCAAGTGGGTGCATCCGAATACATAGACCCAAGTTTACGTGAAGATTGCTTAATGTCTGGTGGTACAGCACCAGGGTGCGATCCTAACAACAAAGCTTCTGATAAGCCAACTAATGCTCATGCTGATGGACATAAAAGTCGCTGATCATCTTACCATCGCTGCCGTAGGGGTTGATTGTTAACATATATATATATATATATATAAATGCCCGAATAAGTTTCAATTTATTTGATATATAACATGAATATTCATGTAATTGAGCATTCATATCATATGATATAGTGTATGAATAACTGCATATATGTAATTAATATCAGATAGGCTGAAACATCTATATATATATGTCATAGGAAAGCAATTCAAGAAGAATTGTAATTGTAATTTTTATTAAGCAATATGAATTGTTAATTTACTATTTTTTCATCCTGGATTCCTGGTTCCTTAACTGATAGTAGTTAAGTTTATTTCATTTTTATTATCAATCAATTATATGATAAAGATTAGGAGATATATCAAAATCAAATAATCATATGATCAGTATTTGATGTGGCATGTGAAAATAAAAATAAATAAATAAAAAGAGAGAGAGAGAGAGAGAGAGAGAGAAAGTCAGTGCAAAACACAATAATTGTTGAAAATGTGGATTAAATTGATGAAGTTGGTTCATATTCAAGGCTCAAGATTTTTTTTTTTTTTCTATAAAATCTAAATATCAAAATAAGATATAATAAAATACATATCTAGTATAATAAAATGCACGTCTAATTATATAACCTTAGAGTTTCGAAGTCCTTTACAATTGTAATCTGTAAGTGTACTTGTAGGTAATATTATTTAATAAAAAATATAAATTTGAGATTTAAAAGTGAAAATATAATTTGAATCTAAAATCTTAATATATGAGTGTGAAAGAATTACCATTAGATCATCTCAATGTTTTTTCGAAATATTTCCAAAAAAATAACACTTACATGATGTAATAAATAATTTAAGCATGATATTACATCATCTAAATTTTTTAAATTACAGATGTCAGTCTCACATTCATTTTTCTTAACTAACAAGGTAAGATACATACCATTTTTATGGACAATAAGAGGATTTGAATCGTGATATGCAACAACCTTTTTAAGTATAATCTTATTCATTAAAAATCGAAAGACAGAAAAATAATGTTGGTGGATTTTTGGCCAAAACAAAAGCTACACAGATTTTGATACGCTTTGTAGGTCTGCACATCTACATGATACACCAAGAAGTGAAATTAAATCATAAATCTGAAAGTAACTTAGGGTGTCACTTGATTGAATGCAAAAAATGTCACTAAAAAGTGAGACTATGAGGGGCAACTAAGAAATGCCAGACCAATGTTGGAGAAATTGCAAATGCCCATTCCATGAAATTAAAAAAGACCCACATGAATAGACCTTCTATATGACAATCAAGCCCAAAACTTTGGTGGGCTTAGTTGTCCCAAATGTGGACAACTTCATGTATGATTATTGTAGAGAGTCGACTTTTTTCCAAAGAGTGGCTTTGTTGCCACTTGCCACACAAAATGTCCCTTGGCATCCAATTTATCCACTATCATTTTAAAAAATCAAGAAAATTTAAAAAAAAAAAATCACCCATTTCCTATATAGATCTTGTAATCCCTAAAATAATTCTTTTGGTTTTAATATCAACTAACCGCTTTTCATCAGTTTTTTCTATTGTGCTTAGTCTTTTAATATATTTTTTCTTTAATCTCTTATTTTTCTGATCTAATCTCACTCTAAATTAGAGTCTAACAAAGAATTCTTAAATTCTTAGAAAGAATAATAAAAAATATCAGCTGCTGACTCTATAGTGAAGATCAATTTTTACTGATTCACAATAATATTTTTTCCTCAATCTGAATCTTAACATTCTACTCAATTTTATGATTCTTGAAAAGATGTATCTACAAATAATAATAATAATAATAATAAAATTCATCATCTTTTCATTGTTATCTCTTTCATTTTTAAGAGTAGCTTTTGAATGACATTACAATGGTCAAGGCACATAAATGGCCATTAAAATGTTGATCACACTAAAACTACCATCTCTTCACAATGACAAGTAAGCGGTACATAAGCCTTCGAAGAGGATATTTGTAGATTTGTTGATAAATAATAATAATAATAATAAAAGATGTTTTCTTGTTATTTGGGTAAAAGAACTAATTTGTTATAGGTTATATTTGTAATAAAATATTTTAGATAAAGTGAGTATGGAGAGACATTTTATGGGTAATAGTAGAGACATATTTTTATATCTAATATACAAACTTTGGAAATCACAAAATCATATAGTATGTGATTACGATCTATTCCATCACTTTTTTTTCTTTTTTTTTTTACCGAAATTGCGTTTAGATTGTAAAAGAATTCATATCCCAATCATTAGATGAAACTATTAGTCAATCATTTCCACCACTATTGACCACATATATTTATGTATATACATATTGACAAATTGATAACCACATAATACAAACTCTATATATATACCATTGAAAAAGTTGTAACCACCTCCTATTTAAAGCTCATTTCAAATGTTTTAGAGCCACTCAGAACCCGGTATATAAACACCCCAAGGTCACCGAAGAAAACATAACAAAAGAAAAGAAAAAAGATGGGAGTCTCGAACATGAAGTCATGGATATTGTGTTTGGCTTTGATCAGCTTGGTGGTGGCAAGCCAAGTCCAAATGGGTGCATCCGAAAACATAGACCCAAGTCTACGTGAAGAATGCATAATGTCTGGAGGTACAGCACCCGGGTGCGATCCGAACAAAAAAGCTACTTATCAGCCAACTAATGCTAAAGCTAACGAATATAATCGTGGCTGCTCAGCGCACCAACGCTGTAGGGGCTGATTGTGAATATATATGAACTTCTATGGTTCAATCAAATTCATCCATTACGTTTGAATTGATTACGAAAGATAATGCAATTGACGAATTTAAATAACGATCCTAATAATGTAGAAGTTAGGATGCATTTGACCATAGATGTATATTACTTATATTTAGTCACCTATATAAATATATATATATATAATACCATAGAAAATGAATATCCAATTACCAAAATATTCATGTTTATATATATATGATCGGTGAGTGAATAGTGATAATATTTTGCCATTTGGGATGGTTTTTATAATACTTTAATGTAATTTTGTAAAGCTATATTAATAGCTTGAAGAAAGGAATTGTAGTTGTGATTTTCATTAATCTTTATATGAATTTTTTATCTTATTATATTTTCATCCCGGTTTATTAAATAATAGTTCAGTTTACTTCATTATTATTTCCAATCAATTTTAAGAGAAAGCTTGATATATACATACATACATATAAATTAAGTAAACATTTGAGATTTGAGAATGAAAATAAGACTTGAAACTACAACCTTAATATATGAACATGAGAGAATTACCATTGAATCTCAAATTTTTAACTATTTATTTCTAGAATATAAGACTTATCAGTGTTTCAGAACTCGACCAAGTTCTTGGCAAGTACTCCCCGGATCAGCACTCTATCGATCCGAGAACTCTCCGATCAAGGGTCTTGTTCAGGCTAGGCGAGTACTAAAATTGATCACCTATTTATTGAAACCATCACCTATTTAAATTCACTAACTACATGTTAGAACCACTCAAAACAATTGTAAATAAGATGTGTTTATATTTTGATAAATCAAACAAATAGACGTATTATTTTTCAACAATATGACATCCACCAGTCACACAAAAAACTAGATATGTAAGAGTAACTAGAATAATATATTACAATAATGGTAATAAACTTGTCTCAATAATGATGATTGATATATTAACATCCCCCCGCAAACTCAAGAGGGCGAGATGGATGCAAGCTTGAGTTTGGAAACCAATTCACGAAAACGACCAGGAGAATGAGATTTGGTGAAAACATCAGCAGGTTGATCAACGGAAGCAATCGAGTGAAGTTTAATAGTACCCTGATGAACATGTTGTCGAACAAAATGACAATCAATTTCAATGTGTTTGGTACGTTCATGAAAAACATCATTGTGAGCAATTTGGATAGCACTATGATTGTCACAATAAAGAGGAGTGGTGGTGACGTGGTGAACTCCCATGTCTTGAAGTAACCAACGCAGCCAAACAAGCTCTTGAGTAGTGTCAGCAAGGGCTCGATATTCAGCCTCAGTACTGGATCGGGCAATAACAGTCTGTTTCTTACTACGCCATGATATAAGGGAATCTCCAAGAAAGAAGCAGTAACCAGTAGAAAGCCACACAGAACGATTGTATAAATAAAATGTTTTTATATTTTGATATATCCAACTGGTAGAAGCGTTATGTTTTATTAGTGTAATATCAAAACCGGCACATATTTAAATTTAATTCACTGGCTTCATGTTAGAACCATTCAAAATGATTGTAAATAAGAAGATATGTTTATATTTTGATTGATTACATGTTAGAACCACTCAAAACAATTGTAAATAAGAAAATGGGTTTATATTTTGATAGATCAAACAAATAGATGTGTTATTTTTCAACAATATGACAGTCACCAGCCACATAAAGAACTAGATACATATTAAAGTCACTCAAAACGATTGTATAAATAAGATATTATATTTTGATATATCCAACTAGTAGACATGTTATCTTTTAATAGTATAACATCCACCATACACATAAAGAGCATTCATATAAGTTGTGACCAAATTCATGCCAAAAGAACTATTACAAGACGTGGAAACCATCTTTTATTTAAATTTAATTTACTAGTTACGTGTTAAAGCCACTAAAAAAATGTGTGAGTAGGAAGATGTGTATATATATATTTTTCTTTTCTAGAAAAAGAAAAGATAGAGTATTTTGACAATGTTTCAATGATGTATTTGTTATGTGGCTAACTTAAGTTAAGATATTATTTGTGTTATTTGAGAAGTACTATTATATTATCGAAAAATTTATTTAAATTCATTAATATTCAAATGATGTGGCAAACTTATATATACAACTACCGTATCATCAATATATCATCTCAAAATTAATATGGTAGTTATAAATAAATTTTGCTACATCATGTAGATATAATATTTAGATAAATTTTTGGGAAGTTAGCATTATTTTATTTAAATATAGTAGTATTTTTATTATATATTATTTTAATAATTAACAAAACGTTTTAGAAAAAAGTAGGTGGGGAGAGAATTCTCAACGGTGACCACAAAACCAGCCTTCTTCAAATTGCAAAATGTGCTTCTTATAGTCAACATGGTTTTGTAAATCATAAAATTAAACATGTGATCAAAATTTATTCCACCACTTTCCGTATTACAAAAATTGTGGTCAAATCAGACGAGATCTCGTATCCTACTACCTAAATGAATATGATTCACACAATTATTAGATCTAATAACTAACATACTATGTAAAGAGCAATCCCCAACCAAAATCATACTATGCCAAAAATATAAAACCATTGCAAACCGTCGGTATAACCTCCTATTAAAAGCTAATATTTCCAACCTGCTGTTTAGAGCCACTCAATACCCATATATATAAGACCCCAAGTTCATTGATTAAAACACATCAAGACCATTTGCACATACCACCCCAGGCTCATTGAAGAAAACACAGCAAACAATCACAAAGAAAAGAAGACAGACAAAAAAAAAATATGGGAGTCTCGAACATGAAATCATGGATGCTGTGTTTGGCTTTGATTAGCTTGGTGGTTGCAAGCCAAGTCCAGGTGGGTGAATGTAGACAGATAGACGTAAGTGTACTTGACCCATGCAAAAGGTCTGGAGGTACAGCACCGGGGTGCGGTCACAACGGAGGTCCGCCTCAGCGAGCTAATAAATATCACCGTGGCTGCTCAGCGTACCATCGTTGCCGTCAGAGCTGAGTGTTAACTATGTACACCGCCCATATATATACATATATAGTATCTATATATATAAGTATTTTATGTGATTGGATATTTATATCAAAGGATATACATGTTAAACATAATTCAAATTTCAATTCGAAATAAAATGAAATTTGTTCATAAATATATATATGCCCCTTTTTTTTAATATTGACTTGCACAGATTTTGAATGGGTCTATATTGACAACATCGTTGAGAATATTCACAATAACAAAGTTGAGATAATATAATAACTTTGAAACCTATTATGCGCAAGAAAGCACTTAATAGCATCAATGTGACTAAATAGATTTTCTTGGTGCAATATGAAAACTCAGTTTTAAAACTTTTAAATGCATTACAAATATTAGAGATAGGAACCAATT
The DNA here is from genome assembly GCA_021234005.1 of Nephelium lappaceum. NCBI lineage: Eukaryota > Viridiplantae > Streptophyta > Magnoliopsida > Sapindales > Sapindaceae > Nephelium > Nephelium lappaceum. Next base: position 2,005,237 of record CM037997.1, on the reverse strand, counting down.
AGATTTAAACTTAATAGGAGAAAAACAAGTAATAATATATTCAATCACATCGTATTAATTGTGCTAAATCAATGATAATTTCTTATTTTTACAAAATGTACATAAATAATAAGAAAAACATTCAAAATTGTGCTAAATCAATGATATATACGATAATTTCTTTCAGGACCAATCAATATGCATACGGATGCAAATCGAATACAAGAAAAAAATAATCACAACCAATCATCATAGAGAATTATTATTATTATTATTATTATTATTATTATTATTAAAACAAATTATTATTATTATTCCTGTTCGATCTAACTAATAACAATATATTTACGAGCAATAATTTCATTGTATATAATTGATATATAGATAACCACATTACGCAAAATATACAAAACATTTTAAAACGCTGTAACCATATCCTATTTAAAGCTAATTTCTTACATGTTAGATCCACTCAGGATCCCTATAAATAACACCCCAAGCTCATTGAAGAAAACATAGCAAACAAATCACATAGAAAAGCAGAAAGGGGGAAAAAAAAAAGGAAAATGGGAGCCTCGAACATGAAATTAGTCATTGATACTGTGTTAGGCTTTGATTAGCTTGGTGGTTGCAAGCCAAGTCGAAGTAGGTTCATCCAGAAGTGTGTGTGTGTACATATATATATATATATATATATAGACCCAAGTGTACGTGATCCATGAAAAAGGTCCGGAGGTACAGCACCAGGGTGCGCTAGCTCCTCGTCTGGAAGTTAATGCATACAACTGTGGCTGTTCAAGTATTGTTCGCTGCCGTCAAGGTTGATTATAATGTTACAGAAGCAAGATTTTAGATTATAGAAGGTGCATCTCTTCAACTTGACGGTTCTTTTCTTGTAAAAGCTTCACTGACTATATATACATATATATATATAATAAAACTTTCATCTCGGTATTGAAATTAATTAAGTCTATAAATTGTACATGGATCATTGATTAAAAATAAGTAGTTGTTAATTAAGTTAAAGCAAGAGAAAGAAAATAAATCAAACGATTGATAATTGAAACACTGAATTATTATAGCAGTATGTCAGTACATGGTGAGGAAAATAAACAAAAATACAATTTTGTAATTCCAAACTTGAATCAGAACACAATTATCATTTACAGATATTATTATTTTCCATCCCGTTTGATAAATTATCAGTCATTTGTATTTAAAAGAAAATATTAATATCCACTCTAAGGTTTGAAAAAGTAAATTAGTATGTTATATTTGTTTACTCTAGAAGCAAAAAGTTATACATTGGTGTATTAGAAGAATAAATATGCATTATTTATTTATTATTATTATTATTTTTATCTAAAACTATCCTTATTTAAAATTTGAAACATAGTGAAATTAATTCAAATTATGAAAAACGATGTTTTTTTCCACTCTCACCCTACATTCAAAAGTCGATTTGTTAAAATGCACCACCTTATGTGGTAACATAATCCATTTCATAACATAGATGTTTTTTTTTTTTTAATAATAATAATTACACGGTAATATGATACCAATAATTAGGGATTTATCTGCACATGCTAAGTTCAAATAAATATATGTATAACTTAAAAATCTACTCACATAACAATAGAGAAGACATCTAGACAAAACTCATCATATATGTTGATAAATACACATGTTGTTAAATATAGGTGATGAGCTAGACTTAACTCTTATCATAAAATATTGAAGAAAAGTGCACTAACCAATTAAATTATGAGTAAATGCGTTATAATTAATTTTAGTTAAATTGAATATAGCACATTTTTATATGTTACTATTAGTTAAATTAATATTAAAAAGAAAAGATTTTTATATCTTGGGACAAAAAATACATTTAATTGATTATATGCAATATGAAAATTTTTTCATTGCCACGTGGTGCATTCAAAACGGAAGATGTACCATGCAGCAAAATATGCGCACGGCACTCAAACATTACGACATGTCACATCTTTAATAACCATAAGTGCATATGTATATATCATGTTATGTGTCATATGACTCATATCTCAATGACTCAATTCACCACTTGTCAAGGAAGCGGCTTTCTTATAGTAGTAAAACCAAAAATTCATCTACTTACCTTTAAAGGTTGTGGATTCAATTCATAAATCCTACCTAATGTAGGTTATTTTTTCATTTTGTGTGGATTATCCTTTTCGACTTCTAGAAGAAGAGTCCTAGATCTTATCACAAAGTCCTATCGCAGCCGATCCCAATAATATCTTGAACTAATCCCGATAACCAAAAAAAAAAAAGGCACCACATGTCATTTTCAATGTTTTTGGCATACACTTCTAGGGCTAAAACACCTTTGATTTTTGTTCAATTTTTTAGGATCAATTTGAAAATAACTTTTCCAATATTGAAAAAAAAAAATCTTTAAAATATATTGGCAGAAGCTCAAATTTTAAACTTCTCCACTAAACTCATTTTGAGCATTTTTGAAAGACATAAATTGTCTTAAAACCACTTATCTAATTTCCTAAATCTTAAGAAACCTCTTTCCAATACAAAACTCAATTTATTTATTAAACTTTTTTAATTTCTTAAACAAAAAATTCCTAGACCATCTATTATTTCAAAAATAACATAACCAAAACATCATTAAACCTTTTGTTGAAAACTCAATGTTACTCCCGAAGATCTACTCATACAAGCCCTAAATGAAGAGTCAACCTTAATTGGTAATCAATATTATATAGAAACCTTTGGTGCACCAAGTGCACTGGCACAGGGCACAACCAACTACTACAAATATGACACATGGCAAAATATGCACACATGGTATTCTAACGTTACGGCATGTCACACCTTCAATGACTAGGTGCACCAACACATTTTGCCACGTTTCAAATCTTCAGTGATTGGATGTTAAGTGCCACATTGGATGTTAAGCGCACCAGGCGGTGGTACAGCCAATGCACCAAAGATTTTTATCCTGCAAACCTGAAATCATTGTATATGGTGCATACATAGAATTTTCCCCACAAAAGGATGCTAAAAATAGTTTCAACAAACGCCTACTTGTTTGAAAAAAGCAAAAAAACAAAACTTCCCTTCTTTGACACAACAAATTTTCTCTGCCATCAACATAACAAAATCTTTAACAAGATTTTCTTCACAGATTAGATACAATCACACACCTTTCATGCCTAAAAGTAGATACAATCTTTATCTAAAATCCAGGTCCAGATCATTGCCAGACAAGGACAAATGGGTGGCATGATACCCGCTCTTTCCACCTCAAATCTAGCCAGTAGCCACAGTCAACATATTAAAATCTCCAAACACAATTCCATTACAAGGGAAGCAGACTGAACAAACATTTGTTAAGCCTAACCAAATACATATGCAAGCCTGGAGTAGATAATGGGCATGATCATTCCACTAAAGGTACGAATGACTTAAAGAAACAGATATCCTTAAAAATAACAGAAGTTTAATTCACGGTAGTTATCGCCTGGTATAACATTTCATTGTTTGATTCATAATCAAATAAGTAAAATAGTGAAAGCAACCGATGCCACCAGCACATATGTGCAGAACAATAAACATTTTCGATCAAGAGTGCAATCGTACATCATAGGGTAGCAGTACATTAGTAATGATTAGAACGATAAACATGTATTGTTTTCGACAAGAAAACAGAACAGAGGAGAGCTTCAAGAACAGCAAGACAAAAATGAAATTTCTTATACATGGTTTTTGCTACCCGCTAGCATGGTAAATGGTTTAACAAATTCAATATCCGTTCCAATACCGAACCAAAACCCTGAACAATGATACTTCAAGACCTCTTAACTTCACATTTGAAAATAAATCCTTAAAAGGTCGATCAACAACAGATAACATTTGAGACAGTTCACATCATTTTTGTTAAAAATTATGATCAGGCAGAACATGGTCGAATTTCATACTTTTTCATTTATTGAAAGTTTGAAACATCAAATGCTGGAAAAATTTGAATGCAACCAACAAAAAGGGCCAAATCATGATCCAAAGATTTAGAGATATAACCAATATGGTATAACAGGTAACAACAATATGCAGGGCACGAGACAAGGCAATCCCGAAGGTTAGAATCAACAATGCAAAAAGAAGATTTCTTTATCTATAAAACAAATTAGTGGAAATATGCCTGTATAGACTGCCAAGCAACTACATCACTGTAAAAAATGAAACCAACATGACAAATGCTTATCCCCTAGAGGTTTTATATAAGAGCAAACTTTTTTCATAGAACTAAACAAATTCAAAAACGTAACAAAAGGGAAGCAAAACAAAAGTAAAGAAGCAAATAGCATGGATAAGATGACATATACCAAACTTCCAAGTAAGACCTAAAAACTTGAAAAATTCATGAACTCCAGCAAATAGCAAGCTAGATAAAGAGGAAAGATTAAATTTCCTTTCTGGAAAACGATAAAAGCTATTTTCTTTCTTTTCCGCATACAGAGCATCTAACAGACTCGAATTCTGTATATGCAAAACAACTACTCCTAACAACGATATCCAGAATGTCAACCGTTATAATTGCAGACAAACAGCTAAAACAGCAAGGCTAAATAAAGAGGAATGAGTAAATTTCCTTTTTGGAAAACAATAGAAGCACTTTTCTTTCTTTTCCACATAAAGAACATCATTCAGGCTCAAATTCTGTATAAGCAAAATAAGTACTCCCAACAACTATCCTCCAGCATGTCAACCGTTATAATTCTGGACAACTGCCAAATAGAACTGTCATGTATATCAGTTACTCCTATTAGCGCTTTCGATCATTTTCTATCAGAAACACGAAAAAATAAATGCAAATGGACAGGTAAAACAGCAACACTGTAACAAGGAAAATTCACAAAGAAAGATAATTTCATGACAAGTCATCAACTGATAAACAAAACCTAATAGTTTCCAACATGGTGATTATCAAACACTAAAACTAAGCTACATAAAGGGTATAGAATTCTTATCCAACCACTCAAAACAAACTGACTAAACATTGTCATTATAATCCAACTTTGTAATAGAATCACACAAGTCAGCAGACAAAAATCAAGAGCCAGTAGCACAAGACAAGAAAAGGGTATCTCCAGCTTTGAAATATAATCCAAGTAGACAAAATTACATAAACCGAAGAAAAAAAAAGAATGGGCCGCGGGGGTTGGGGGTGGCGCGTGCAGGCAATGCACCAACAAGATGAAAGAAAATGCCAATCATCAATTACTTATCCAACTTTGTTATAGAATCACACAAGTCAGCAGACAAGAAAAGGGTATCTCCAGCTTCAAATTATAATATCCGTGCAAACAAAACTACATAAACCAAAACGAACAATGTACCAACAAGATTAAAGAAAAATGCCAATCGACGATTACTCATTTACAAATACTTCCAAGAACTCAGACAAAGACCACCTATACTTGAAAATCGAATCAATCAGCAATATTTACCCCACGATGCCTGCCTACCCCCACGTTACAGCTTATCAAAGAATCTAAATGAATTCAAAAACCCCTCAACAGACACTATAACTGCTCTCTCTCTCTCTCTCTCTCTCATTCAAGAATAATTTTTCATCAACCCAACAATTGTAAATTCAGCTCTCTAAAAAAACAAAAGAATTGGATTATCATCAAAATAAATTAAATAAAATAAAAGCTCAATGAAAAAAAAAAAAAAAAAAAAAAAAACCCCTATAACACGAAAACTAAGGTTCAAGTGGAACAAGTTTCATATCTGTCTTTGATCACTAATAGCTGCCTCCTTTTGAAACCCAAGAACCCCACTACACCAATCTGCAAAATAGCTGCAACGCCAGCAAACAGCAGCCCAATCTTCTTCCCAGTATTGAGCTTGTTTTCACGCAGCGGAGGCGGCGGTGATGGGTGCCTTTTTCTTCCATGTGAGGTACCATTGCGCAACCTACGAGGTGGCGGTGGAGGCGGAGGAGTCGGTGTCTTTGTCCGACCTGCTGGTGGGGATGCTTGTTGTCGAGATGGTAGTAAAGGAGGCGGAGGAGGAGGAGGAGGCGGAGGCGGAGGCGGCGGCGGCGGCGGAGGCGACGACGGCGAAGGTGGTGGTGGTGATGACGGTGGAGGATTCACATCATTTGCTGAAATTGACTCAAAAAGAATTGCATGAATTGCAAGAACAAAACATAGAGTTATCAAGATTGGTGATAGAGATGGTTCCATTAAACAATCAGAATCAAAACAATCTAAAAAAATCACAACTTTCTTGTCAAGATTTGAATCTTCTTTTTTTTGGGGCTGTTTCAATTGAAGAACTAGGGTTTGGTCATCTGGGTGGCTTTTGAATCTGGGTGTGTCTGAGTTCTTCTCTCCCTGTAAATTCAACCAAAAGGGTCAAATGGGTCAATCTCCAAATTCTTGATTTTTACTTCAAAGATTTGGTACCAAAAATTTGTTGTTCTAGGGTTAGGGCAAAAACATGGGATTTTGTTTTTTTGGGGGGGTGCGTTTTGGTTTTGAATCTGGGAAATTTGTGATTCCTTTTTTTTTTTTTTTCTAAGAAGGATCAAGGAAAATGGATCACATTGCTTCAATCCAAAATCGTTGATTTCTCACTAGAAATAATAAAAAGAAGGAAAAAAAAAAAAAAAAAAGAGCATGTAACAATGTAGTTAGGTCACAAATTTGGGAACCAAAACACAGAAAAAATTACTGAAGTATGTGTAGGGAAAGATGGGATGTTATTTTTAGAGGAATTGGTCAATGGGTTGGTTTGGAAAAATGTATAAATGCATGATTGATTGTGGTGGTGGCAAAACAACACGTATTTGTTTTTCAATCAAGAGTCCAAGTTTTGGTCTTCCTTTTCACTGTCTTAGAAAATGAAGAGGATAAAAGACAACATTTGTGCCCGTGTCTCTCTGTACCAGAGAGAGAGAGAGCGTTCGACAACGCGGGCTTCAACGGTTGGAGAGAGAGAGAATCTTAGGACTGCCCATAATTTATTTTATGTGAGTTTGGTTGGTTTGGCGATGGTTGATTGGTTTTAGTTGGGTTTTTTTTTTGTTGTTGTTTGGATCTTGTTTTGTGGGGCCCAAGCTTGGGTTAAGGAACTTAAGGTTTGGGTTTTGGGCCCATTCTAGGCCCATTGAAGGTTTTCTTGATGAGAGCATGAGACCCTATTTCGTTTTCATATGATCTATGACATTTTTATTGATTTGATATAAATTGGGAGGTGTTAGGTGAGAAAATTAGTCAAATATGATATTATATGGTGAAGTAATGATAATGATCTTCTCTTCCTTTAGAGAACTTTTCCTAGGTATGCTTGAGTTGTATTAGGAAAATATTTTGATTCCTAAATCGGAAAGAGTCTTTTTACAAGTTAAGATGTAATTTCGTATTATAGAGTATGGTTTTAATTAGGTTGTATTATAATCTGAATTAGATATCGATACCTACGTTAAATTTATAAATTCGTGTATTATATACTTGGAATATTATTGTAAAGTCTATAAAGTTGTGTGAGTTATGTGCGTTGTGATGTTCAATGCTTATTAGTAATATTAATCGTATGGAAGTTTAATACACATTATTGAATTAATATTTCAAACGTATAAAATCCTTTGAATTATATTTTATAAAGTGAGAAAGAAAACATAACAAAATATGATTATAGTTGGATTGACTTCAGTATAATTAAATTTGTCTCTAATTTCATGCAAAGTTATTTTCTTTTGACTCTAACAATTAAAACTCTTATTTATTTATCTTAATTCAGGTGGTTAAGCACTTATTTATCCATTCTAGTTTTGATAACTGAGTATAATAAATGTTGTCTCTAATAACGCAACCACTTAGACCTTGTATTTGTTCAGAGTCAACTCAGCTCTTAACAAATAAAACGACAAAAACTCTTCATTGTTTAGTAATATACGAAGTACGCTTATTTTACTTTTGATAATTACTATTTTTTTTCATAGTTTAGACTAATTAATAGTATATGCCCACCAAATATCAGGAGAAAGTTTACTAGTCTCCTAAATATCTATGGATATTATTGATCTTCAGTTTGCTAAATCTTTCATTTATAAATATTATTGCACATCTAAAAACTCTTTATATAAATTTATAAATAAAAACAACCCTAAAGCAATTCTGCAAAAATATTTAAATAAAATGAGCAGAGATGGATTGGGCTGGTGATTCGCATATTCTATAACACAGTGTCTAGCCCAACTTGAGGCCGATGAGGCCATTGCCAAATGTCAACAGAGTCTTGCATTTCTTCAAAAAATTTAGTTACTTGAACTCGAATCACTTTAAAAATCGGTTTTCGAAAGGATGGCTCCATTGCCACCCAAAAGCTTTGTTGCTACACCATATTCTATTAAAATTCTTTATCATCAATATATCCTTCTATATAATTACTTAAAAGTACATAATTGTATAATTCAAAATTCAAAATTATTTTCTGTATCCATAATTTTACACCCAATTTATAAACCCTAATAACATGGAAAAAAGAAAAGAAGAAGGAAGAATCTAGTATCACAATACGAAAATATAATTTTTTACACATATTCAAATAAAGGATGAATAAATTGTTGATTTGATGTATATTCAAATATGTATGTATGTATATTCAATTGTTGTATTGATAGATAATCTTGCTCGACCAGTAAATTAGCAAAACTTATACATATTTTAACTTTTTTTATTGTTTTTTTGATTGAAAACAAAAATAAATAAAATTACAAATGTGGTTTTTATTGTTTAGAGTTATTTTTTCATTGAGACATTTCATTGAATGTATATCCAATATCAAGATTACTCGTTTTCTAAAGGGTGGCTCCATTGCCACCCAAAAACTTTGTTGCTATACCATATTATATTAAAATTCTTTATTATCAATAAATCCTTGTATATAATTACTTCAAAGTATATAATTGTATAATTAAAAATCCAAATATATTTTTTGCATCCATAATTTTACACCTAATCTATTAACCCTAATAATATGGAATAAAAAATGAAGAAGAAGAAGAAAAATCTAGTATCACAATTAGAAAATATAATTTTTTACACATATTCAAATAAAGGATGAATAAAGTGTTGATTTGACGTATATTCAAATATGTATGTATGTATATTCAATTATTGTTATTGATGGATAACCTTACACAACCAGTAACTTAGCAAAACTCATATATATTTTAACTTTTGTTGTTGTTTTTTGATTGAAAACAAAAATAAATAAAATACAAATGTGGTTTTTATTTTTTAGAGTTATTTTTTTATTGAGACATTTTATCAAACATATATCCAATATCAAGAAAAACTCTTACTATTAATGCATCTAAACATGAATATGTAGTCTCACGGTCCTTTTATTTGTTTGTTTCTGTATTTTTGATATTTTAGTCTCATCATTCCAATCATATCATCACAATAAACCATGAAAAAAAAAATCACATAAAAAAAAAAACGGTTGAACAAGAGGACAGGGTAAAAGAAGAAAATCAAATGAAAGAGAGCTAATAACGTTTTGGAAGAAGTAGGAAGAAAATTATAGATAAAAGTTATAGGAATCTTATCAGAAATATCCACAAATCAATTAATTAAAATAAGAATAATTAGTATTTTATTGTAAATGAGTGTAATGAGAAAAAAAATGATTAAAGTTATAAACAATATATGAGGACAATTTCAAAATTTTGAAGGGTATAGGAAGTAAAAATTTTAATTTTAAGTTTTTAATATGGGTGTAGCAAATAAATGGGTATAAAAGAAAAACTTTGGAAGGTAATAGCTAGAGCCATCCTTTTCTAAATAATCATAAAACAGTGCACAATAAATAAAAATAAAAAAAAAAAAAAAAAAAAAAAAAACAGGACAGGGAAGATTATATATGTAAGAATATATACATATATATTCTTATATATATATATCACAAATAAATATAGTTTAGTTGTGTGAAATATAATTTAGTTATATTATAATAATTCTTTAAGGGCAGTTATATTATAATTTAAAGATACATGTTTTTCTAATTATGATTCAAGCAAGCCCTTGTACTGAGAATGAGTTTTCTTCAATGGAGGCTTGACAAGCCAACATTTTCTAATTCTAAATATTAAAAAAAAAAAAAAAAAAAAAGTAGTCAACATTTTCCATCTTAAAAACAGTTCCAAAACCTTCCTTAACCACCTTTTGCATAAAACAATTCTACCATCCTGGCCATAGATGAAGTTTTTTCCTTGGAAATATGATGACATAATTTTTCTTTTCACTAGACGAATTATTAATTTAATGGTATACATTAAATATATTGTAGGCCGACACATATTCGGTTTATCTCATATATATGTGAAATAATGAAAATACATCTCTTTATTCAAATATATAATGATACAGGTTATACAATTCATACAATTTGTTTTAAATTACGCAATACTAAATACTCTTCTAAAAATTTCATAATCATTGCATACTCAATTAAAAATTTTCTCGTCAACTTTCATAAACGTAGTGTTGATGATGATACCATGTACACACTCACAGATTGTAACAAAACCCAAATGAAGTTTCCTGTAAATTGGAGTCACTCATACCTTTTGACTTTCTCTCACTCTCTCTTCCTTATGCAAGAAATTAAAATAGATACAAGGTCACATGGGAGAGAGACTCTTTTCAGAGAAAGAGAGAGCAAGAAGGATGTTTTTGGCTGGATTCATGATGGGATGGGATTCATGGTGATTGAGCGGCAGCAGCTAGCATCGCAGTCTCTCTCTCTCTCTCACTTTAATTACATTTACCGTGTCCAAAAATTTGTCAGCAACAACTGTCCTTTGTATACATATATTACGGTTATTACCCCCACCAAGCCCACATAAAGGATCTAAATGCTGTCCAGTCCAGCCAACCGAGCCATCCATTTCTCTTGTCCCATCAATTCTCTCTCTATCAGTCTATCCATATATGCATGTGTTGTGAGAAAAGTGACCAACTGAAGCAAATAACACAATAAAGACTCAACTTTCAAAAAAAAAAAAAACACAATAAAGACTCTGAAAGTGATACGCATGCATAGATGTGCATGCCTTGCAACACCATCCCATGGCCAGTGGCAAAGTGGGGATCCAATTGATAACTTAAGTTTCATTTATTTCATGTCCATTCTTGACTTCATGTGAACATTATTGGGAATACGCCTTGTACAAGAGATATGTTGGAATTGTAGAGACAAAAATGGGACATGCCATGCCATGCATGCCATGGGGGTCCAAAAATTTTTTCTCTAAGAAAAATAAGTTTGCATACTTATGATTATTATTTTTGGTAAGAGTGACATGTATCGATCTTATCCTTTTAGATTGATGATTGGATATTAACAAAAAGTAAAAATGTAAAGTATAAACTAGCTGTTGTCAATAATGTTATTATGCATATATAAGATTTTGGTACAAACTCTTCATATATATTATAGTGGCAGAAAGTGGTCATTTCAAAAATCAAAATAAAAATAAATAAATAAATAAAATAGAAAATCAATCATTCATGTGAACATTATTGGAATGTGTAAGCACATAGAGATGTTGGAATAGCAGAGACAGGATTGGGAAATTGATATGAGAAATGGGCCATATTGCATGGGCCCATGTCATGGGGGGTTCAAAAATCATGAAATCTTGCTCTGTAAAAATCTTTATATGAACATCATATAAATTATGATAGCATATGAATAATGGGATGCCTTGGAACTTGAAGGTTGTCATTGCTCTCTGTTTCTTTTTAGAGGCTGAAATTCAGAGAACTGGTTAAGGCACGCGAGATGCCCTTTGTGGGAAGATATATTGCCTTACTCGCTGTAGGCATTACTTTTTGAGCACCTTTTTGTCTTATAATCATGATCTTGTATTGTTCTTAGTTCAATGGGAAACACACTCTCTCTCTCTCTCTTTCTCTCTCTCTATATATATCCTTGTATTATTGAAGTTATGGTCCAAAAGGTACTGCATGTATTGATTTCTCTTTGAGATCTTACTGATCGTATTCATTCTACGCTAAGAGGTTCAACACTCTGCTTTACGTTAACTATAACCATACAGATTAAATCCATGACATAGATATCACAAGTTTAATTGGTTTACGTTAACGTTAACGTTAATATTTATTATTGGTTTCCCAACTTTCTTTTACTCTTTGTAATTGGATCCCATTAACATATGGTATAGTTACACATAATAAGAATTAAAACTTGATAAATAATTTATATTTATCCTTTCAATATATTAATTTATTTATATTAGAACATAAATATTATAACTATTTTTGTTATATTTTATTTTTAAAATGTGTCATTTTTCTACAAATCATATAAATTTGAATAAAAAAAATTTATCTTTATTATTTTGACACATCAATATATAATTTATCTTTATTATTTTGATACCTCTTTATATTTTTTAATACAAATATAATTAATTCTTTTCGTTTTTTGTATACGTATATGAAGAAAAGTCAAAGCATTAATGATCAAACAACAAGAGAAGTACTGTGTGCATGCCATGCGCACAAAGTAAGGCAATGGAACTTTTGAGGCCCATCTATGGCTTCAAAGGTGTGATGTGATCATCTTGTACTCTACCACTCTCTTTCAATAAAAACAAACCCAATACCAAACCCAACACAAAGCAATCAATACTCCTCTCACGCACCCTGTAGCTGCTAAACAGTGTTTTATTGGCTGAAACATAACGTATCAGAACCCAAAACCATGCAAAAACCCTAGCCATCCCATAGCCCTGCAAAACTCTAACCCATCTAACTAGCTACATATGCATAGACTTCTGAAAACCCTAATGTTGAATCTACACAAAGATCTAACAGAGTGTTTCTAGAGATATGGAAGTGTTTTTTTGATTTTTGATGACGATGGAGATAAGTCGATGACCATGTCCCTGCATGAAGTAACTTGTACAACATTTTTGTCTCGTTTCGGTTAATCAATATAATATTTTCTCCAAGCTTTTCTTCAGGATTCCTGAATAGTGATCTGCTACCAGGTAGGTTTTGATCTCTTTTTTATTTCTTCAATAAATTTTTTCTCTGATGCAATTAATTTAAATGGATCTGTCCATCGTGATCTGCACAAGAATCTATCTCTAAATTTTCTTCCTGCATTGCAGCAGCAGTGCAACATCCAGCAGCCTATTTCAGTCCGTACATATTCTCGTCTTGCATTGATATTTGGATCCAAATTAACAACAACCATGACATGCGTAAGGATGTGAAGAATGAGTTTGGAACCATTTTAAAATGATATATTTTAAAAGGTGATGATCATATCTCAAAAATGTATTAATATATTTGATAATAATTATTTCTTAAAAATTTCATTTTCAATTTTTTTTAGTAGTAGTAGTAGTACTAATTCCTGGGATGGTTAATATTAAATAGGATAAGACTCTGATAGTACGATACAACTTTTAAAAAAAATGAGAAGGAGTAGTTCACATCACTTTGGGGGAGAGGAGGGTAGGGGAGGGAAGGAAGTCCACACACTGGGTATGTATATAAAATCCACCACCTTATAAGATAGTGAGCGGTGGTGAGCTTATCACTAAGTTACTGACCAAATATTTTATTTTCATTTTTAATTTATAGTACGCTCTTTGAAAATGTGTAAACATATAATTTTTGTTTTTTACTTCGTAAAAAAAGAAAAGAAACAATTCATCATCAAAAACAAAGAACAATTTTTAAAATTTGAGCAACACCTAAATTTTTGTAGAGATTATTTTTCTGAATGCACTTGACTTCACCATGTCAAAAATGAAAACTATTAAGAGAGGATCCTTAGAGTGTATTTACTTGTACGTAATCGGAATGATTTGGAATCATAATGTTCTATAATCGAAATGGTTTGAAATCAGAATGATGTGTTGAAATCAAAATAAGTAGTTTACTTCAATTATATGAATTAGAATCGAAATTAACAGTATTTTCATTGAGATGTTGACTTTGTTTTAGAATTGGAATTAATTAATTATAATTTATAAAAATATTCTTAATTGAAATTATATACTCTATTAGCATTTTTTTAATAAGGGGTATAAAAGATTTTTAATTTAAAAAGAATGATAATAAGATTCTTAAGTGAGGTTGAGGGAATAAGATTTTTATTCCATAACTCTAAATTAATGTGAGGTTCATAATTTCATTTTTATTGTAAATTAATTTTAGGGTAATTATACATCAATAATAATTTTCATTCTTCATTCTCTTTTTTTGTTTTTTATAATCTATCAAATAAACCAACCAAGGAGATTTCTTGAAAAAAAAAGAATTATCAGAAGCATTACAACTTTAATTATAACTTTACCTTACAAATTTCAGAGCCCTTCCAAGCAAAGTTCGGTTTTTTTTAAAAAAAAAAAAAAATTGTTGTGAGACAAAATGCATGGTGACTCCAATGAACATATGTGACAAAATGATCTGAGACATGGTCAATTGGTTGGTACTTGCCTACTGGGGTACTCGATTAGGCTTATTGGAGCGTGATCTTCACGTGCCATGAAGAGATGTGAAGTTAAAGAGAGACAGATATATATAAACGTTTTAGGGCACGCAAATTTAGGCGGAGCCATTTCTTTTGTAGGGCAGGCTTGCTTGGATTCTCTGTCTCTGACTCAGCCTTCTGTCGCTCTCGGTCTCTCTCTCTCTCTCTCTCTCTCTCTCTCGACATGCAAGAGTCAAAGAGTTCTTTGACTTTGCTTTGTGTAATATGTTTACTGTGCAGCAGCCAGCAAGTGCATTTTAGCATGGGGTTGGCAGTCTCTCAATCCAAGAGCTAGTAGAAACTTGGATTGAACGGAAATTTTGGCGAGTCCATGTTCCAAATAGCCCTTCTCAATATCTGTGTTCAAGCAGCCACTGCCGCATGTCAATGTGACTCATTGACATTAACACAGTGCGAAGACGTTTTGCTAATCATTCATATTAAAAGTTATTCTCACAAATGTGGTTTCGAGAGTAGCGAATTATAAGTTATTATTATCTATAGCCTTCCCATGAAATGAGTTTTACATATATCTCCTTCACAATTTATGGGTTCCTTCTCCCCTCACTTAATATGAGTTACTATGGAGAGTAGCGTAATAATAAGTTATTATTGTCTATAGCCTTCTCAAGTAGTGTGTTTTACATATATCTCCTTCACGATTTGTGGATTCCTCTTCCCCTAACTTAATATGAGTTACTCTCTTCTATGTTTTGAAAGCTATTTTTTGGATCGTACTACTCAAATCTTATCTCACTTAGTCCTGACCATCATTGACATTAACACAGTATAAGGACATTTTGATGACAATTCAAATTCAAATATATTATTGTTAATGTGTTTTGATGACAATAAGTTATTATTATCTATAGCCTTCTCAAGTAGTGGGTTTTACATATATCTCCTTCACAATTTGTGGATTCCTCTTCCCCTAACTTAATATGAGTTATTCTCTTCTATGTTTTGAAAGCTATTTTTTGGATCATACTACTAAAATCTTATCTCGCTTAGTCCTGACCATCATTGATATTAACACAGGTATGAGGACGTTTTTTATGACAATTCAAATTCAAAGATATTATTGTGAATGTGTTTTAGATAGTAACGTAGTGGTAAGCTATTGCCGCACACAGTCTTCTCAGACCATAGGTCCCACCCCCTCTACCCCCTCCCCTCTCAACTTGATGATGTGGGTTGTTGACTCCCAAGTCTCAGGATTGGAGGTTTTTTTTTTATTTTTTTATTTTTATTTTTATTGTCCTTATTATTCTCTGAGCTAATATCAATATTAAATAAAAGTTATTTTCATGAATATATATAATATTTTTATAATCAGGATGTTCTAACTTTAAAAAGTTAGAACGAACCACTCAAATTTATCAATTTTATTTGAATTTGTTTTAGAAAATATAATATAATTAATGAATTTGATTGATTCATCCTAACTTTTTAATATTAGGACCTCTTGATTATAAAAGCGTTATATATATTTATATTCAAATATATATGTTTAAATCACAATAGAAATGAGAATCATAGCTTTAAATTTTCAAATTTTGAGATTTTACTTTTTATATCAATTATTAGTAAAATTAATGAGTCAATGTATTATCGAAAACCATATCGAAGAAAAACCTTAATTGTTGTGATGTAAACTCATAATCACTTGTTATATAATATGAGTCTCTCACATAATTATTTATCATAAGGTCGCATGGTATGATTTTAAATTATTTGAACGAAACATGTTGAAGTTTTTCTCATACTATTGATTCGACTTAATATTGATTTAAATATTTAGTTATATTTTGTCGAAGTATCAATTAGGAATTAAAAATCTCTTTTAGTTTAGTTCTATAGTTTATCTACACAATATTTTTGGTAAATGATAATTGCACACTACCATAAAATATGTTTCGAAAAAGTTACACATTAAATTCATGGCTACATTCTATAGATATTTATAGAGTTACCATACGGGGTTATGACTGGATCATACTTCATTCATCTTTTTAAGCAATGAATAATTTCTGACAAGATGCAATGTCAATCAATAAAAATCAACCTAATAACTTAGAATATTGATCGCATTAAGTTGTCGTGCCTTAGCGGCCAACACACTTGCACCTCATGTGAAGTGCACAAATTCGAGTGTGTCGTTTGTAGTAATACTGATAATTTCAATTAGACCACTCCTGTATATATGGATAAATTACGGATAAACCCTTTAGGGTCGTAAAAGCAATTTTTCTCTTAAATAGGAAACTGTGATTCAGATCGTATCATAATATTCATATATGGTTCTAGTATATGTAATTAGCTCAAAAGAAAAAAAAAAACTTATAATATTGACCATTGACTAACTTATTTTGAAGTTTATGAATGGTGGGGATGAATACCTTATCTTTGAGTTGCAATCCAAAACCTTAATATAATATGTACATTATTTTCCTATTAATTTTGTATCCTTACAACCACGTTGTGGTTATTGTTGTCGGGTGTCTAGATGTAAGGTGGTAACTAGCAACTAGAAAGTATGGTTTGATTTGATGGGTTATATATATATATATATGATGAGATGGATGTGTATGTAAGTGGTGTCATGGCAGAATAATCAACAAGTACTTCAACTTTTTATATAACTAATAGCTAGCTAGACTTTTTGTGTGGGCTAAAACCTCATATGCAAGAAAAGTCTTCTAGAAAAGAAATAAAAATTGGGTTAGTTTGGTTTGATTTGATCATGCTAGCTGTTTGTCTGGTGTCATGTCTAGCCGTCTAGGAGACAAACATTTATTACTGTATTTTATTCAATGCTTTGCTGTTCCTCCACATTTCATGTTGACAAGTTATTTTATTTTATACTTCTACGACTCCTTACACTAAATCAAATATTTATTAAAACTTAACAATAGGATATACTTAACTAACCCCTGAAAATCTATCCTAAAACTAAGAAACGACTATCCATAAATACATGAAAAAATTATCACAGATATTGTTGTCGAATGAAGATCAAACCTACATTTTAAACGATAAGAAAAGTATACCTTTCCATTAGATCATCCACCATCATCTCTCATGTTGACAAGTTATGAACATTGTAATTAAGGTCAAGCTTTGTTGGTCTTCTTCAAGCGAGGAAGCAGCTTTAATTTGTTCATTATAATCCTATCAAGTGAACTTATATCACTAATGTGAAGAAAATGTGTTTATTTTAAGTTCCATTACTTCCATTACTAGTACAAGAAGAAGTTCATCAACAAATTTACAATAGTTTACATCCCAAAATTGAACAACTTATCTTGTAACCTATATTTGTATTAATGTGCTACGAAGAGAATTGTTTCTTCTGTTCTTTCTTTTCTTTTTCTTCAACTATTATAATTAAAGCAGAATTTAGAAGGGGAGATATAACTTAAATCTACTATTGTAAGAAACATATCACTGGACCAAACCTAATCATGTCAAGAGAAAATTTTGTTTAACCATCTCATACTACCACATAATAATAACAAATTAGATGTTCTTTCCCATAACTCATTGTAGACTTTTCAACTAATGAATTACTAGTCCTGATAATCTCCAACAAGAAAAATGCCATATTTAGAGGCACCAACATAAACTAGAGCAAAAGACAACAGTTGATTTGATCTGTGGTACGAACATCATTCAAAAACATAAATTAACTGTTAAATTAAACCACTAATTGAACGCATAATTCCGTGTTTACATATTCTACCGTCTACGGATCTACCTTCGCTCGATCTCCATCTACGAACTTCACATACATGTTTCAAATAAACCTTTTACTATCTCTCACATATATCATTCGTTCCACAGAGCAAACATCGGTACCTGATGATGAACCAAACCAAGATTAACCTGGCCTGCCATCATTCGTATGATTGCTTCCATTATTGTCAACCTCATACTTAGGACCCTGCAATGAGAAATAGCCTTCAGAGTAATCACCTCCACCAATTCCAAAATCACTACCTAATCCAACCGAGCCTTTTGGACTTTGTGGGTTCGATGAATTTCTCCTGCTGGGAGCTGCTACCAAAGATGCATCATTGGTGCTGTTAGCACTCTGGTGTTGTTGATGATTGTCCGAGGTTGTGCTCCACATCATATCTGCCAATTCATCAGATGTTTCACCATTATTTGTTATCGTCAGAAGAGGTTGAGACGTCGATGAAGCACACGAATTGTAGTCCTCAAGAGCAGCTGAAGCAGAGTCTTTAGGGGAACGCTTTGCAAGATCACTAGCAATGAGCGTGGAGCTCGAGCATATTCTCTTTACATCATACCTACTTATATCAAAATTGGTCACTGCGCTTGTCCCCCTAAATTTAATTGCAGCAATATCATATGCTTCCGCGGCTTCTTCCTGTGTGCCTACGGAATCACAAAGTCTTTTCATTTAGTCTTAATAATTACAGGAAAGAGTTAATTATAAGTTGATCATTCATACAGTTTCATAACGAAACTCCTAATTAAACCAAAACAAAATGAGCATATTTGACTTAACCACGACCATGACTGCCCGAAGAATTTGTTTTCGGAACACGTGACCAGACAATTCTCAGATTTTGAAGAACATAAACAATCACAAGTCAAATTTTCAAAATCAAATGGGATGTACCATATATGTCGGAAGGATCTTTTATGGTTGAGAACCATATTATATTGCACAAAATAACTTATTCAAACTACCACAAATTAAATGCGGAAACTATAATATCACAATATTAACTAACCCTAGCTAACACAAATACGATCGAATTAAATTATTACTGAATTAATTACACAAGGATGGTACGCAACATATTATATATAGCATTATATTTCTTCCAATATGGACGTCCGTGTATACTTTAGGTGCAGATTTAAAACTAGAAACATAAAATTGTCAACAAATTTACACAGAATCTTATCAGGTTGAAATTGTCCTGATACAGAATTATAGCCCCAACGTTTCTATGTACAAAGACTTTTAAGAGAGAATTCACTAAAAGACAAAAATCTCACGTAGTCATGACCTGATGACCGATATAACTTCGCATTCAAAAAATTCAGACCTACGGACCTACAATGAAACATTCATTATAGAGAAAGAAAAAAACGAAAGAAAAGTAAAAGCTTACTAAATGTTCCAAGGTACAGGTCCTTGTTCCCTGCAACTCTTCCAATTCTAGCTTGCCACCTTCCGTGCTGATGGTGTCTATCAAGAAAGGGAAAAATGAACAAACTTTACAAATATATAGAAGAAAAATTTTGAAAGAACTATGGCTTGGATAGCCTTAAAATAATGTACTTAGAATACACTCAAAGTAATTTAATATCATTGTATATGCACATGTATAAATATTAATAATGTTCGCCTTTATTGTCTATTGTAATAGAAAAGGCTGCAAATTGCAGTAAATAATGTGAAATCTTTATCATTCAAGTCACTTTCTGCCATGCATTACCTTGTCACCCCTCTGTACACTGATGCTCCTCTTGAGAACCCACTGCTTTTCCTGTCAAAATTAGATCATCAAAATTTATCAACTTTTTCCTCTTCTTTTTAAAATATACCTAACATCGAATTTCAAATGAATAGAAATAATAAACATAATAAGTAAATATAGATTTCGGTGAAAATAACAAGAAAATATAAAAAACATCAAATATATTCTTTAAATATTTATTGATTAACATATATAGTAACATACATATATGTATTTATTTACCTTCGCAAATTGGCAACAAATTCTTGCCTAGTCATGTGCTTCATTTCTTCAAGCTCCTTCTCATAAGTACTCAACTAAGCATTCAAAAAGGAACGTTTATATAAATACATGGCACTATTATGATCAATCTCAACGAACCAAAGCAACACGAGAAATTGTTTAATATCAACATCAGTAACTAGTATAAAAAGCCTTTAAATGTTTCAAAGAAACTGCATATGAAGTGTATAGGAAAAGGAATTACAGGAAAATTTATATGAGTGGTTGGGCCCCAATATTTCAAGGCAGCCAGGTCATAAGCCCTTGCCGCTTTCTCTTCCTTGTCATAGCCACCTGATCATCATAAACATTTTTGCAGAAAGAACGAAGGAGAAAACACAATGCACATAACCCAATGTTTTTACAATTTTTTCTTAAATAATTTATATGTCATACCAAATCCAGAAATTTTGTTTTAGGTCCACAAATCTAGCTAATTACAAAAATAATAATAAAATTATGGGAGAGTGTTTCACTTACCAAGATAAACTGCGAGGCATTGAAGCAACCAAAAGATCAGAGAATCCCCAAAAAGTGCAAGAAACATATATAACAACAGTTAGTATATTCTTTCTAACAACCAAAAAACAGAAGACATAAAGAAAATTAAAAAATAAATGAACTTACAAAAAAATAAAAAATATATATATTTAATTAAAACCTGTGTTTACCTTGCCTTCCTTTTCTTGTTTGTCCTTCTTTTCTGCAACTGTTGTCCCACAAATGGGCTTCATATCTTCCTGTCCATCTATGCCTATAAATAAAATTTCAAAACAAAACAAAAACACACACAAAATAAATAAATAAATAAAATTAAGTGCTTGTAAAAAAATTGAAAAAAATAAAAAAACTCAAAATGAGTTTTTATATTTGAGAGATGGAATAGTTGTGGAAGCTCAAAATGCATATTAAAACGGCAATTAATTATGTTCAATTAAATTAATTAATACCTAGTTACACCTCGATATTGAGAAGTTCTTTGGCCAAATGTATCTATAGATTTTCTTGGAACGGGCTCTCGAGCTATAGATTTTCCCACAACTGTTGACCTTTTACGGTTATCAACCAACACCACTCCATTTTGAGGTTGCATTAATGGAACCGATGATGATGCAGAGATTGCACCAAAACTCCCAACATTTTGCTGCTCAGATGAGGTAGGGCTCATAGTCAAAGTGAGTGACTGAAAACCACTGTTGCTACTCTCTTGAATATGATGACGATCACTAGAAGAGAACTTGTCACCAGAGAATGGGGTTTGTCTCAACCAAGACTTGAACCGTGAAACTGAACTTGCACTACTAACATTCTCAAATGGTACATGGTGGTACATCCCACTTTGGTTGTGATGGTGGTGGTGGATGTGGTTTGGATCAGAGGGTTGGAAATGTTTTTCAGGTGTGGGGGGGATTAGGGTTTGTGGGGTTTCATTGTTGAAGTGGTGAGAGTGGATTAGTGATGGGTTGTTTTGTAGGTGGTTTTGATGATCATGGCTAGTGGTTTCTAAGTGGTCTCCATTGTTGGAGTTGATCAGGCTTGGTGCTAGGTTGACATTGATCATTCTAGGACAAGATGGATGGGTTTGGTTTTGATCTTCTTGTGGTGTTTGTGATGGAGAGTCTGAGTAACAACACCCTAGAAAATCTTCAAGCTTTGGTCCATCTTGATCACTTGTTGCACCACCACCCCCACCAACAACTTCGTTCTCATATGGTCTCCAATCTACAACACCACAAAAACAAACACAAAAATAAAAAGCACTTGAAAACACCCACAACCAAAAAGGCAAAAAAAAAAACAGAGAGAGAGAGAGACTTCTCCCAAGAAAACCAACATGCAACAAGATTTAAAAAAAAAAAAAACAAAAACAACCCTCTCTCCATCTCCAAAACTCTTCTCCAAAAACACCCACCACAATAAACCACCGCCTAGTCGATTGGTGGCAAACAGCGCTCATTCTGCCTGTAAATAATATAGGTTCGAGTCCTCCCACCCATATGATATTTCAAAAACAAAAACAGCAAAAAACAGTACACTTATAAAACATGCAACAAGAGAGAATTGAAAAGGACACATGCAAACACCTTGAGAAGAAGAAGACCCTCTAAAAGGATCAACACCGCAGAGAGAACCATCAGAACACAAAGGCATGACAGCCAAGTGATGCTGCTGTTGCTGTTGCTGCTGCTGCTGATGATGGTGATGGTGTGGGGAATCATGATGAGCATCTGATCCTCCATTAACAAAATCTTGATCATGGTGCTGATGATGATGATGATGATCATGATCGATTCTCAAGTGGCGAGTCAGAGAAAACCCCAACCAGTTACTCATGATATTATATATTTTTTTTTCCGTCTCTCGATAAACAATCAAAGAAACTAAAATTTTGAGCTTTTATCTGATTCTTTATATATATATGTGTGTTTATATTTTGGTCTCTCCTTCTATTTACTGGGACTTGGATCTTTGGTTTTAGAGCTCAAACTTCAAAATTTTCTCTCTTCCTCTTCTCTCTCGTCTTATATTCTGAGTTCTGGCACATATCTGCATCTGTTTTGCTATTTTGCATTGAATTTCGTGCCTTTCTTTCATTTTTTTCTCAGATTTTGCAGAGCTAGCCATCACACATATTATATTTACTTTTATTTCTCTTGTCTTTGTTCGAGCTCAAAATTAATAATATATTCATATTTATATAATATACATTTATTTATTATATATTGCAATATCTTTTAGTCTTTTTTATTTTTTATTTTTTATATTTGTCTTTTTATTTTTATTTTCTTGAGATTTTTTATTGAAACATTGTCCTTTTTATTTTTATGAGACTATCTTTTGTCTTCTAAAAATAAATGTAAAATTTTATATTTATCTTTTCAATTATTAAATTTACAGTCTTATGTGTACATTTTCAAATTGAATTAATGCTTTGGATGTTGGATTAAAATCTAAAGAAAGTTTAATTTAAAAAAAAAAATTCTAAAAAAAGTTTAGAAATTTATAAATTAGATTGAAAATCTAGGGTCAACTACTTTTAAGATTATTTTACGTAATCCTATCTGATTTGAATATTCTCCTTATTTATAATATATTTTTTTCTTTTAATTTTAAATATATGATAGACTATTGATAAAATAAAAGTGATAAACAATCCAATCTATTCAATGATTGTTTATGTTTCATAAAATTAGATAAGATGAAAAAAAAAAAGTATAGTTATGAAAAGATTCTAAACCCAATCTTATGACTATCTTTATTGTCTTTCACAAGTGGTTTCATACAATGTCTTAATTTAATAAAAATATATAAAATTCTTATGTTTTCATGTTTAATAATGGTCTAATTAGATTGAATTTGAAGAAATCGATTGTTATAAATATAATTGAAAGAATAATTGTTGTTGTAAAAGAGTTTCTCTATAACTTTTTATTTTTTGACAAAAAAAATTCAATTATAAGTTTATATTGAATTATCAATAAGCATTCTAATGACATGACCTAATACTGTTATTATAACAATAAATAATTTGTATTATAAATAAATTAGAAAGTGTTAATTGAGAGTTCTCTGTCATTCAATATATCCATATAAGTAAAAAAATGTTAACTTGCGCCTGACATGCATCTACTTGGTAAAATGATAACTATTTATTTATAATCGTCGAACGTTATTTGATGACAAAAAACACACTATAAGTTATTAATGGTTTAAGTTTGAATAGTCCTATAGTAAATGATATCCAAATAAATAACTATTCAATTTGCTTTAATTAAGAAAATGTCATTTGAAAGGGAGTACATCAATGCTTGGACTTTCCGAGAGGAAGTGATGACTCTCGGTGGGCGTGGATGGAGGAGATTGAAGGGGAAGTTTTGCATTTGTAAAACAAGTCGCATACGCCTCATTGAAGCTCGAAATTTGAGATTGGTCGGTGGTTGGTCCACGTCATATTAAAGAAGGAATTTGGTATTCAATGCTGACCGAATAAGGGTAATTTGGTAAATTAACAGGAAGGCTTTGAAAATTCTGGTTTATGCCAATAATGAATTTACCGAAATATTCGAAGGCAAAATAGTGAACTTGCAAAACGAAAGAAATAGTGTCTAAATTCTAACCACACTCATAACTCAAAGTTATTTGTGTACTTATCCTTTTACATCATACTAATTGTCCTTTTCACTCAAAGGGAAAAGTGATTTGTACACTTCTCCTTTTATATACACATATCATAAAATCCTATCTTTCATTTAAGATTTAAATAATGTACAGTTCTGAATTTCTTTTCATATATGTGATAAAGATATAAATTCTACTATATATATTGATATTTATGTGTAGAGTTTTCTCCTCTTATGTGGGAGTAAATGTTTACCATTGTTATTTAACCGTATATATTATATTTTTAATTTTGATAAATTCTAACAGATTTTCAATCGTTAATGTTATCAAATTATCTTATATAAAAGGGCACAGCCATGAATTTAGTTCATACATAAGCTCAAATAGAGAGTTGGTTTTACAGACAATGAAAATATCTCTCACATTTAAGTTTATATCAGTTAGATATTTTTATTATTATAAATAGACTAACTTAAGTAAATCGGATTAATTGATTAAAATTAAAAGTAATTTTTCTTGACATGAAATCTATCTTTATTTGCTTTTCTTCAGTGTTATCCAAATAACATAAATATATTCATAATAAAAAATATAAAATAATAGATTTATGTAAAATGAGTCGTGTTACAATACGCTAGCTTGTGAATACAATTCAATGTTTCAAAGAAATTATTCTCAATAAAATAAGTCTTGCCATTATAAAATCTCTGTGCACTAAATAGAATTCACGTGAAAGTTGTGCTCTTTCGACAAATAAAAAATAAATATGCAATTTAAAAAAAAAAAAAAAAGGAGAGAAGAGAAAGAAAAATCTCAATTATGATATCTCCTTTTTTCTCTCTCAAAGCTTTATGGTCTTAAGAACGACATGTTGAGAGCAGCCCAACTTGACGGAGCCCATAGATGTATGATTGAAAATATGGGCCTGATGGGTTTTTAGAGCCCTGCACATTTTGGGCAATGGCACCCAGTAGCCAAGAAAGAGAACATAAAAACGAAAAAATATAAAACAAATAAAACAAATTGTTAAAATGCTTGTTAATCATTCAACCTTGAATATAATTTACGACTACGTTGTTGTTGTTGTTTTTTTCTTTTCTTTTCTTTTCTTTTCGTTTAGTGCTAACATTCAATAAGTCAAAAATCTGTTGAAATATACTGAAATTAAATATTATTTACATGGCTCAAATACCTTTTATTATTGGAAAAGTAATAACACGAGTAAACTCTCTACATACATTTCTAAATTGTGTATGAAGTGACTTAAACTATTACTTTTTTTTTTTTTTAATTTTTTAAAAGAAAACCACTAGAATTTTGGTGGATAGAAATATGTACAATCAGTTGAAGGTGGAAGGGACGTGCAATTTACGTTTGAGTTTTTTCTGTCTTTTTTGATTGATTTTAGGCTGAGTTTTATGTGAACTTTTTTAAAGGGTTTCTCAAAAATATGATTGTTGGTATGAGAGGAGGAAAGACAGGAACAAATTTTGACAGTGTATTTTAATTTTTTGAGTTTAGGCATCAATAGATTAGGAAAAATTCAAGTAAAACGCAGACGAGAGTTGCATTCAAATATGAGAGACTACCAATCAATTCAATCGAAACCATTTAACCTTGATATCGGTTATTTCGATTATTAACCAATCGTTACTTGCATCAAAATTCTTGACTCTACTTGTTTTGCATCCATTAATGCAAATGGATTGGAATCTAAATTATTTTTCTTTTGCAAAAAGAAGCTTCATTGTGGCAACCATATCACACAAATTCACTTCCAACTTAAAATGGTTCCGTTAAAATGTAGAAAGACAAAAAAAAAAAAAAAAAGGCCGAAGATATATGGCAATGTTAATTGTTAGATTAGTTTGGTGGTAATCATACTTCTTTATTAAAAGCCATATCACTGAAAATGAAGAGAAAAATGAAAATGAGGTGTTTGAAAAAGATAACAATGATGTTCAGTGGAAATCACAATTCTCCAAGTAAGTGGAGGGCCTTGAAATACTCCACCCTCTAGTAAGTGCAGGGCCTTGAACTCCACTGCCAAGTTGGAGAAATAAACTAGAAAAAGGTGACGCTGGTTTGTATTTACCGCTGATCAATTATCCAGTCTTTAAATTGTTAACACAGGGCCACATGTGCATCCATTCTATTACTCTTCAAATTGTGAACATGAACCTTCCACTTCCTTGTTTTTGGGTCTGGAGCCCAATATGAAGAATCATTTTTCTTTTGGATATCATTTAGGGAAAATTTCAATTGTGTCCTTATATTTTAAAAAATCTTCACTTTTGAAAACGTGAATTGATTTATGAACTCATTATTTTTAAAATTTTAGAAAATTCATCAATTCTGTCTCTGACATTAGTCAATCCTTGGTCAAACCTGATAGGGTTAGGGGTATTTTGGACATTACAAAATCCAAAAAAGAATTATTAAAGGGAAAAAAAATAGAAAAAAGGGTAGAAGATTTGAAGATTTGGGCATTAGAAAAAACACAGATTAAAAAAAAGAAAGAGGAACCGAGATCTTTAAATAAAAAAAATCATCTTTATCGTCAACAATAATACCTAGTTATCTTGCAATGAAACATACAATGAACTAAAAAATAAATAATTAATAAATAATCAATTTAAAAACAACAAGGGAGGGCGAGGTTGAGAGAGAACAAGAGGGCAATGGAGAAAGCGAAGGTGGAAAGAAAGTCTAGGAAGGAGTGGCTTAGGTGGGATACCAATAAGTAAAAGAATAGCAGAGATAACAAGAGAATCAGCCGGAGATGAACTCTTAAATGATGGAAGTGTTGGAAATGATGGAGGAGACAGAAAACAATGGACTTTGCGGCGACAAAGACTAAAACAAGAAATAAGTCGAGGAAAGAGCGGTCATTTCCGAAGGAGGAGGAGAAGAAGCGAATCACATGTTCAATTGGTAAAGAGTGGGGAATTTGACGAGGGGCTAAAAGTGGTGGTAGGGGTGCCTGTAAAGAGAAGAGAAGGAGCATTTTAATTTTTTTTTTAATTAATAATATTATTTTTTATGTTAAATTAATAATATTATAATATTGATTAGTTTTTGTTTGATTAAATTTAATAAATTATTTTTTATTTTTTGAAAAATATTTTCTATTCATTTTATTTTTCAGATTTTTTAATTGTTTTAATACTTTTAATTAATTTTAAATTATTTAATAATTATATGTTTTTTGTTTCTCTTTTTTTTTTTTTCTTTTCTGTTGACATGTGGTGTATATAAACATTACTAAGGGTATTTAAGTAAATTCTTTCCAAGTATTATTGTAATTCTAATTTTTCTTTGAGGACAAAATAGTCATTTAATGCACAGTATAAATGTTTAAGAGCAAAATTGTCAATTGCCCATTTTTTTTAAGTTTTAAGTTTTGACAATTAAAAAAATTTGATCAAAGGGATAAAACTGATGAATTTTCTAAAACCTTAGGGATAACGGGTTGACAAACCAATTCATATTTAAAAAAGTAAAAATTTTGCAAAATATAGGGATAAAACTGAAAAATTCCCTATCATTTATGGTGGGGTGACTTGAATTTGAGTTATTGTCAAAGTTCACTTGAAGTTGAATACAGGTTTTATACCGTCAAATTGCAATGGACGGTTGTAAAGAATGATTTTTTGCAAAAAAGAATTTTAATACCAATAATCAAAGATTTACCTAAACTTATCAAGAATTATAACTAAAAAATTTCTCCTATAATAGGAGTAAATATTTATTACCACAATGCTAGATGAAATCTTCATCACATAGTCACATATACACATAATGATTTTATTTTATTTTATTTTTAAATTACATAGTTAAATTCAACCGCTTATCAGACTATGCTTTTATTTTCAACATTTTAGTATTACATCATCTAAATTAGGGATAATCCTATTTTTCTTCCTATAGTTTGACATACTATCTAAATCCTCCAGTATTTTTTGAAATCCCTAATATCTTTCTTATTGATTTATGAAATAAATTAAATATCTCCTATAATATATGAAAATATCCGAAAAACTTCTTGCCGTTAATGTTGACATTAAAAATCAAAGTTTGACCATTAATGTGGAAAGAAAATAGTATATGGGCACTTTAGTTACTTTGGTCATTTCACTAATAGTAGTAATAGTAGAATGTAAAATGAGATTCTTTAAAACTATACGGATAATTAACGATTATATCAAATATAAGGGAAAAAAATGAGATTATCCCTTTAACTTTAATTATTCACTTATAAATAATTTATTTTCTACTAAAATTCTATATTATTGTTTAAACATTTGTAATTGGATTTTTTTCTTTTTAAAATTTGTATTTAGTTTTTGTTTATTTATATAATAAAGAACAATTTATTAAATGATGAAGTCATTGAAGAGCCCATGAACTGGGTCTATGACAAGATGGGCCATAGAAATATTATAGAGACCAAGAGTTCGTGACCTGTGGGCCAAGGCATCAAATATTCAATATTCAAGAATCAAATTCAAGACAATGGTTTCTAAGTCAAAAAAAATTTCAAGACAATGGTTTCGATGCTGGCAAGAGGAGTACCTAGTGGTAATGTCATTATCAATAACAACTCAAGATGCATAAATTCTTTCTTAAAGTGTGGCTTTTGAATTCCGAATGGAAGATCCATGGGAAACAGTAACGTGTAACGAACTGTAAATGTAGACATAGCACATTTAATTCATATAGAGTGAGAAAACATATTGACTTAATCGATAGGGATGGGGTGAGGATGAGTATTAATATTTGATCAAGTAAGATTTATTCAGTGAACTTAATCTGTAAACCAAAATTTGTGTGAAGGAAAAAACAAAGGTTGGACTCTTATGGTTGATCAAAAATTCGAAGTGGGTTGGGCTTGAATTAGTCCATAATCAAGTTCAAGTCCAGTAAATTCAAATATAGGTCCATGTCAAAATTTGTGAAAATATCATGTCCCACTTAGAAACTACTCAGGCAATGCATTACTTCACTTTTGTAGTGTGCTCCAAAATGATAGAGTACCTTTCCTTGTTTAGAAAAAAAAAATAAAAAATAAGAAACTAAAATAGTATGTAACAATTAAATGTAGACCAAACGCTGGCATTTAAATCTCAAAATCGTGTAAAATATTTTATTAGTTAAGCTAGTTAATATTCATGAATGGTAGATCCATGATAACATTATAACTTTTATAAATAAATTGTAGAAATGAAAATATAGAGAAGTGGCACATTAAAGAAGAATGAATATGAGACAAACTGTAAAGTTAATAAGGTTCGACTTATACAAATGATAATCTTACTTTTGGGTATGGGCTTTACTTAAATAAATACGTCTACTTAATAATTAGTTAAGATAATATATACCTATACTCTAATATGGGATTTTTTTTGCATGCCTAGTGATTGCGAAATTCAAAATTTATTCAACTTGGAGTTGGATTAATTAGGTTGCAAATTGATTTTCTAAAATATACATATAGCATCAATTATAGACTTATTCATAGAATTATCCTATCTTTGATTCCTCTGAAAAGTGGGCTACTAACACCTCAAACATCAAAATGTACTCCTAACCTAATCTATAACTATAACTAAAAGGTCTAATTAAAGTCGGCATGCTAATTGATATAATTAATTAAACATGATACTCCTAGTTTAATTTATTAACTCACATATTTAATAATTCTACAGATTGTTTAGAAATTAATTCTGAATAGTGCTGCCACGTGGAACTTTACAAAAGAAGTTACTAAAATATGTAGTAGGTCACATTTTATGGGGTTCGTAACCTCATCTATGAATCTAGATATTATTTTATAAATTTGGGATTTATAAAAAAAGTTAAATTGATGGTGAAAGATAATGTAATTTTATTGAAAAAATATTTACCAACTCCATTGCTTTATGCAAGTATTATTTAAGTTCAGGCAGGTAAGGTTTCAGTAATCAATCATGAGTAAGTAAGATTCTATTATGTCATTATGGTTTATAGATGTTGGATAGTAACTAAAAGCAGTCTGTCTTTGAAGAAAATGGAAAATTTTCTGTATATGATGATGTTAGCATTTTATTAATGAAACTTTAAACTTGATCCATTTGTTGACTTATTAATCTCATTTTTTGTAATTGGCATATCAGTGCTTAGTAGAAATGGTTGAACGTTTCTCTCCATCTTAAGAGGTCAAGGGTTTAAATTTCATCTTATCCTAAAACACAAGGTATGAGATAGTTTTCTCCTGAATTTAATCTTCATTCCCCTATCATAGAAAAAAAAAAAAAAAACCTCATCTTTTGTAATTGAAAAAATAACAAATTAAGCTATTTTCAAAAGAAAAGAATTGAGATAAATCTCATTGTCATAAATGGAAGGCAATTATCCCTACAATAAGAGGAGGAAATGCCCACATAAGCTTTAATACAGGGTTGGTAAGAATTTGAATCCCTAACACCTCAATAAATGGGAAGTATCTAACCATATATGCCAAGAAGTGACATGTAATCTCAAAAATTTGTTGAAAAGATTTCTTAGATTTTTTTTTTTTTTTAAATGTTAAAAATTCTCTTACATATTCATCAAAGAATTCCCTTGAAATGTTATATAACCGTAACCTATTGACCGAAATAAATTAATCAAATACTTGCGTACATTCTTACGAACATAAAGAAAGTCCAAGTCTACCCCACATTATAAGCATAAAATTATCATATTTTTACAACAAAGACCGCTATAAATTGCCCCCCACACACACCAAATAATAATAATAATAATAAAGTTGGAAATTAAAAAACATAACAAATATTTAACTAAATCATGTAGATATTATCGGGATCAAGGTGTCTTAAAGGATGGAAGAGGACCCTCCACGACCTAAATTTCAAGGTTTTGGTGGACAGAATCTTTGGACAAATCTATGTCTTCTTCACTCTATTACGATTAATTACTTGTTAATTGATTAAATTAATCAAGTGAAAGAGTTTCTTCATATTTGGACCTATTCACAGTAATCTATCATCTAAATTTGTCCTTTAACCATAATCAATTGAATTTCCGTCTTAATCAATAGAAAACTTGCTCTTCTAATTGTGCTCTTCATGTGGTTCTTCTTTCATCGAGTGTCAGAAGAACTAGCCTCTAATACAAGAATCCAACATGCAATAATATAAAACTGTGAAGAAAAATTGCCTCTCAATAGATGAAGTGTCACCACTCATTTTTTGTTTGCTTTAAGTCAGAACTTGCATGGTTTTGTTTTTGAGTTAAAGTTAAAAAAGAGACACAGATTGTACAACGATTGAAAAAGCATATTCCTTCTGAGACTATTTAAAAACTTCAAATGGTTTTACAAAATAAGGTTTAACATTTTTAAGAGGAAAAATTATAAATATATACAAAATGAGATGACCCTTATGTTACAATATTGATTGATCTCTGAATTACTATCTCACATATTTTTATCTTGATTAACTTATATTGAGTGTTGGTCATTAGGGTCACTACAAAGAGAGATCATATTCTTATGGAGTACTTTCATTGGGACTAAACAATCAGAAGTAAGTGAAATGAAGTTGGTTAACCTCAAAGAGAAAATATTATTGATAAGTCAATCAGCTGGTTTGATTTACAAGGCACATTTTGACTAGCCTTAATCTCTCTTTTTATACTTACAATGAGAGGTTTCAAGTCATATCATAGGTAATTATCAACATATATGTGTTAAGAGAAATCTCCCTTTTGTTTATTTGAGTGAATATCGAGACTACTAATGATTGTTTAATTGATTTTTTATTTTAGTATTTGCAGTTTGATTGAAGGGCTTTGGGGAAAAAATGAACAAAAATAGTTGGATGATGATAGGTTTCCCGATATGGATCTCAGCATGGATTTGTTCTTCTCAGCACCATATCGTTGAGTCGCATTGTCATCTTATTGTGTCATGTCGTGTTGCCGTCTTGTTTTCATCACACTATCATCTCACTGTCATTCTCGACATCATCTTGTTGCCGCCTCGAAGCCGTCTCAATCGCACAAGTAAGATATGGTGTCAAAAAAGTGATATGATAATTTTTAAAATGATCATTATGATGATATTTTAAAATCGTGCACATGTTATGACTATTTTAATTTTAATCAATAATCTATGATGAGTTTTTAAACTCCTCAATTTTGAATAACTTTTTATAACGTCATTAAGACTTGAATTTTTAAACAACCATCAAATATCGATAACAGTTCTGAAAAATAATTATATTGATAACAGTTTTTAAAAATAATTACAGACAGTTAATAAGTGAAAAAATTATCATAAGTAAGTGTCATAAAACTTTTAATTTTTTTTTTTAGCGTTTTATTTTGATGTCTCCAGAGACTCCTAATTTCGTTTAGTGTATGTCTCTCTCTCTCTCTCTCTCTCAAGGGTTTGATCAACAAGAATATTTACTGATATATGGTCAAACTCCATTACGACAGGAAGATCCACCATGCCACATAAATCCAAAGAATATAAATATTAAGAAACAACTTAATGATTCTCATTAATTAATTACATGCTGAATCTAATAATCAATTTTGATTAGTGTCAAGTTTTATATTCTCTGTCCAAAAGATTTTACCTAATCCCTTAATTAAAACTAAACTTTAAACCTACTTTCAATTATTCTCTTGAGCCTTTCGTTTTCTTTCTGATTTCTTAAAGACGCACATTTATAATTTATTTTATGCGTTAATTGGCAACACGTTAGAAGACAATATCTGGGGTCAAATCTGCTTATGCGAAGACTAGTACAGAGGTGCTTTTCTCTAGCTAGACAAAAATATGGAGATCACTTTTGTAAACTCAATTATTAATTTATGAAATTCCCTTTATATGTACTTATTTGAACAGTGATATTCATTATCTTGTCTTTTGACTAAATTAATACAATCTTCATAAGATTAATTTCTAGTCTAAAACAAAATCAATAAGATCAATAGAGATCACACCGTGTCATTCACTGGGGGCCCAAATATGTTTATGTATTTGAATCAATGAGATGTTTCATTCTATCTAAATTTTTTATTTTCAAACTCTTTATGTGTAGTTAACGGTTTTTAAAATTTTTCTTTTTCACATAAACTTTTAATTGGATGGTTATGTAATGTTCTTATATTATAATAAAGGTTCAAGTCTTATTTTACTTATGAAAAATTGAATGTGGTAGTGGTAGACCTTTTATACATTGTTGGAATAATTAGCTAAACCATCCTTTAGTATCTAATTTAGATAAGTTTTGATAGACATATCACTTAATCTTGAGTTCTTGTCTTCTTGACATCTACTTTAAAAAGTTATTTTAGATTTAATTTTTTCTATAATTTGATCCATCAAAATTTTTGCATCAACTCACAATTTCTGAATTTCTTAATGACGTATGAGTCATTAGGAGTTTCTCTAATAAACGAGTTATTCATCACTACCTTAAAATAGTAATCATTAATTCTACGATAATCCAAAGATCAGATGGATTTAACATATATATATAGATATGTATATATGTATATATATATGGTCTGCAACACTACACTAGAATCCAATCTAGGGCCAATCTTAGGAAATATCTCAAGTCCAACAAATGACATTAATTCTTCATGCACTAACATCAAGGGCTTTTTTTTTTTTTGTTATTTTTTTTCCTTCTTTAAAAACTTTTCATGGCTCTGATTTCCGAAAAGCATATTTCTTAAAAGACAAAACCGTAGGTAACGCTCTTAACATTTATTTGTATGCAACTCCTTGCAAGCTTTTGTCATCAAATATTTAAGCAAACAAAATTTTGCCTCTGTATATATTCATGCTTTGGTTAAAATATACATGCACATGCGAAAAGCAAAATATGGGAACTCTACCATCCGCATAGATCACAGTCACTAGATGACAACTGTACCAATCTGGTAACTCTGATTACTTCCACCGGTACCACTGCCAACTGATCTATAGACTTGTCTTTAATCTGTCACTGTTGTCTGTATATGTAGTCTCAGAATTGATAGATATCATGTCAATATGATACAATTCTATTATTTATACATATGAAATGATTATCAATTTTATGATATTTATAATCGGTGTAATAAATTCAAAATTTGAGAAAAAAATTTATTCGAATTCGTAGTTTCAAAAGTGCATATAAATATCATAATTATATCACTAAAATGGCCTATTTTATTATTATACGATGAAATTTAAATTTAAATTATATATATTTATATTATATGACCTTTTGATATAATGAATGCGATAAGTGATAATGGATCTGTAAATCCACTGTATACTGTTTAATGACGCTTTTCTCCACTGAATTGTAGGTACGTGAGCACTTGGAACTATCTAGTGTTAAAAGCCTTTTTCTTTAGCAGCCTTTGTGCTTGGACCTACACTTTTAAGGCTCCCTCATTGCTCAATCATCAAGCCCATGACAATCAACGTCTTTTTCAGGGCTGCAAATGTGTGTATATATAAGTATTATATATATATAAGTGGTAGTTGAGTCTCTTCTTCCCCACCGAGAAGGGTAGATATAACTCATATCGTTGACCCCATAACAGACCATCTTCACATAAAAGCATCAAAGACTCCCAAGATCACCTCCCAAAAGCTCTCTCTCTCTCTCTCTCTCTCTCTCTCTATCCATCTATCTATTTCTCTATCTCAATAATGGCCACCATGAAAAGGGAAGTGAACAAGGGAGCATGGACAGCTGAGGAAGACAGAAAACTGGCTGAGGTTATTGCAATTCATGGTCCAAAAAAATGGAAGACAATTGCAGTCAAAGCAGGTACATATATATATGTTTATTTATATTAATTCGATTGTGTAGTATATAGTCATTAATATGCTAATGTTTTTTTCTCAATTTTTTTATTTTTATTTATTTTTTTCTTTTTCTTTTTGAAGGTCTAAGTAGATGTGGAAAGAGTTGTAGGTTGAGATGGCTGAATTATCTAAGACCAAACATCAAAAGAGGAAATATTTCTGATCAAGAAGAAGACTTAATTCTTAGACTCCACAAACTCCTTGGAAACAGGTATCCAGAAAATTTTTAAACTAATTTCTTTGTTGGCATATCGAGATTACTTATAAAAAAGTCATATAACTTTTTTTTTTTTTTAATAATTTATTTTTTTAATATATATTTTAAAAATTTTTGTTAGGTGGTCTTTGATCGCTGGGCGATTACCTGGTAGAACAGACAATGAAATAAAGAACTATTGGAATTCTCATTTGAGCAAGAAAATAAAGCAGAAATCTGAGAATAAACAAATTGGAGGTTCAGCAAGAGAGAAAACCATTGAGAAGAGAAGGGTAGTGGAGGAGGAGACCACCAGTGGGGAGAAGACATCGAAAGAAGAGAACAAGTCTAGTACTGGCGATGAAGAAGAAGAAGAAGAAGAAGAGTCATCAAACAATGGTATCAACTTTAATGTGGATGAATTCTTCGATTTCTCCAATGAAGATCCTCTAAACTTAGAATGGATTAACAGATTTCTTGAAACCTGAAGAGGGGTTTTTATGTAAATATAGTTTAAAAAAAAGTAGTGTAAAACTCTTTTATTTTTTCCTCTAATTTCTATATAAAACAAAACCTTCTTGACAAGGTTTTGTGAAAATTCATGATGAATTTCTTGTCTACTTGTCTATGCATGAACCTGGGCATTCCACATGATGTATAGTTGCTGTCAGGTTCTCACTCATGGGTTAAAATTGTAAAAGCAGTTCTCCATGATTGATGCCTTGTCATTTGTCATCTGAATATTTTCATGGCCATTAGAGCAACAACGTTTGTCACCATCTTGGCCAAAGTGGAATAAACTATAGAATACGTAAACATTATTTATCATGTGAGAGGCATCAAGTGATTATTATAGATTTATATGGTTTTAGAATTCATCCGATGTCATAATTTTAGTTAAAGATGCATAAAGTATAAAATAATTATGAGTAGATCTGGATAATTTCAATATTCATTAAACACCTCGTTGGATGTGAAAACACCATTTTTGTTTATTTATACTCTAGTGAAACTTCACAAAGGATTCATAAAATTGAACCAAACACAAATGACAGATAGGAAAGCAATATTAATTATATTACAATGTTTGTCACCAATGAGAGACAGTTATCATTTGTCATCTGAATTTTCATGGCTATTAGTGCGACAATGGTCGTCACCATCTTGGCCAAAGTCGAATAAAAAGACAGAATGGGTAAATATTATTTACCGTGAGAGGTATCAAGTAATTATTATAGATTTAAATGGTTTTAAAATTTATATGAATCATGATTTTAGTTAAAGATGTATAAAGATAATGATTAGAAGTAGATCTGGATAATTTCAATATTCATTAAACACCTCTCGTTGGATGTGGTAACGCCATTTTTGTT
Organism: Nephelium lappaceum; assembly: GCA_021234005.1. Lineage (NCBI taxonomy): Eukaryota > Viridiplantae > Streptophyta > Magnoliopsida > Sapindales > Sapindaceae > Nephelium > Nephelium lappaceum. The sequence goes on along the minus strand of CM037997.1, from coordinate 1,968,334 downwards.
TATTTATATTTTAGTGAAACTTCTGAAAGGATTCATAAAATCGAACCAAACACAAATGAGAGATAGGAAAGGAATATTAATTATGGATAGTAACACAAGGCATGGAAATGAAGAGGGGCAGAAGAGAACCAGAAACCAGAGAGGCATTTATACACTTGAAAAGTTTGGACTCTAGTCTCCAAATGGTAATGGAGATTCTTTGGTGGTGTAAAAGATTGCAGGAACAAAAGTAATAAATCAAAGTGAAATAAAGGGTGTGTCTGCATTATTGAAGACAGAAGATCAATCTTGTTAACATGATGAGACAAAAGCCCATAAGTGAATTACAAACTTGCAACTTGGACTTTCTGCTTGAAAGAATTTTTTGCCCCACCAAATATTGTTAAGTATCACATTTTACCTATCAAAAAGGAAGGATTTTCTTCTTATTTTAAACATAAAGATACCTCACATGTGCTTGGTAGACCCCAGTCAATGCTAAAAGCAAAACATGGATATGCAATCTTAAATCGTTTTGTTCTTCTTTTCACTTTTAAACCAAAAGATTTTGCAACGTTTATCCTTTTTGTATTTGTATAAAGGCAAACTTATCACTTATAAATACTGTTGTATCAACTACACATTAATCTCATGGCATATAGAAACTTGGAGGAGTTCCTGTAATTACGCTTTTTTTTTTTGTCTCTAACTTGCAATATGTTAGTATTCAGCAGTACTCAATACATGACAAATCGTACTAATCATTTTAAAAACGTTTTTTCTAATCAACGATGAAATTGAAAGGGAAACGAATTTTATAGAAAAGGAAATTAGAAATGAAAACCTAATTCCTCAAATGGGAGGAAGAATCAAATCTGCGAGAAAGAATCAAATCCGGGACTCCGATGTCTCACCTTAACCTAATTAAGCTTGATTTCTTGAACCTTAACCCCCAGACATACAAATTATTTCTTTGAGGGCCATGGATTTCATTGATGGTAGGACAGGCAAATTCTAGGATATAATATTTGTGTCTTTAGGGGTCTAGTATCCCATTTCTTTTGCATGCTAGAGGTCCATGGTTGCTATAATATATAACTTTAGAATCTAGCACCAAAAGATAATGTAGAGATATGGCATTGGAATGGTGACAAACATGTAATAATGAGTCAACAATGATCAAGAGAAAGAGCATTTTAAAGCCTTCGGCAGAGAGTGAGTCATGCCTGGCAGATTCCAGTAAAAGAATATTAGTTCATCTTACATGAAATTAGGTCCTAACTCAGGCTCCAGAAAGGCAAGTACAGCCTGCACATCTTTATAATTTCTTACAGAAGTGAACTGGAATTCAACTCCTTGACACCATTTTGCTTCACATATACTGACAGATTCTCAAGAATAAAGCTATTCTTACAAGAATGAATATATACATTTATATATACACCTCGAAATCAGATGGGCAGAAAATTAGTACAACTCTCAGAGACTATATCTTGAAACCTATTAATATCAGAGATTCTTTCAATAACTATATGTACTAACATTAAATCAATGTACATAGTACTTGTAAACATAAAAACTCCTTATGATCTGCTCAACAAACACCTGTTTAAGTCATTTATTTCCGCACGGTAAGGAACTAAATGCATACACACGTTGTGATTCAGCTCATATGGGAATTTTGGATTTTAATGTTCACACCAAACAAGAAACCGAAAAGAGAAGGGGCTATGTTTCACTTAATAACAACTAGAACTAATGGCTTTAACAGTCAAATCAGCAAGGCATCTGATCACAACCCAATAAACATAGCTGTCTTTAGATTTGCACTTAAATTTGGTTGGAAGAAAGTTTATTGAAAAGCAGTGTAAAAACTCTCACTCAGCTATTTTACTTCTACAAAAGCAAATATGCAATCATTATCAACTTTTGAAAAGGAGTGACATCATAATTCGCAGAGTTAACTTCTTAGATAACCATTGAGTCGATGACTATTTGGAATTTTTGTCCAAGGGGGACGCACTAGGTCACGTTCCAAATAGATGGCAAGCACTGAGGTCTATAATTGCAAAAGGGAATAAGAGGTACAGTATGCATCACAAAAATAATTTAACTTTATATCTAAATGTTTTATACAGTAGAAAGTTAACAAAAGTGGGTTGAGATATGCAGCATTTTCTTGAACTAAGTGAACCATTACAAGTCTTGTTGACTCAAATCATGCAAAGGTTAATATATATGGGGCACGTCACATCACTCTGAATGTAGTAATTACAATGGAATAATTGAAATTATGGAGAAAGCAAAAATAAAACACAGAAATAGGTAGCAATAGCATCTGTACTTTTTGTGTCCACTCAGTCTCCCCTATCAGAACCTTCAGTCTACCATCGAATGATATTTACCAACTTGTATAGAAGTGAAAGCTTGAGAGTTAAGCTGCAGAAGCAGCAATGGTAAAGATCAGTACTGGAAAATGGAAGGACCGAAAGAGCATGAAAACTAGGAGAAAACAGGCTTCTTAAATAATGAATTTTCTTCACCCATAAGAAAACTTGAGTTCAGATAATGAGATGATCTCCGCCAGTAAGTTCATGTACTTACGAGTATGATATGAACAGTTTTATATCAGCAAACGAACCACCGAAAATTAGCCCCATGCCATGGAACAAGCATAGTTAACAACTAACTTACCATCGAAACCAAAATTCTGCAAAGCCAACGAAGTTGTAGATAAGTGACGAATAAATATAAGACATCATAAATACAATTCTACAGACATAACAAAACATTCAATATCTAAACTGAGGCTAACGGGAATATTTCAATAAGTGAACAATGCTTTGTAATATGAATACATCCACAGAGGCAGCAAGAGTTTTGTGTCTATTTTGCGCATCAGGGAAACTTAGGAAACATTTATCAAAACCACACAAAATCCATTCTATGTGACAATGTTAAGCCCAATAAAGCATCTTCTAACACCCAACTAACCTTTGCAAACATACTTAGATGCATATGGTCAACTAACACAACCAATGACAAAAAATATACAAAATTTATAAATGATTCATACAGTATACAAGAGAATAAGATGGAGTATACTATTCTTATGCAATGTGTACACAAGCTCAATTTATGGGCCCGTTCACCATGATATTTGCTAAAAGAAGCATTATATGAGAATCATGGCACATTCAGAAGTGTCCGTCCTTCTATTTAAATGTCAAATCAACACAAAAATAGATCGCTTAAGGATGTAATAGACTTCAATATAAGGCTTTTCTGAATATAAAAGTAAGAAAATCAAAGCCAGAAAAAAGAAAAAAGCGTTTTTTTTTTTTGGCTATAAAAAACAAATAACACATGGCTCAATCATTACTCAGTCTCAAACTGCAACTTTTAAACCAATCAAAACATACACAATATATTTACCAACTCTTTATTAGTCCATATGGAAGAAATCATCTTAAGATAAAAACATAAAAAACAAGTACATACTAAATTCAATGAATTCTTTGGATTATCGGAAGCATCTACTACCACCCAATTTAAGAACAGGAAAAACAAGTTATCAAGAAAATAAATATAGTCAAGTGAAACTTACATTGTATAGATCTATTACTAATTCATCAGGGTTTGGCGAGAATGCACTGTTGACATAAACAAACTACAATACAATAGAAAAGAGTTTAATACTCTGAGATTCATATATTATCTTAGATTTGGATAACAATAAAAACAAAATACCAATGTCTCCCGGCCAAGATGTCGGCAAAGGAAGTCAATCACTTTTGCAAACTTGTCTGTCCCGGATATCTGCCCAAAAGCGTTTAGCATATGAGCACCACCATTTCAATAATAACACAAAAATCAAGACATGGCAAAAATCTGTCTTCTACATGAAAAACAAGCAAGATAATTTTTATTTGAACAAAGAAATTTTTAACCTCAGATTACATTACTTTTCTTAAAGCATAGTATAAAGCAACTTGTCTCTTTAATCAACTTCATTGATCATTACTTAATTTTCGTCATTAAGTCCTAACAGCACCTAAATATCATACTAAAACTAGAAAATGTTAACCCGTGAGCTTTCCATGTAGACTATATCAAAGCTGCAAGTGGTGTATTTGAAAACCAATAATCATCTAGTATTTTGTGACTTAGACATGCCATAACTCTCATCTAGTATCTCATGAACAAATGAGCTAGTCTAAAGAGACATTTCAAGTGAAGTACATCAACACATGTCAAAACCAGATATCGTAATGTATGAGACTGTGAGCATACAGAACAAACGCCAAAATATATCCAATCTGCATTTTCACCATAACGAATTGCGATTTCAAACCCCAAAACCAAACCATTCAAAACTAAGTACAAATATCCAATCTTTTTCACTCCATCAAAGATCAAACAAAAAACAAATTAACAGCAAACTTATCATTACAACTACAATTGATACGTTCAATCCATAACTCCCCAACAATCAAACAATTATTCAAAACAAAGGAAAAAAAAATTGATGTTGACCAAACTTTCACACACCGAAACTATAATGGGGCATCAAAAATTTCATCTTTTAGCAACACACTCTACTTTCAAGAACTCAGATACAGAAATCCATCACAAACAAGACCCACCAAGCTTTTCAACAATCATCCACAAAAACTCCATCAAAACCAAAAATTTCACAAATTGCCCTTCAAAGACAAAACTTTCACAATCTGACCAAAACATAGACACATAGAATCAAAGATCAAAGACAGCACCTTGAACTTAGCTTGTTTGAGTATAGGAGCACCACCAGTGGCTCTAAAATGAACAACAACTGCATCAAAGATTGAAAATACAAACAGTTGATCAACAAAAGCATGAAAACATCAATTAGTGTAAAAATCAACTAAATTTGATCAATAAAAATAATAAATAAGCAAAAAATGCGAGTGGGGTTCTGATGGGGGTGATAAAAGGACTCACCCTTTCGAGCAGAACTCGGTGACTCAGTCGCCATCTTTGCTTTTTTTTTTTGTTTTGGAAGCAGGGACTGAGTTGAAAACGAGTTTTAGTTTTATTTTTTTGAAGAAAATGATGAGAAGAATGATATTGGCAAGTCAGATTTTGATAGTTCCACTTTTTCTTTTTAATATTTTTTTGAATTTGGGTTTTTTCTTCGGCTTTTTTGTTTTGAGAAACTATTTTGGGTTTTTGAAGTTGTAAAATAAGTGAAGTCAAAATTTGTTATAAATTCTTTTTTTTTTTTGAGAAAAATAAAAAATATATATTATAAAATTAGGATAAGTACAATAATTATATATAATGAGAAATATTATTTATATATATTTTTAATTTTAATAAGCCTTATACAAATTTTTATACGGTAATATTTTAATTATTGTTTTAATATAATTATAAGGTACTTGAAGATTTATTAATTAATACCAATGGCCTAAAAGTTTGTTGGATTTGTCAAGATTAAATCCTATACAAGTGGTCTAGAAATCAATTTTTTATAATACAGAGAGAAAACTTTAATATACTTTTGTAAACAGGTTTGATTGAACTTGATCGGATGTGAAAGTGTATTAATAATTTAAGCTATGACATATATATATATATTAATTGAATTAGTTATATAAATAGTAAAGAAAACCGTGTTTTAAAACTATTATGTTTAACAGATTTTCTTTATTTTTAATTTATTTTATATACTTTTCTTTAAAAAAATATTTATTGATAAAAAAAAAAACCTTGAAGTTTCTCTTTACATCTTGAAATTACATAAACTTCAATCATTAATTAAATATAACAATATATTTTTAGGTACTGGTACGTATTTATATATAAATAAAGTATGATTTTTAATTTTTAATAAATTCTTTATGTTAACTCTCATTATAATAAATAAATCAAAGGATAATATAACATATTTTTATCAACAATAGTCAAATTTCATCTAATAATTGAGATTTAACATTCAAATAATAATTATAATATATTCTTATTAATATATATAATAATTATTATAATAAATTTATTATCTAAATTTATTGGAAGTTAGCACGAAATCTTCGTAATGACTTATGATTATGATCTAACTCTTGATGCAAGTTAGATTATTATATATCAATTAATACTAATCAATGATCAATGATACATTTAAGTAACATTATCATCAACATTTTTAATATACATATATTTGGAATCATTGTCCTTGTACATTAATAATAACCCATTCTTTTGAAATCTAATGTTTGTTTAATTCAAAAGGTTAATCCTTTTAATTAAATAAAGAAATGCACTTTTAAAATCAAATTAATTAAAGCAGTTAAAGATGTTCCATTTGCGTTTTTAAATTACTAATGGAGTATTGGAATTAATTATTCTCTCATTAGACTCTACCATTAGAGTTGTAGTCTATAGGTATGGTCTTCCTTATTAAAATATCACTTTATTAAATTATTTATTAATTTATCATCCAAAATTCAAAATACATTAGACTCAGTTTAACATTAGTATCTTCCATGTCCAACCGCTTACTTTTGTTTGATCTTAAATTTGTGAAATCAATATTGAATTATACGACAATTAAATAAAGTTTAGTGTTGATCAATAGCAAATGTCCAAATGATTATACTATTATGAAGATTTAATACTCTAAGCAAAGTGATAAGTATCATCTTAGAGTTTGAATTTTATCTTTATTTATTAAATTGTAAAGTACGAACATATTCATCCATGTTATTATATTCTAAACCGTACTTCTAATAATAGATCTTATTAAATTCTAATAAATAAACATAGAGATTATTGGGCCATCAAGAAACTTAATTTTTAAAAAAACATAGTGATTATTGGGCCATCAAGAAACTTAATTTTAAAAAAAGCATAGAGATTATTGGGCCATCAAGAAACTTAATTTTGATCTAAAAAAAAAAAAAAGAGATGCAAAGGAAACTTCAATTGGATGAATGGGAGGAAATTCATATTGAAGCATATGAGAAAGTGAAGGATCTACATAGAGAGGAGCAAGCTCTACCACGACAAGGCCATTCAAACGAGAGATTTCAAATTACGTATACAAGTTTTATTCTACAACAGATCCAATCCAATAATTTAAACAAAACAAATTTAAGTATAGATAGAACATGAAAAGGAATATGTGATTGTGTATATGAAGTTAAGAACTGTTATTTTCATTAGCATCTAATCTTCTTGGTGGTAACTTTGTATGTTATCAATCATATATCATCACTTAGAAAATTTGATTGACTGATTGAAGTAAAAACCTTAAATGCCAAAACTAGAATATGCTTAGAAATAAGCACCGCATATGAGCATATTTAAAGTGTACAATTATTAGATCTTCAAAGGTCCACATATTAATTAAAATATCATTTATATAATATATTATATGTTTTTGTCCATGTAGTCCACATCTAAACGTAAATGATAATTAAATGCATATAGCTTTCAAAATAAAGACTTTTTTTCTTTCTTTCTTTCCTTTTCCATCTTTATTAATTCTTATTGGGATGACGTAACATTTCACAAATGAAATAAAGTGACCAAGTTAAGTGTCATAATATTGATTTCTATTTCTATTTGTATTCTTGTCAAGCAAAGACAGCTTAAATCGATGCGATTAAAAAGATGTACCTATGAGTAACAAAAAGGTGTACCTATAAATAACAACAAGATTTAGGAAGTGTTTTTCTTATGCCCTTAAAACAATTTTATAATATTAAAGTAAGAATACGTTTAGTATAACTTTTAAACAAAATTTTTTAAAAAAGGATTTAAAATGAAAATCATGAGTTAAGAAAACAATTTAATGAAGTATGTTAAAAATTATATTTAAAAACTAAAAGTAATGTAAATATATTTGATATTATTTTTTAAAATGAATAAAAACATTATTTGGAGAAAAAGTTTGTGTTTTACTCTAGAAGTCTGTTTTAAAATTAACGAAAAGTACTAATTATTATTCTCAATTTTTACTTGAAATTTATAAACATTATTTATTATTTTCAAAAGTAGCTTTTCAAAAACATTTAAACAAACAATATCAGACTCTTTAAAACAAAAGAATATAAATATAAATATATATATCTATATGAATGCAATCAACAAAGTTTTTTTCTTTTAATGAAAAGCAATTTGGATTCAATAAAAAAAAAAAAAAGAGGAACTTTTGGGTGATACGACCCATTATTACATCAAAATTCTTCCAGTTTTAGTCTTTTAGATTTACTTTCATTAAAAAAAAAAAAAAAAAGTTGAATCAAGGGGCTCTTAATCATGATTCCCAATTTATCATGAAAGGACCATTTTCCATTCTATTTTAGATGATAAATATGGTAATAAAAACAAATATAGCATGGTATTTTCATTTTTTAAAGAAAATATTTGATATTTTCTTAATTACATATGAGATCTTCATTAAATTAAAGAAACCATAATGATTATTTATGAATCTAATCGCATTAGTTTCATACACTCTCACTTTGATTTTTTTTTTTTTTTTAAATGATACAGTCTCACTGTGATATCTCTATAAAAAATATATTGTATAATTACCAACCAAACAAGCAACCAATTAAAAAAGAAATTAAAATAATAGAAAAATTTAGAGAATTGACTCATTGACTTCAAAAAACAAGTCCCCGTTGATTTGATTTGAGTGCTGAGGTTGGCACTGACAAAACTTGTTTAAACATCCTTTTTTATTTAAAATGTTCATTTTACAAAACTGTTCTTGTTGTGAAAAACATTAAATAAGTTAAATTTCAAATTTTTATTATCAGCATGTTCTAATTTTTAAATTGGTCATAGAAGGTCTCTTTATATATAAATTTTATTCGAGTATTTTAATTACTCAAAAATGACCTTTTGTAAAAGTAACTTACTATTTTCACCTACCCTTGATAGTTTTTCAAATTTAAACTATATGCAACACTAAGAAGACTAAACTTTTATTTGTAGTTTTTATTAAAATTATAGTATATATATATATATATCGCTTTTTTAAAGTAAATTCACCACATGTGGATCACTTCAGATTGATTGAGTGATAAAGTGATGTTTGGCATTCTATTGGGTGCTGCTTACAATAAATTCTTGCACCTCAAATTTGAATGGTGGATGTAACAATCAATCTGAGTGTATACAAATTCTCTAATGACAATAGCAGCACCACTTTGATTTTACTATATTGTCAAAATCACTCGATTTAAAAATTTGAACTATTTGGAAACTGACTTAACAACAATATTTAAACGTTCTTACACTTTATATTAACGAGATTGCCATGTGGATTAAATTCGAATATTTACGTATAACTGATTCAAATATAATCTCATGCGGATTCAAACCCACGTATATATCTACTAAATTAAGTTTTATTTGATACGTTCAAATTGGTACTATGTTAGTACTCTAATACGCCCTTTACTATGTGCAAAGCCCTCGAACTTGCAGTGTCTCAACTTTACATTTAAACATATGACAAATTTAACTGTAGTCACTTTAGAAACACTCCAAAAAATATTAGTTTCAATATCATATTTAGTTCACCAATAAGATTTAAACTGATAAGAAACAACTCAACGGTATTCTGAAAGCTATTTAACATGTCTTGCTGTACAGGACAAATTCTAGAGATACTGAAAGAGGGAGAAAAAGATGGAGAATTATTCTTCACTGCATTTAGATTTTTCCAATCTTGAAAGGCAGCTCTAAGCTAACTATTCACACACATTATAGTCTAATAAAACAACCTTAATTTTTACATTGTTCTTATTTACGTAGACATGCTTGTTGTTTTGCTCATACTCAAAGTCAGCTTAGATTTATGAGGTACATGATTTGTGCTACACTACATGTTACTTAGTCTCAAAACCATCTGAACTCGGACCCGATTATCGAATCCACAAAAGAGAAATCCGAATCCTGAAGCTTGTCCTGATGATCAGAATTCGGATATGAAAAGCTTCTATCAGTTGTGTTAGTACTACTTGTACTGTTATCTCCTCCTTCTGTATCAAAATTTGCTAACTCTGCAAAATCGGTGTTGAGGAATTTTGACAGGAATTTCTCATCCATGTCGAAATCTATCATGAAATCAGACGTATGATTCTCCCCGAGATCGAATTCCGGAAATGAACCAAGCCCCTTGATCACATTATCCTCATCATTCACTGCTGAGTCATTAACCACTTTTGGATCAGGCTGTGCCATTACTTGCTTGGCGTCAGGATTTTGTACTTGACATTTTTGTGGTTCCGGGGTAGTAATTATCACTTTGGTACACTTTGTGGCCTTTGTCCGAATTGGCTGGAAATCTGAATAAGGTCTAGGAGAACTTGTTGTGGATTTTTCGGGTATGAAATTTGGCCTTTTCGGATTTTTGTTAGGTGGTTTTCGACTAATCGGAGAGGGGCTTTGATGTTGATCCTGCAATTTCTTTCCAATGTTGGTGTTCCAGTAGTTCTTGATTTCATTGTCTGTTCGCCCTGGAAGCCTCCCAGCAATCAAAGACCACCTACAATAATATCATGTAGACATATAGATTAAGATATAAAGTACATACAAACAAAACAATTAAAATCTTTACAATCTTCCTAGTAAAATTGGCTGTGATACCATCAAAATTTAGCTCTAACATACGTGAAATGAAATTTAAACCTGTTTCCCAGGAGCTTGTGGAGTCTGATGATGAGTTCTTCTTCATCATGACTAATGTTTCCTCTCTTAATATCAGGTCTTAGATAATTTAGCCACCTAAGTCTGCAACTTTTTCCACATCTTTTAAGACCTGCAAAGATACATATGGTGACCATATATAAATATCAATATATGTATCATAAATAGTTTACAAAGACGAAAACATAACCCAAAAAAGAATTAATATTGTTTATATTAAAAGTATAAAACTCACCGGCTCTTTTTGGTAGATTTCTCCATTTTCCTTCACCATGGATCTTAATGTAATCTGTCAATATTTTGTCTTCTGTAGCTGTCCATGCTCCTCTGTTCAAGCCTACCTTTGCACAACAAGGACTTCTACCCATTGATGTTTTTTTTTTTTTTTGGTAGAATCAGACTAGTGGAGAGTCCTGATTCTGTTTCTGAAACCACAATTCTCTTTCTCCTCTCTCTCTCTCTCTGTGTGTGAGTGTGGTTCGGTGGATGTACTGACTTCCCAGGAGTGTGGGCTGCTGAGAAAGTGAGCAGGGGAAGAGACAAGTCTTCTGCGGTCTCTTGGCATGTTCATATCAGAGACATATATATATATATATATATATATGTATGTATGTATATACACTGTCAAGCAAGAAGTTCTCATATGGTCCACATGCATTTAATCATTGCAAAAACATATTGATTCAAAAGTATTGAAAAAATAAATAAATAAATTAAGAAACAACAGACGTCTGAAAAGGGTTGTGGTTGCATGTGCCGCTGGGGACCATCCTTTTGCCTGATAGTTTCTAGTAACCTGGTTAAAAATTAACAGCCTTCAGGTATAATTTTATTAATTTAAATTAAGAAAATATATTTAGAAGTTGGAATTTTAATATTGATCTGAACTTAATATTTTCAACTATTAAATATATCCAATAGAACAATGTTATTAAATTCTGAGTTCTTCAACTAGCAAATGTATCCAACAAAATAACGTTATTAGTTCTCTATTTTTTTTTTTACTAAATTTTTAATAATATATTGACATATCAACATAAAAAATAATGGATGACTAAAATTATTATACATTTTTTTTCTCTTTTTTACATCACTCGAACTTAAACTTATCTCATATAAAAGTTAACATCATATTAATATTGATAGAGAATCATTGTTTTAGAATTTTAATATTTATCTTAACGTCATATTTTTAACTATTAAATGTATCCAATGGAACAACGCTATTAAATTCTGATTCCATAGGAGTTCTTCAACTATTAAATGTATTCAACAAAACAACATTATTAAATTATGACTTCATAACAATTCTTTAATCGAATGAAACAGATTATATATAAATGTATATATATATATATATATAAATCATGTAGGTCGTCCCATAATGTAGGAAAGAGAACAGCCTACATGACTTTATATATATATATATGTATGTATGTATATATATGAGACAGAGTTTGAGAGTTAGATGAATAAAAATTTGGAACGTCCATAATATAGGAAAGAGAACGACCTACATGACTTTTTTTTGTGCAACTTGTGTAATGACAATGATATGTAGCTAGCTCCTTAACACCTTTCACCAATATTATAAAATTCAATATCATAAATTCATTCACCTGCCCTTCTTTATTTCTACTCCATGGCTGCTGTCTATCAAGCTAACTTTCTCCCATGAGCTTGAAAGTTGGTTGAAAATGGAAGTACCTTCAAAAATTTGACAGCAATAAAACTTTCCAAGATTTGGTAAGCCCACGGCTGTACTAAAACTTTAATTTTTATAGCTAGAATTCCTGATTGAAGCTACAAGATGCACCCCTATTTGATAAAGTTTAATTCTTCAATCACATGGGAGACGTTGGATCTATTAGGCCACTGTTGTTTCTTGTCTTTGGCTTGGTTGATGGACGGAATTTGCTATCATGTTGCCTAAGACTCTTCCAATTTTTGGCCAGTAAAATTATGTCACTTCATGAAAGATTTGTATTGTTTAGTTATTATCGTTTTTTACTCTTTCGATTATTGTTTTTTTTTTTTTTTTGAAGATTTCAATTATTGTTTTTTCATTGTACAAATGTTCAACGTGCTTCTCAAAAATCAGAGTACTATAACTAATTTTATAACCCTACAAAAACATTATTATTATTATTATTATTATTATTATTATTATTGATTATTGAGATTGACCTAGGGGAGTATCGGGACCAATCAAGATGGGACACTAGTGATACAGTTCAGGAAACTGTTCCCATACGAAAAGGATCAATCCACACGAACGTTAGGGAGTGGCTCACACAAAAGTGGGGGTTCTACCCATACAAATTGATGGGGGTATGCTTTTATTAGGTGTAGAATTCATATCATAAGGCATGTGGACTGTGACATTAATCGTCGACACTAACAACCAGCTACTCAAAAACATAATTATTATTACTACTTATCTGCATCCTCTTATAACCTGAGTTTTTCCTATTTTTTTTTAAACAATTGTTGATAAGTAAAAGTAAAATATAATTAAATCTTAACCGTTCATTGATTATAAACTTGTAATGCTTATGTGTCATGTGATTAAATAAAATTTAAGAACAAATTTAAATTAACAAGATCCAAATTCTGTTAATATTCATCTGAATGTATATTTACTTCTATAATTGAAGGTTATATATTTACTCTTGTAATACAATAAAAACTTAATTTTCTCACAATATCCATAATAAAATTTGAAGTATTATCTAAATTTGGAACTAAAGCTGTAAACCGTTCAATGGAGAGTAAATATACTTACTGAGAGGTTATTCCAATAACATGAAATGGACAAAAGTTCGAGAAACTAGCTGTAGCTGACAAAGAAAGGTTAAAGGTTACAAAGCATCACGTGCAGTACTTGTAATTTATAATAGTTCTTGTGTCCAAATTCTCATCTGTTGCTACATGTTTTCAAAAAGCAACTTCTGTTAATAATGCATGCCTGATGTCATGATCTTCATAAAAGGTCAGAGGAGAAAATATATTAAAATGAACGTGAAATAATTGCATTCAGACTGACTCACGTTTTGCTTATTTATGCACGGATTCGTCCAGTTAGAGAATGACAACGATGGTCCCGATCGAAGAGATTTTTAATAAATTGTGTAAAACGATTAAAACGTAATTTTTGGGGGAGTTTGCAGTAATTTTATGAATATGTTTTTATTTGTTTGAAAAATTTCAAACAAATGGAATCTCTCTCTATTTTGTAGTCAAGTGTGAAGGGAAATCGAAAATAGATGCAGTGATATTTACTGTCAAAGGAATCTAATGATAATTTTGACAACTGATTCAAAAAATAAGAAATGCTAAGTTTATGAATTTCAGAAGAAAATCGTGGCAAAATTTAGAATCAGTACAATTCATTTATATTATAATTAGTCAAAACTTAGACAAGATTAATAAAAAATTCTCTCTACAAAAATTAAGTAGATTTTACTGTCACTTTTTATCTCTACAATGTTCTACTTTGAGTGGATTTGTATAATTGTTAATATGATTAATTAATTAGTATCATTTTGAATTAATAATTGGATTGTACTAAAAAAATTAATAATATTAAGCAAACTAATTTTTCAATCGATGATTCAATTCAATTAATTAAATTATGTCGAAATCAATCCAAATATAAAGATTTTGCTTTGCTTTGGCTTTTTAGGATTTGGAGATACATATCACAAACGACACATTTTGTGTGTTCAAATATGTGCTTGATGTTTCTCATACTAAGACCACGAGATTGATAGATATAATTCAATCACATGTGCCTGAATTAATCACTCAACATGTTCATCTACAAAATTGTGGATTTTGGTACCATCAAATAAATTGAAATCATTTGATTTTTTTTTTTTAATTTTTTTAATTCAATGTCAATGGGATCAAAAGTTTATCAATATGCATTCATAATTGGATTGTACTAGAAAAATTAACAATATCAAGCAAACTAATTTTTCAATCAACGATTCGATTTAATTCATCGCAATCATATCGAAATCGATCCAAGTACAAAGATTTTGCTTTAATTTTTCAGAATTTGGTGGGTATCACGCCATAAACGGCACAATACGTGGTTGATGTTTCTTATACTAAAGACCATTATGTTGATATGTATAATTCAGTCACATGTGTCCAAATTAATCAATTAACATATAATTGTGAATTCTGGTTCCATCAAGTTAATTGAAATCACTTGATTTTTTTTTTTTTAATTTAATATCAATAGGATTAGAAATTTATCAAAATCTGTCGAGATCCATTACTATATATGCAATTCAAATATTTACTATCATAACATCTTATATATCTACTCTTGTAAAATCAGGAAAAAAGTTACTCATATATTGGTAAATACTCATAATAAGACTTACATCATCTGCTATAAACGTAAAAGAGGAAATATACATATCAGTTAGTTAAAAGTTAAGGGTTGAATTGTTCTACTTAAAGTACTTTAGGAATTACAGTAATTCTAACAAGCTAGCTGCTTCCATAGCATGTATAAACACAACACATGTGGATGTTTCCTCCTACTTATCAATGTTTTGTTGAAAGGTTGAAGGGTTTTTTTTTTTTTTCTTTTTCTTTTTCTTTTTTTTTTTTTTGGAAAAAGAAAGGTTGAAGGTTTATTTACAAATGACAAGACAAATTTCACATCTACATGCATTTGATGTCCTTGTTTATGTGAAACAAAATATAAATAAAATGATAGTTATGTAAAACTCAAAAAATTATATATCCCCTCGAGCTCCTCTCCATGAATAACTTCAAATCATAGACACCATACTTAATCGTTACATGCACATGTTATCAACTGAATCAATAGGTTTTATATTCCAGTAAATATGTGGACCTAAAAAATTACTATAATTTATTCACATGCCTGCATAGACTACCTAACATATTAAAAAGTGTGGCGGCTGCTACCATTCAAGATTCAACCAAAATGGACAAGGCCCCATAAATTTGTGGTTAACAATACTCAATCTTTTAAGTTATATATCAATATTGTAGGGTCCAATTTAGAAGTGATTGGAGAGATGGGTTATGCTTGTAGCGGTGAAGTCATGTTTTCTCGTAGTGAATGGCGTTATTAAGTATGTGTATATTTAAATTTGACATTGGATGGATTAGAAATTTCTTGGAATTTATTGAAATAAATGCTATATGTACGATTTAGATGTCTATTCACATTACGTAGGAATCAAGCTATATTACTATAACATAGAAGAATATTCATCTACGACTGTAGTGAGTGAATTTTACAGCATGTTGACTTTGAACGGGCCTCATTGATCAACTTTCTTGGAATCTAGCAACTTATGTCCTGCACAAATCAAATAAAAAGAACGCGGGTGTTCTTGACACTGGTGGGGTGCCGGCCGAAGACACTCCGACACTCAAATTAGTAAACTGATCATAATGTACTAAAATGCAGTAATTGTAAAGCACCATCAGACTGGAGGGAGTGTATTGAAAAAAGGATAGGACGGAAGATTATCGAAGTCTTGACCGTCTTGACCTGAAGACTAGACAAAACAAGAATACTGAGATACTGAGTATCAGTGGCCAAACCTCGTATAATAGAATAGTGCAAGTAGACCATGAATAGTACACCAGGTAAGTTATCAGGAAAGAGAGATCGGTCACAATGGACACAATTAAATACCAAATCTTTCATAGCCAGAACCTTTTCTAGATATGCACCTTCATTCCATCAGACTTAATCTATCACAGAGGAACACTAAATCTAAAGTAGAAAAAATGAAGATATAAGAGAAGAAAATGAGAAAACCTCAAATGACTTACAAGAAATGAGCAAGTGAGGTGGGATGAATTTTGGCTTCAAATGAAACCTCTATCTATAGGTGAAAAAGGTGTCATGGGTACTTATTATGGAATGAATGCAATGTCCGTTACAAAATAAATACTATAGTTAATGATATGTCAGTTACAGAATGAATACTATAGTTAATGATATGTCGATTACAGAGTTAATGTAACTTTCCGTTACAATTAATTTAAATCTTATTCCTTAAGAGTAATCAATTCCCATTTAAGGAAACAAACCTTGTTTGGTCTAGATCAACCAAGTTGCTGGGCTATCCTCTTGTAACATGCATTGGGCCATTAACCTGGATTGTTCAGCATACTGGGCTAATTTATCAAAACAAGATTTAGGCTTTCATTTTGGACCGGGGAATTTTTTACCACTACAACGACTGTTACTATTGCCATGAGAGAAGTATCCCCACACATGCTGATTAACAAACAAGGTATACATAACTTGTAAGTTGAACCTAAACCACACTGCTAGCAGCATATATTACTAGACCAAGAATAGATAAACTTTATTTGTTAATTACTTTTAATTATTACACTTAAATTGGAGTTTAGGGAGACATGACTCAACCCACAATCTTATGTATGGTGTAAATGTGAGGAGCATACCATTAGATTAAACTCTATTCTCACCTTATTTATTAATTAGTGAGCTCAAAATTTCTTTCTAATTTCTTTTTAACTCGTTTACCCTAGTTGGCCTATAGTTGGCTTGCACTTAACTAAATTGTGTTCCCAAAATGTACATTAATTAATTTCTTACTGTTTGGTTGTGAATCGATGGACTTTTGAGGCATGATAGTGATAGTGTTGGATGGCATTGCACTCCCTTATTGTTCATTTTGTGAGAGTGGGTTTACAATAAATTCCGTGCTATTTCTCTCTCGAAAAAAAAAAAAAGAAATCCATGCTATTTGTAGACTTTAATATAATATGTGGTTATTAAACCGAAAAATGGATGGTTCACTAATAATAAAAGCTGAATGTAAATTCAGTTATATATATATATATATATAATAAATTTGATGTTTTATAGGAGAAATATGATTTGAACTTAACTATAACCTTATAATTTTGACATGAGAAGTATGTTACTAGATTAACCTCATTTTGTTATATATATATATATATATATATATTAAATTTGATGTTTTATAGGAGCAATATGGTTTGAACTTAACTATAAGCTTATAATTTTGACACGAGAAGTGTATTACTAGAATGACCTCATTTTGTTGTATATGTGTGTATATATATACATATTGTGTGTGTGAATTTTATAGGAGATGGTCATATAATTGATGGAAACGATTAATTTAATCTTTTAATTAAGAATTTTTTTTTAACAGAAAATTTACTTCTTTTTTTTTTTTTTCCCAACTGAAAGAGCATAAATTTCTAACTAGGGGCCTAATTTAATTTGCTAGAAAAGACCAAAGTTTCTTTTTCCCTCCCATGAGACATTTCCAATGCTTATGGCAATCCAATTTAATTAATTTGGTTTTGCATCGCCCTTTAGTACTTGAAAACATATTGATGCAAGAAAAATAGACCAAACAAAGAAGCTGAGAGTAGTAAAGTCTCTCCAACCACTGCTCTGTACAGCTGGCGGTTCCATAGTTGCATTAATGGATTATATCAACTTGTTAAATAAAATATTGAGAACAAAATTTGCCTTGAAAAAACTCAATGGACCCAATTTCGGTGGCAAATTATTGATTTATGAAGATATCAGTGACAATGACAATTTGATCTCAAGACTTTGTTAGGTCAATATCTTTACAATTTAATATCATATACTGTTTAGTGGTTAGTTTAACTAGCATTAGCTGTACACGTTGTCAAGACCTTTTTGTTTTATTATTTTCAATTTCACCTAATACTTTCAATTATACATTTACTAAGGAAAAAGCTTAAAATGGTAAACAACTGTAGTTTCGACTTGTAATTTCAATTATCCATTTACTAAGGCAAAAGTTTGAAATAGTAAACATTTATGATCCGCACCCCTCTCTTAGTGGTTGGGCATCTTTCCTCCATGTACATGTAACATTTTATTCATAAAAAGAATAAGTTTATAAAGAATTTTCTTAATTTGATATGGTGGGAATAGCTATAGGGGCTATGCTAATAATGCTTAGTCTAGACAGATTTTCGTAGATTCTTGATTTGATTTCGATATTACTTTCAAAAAGGAAAAAAAATAAAATAAAATCTCATGTTCTCTTTAAGAAAATTTTATATTCTAACTTAGGTAGAAAAGTTGTATACGAATTAGATTATATAACACAAATAATCTCTCAGCATATGTGACTGTGTACCTCTCTATTCTTCAAGAGATTAGAGGTTCAATTTTTTAGCGAACATATATTACAACTTGTATGAGAAGATTTTTTTCTCTTATTTTGAGAGTATAGATATTCAGATCGCACAAATAGTTTGTATAATCAGCGGGTCTCGATAAATTTCTAATCCATTAGAGGTCGGTTTTTAGAAATATATATATATATATATTATGCAAGAAACTTATATTTGTATGGTCACGACTATGCATTTAGCTTTTACACATGCAAAAGTAAGTGACAATGTAAAAACAAGGGTAAATGGCATAGATTCGCCTAAAGTCTGATGAAATTACATAAACATGACGATATTTGAATAATTCACACTGATATCCCCTGAGGTTCTTAAAACTTAGTACAAACTTCCCCTACTGGTAGTCAACCACTATTAAACTCTCATGGTCAACGGTCAAAGATGTAGAAAGATTAAAATACTCTTCCAATTAAATTTAAAGTCAACATTTTATTTTTTATAAATTTAAATTTAATATAATATATTTTTTAAAATTTAATTAAAATCATTAAAATAAAAAAATCATAAAGTGAAAAAATTAATAAATTTTAAATTAAAAAATAAAAAATTTAATATATTTCAAAATTTTAATAAAATGAAAAAATAAAAAATAAAAAATAAAATCTTAATCAAATTGGATCTCCACCATCTATCCATCTGGATGGGACAGTGGAGATCTATGAATTAAAAAAAAAATGAGAAAAAAAAACTAAAAAATGTTTAAAAAAAAAGAAAAAAAATTCTCTTCTCCCACCCTTCTCGCACTGTCTCTCTCTCTCTTTCTCTACCTTTTTCTTTTAACCATTTCTCTCTCTCATTCTCTCACAACAGATCTAACACCCTTCACCATCATGACATCTTCATCCCTCAAAAGTCAGATCTCTTAGTCTCATCTTGTCTCTCTGCCGTTGCTCTCCTCGCTCTCATCTCTTCGCCGATTTCTTTTCCTTTCTTTTCTTCTCTCTCACATCATCTAGCCACTGCTTTTCGTCTCTCTCGATTCATCTAGGTTTGTCGATTCGAACCCAAATGAATCTTCATTTGGGTTCGTTGATTCGAATCTAGAAGAACTCATTTGGGTTCGTTTGAACCTAGATGAACTTATCTAGATTCATTCAAACTTATCTCTCAGATGAGTTCATCTAGGTTCATCAATTCGAACCCAGATGAACCTTCATCTGGGTTCGAATTAGCAAACCTAGATGATTTTTCAGAATTTGAATTTTCAACTTTTTTTTCAACCCTGGGTTCGTCCATCAACATGATTTTTTTTTTTTGGTTTCAATCTCTGGGATGTTTTTTTTTTTTTTTTCAAATTTTTGTTGTTGATTTTTTTTTTCCAATTTGTGTTGTTTAAGATTTCTTGACGATTGATTTCTTTTTTTTTTTTGGGGGGGGGGGAGGGGCGGGGGGAGGGACTGATTGATGATGGATATGGGGACTGATGATTGATGATTGGATTAATATGGGGGATTCTTGTTTTTCAGATTGATGATAACCGTTGGAAACCCATAAAATTTTTGAATGGGTTGATGATGCTGATGTAGGTTGATGATTGTTGATGATGCTATATGGATGGTGTTGATGATGAACATGCATTGAACTGGGTGATGGATAGTGTGAAAGAAGATGAACAAGCTTGCTGATGATTTTTTTTTTTTTTCATTTTAATGATTTTTTTAATTAAATTAAAAAAATATATATTAAATTAAAATATTTATAAGTCATGTATTGATCATTTTACCATTGATAATTTTGACTTAGTGGACGTCAACTAATGGTTGACTAATAGTAGAAAAGGTTTGTGTTGAGATTTTGAAACCTCAAGAGATATCAGTGGGAGTTACTCAAATATCGTTATTTTTATGTAATTTCATCAAACCTTAGGACAGTTTGTGCAATTTGCCCTAAAAACAACCATGATATAAACGTAGAAGAAGTTGTAAAATTATAATATACATATATTTTATTTAGGAATGACATTGGACCCTAACTTTATTGTAATGAAGAAAAACTTTCAAATTCGTATAACATATTAATTTGTATCATCTTAAATCAAACTCAAAGATATATTATTATTATTATTTATTTTAAGTGTTGTGTATTATTATTTTGTTATGGAACTTTATTATGTATTAATTGTTATTATAATGTATGTAACGAAACTTTGTAATGTAATAGTTATTATTTTGATATTTGTTCTCAATGAATTTATATTTTTCATGAGCCTTATATTGATATTATTTAAATGTGATGTTATATAAAAGTAAATATTGAATTATTTTAAGCTTTAATATTTATTTATTGTTTGTATATTTATTTTTAATATAAATTTTGTGGTTTATTAAAAACTGAATTGGGTCAAAATGAGTCAAATTTGGGTTAGACCACCCTAAACAGGTTTAGACTTGGGGGGTAAAGTGACTACCCATTTGAGTCACAGTTTGAGTTTGTGATGGACCGATTCGATCTTGATATAACCTGTTGTCATCCCTAGTCTAATGTTCATTCATATAAAAATAATAAAAAAAGATAGAAATATTGCAGCATTGGTAAAATTTACGGAACTTTGATGGAATCTAAGCTTCCCTTTCATTGTAATACTGTGATGTATATTCAAGTTGATTAGATTTCTCTTTTTAGAAATTATTAACCTTTCTAATTAAAGTACTAACAAATTGAACAAAGATCTTGTTTCTTACTTTTAAATCATAATAATTAGTATCATATCAAATAATTTAAATGGTTGATAAGACGAAGATTAGCATATTAAAGTTTTTCTCTCATATCTTATTATTCTTTGTTTATATTACAAAAATTCGACAAAATCTTTTGTTAGATTCAAATTATTTGCTCCTTTCTTTTTAAATCCTTTATTGAGAGACTGATTGAATAGAAGTCACTCATGCAAGACTTACAGGGCCACCGGCCCTCCCACCTAAGAATTCGGCATGTTTTTTTAAGAAGGAATTTGGCATGTTGAAAGTAGTTGGAAGCTCACACTTTAATTAAATAAAGTCTTGCTGTTTTCATTGAAACCTTCATATATAATCATGAGACAGGACGACTTTATTGTAAATTTTTGTGTGAGTTTTTCCAAAAAGCGCTGAGGCAAAAATCTCGTTTAAAATTTGTTAAATGTTTATCCTCAGACGTGTTATCGAATTTGTTAAAATTCAATCTAATTACGAAAAGTAATTAATTAACTAGTAAATCTACTTGTGTTATAATTATACCTCAAGATAGGTTCATGTACATGAACCACAGATCTAAATATAGATAAATATGAAACACATTTACAACATTTTTTCCATAATTTTTAAAAATTTTAGATTTATAATTATTTTTTTATTTTTATTTTTTATTTTTATGGTTAGAGATGAATGATTAAATTCATATAAAATTACTCACACCTTATGTTTTAGACAAATACCGAACTTAAACCGTTGATCCATTAGAATTAAGAGAAATACTCAACTATTTCCACTAAGATAAGTGATATGCTTGAAAAAGTTTCATAAATAAGTAGATGGTATACAATTTTTTTTTTTTAATTAAATAATTTTATTGTTTTAATACTTGATTAAATTTATACTAAAATATATAAATACTTATATTTTTTTGATAGCTGGTGTAAGTTTAGGGGACAATCGAGACCTGGTGTAAGTTTAGGGGATAATCGAGACCAAGTAGGATATGACATTGGTAATATGACCCAAGGAACGACTCTCATACCGGAGGAAACATCTCACACATAAATTGGGGAGCAGCTTACGCAAAGGTGGGGAAGAAATCTATAATTTTAAGCGGAGGAGGGACATCTCATATGTAGAAATTGTGACTTAGCCAGAATCACGGGTGGGCAACCTTTACCAAGGAGGCAAAGCCCAGCTACTACAAATATTTACATTTATTTGTAGTTGTACATAGAGAGAAAGAATCACGTGCAAGATAATTTCTGTATATCTTTTTCATACTAAATTTGACTCTGTATCATTGTATGTGAGTATATATATAATAAAACTTAGCTGCAGCTTAATGATTAATTGCACTGTTTTAGAGGTTGTTGTGATCAAATGATTAATCCCATAACTTGCATACAATATAATTTTGTATTAATTAATTAATTAACAATAGTGAAGAAACTTGTCCATCCACGCATTGTTATTATAATTGTATATTGTTCGGTTCGAAACCAATCAAAATATATTTTATTTAGATTGACACGGAAAGTATTAATTTTACCTTTAGAAAGTATATATCAATTTAATTAATAAATTTTTATAGTTTATATGATTTAAATACACTTCTATGTAAGCAGCCTTCAAACCTTCACTTTTCGTCCCACTTTTAAACTTATTGAATAATTGTTAATGGGGTGATTATGTATATCTAACACACATACATGTACACACGTATGTGGACACACTTATAGAATTAATGATATATTTATGCAAGGTTTGAGTAAAATAAAAGAATAGTAAGAAAGTATCAACGATAAGAGAGAGAAAATGCAGCAGTGAGAAAATGACATAATGTTTATGATACTTGAGACTTTTGCTTATGTTATTTTTTAAAATTAAAAAAAAAAAAAAAGTGAAAGTCAATAGAACATAATCAAAATATTCATATCTACTCTTTGAAACGTTGTTGAACACTTTTTACTTTATCTTTTTAACAGATGTTTGAATTTCATCTTTATCTATTAAATGGTAAAGTGTAAATAGATTTTTTTTTTTTTTTTTTTGTTTTATGTATTAAGAGTTATATTCTGAGTAATACCTATAATAGTTAGTCTTATCAGATTTTGATAGATTCTTATCCTGCTAATAGCTGACTTCAAAAAAAAAAAAAAATCAAAATATCTAAATGTTACTAGAAACATAAAACTGTCAATTTTTTCTATTAACCTGAATTTTTACAGTGTTTAACACTGTTGAACAATGACGTTTTGTGATCAAAGGAGACTTTATTCAAAACTGGGCTTGTTAGTCAGTGCGTACAGTCGACACTTGTCGACGTAGACAAGTCAATGATAGCTAGTCAACGGTGCAGCAAAGCCATGTCAGCACTCATTTGCAACGATTCGCATGGGTATCACATGATGTTCACATGACATAGATAATTGTCATCAGGCATTGGGACATGTCTGCCAAAACTCTAGGAGAGTTAGGTGACATTTATTTTTTCATCTTAATTTTTTTTTTTAGAGTAAATCTTAGATTTTATTAGGACTTAATTTAAGTAAGATTTAAATAAAAGTTTAAATTGAAGATCTAGATTTAAATAAAAGTTTAAATTTAAGATCTTATATCTTGTTGGTTTTTATGTTTGAGATGACTTATTGCTACTTCGAGATGAATTTTATTTACCTTTTTATCCTTTCACTATATTTTTATTAAACATTATTTCGGTATCATTTAATATTTAATTAAATTTATTTCATACATATATATTCTAAATTATAATTATTTGAATTGATTAAAATAATAAAATTAATCTTAACATTTTATAAAAAATTGATATTAATAATTAAATTTTAATAAAATATTAAATAATAAAAAAATAAAATAGAGAATGGAGGAGGTTGACGAAGGCAAAAAGTCGATAGCAACCTCCTCCAGTCTCTTCGGTGTCGGGAGGCAGGAGGCCATTTGAAATGAAATTAAGCAACGAGAAACTAAAATGAGAAAGAAACCTTGATGTTTAAAGGAAGCGGTTGAGGTGAAGGCAAGAGAAGAGTGATTGTGGCTAAGGTTGAGGTAAAGGAAGAGAGGGAGAGAAAGAGAGCAGTGAATCCCCTCGCCATGACAAAGAGTAGTGTTAAGAATCAGTTGTTGCGACGATTGTTGATAATAGTGGTTATGATGTCAACGAAAAGCGATTTCTCCCAACAAAGCCCGAAGGAGGCCGACCTCATACCTTCGATCGTTTATTAGTGATCGTTGACGATGGCGGTGGCAGTGATGAATCTTAGAATGATTAGGTTTTAGGGTTAGGATTTGGGTTTGTGTTTGGGTTTGCATATGATTAGAATTCAAGATTTTTTTTTTTTTGTTAGGGATATTTTGGTAATAGTATAATACTAAAAGGTTAATTTAGGAAAGTAATACATATTTATTGATAAAACGTTTTGGGAAAATACCAAAAAACAATATAACATTTGAAACATTATCTTTTTATCTACAAATATTTCAGTTTTTATCCAAAATCCAATAAAAGTTAACTTTGACAAAAATGTTTTAGAAAAGTTAAAAAGACATTTTTACCCTTGAAATTTTTATTAAAAATATAATAATCATAATTTAATAATTTAATATGAAAAAATTATAAATTAATGAAAATTGATCTCCATCGTCCATCTATCACAGATGGACGGTTGAGATCAACTCATCAAATTAAAATATAAAAAAATTGATAAAAAAAAAATCAAAAATATTTTAAAATAAAAAAAAAATCATTATTTGGAAACTCAAATTTTTTTTTCGGTTTCTAGTCGCTAAAACCTAGTGAGACTAAAAACCCAAAAATCTAGGTTTCCTATGCGACTGGAAAAGGGCTTCCAATCACAATAAAAACCTAAAAATTCTGAGTTTTCAATTGACTGGAAACTCATAATTTCTGGGTTTCCAGGTCGTTGGAAACCACCATCATCATCAATCATCAATTCCACCCAAAAAAATTCATTAACACAATCATCAATCATCAACCACCAAACCATCAAACCATCGAACACCAAATCCACCCATCAATCATTAACCACCAAACACTAAACACCAAACCCACCCATCAATTATCAACCATCAAACACCAAACCACTGTGTTTATCGTCGAACCCATAACGCTGCCATCATCATTATTATCATAGAAGAAACTAGGGAGCGAGCGAGAGAGAGAGAGAGAGAGAGGAGAGAGAGAGAGAGAGAGAGAGAGAGAGAGAGAGAGAGAGAGAGAGAGAGAGAGAGAGAGAGAGCGAAACCTGAGTCTCGAATGGCGGACGAGATTCGGGTCTCCACCGTGGCGACACAAATGCCGTTGTCGAGATGTCCGCTACCATCATTACCAGCCGGAGATAGAGAAAGATAGATAAGGGTAACAGCCAGAGATAAAGAGAGAAGAGGAAGAGATGAGAGAGAAAGCAAGAGAGAGAGCTGTGAGAAAATATATATTTTTATTTTTTATTTTCAAATAAAAAATCTCATTTTTTAATAATTTTATATTAATATTATTTATTTTGAATTTCTATATTTTAATTAATATTATTTTCATTAATTATTCATTGCTTTTCCGTTTTTTGCCTTTTGAGTTAAACGATCAATCATGTCAACCTAATGAAATTCTTCACCACCAGGGGTATTGTCGTCTTTCATATACTTTTAGGGGGGATTTTGGATATTTATGTTAATGTCAAGTTGTATTTCGAATAAATATGAAACGGTGGATTGCAAAATAAATATATTCTCATACTCAGGTTATTTTTTGAGATTTTTCTAAGGTTTTTTTTAATTAAGAATTATGTAAGTAAGAAATTTTGACTTTGTAAATAAAATATTTTTTAACTTAAATTAAAATATAAGTTAAAAAAACAAACAAATTAAAATTGCTTAAATTAAGAGTTTAGTTAAAATAAGTTTTATTAGAGAAAAACCAAACCGTCCCTTAGACAGGAGTAATCTAGCTTACTATAGATGGTTAAACACCATTGTTGTAATTTTAATATTCTAGCTCAAGGACAAGAGTTCTATAATTGTAGTTTTACAGGTTTTATTCAATGCTTTTCAAACCCAAGATGGAATCTAATATTATATGGCCCATATTAGTATGATCCAAAGATTTCATCACATATGTTTTGAAATATCGGTGCTTCTTTGTCTTGTCACCTTTTCTATATATCTTCACGCATGTTTGGCTTCTCTAATACTCTTTGAAATTTTTAGCTACAAACCTGCAGAGGTTTTTACAAATGATGATATTCGAAGCATAGTGTATATATTAATTTCATGGATGCAGCCCATGTGAATCGTGAATGACAGACAAAAGACTGCCTCATCGAGAACTATTGCGTATAATATTGTCAGTATATATAGGGTTATTTATTTATTTTTTTTTTAAGGAAAGTTGAATTAGAAATTTGTTGGAACTTCACAAGAACAGCAACTACAAACTGGGTTTGGATGATAATATCTATTACTAATAAGTGATCTCTTCTTATTTCGTGAATTTATACTTAAATTAAAGTAAGATTAAAGTTCTTAGTACAGACATGAAAGGAGAATGTATAACTGATTGA
This sequence comes from Nephelium lappaceum, assembly GCA_021234005.1. Lineage (NCBI taxonomy): Eukaryota > Viridiplantae > Streptophyta > Magnoliopsida > Sapindales > Sapindaceae > Nephelium > Nephelium lappaceum. The sequence continues at coordinate 1,941,135 of CM037997.1, read as the reverse complement.
GTATGGTTTTTATGGAGCTCTCTTTCTACTTTCTTCGGCCGATGTCCGAATCTATCTTCGATGACTGATTTGATCAAGTGTGATCTTTCCAACTCAAACTCTCATATTTTTTTTATCTTCGGATAAGTGCAGTTTTTCGGTGATTTGGGTTATTTGGTTTGCCAAGAACCAATCTTTATTTGAGGAAGTTTGGATTTCTTCGAGTTTGGCTTTGTCCCTCTTGTTTATTTTTTTGAAATTATTTCGGCTGTTAGGCTCTTTGATTCAGCCATTACAGGAGGTGCTATGACAAACACTTCTGATTTTATTACATCGAGAAGGCTTCCTTTTTTTAAGAAGCCAGACAAAGTGCCAATTGTCAAACCTGTTTACTGACATCCTCCTCTTCTAAGGTGGATAAAAGTTAACACAGATGGAGCAGCTCTTGGTAGTCTTGGTATTTCGGGATGTGGAGGGATCTTTCGCGACTGCAGAGGGATTATAAAAGGTTGCTTTGCCAAACCCCTTTTGATTGGGTTTGCCTTTGAAGCTGAAATCCAACCTATCATAGCGGCAGTTGATCATGCTTGGAGTAGAAATTGGCACTAGCTTTGGATTGAGTCAGATTCTTCTTTTATTGTTCAGTTGATTCAGAAGAACTCTCAATCTGTTCCATGGCATATTAGAGCGGATTGGAGTAATTGCTTACATAAGATGTCCCTCATGAGGATTGCTATCTCTCATGCATATTTAAAGAGAAGGCAACCAGGCGGTGGACAAGCTTGCAGCTGTGAGTTTGAATGCTGATAAGGCTCATTGGTGGTCAAATGCTCCTGATTTTATTGTTCAATATTGTAATAGAGACCTTGTTAATTTACCTTTTTATCGCTTTGATTAGCTCACAGAGCAAGTGCTCTTTTTCCTGTCTAGATTTGATCCCCTTGGATTTTGTCTATTTAGGTTTGGTTTGATCAATCAGCTTATTCAGCTCCCTCACAGTCCCATTTTGTGGTGTGACAATACTAGTGCAAATGCATTGGCTCAAAATCCTGTCTTTCATGCTCGGACAAAGCACATTGAAGTTGATGTACATTTTGTTCGTGACAGGATTGCTGCTGGCCAGTTAGAGGTCAGGTATATTTCAACTACTGATCAAATTGCTGATGTGTTTACTAAGACACTCTTTACTGATCGTTTTTCTATCTTATGTGCCAAACTGAATCTGGTTGAATCACCTCAGTTCAGTTTGAGGGGGGATGTAAGGATAACAGATCAATCAGCTCATGTTGCTCACATCTCAGCTTCAGTTTCAGCAACTGATTCTTCAGCCTTAGCAGCAGCAGCTTCAGCTCCATACTCTTCAGTTTCAGCTCAACAGCTTAATCAGCAGCTCCAACCAATGATTAGCTTGGCTTACTTAAGTACAAAAGAAGAGTGGCCTTCCTGAAAATACACTGATGAGCTGATATGTAGTATAAGCATGTGGATTAGTTATTAATCTAAGACTGTGATTACTTCAGTTATGCCTCAATGGCTGAGATCTAATCTTGCAATTAGTATATAAGCTTGTACAGAGTTTGCAGTAGTTCAATGAAGAAGATTTCCACAAGTTTCTGGATTATTCTCTAAAACTTTACTCTACCTTTTTCCTCCATGAAAACAGAGCTTGAACTCTGAGTTTTGTTTCATCAAATCATTCACATCTTCTTCAATTTTTCTCTGATTTTACAATTGTTTCGGTAATAGCTTACGGACCCCCCTTCCTGAGCGTTTGTTTCTTTTGTTTTTTGCCCTCATTTTGATGGGGGTTCTCCATTTATATTCTTTGTTTTCCGTTCTTGTTTATCGACAATATTTAATGTTGTTGGGGTTGTTGGATGCGAGACAGGGTGAGTAAAAGTGTGCCAACCTAGTTGGGATGTTTTTGCTTGCCTTTGATGCCTCTACTTCAGTTTCAGTTTCAGTTTCATTTAAAAAAAAAAAAAAAGCAGCAGGAGTGGAAGTGCACATTGCCTGAATGGTTGTGTACATAGTTGATATAGTTAGGTTGACGGCGTGATGGTAGATTTAATATAGTACTAAGTTGTATAGGTGAGCTTGTCGGTCTTCTTTTTCTTTACATTATTGACAGTGTCAGTACAATTACATTAGACATTAAATTTAATATCGTGGATAAATTTTGTAAACTTCCATGTCATGATTAGGAGTTCTGTTTTTTAATTTGAAGTTATCATTATGAATGCATAGATTAGAATTGAAACTGTAATGGACTTTTGTATTAATATTGATTTTCCATATTCATTATAATTGTAGTGAATCTCCTGAGATAATATTCAAATCTATGGACTTTGCTATGATGATTCTGTAGGCGAGAGACAAGTTAAAATTTTAAAGTTGAATATTAAATTTAAGATATCAAATCATATAGGTATGCAAAATTGATCACTAATCACTATCTTGCCTTTAACCGTATACAAAAAATTTATAGAAGCACATAATCTCATTTATTATGCATATTTTATTATATTTATCTTTGAATTGTATGAATGTGAAAAACAGCGAGGGGATCTTAAAATACAACACATTTAAAATTATATCCGCATTAGATTTCTTTAAAGTACTTAAAATTGTTGATATGTACTTAATAATTGATTACTTACAAGATGGACACTTTTTCATTATCCTTTCTTTTAATGAAAGTTGTAATGCTTTACTGATTAAATCTCTCGTAGTACTTTAAAGAAATTGTGAATTTAAATTAAATTATATATTTTTTTTAATTTTTAAAATTGTAATAGTACTTTATATTAATTATATGAATTTGATTGTTAAACATTTTTATACTTAAAACAAAATTTACGTAGTCTAAGTTCAACATTAATACCTTACGCTGTTGATATAATAATTTTCGTGATCACAAATATGAGATAATCCCAGTATTTTTCTAGTTGTTTATTATAATCATTAATTATTTTCCTGTAGCTTATAAAAATCTTATTTTATCTTTTTTTTTTTTAATTATGATATGCACAATGATAAAAAGATCAAAGGGTATTTTGGATTTTTTTTTAACTATAAGGGTTTTTTAGATAATTTTTTAAACTATAAAAGATCATTTATCTATTTAATCAAACAATAGGGGTTCTTAATAATTTTTTAAATTAGTGATGGATTTTGGCTATTATATCAAATAAGAGAGCAGAAAATATAATTATTCCTCACAAAAATGACTATTTCTTATATATACAAAGTTGAGTATTAAAATTTTTATATCGAATATAAGTCTATACAATTTAAATTGAATGTATAGTTTAAGTTTTGAATGACGTGCAGTTCAGTCTTTTTTTTTTTTGGGAAAATTACATCAAAATACCTTAACATATTACGTTATTACATCAATGGTGTGAGTTTATCGTTAATTACAGATAAATACCCTACCGTTAGTTGACTTAGTCAAACTTAACAGTTTAACAACATTTTAGAATGAAATGACACAAATGACCTTATCATCTCTGTTCTCCTTCTTGTTCATATCATCTTCTTTTGGGCATCTAGGTTTGAACCCAGATGAACACAAACTTTATCGCCATCATCAACATCAACGCAAACTTTATCAACAAATCACCATTAACAAACACCAACGGAAACTTCATTAACAACACTCATCAACACCAACAGAAACTTCACTAAAAAAAGGCCATTAACACCAAAAACATTCATCAAACCATCATCATCACAAAAAACATTTAAACAAATCATCTAGGTTCCAAGGAACCCAGAAACTGGGTTCGAATTCTGGGTACGATTGGAACCCAGAACTGGGTTTGAAGGAACCCAGAAACTGGGTTCGAACCATTCGAACCCAGTTTTGGGTTCGAAGGAACCCAGAAAATGGGTTCGAAGGAACTTAGAAACTTGATTCGATTCGAACTCAGAGAAGAAGAAGAGAATAAAAAGAAGAAGAAGAAGAAGAAGAAGAAGACGAGCAGAAGAAGAATATGAGCAAAAGAAGAAGAAAAAAGAAAAAGAAGAAGAAGAAGGAGAGAGAGAGATTTTGTTTTTAGAGAGAGAGAGACATTTTGTTTAAATAACATCCCAAATATCATTTGATGTATAAAAAGACCAATTTACCCTTGGACGTTAATTTTATCGTTAATTGAGTGTTAGTCAAACTAGGTCAAAGGTATTTGTGTGTAATTTAGGTAAAACTCACATCATGACTGTAATAATTTGATACGTCCGGGTACGTTAGTGTAATTTGCCCCTTTTTTTTTTTCTTTTGAAACCGTTTAGTTTAAATTTTTGATAAAGCAAAATTGTGAGCAATTCTAATGTGGCTCCATCGGTGCTCTCCAACGCCTTGGGAATACTAAATGAAGAAAAGAGTGGTCTCAAATCTTACACATAAACGACATAATACAAGTTGTCTGTTCCTGTCCTTTGATGTGCCAAATCTGGTGGTACTATGATTATAAAGAGACTGAGCTCGATCAGACATTACAGCCACAGATCGACCATGAATACTCAAACAGGTTTTCCATGCGATGGAATTCGAAGTCTTTTTTTCTTTTTTTCCCATTTAATTAAGAAAATAAAGAGAAAAGATTTTGTTTTAAGTGGGTCACGTCCGTTTGGAGACTGGGGCTTATGAATGATACATAAAAACCTGCGTATAATACCCCTTTTGTTTATATTTTTACATTATATATAATATATATATTTCAATTAGGGTTCAATAACATAAAAACTATTTCAAAAAAAAAAAAAAACATTATAAAGGACGTCTGAATAATTATTTTAGATAAATAATTTCTTGGACTTATTTTGTGGTAAGTTAAATTCAGCAAGTATTAATAGAACGTGAAGACTGAATCAATAATGTGGTGTTATGTTACTTAAAAAATAATAATAATGTAGTGTTATGATTAAATATTAGGATGATAGATTTTATTATCTCTTTTATGTTTTGTATCGTGTATATTTGATTTGGTATCTTTCAATATATTGACAGCAAACAAGGACTTAAAATGTCAATACTCTTTGATTTGGTTTTTTTTCAAGATTGATGTAAGGTCATGTTTGTTACATGTGTTTGGATAAAATCTCATCCAAATCCATGTTTGTTGAAAGCATGCCATTAGGTTGGAAAAACCAATCCCATCTCTCTCTACATCTCTCTCTCTCTCTCTCTCTCTCGCATCCAAATCCATGTTTGTTGAAAGCATGCATTAGATTGGAAAAACCAATCCCATCTCTCTCTCTCTCTCTCTCTCTCTCTCTCTCTCTCTCTTTCTCTCTTTTTGTCTTGTTGTAGTGAGTTAAATGAAATTGATCGAAAAAGTGGGATAAATTAAACCCACTTCTCCCATTTCTTTGACGTGAGATTTGGATCTCTCTCTCTCTCTCTCTCTCTTCTCTCTTTTGTCTTGTTGTAGTGAGTTAAATGAAACCGATCGAAAAAGCGGGATAAATTAAACCCACTTCTCCCATTTCTTTGATCGTGAGATTTGGATTCCCAAATCAACGAGGTAGGGCAATGAAGGAGCAAGAGAATGAGAGAGAATAAGGTAGGTCGATGAAGGAGAGAGAATAAGACGAGTTCCAATCTTTCAACGTGAGTAATTAATCGATAAGACAGGCCAATTATCGACGTCATTAGTTTAGACAAGGTAGAGGCGACGGTGGCAATGTCGCTCTCTTCTTCCCTTTGGTCTCATCATCGAGTTTCATCAGCTACGACAGCGGCGACAACGATGCTTCCTTACCTTCTTCGTCCGGTGCTGCTTCCTCCACCTTTTTCTTTGTTCAGCGTTGCAATTTGGCGAAGACTTGGTTGGTGATGGGGTTTCTTCTTCCCAATTTGCTGTCAAAGGTTTTTTAATTTTGAAAAATAATTTAATTATTTAAAATTAATTTTATCCAATCCCATATTACATCAAACACATCATAGCACTAATTATCCATCACATACAACACCAAACACATCACAACACTAATTTATTTAATCCAATCATATCCTATTTAATCTAATCTCAAAAATGATTCAATCCAATCTCACTTGCTAAATGAGGCCTAAAAATCTTCTACTTTAAAAGTTTCTTCACTTTTTAGGCAGAGCAACCTCAAACAAACACTTCACTCCCTTGACTTCAGAAAATACTCTAATTAATACAATGCTAGCTATTAGTTTTATTTTGCTAATATAAACCACTCGATGGCTGTGATTTTGTCTTAAGATAGTGTATCATTCAGTTTAATTTTTATTCTTAATCGATCACAAGTTCTTTCGTCGAGTGTTGATTTTGCAGTAAATCGAGTTTTATTACTAATAAAAAAAAAATTAATAAGACATTATCATCATGCAATTACATGGAGAATGAATTAACAAACTCTATGATTGTTGTTTACGTTAAGAAAACGAAATATTGTTGATACTATTGATTTAGAGTTCTCTGTACTTTATTTTTCATACTTCACTTTTCTATCTTTTCTCCTCTAAAAAATGTAGCCATTCTTGCGATATGCAAGGACACTGATAAATTATCTGTCCTTGATAGCCTCCAAATTGCATCAAAGTTCACAGTATTAATTGAAGGATCTACATATATCTCAACTAACTTGCAATGTTAACCAAAATTTCTCTTAATTATTAATAAAATAATTATTTTCTGCATTGCATGCGTTAATTTATTCCTTTGGTTACGGAAAGGGTAAGAAGTAAGTACATTTCCTAATTAAATGTATTTTCAGTTTTACTATATTTAATAAACTTTCCTGCACATAGTCACCGTTGAGGTTCGCCAAACAATTAAACAATAATAGGTATATACTTATAGTACAGTTGAACACATTACAAGTAAGAATTTATGGTCATGCATACTAGTATACATAATCTCTATTATTATAAGAATAATTATTACTATATATTTAGTTGTGACTTGTGACCATCACCTCTCTTTCTCATAGATTTTTATGTTAGGTTTGACTTAAATCATCAATATTGCATTATTGTTTGCTTACGGAACGAAATTTGAAAATTGTATGGTTAATAACGGAAAACATCTTTGATTATTTTTAATAAAACAAAAGTTCTTGTCAGCAAAAAACATGTCTATCAAATTCAAACCTAACCAACTCATAAAAATGATAACTCAAAGTTTAGTTAATTAATTGCATCTTTGAAAAAGTGATTGATGATGAAAAAGACATACGAGGAGCCAAAACCACCTAAAAATTAAGTTTTTCAGAATTTAATATAATTTTAGATTGTTATTAATTTAAAAATATAGAATTTTACGTTATTACAATTACTATTATATTTCCTTACATTATTCAAATGCATAAACCAAACCCTCAAGTTAGGTTACTTATTACCCACTTATAAATTTTGACCTCATTTTCACCAAAAAAAATGAGCATAATCTCTATTATACATAATCAATGTATGGTCATGATCATGCATACTAGTATACCTAATCTCTATTATTATAAGAATAGTTATTACTATTTAGCTGTGACTTGTAACCATCATCTCTCTTTCTCATAGATTTTTATGTTAGGTTTGACTTAAATCATCCATATTGCATTATTGTTTGCCTATAGACCTAAATTTGTAAATTGTATGGCTAATAATAGCAAATATCTTTGATTATTTTTAATAGAACGAAAGTTCTTGTTAGCCAAAAACATGTTTATCAAACCTAACTAATTCATAAACATGATAACTCAAAGTTTTATTAATTAATTGGATCTTTGAATCAATGATCGATGATGAAAAAGACAAGTGAGTAGTTAAAACCACTTAAAAATTAAGATTTTTAGAACTTAATATATTTTTCAATTATTATTAATTTAAAAATATAGAATTTCGAGTTGTTACGAATACTATTATATTTTCTTACTTTATTGAAATGTATAAATCAAACCCCTCAAAATTTGTGTTAGTGGGATTGAATATTAAGATCTCGCTAAGTTAAGTTACTTATTACCCACTAATAAATTTTGACTTCATTGTCACCCAAAAAAATAATAATAAATAAATTAAATAGCATAATCTCTATTATACATAATCAATGTATGGTCATGCTCATGCATACTAGTATACATAATCTCTATTATTATAAGAATAGTTATTACTATATATGTAGTTGTGTCTTGTGAGCATCATCTCTCTTTCTCATAGATTTTTACATTAGGTTTGACTTATATCATCAATATTGCATTATTGTTTGTTTACGGAACTAAATTCGAAAATTGTATGGCTAATAATAGAAAATATCTTTGATTAGTTTTAATAAAACAAAAGTTCTTGTTAGCAAACATCAAGTTTATCAAATCTAACTAATTCATAAAAATGATAACGCAAAGTTATATTAATTAATTGAATATTTAAATCAATGATCGATAATGAAAAAGATAATTGAGGAGCCAAAACCGCCTAAAAGTTATCTCACGTTGTTACAATTACTATTATATTTCCTTACATTACTGAAATGCATAAACCAAACCCTCAAAATTTTTGTGTTAGTGGGATTGCATTTTAACATCTAGCTAAGTTAAGTTTACTTATTACCCACTTAAATAATTTTGACCTCCTTGTCACAAAAAAAAAAAAAAAAAAAAATGTAGGGGTAACATCACCATTATCCCCATATTTAGATAATTAACAATTTAGTCATGTCATATTGTTTTTATTACATAAAAAAGTTTCTTACTGTTTCATTTAACTATAAAAAGAATCCCTATTGTTTTAAGTTGGATCGAAATATTAATCCTTCTACACGTTTTCCATTCAGTTTTGTGTTATCTAGTGAATAAAAATGTTTTTATAGTTTAGACATATAATTTAAAGAAAGTTCAGTGATTTTGCAGGAGAATTTCTGCAATTTTGGAAGGACCTACGTTCATGAATACAAATTAAAATAAGGACTATTTTAATAGTAAATGAAATAACTAAATTATTTGATTCTCTAGACCTTTCGATTTAACTTGGTAAAATTCTCGAAGCTGTCGAAGTAATACAAGAGAAAAGAAACACAACAGTAAAAAAACTCAATGTATATATATGAATATAACAAATGTTGTTAATAACAAACAGTAAAACATCAACAAGTACAAAATGGAAATAAGAACAGTATAGTAAATTTACTTTAATAAAGATGAATAAGATTGAGACTTTCAGAATTCAACAATCTAATGTATTGGTTCTTTGCACTTGAACCAGTACTTAAACCGAAGTACTTGAGTTTTTGAGTGCAGAAAATGAAGAAAAATGCAGGGAATTTTATGAACGAAAAAGTTGTTTCTAATATGTGACTAACTCCTCTTTATATATTGGTCCATGTCCTTCAACTTTCTCTAGAGTTTTGTTGGGGAGACATAAGTAGAGATTGATATCCAGCTGAAGAGGTGCAACTCTTCATGTCAAAATTTTAAAAATCTTTTCAGAACCTAGAATCCTCCGCAGCTTGGCACCGGACTGAGGCCGCGCTTCCAGGTTGCGGACGCCTCTGCCAGGCCTCTTCTGCCTAGCACGCAGCGCATTCCCTTGATTCCAAAATCTTACTTTTCGATCTCCTATATTTTTTCAATTTAAATTCCAACAAAAGCTAATTATTAAATGTATGCTATTTTGCATAAGTACCTTGTATTTTGATTTCTGTTTTTGGTTAGCATCTAAATTTTGCAAGTTTAAACTTAATTAAATATTACACTTTCATAGTTTCATTATTAATCTGTGGTTCTTTCCATGTGACAGAACAGCCTGAACAGAACCTGCATTGCTACGATAAATTGAGAGTAACATTGATGCCAATCGATCATGATGCAAACTTAAAGCTCTATATTTATGAAACTTCAAATTAAAGAACATACAAATAAGATGAACCAATCTAATACATAATTGCAACTAGAACAATGTGGTGGTCCTAAAAAATAGTAGCAGGAGTACATGTGTTTTATTTCGCATTTGTTTGGTTACAACCACAATTCTGATACATAGCCCACAATAACAAACCTACAAAGCATGCACTGTGGAATAGCATGCACATACAACTAATTCAAACGAAATAATGAAATGCATATAACACACATATGCTTGACATTAAATTAAAAGAGGAACAAAATAAAGGAAAATGAACACGATATTTTTGTATTTTACATTTTGTGAGGATTCCCACTTAGTTGTAGAGAAAGATCTATCTTCCCTTACAGTAATCTCCTAAACTCATTTTCTATATCTAAAAGGGAAGTTATCTTTCTGAGCTCCATATCCTGAAGAAAATCAAGTTGCTGATTCTCATTTTCAGGCTTGCAAGAGACTGTACGAATAGCATTCCCACCAGCCTCATTACAATCTTCATATAAAAAATCAAAGTTCAAGGTGTCAACTGATACCATATCTTCATTGGAATGGAACACCGAAGAATCATGGTTGTCTTGATCATGAATTTGGACTGAAAGACTTGTACTATTATTGAAGACAGCATTGTCAGGATTTGTTTGAATATTTTCTTCTTTGTTTTTACCTGCAATATTCTCCTGAAGTTTCCCACATGAACATCTCCGAACAGCTGACTTATTTTCTTCGGATTTGCATTTTCGAATCGGTGATAATCCTGATGATGTCTGGCCTTGAAGCTGAACCTTTTTACACAAATTTGAGTTCCAGTAGTTCTTGACCTCATTGTCTGTTCTACCTGGAAGTCTTCCAGCTATCAAGGCCCACCTATGATGTTCGTGTAACAATCTAAATCATTACACTGAAGTCTCAAAACTTTTTCATTTAACAAAATTCTCAATCAGCATCTATCATAAAATAATATTTAATATATATATATATATATAAAACATCTTTCTGCATTATATCACCCAAAAGCATAACTTTTAGAAACAAAAAGCAACTTGCACTAGTTAGGAAAAAAAAAAGAATTCCTTGTTTGTCCAATATTAGAAATTTAACAGTACGAAAGATTCAAACGTTCGAAGTTAAAGCTTCTAACAATCAAAGTTCATTTCATCAAACTCTTTCTGATACCATGTTAAGTTAATGTTAGTTTATTTAAAAACATATAAATTTATAGTAGTATCTAAATAACACTATTAAGTTCATACAAGATTAATAAAGACTCACCTATTTCCGAGCATTTTATGAAGTTTGATAATGAGCTCTTCTTCATCCCAGGTGAAGTCACCTCTCTTGATACCTGGTCTCAAATAATTCAACCATCGAAGCCTGCAACTCTTCCCACTTCTTTTCAAACCTAGAAAATCATAATTATACAAATAAACTTGATAAACATGTTTGTCAAAACATTAAAAGATAAAGTGGAAAAAGAAAGAGGAAAAGGAAAGTGAAAAGCACAATTTAACAAGTTGTTATATATATTTCTTGTGCCATGGAGATTGTCAAAAAAGCTGATATATTTACCAGCTTTTTTAGCTAAGGTTGTCCATTTCCCTTCTCCATGGAGTTTAGCAAACTGGGTTAGAAGTTCGTCCTCCTCTGAGGACCAAGCTCCCTTTCTCTCTCCTTCCTTCTCAAAATATCTTCCAACCATCTCGCTCTTTGTCTCTCTCTAGCTCCCTCTATGTAGCCCTTATTTCTGCAGATGAAAGCTGGTTATATTTATGCACTTGAAGACTACTTATTATAAGAAAATAAAGCCATGGAGCTAATGCCAGCTGTGTGGCTGCATCAAATTTTCTAAGAGGTCATGTGGCAAAAAGATTAGTAGTTAAAAGTATATATTTTTTTTAATCAAGTATATACCACACATCATTGAGACTTTTGTTGGAAAAACCTATGACAGTACATAACAATATATACATAAAATAAGGATACTGTTAAAGTACAATAATTGTTCTTATATCAGACTTGATCAATTTTATAAAATCATATAGAATATTTGCCACGAAGATGGAGGAGTTATAAAATTAACCTTTTCTAAACCATAAGGCATGTGAAGTGAATTTCATTTGTTTATATATGGTTCAAAGTTAGATTTATATGTGGAGGAGTTATAAAAAAAAGGGGAAACTTCATTTAGTCCCTAAGGTTTCGTGAAATATCAAAATTTTAAGCATCTATTGAAAACAAGCTATTTTAATCCCTACATTTTTCAAAACTTTTCAAAATAGTCCAAACCGTTAGTCAATTACTGATCAAACTAAATAGATAAACTAAAAAGACTCAATTACCCCTCACAACTTAAAATGACTATTTAATCCCTAATAAAATGAGAATATTACATATTATTTTACTAATAAAAGTTAACACGTATACACAATAATAATATAATTTTTTTAAAAAAAATTGATTATTTTCTTTTATTTAAATTAAACAATAATTTATTTCAAAAAAAAAAACAATAATTAAAAAAAAGACAAAAAAATCGATTTAGGAAAATAAATTAAACATACAAAATTAAACTTTTTTTTTTTCTTCCCTTGATCTGGAAGAATCCAGATCAAGTCTCATTTCCTCTCTCTCTTTTCTCCCTCTTTCTTCTTCTTCCTTCTTCTTCTTCGTTCTTCTCCTTCACTAGTAAGGCGATCTGAGTTCGACCGAACCCAGATGAGAGTCTCATTTGGGTTCGGTCAAACCCAGATGAGACTCATCTGGGTTCGATCGACTCTCATCTAGGTTCGGCCGAACCCAGATGAGTCATCTCTCATCTGGGTTCGATCGAACCCAGATGAGAGTCTCTCTTTTCTCTCATCTGGGTTCGATCGAACCCAGATCTCAATGCAAGTGTTTTGATTTTTTTTCTTTTTTCTGATAAACAATTTTATTGTTTTTTCTTAATGTTGTTGTTGACATTTTTGTGGGAGATGATACTATGATGTTATTGATGATGATGTTGAAGACTATGGGATTGTTGATGATAATGTTGATGAAATGGCTTGTTGATGATGTTAGTAAAAGGATTTGATGAACAATCAAACCATGAGTTTGAATTAGATTTTTTAAAAAAAGTTCAGATTTTTTTTCAGTTTAATTTTATTTTTTTTAAGTAATTTTTGATTTTTTAAATTATTTTAAATTTTTTATAGATTTAGAATCTCAACCATACACGTGTCATAATCTTAACTTTTCATATGAAAAGACTATCTTACCCTTTTCATCCAAGCTTTCTGTGACTGTTGATCAATAGTTAACTAACGGTTTGGACTATTTTGAAGAGTTTTGGAAAAGTTAGGGATTAAAAGAACTGTTTTCAATAGATGTTTGAAATTTTGATATTTCGCGAAACCTTAGGGACTAAAATGAAGTTTCCCCTAAAAAAAAGTGGAAATTACGGACCATTCTAGAAAATAAAGATTTGTTTTTACCAATTTTTTTTTTTTAAAAAAAAGGGAAACTTCAGTTTAGTCCTTAAGGTTTCGCAAAATATCAAAATTTTAAGCATCTATTGGAAACAGCTCTTTCAATCCCTAACTTTTTCAACACTCTTCAAAATAGTCCAAACCGTCAGTCAACTAACAGTCAATAGTGACAGATAATTTAGATAAGAAGGGCAAGATGGTTTTTCGTATGAAATATTAAGGTCATGACACATGGACGGTTATGATTTTAAAATATTTAAAAAAATTGATATATTTAGGAGATTTTAATAAATAACTTAATCTGGAAAAAAAAAAAAAAAAAAAAATAATAATTCATTTTCTTTACTAACAAAATCACCATTCATCATCAACACAAATCCAGTCCTGAATCATCATTATCAATACAAACAAAAACTCATCTTCATCACCAAAAAAACCAAAGAAAACAATAGCCACTATACAATCACACCCAATCTAAAAATCATCAACACTTCATAACATGTTAAACAATCCACGCAATCACTAGTTCAACAATTCACAAAAAGTCATCAACACCAAATCAATCTACACATCATCAACAGCCACCAATCTGTGAAACACCCAAAAACCAAAGCTCTTTCTTCTTTTTCCTTCTTCTGCAAAATCAATCACCAAAAATGCTAATCGGATCTCTACACGACACCAAAAATCCAAACAATCTAGTTCGTCGATTTGGTTCAAACCAGATCGTCGATTTGGTTCAAACCAGATCGTCGATCTGGATGGCACCATCTGATCGACGATCTGGTTGGCACCAGATCGTAACCAGATCAACGATCTGGTGATGATCTACTGCGAACCAGGTTGACGCACCGGATCGATGATACTAGACGATCTGGTGTGCACCAGATCGATAATACCAGATTGTTGATCTGGTTCGCACCAGGTACGACGATCTGGTTCGCACCAGGTGCGACGATCTGGTTCGTCGCACCAGATTTGGTGACTATTTGGTTCAAGTGCGACGATCTAGTTCGTCGCACTAGATCGATGAGCTGAAAATGTGACGATCTGGTTTGTCACACCAGATCGATACACCAGCTCATCAATCTAGTTCGAACTAGATCATCACCTAGATCTGGAAGTGCAACGATCTGGTTCGTCGCACCAGATCGATGCACCGTGTATCGATCTGGTTCGAACCAGATTGACGCACTAGATTGTCGATCAACGATCTGGTGCGTTGCCTCTATCATTTTTTTTTTTTTTTCTTGCAATCTCAAGGAAGAGAGAATGAAAAGAAAAAATTATTTTTCTGCCATTTGTTTTTTTTTAATTCTTATTTAATTAAAAAAATAATCATATTTAAAAAAATAATAATTATATATACACGTGTCGACTTTTTATTTGATGAAAAATATATAATATTTTGGTTTCATTGGGGACAAAACAGTTATTTTAAGTGATGAGGGTAATTAAGTCTTTTAAATTTTTCTGTTTGGTTTGACCATTAGTTGACTAACGGTTTGGAATTATTTTGAAGAGTTTTAAAAAAGTTAGGGACTAAAAGAGTTGTTTCAATAAATAGTTTAAAATTTTGATAATTCGCGAAACCTTAGAGACTAAAATAAAGTTTCCCCAAAAAAAAAGAAAAAATTGTTTTTAACTTTTCAAATAAATTAATTGCAGTTTATACCTAAATTACCCAAATTGCCCCTACATACCTTATTCTCTTCCTCCATTGTTCATGATATGAGATCTTTGGCTTCCTTTGTTAATTATTTGAGTTTTGATGAGATTTTTTGAGTTTTTTTTAGGTGTTTTGGATATTGTGTATTGATGTTTATGGTTAGATTTAATAGGATTTGACTTGAAAATGGAGATTTCTGATGAGATATAGCATCAAGACAATGACTTGGTAGAATCAGTTTATATCCACTTAAAAATCGATACACCAATACCGGTTTTTAAGTCACCAGTTTTTAAGTAGACTTAAAAATTATGTTTTTATTTTTTATTTTTTTGAATTGAGAGTATTTTGGTAAATTTGGGTATAAGATGAAAATAGTTTGTTTGAGAGGTTAAAAATAAATTCCTATAGAAAAGTGGGTAAAAAAACTTTCCTTTTGATTTTGGGTAAAAGTGAAAAGCTTCCAAAAAAAAATTAACCTTTTCAACCGAAGATTTGGGTTTTTCATTCTTTGTTTTTTGTTTTTGGTTTTATTTTGCTTTTTTTTTTTTTTTTTTTGGGAAGACCTAGGTCTAAAACTCAGATCTTCAATCTCATTTATTTTTTCATTTTTTGCTATATTTTTTTTATTTTTAAATTAATTCTCATTGTTCATCATGTGATGGACAGTGTAGATTTCGTTTTTCTTTTTTCATTTTTCATTATTTTTAATTTTTGCCCTTTAAGTTTGAATTTTAAAAGAAAATTGAAAAAAACAAAAGATGAAATTATCTTTGAGTCAACTTAGTTTGATTAACTTTAACATAACTTGACTAATAAAGTAGGGGTATTGTATAATAAAAAGGTAAATATGTTTTCGCATGATTTTAGGCATACCTCAGGGGGGATATTGTGCAATTAGTTGTAAGTATATATAATTACTTCATTTTCATTACAAACATATTTTCTGTGCAATCAATTGAATACTTCACTAAAAAGGAAAAGAAAAAAAAAATGAACTGTATATGTTGTGTTTTTTTTTTTTTTGTGAAGTTACAAATATAATCACATCAACTCTTACAAGTGTCGGGACTACTTAGATAAGACTCTAAAAAACTGTCTAAAACACAATACTATTTTTTAACTCTACTTCTTAATAATAGGGAGAGAGAGACCTATATTAGGTGGGAAATTTGTCGTCCAATTGGAGAATCGAAGAGGCTATATATGTTGTATTGTTTTTCTCAACAAGTACTAGAAGTAATTACAGTACTATCATATCAAGAAGAAATCCATGAAATATTCCAATGAAATGATGATAATGCAGTGCTCTTCTTCTATATGACAAATATATGTTATTAAGATAGTATATAACACCTTTTGCCCTTAATTAAATAGATGTTGGTTTTGAATTGTCAATAGTGGGTTAAGATATATCTTTAAAGCTCATATTAGTAAGATATTTTAATGTTCTAATTTAAATAAAATTAAAATTACATACATTTTTTTTTTGAAATACATACATTTTCTTATTTAAATAATAACTAATTAAAATTTCCACATCTCCACTTGTTCAAGTGGTTATACATTTACACATCATCTCTTGGAATAAGTATTTATGTACCTCCATATTCACTAACGTGGTAGAAGGTTCAATCCCATTAAATGTATTATATGGATAATTTTTCTCCACTTATTGTAAAATTAATTGTCTCTCAACTATGAGAGTAAATATTCGGATCGTATAAGTAGTGATTAATCTTAGTTCCGATAGACATATATCTTGTTAAGTGTAAGCTTTTAAAAAAAAAATAAGAAAAAAAAAAAGGAAGAAGAAGAAGAGAAGTGTCCTCTTAGATAATGCTAAAATACTTATTCTCATATTTTGATCAAAACTTAAACTAAATTTAGGATTACAAAAAATTGGAGCTCTTTTTATTTATATATTCTTAGCTCATAAAATTATACTACATGTTCGTACTAGTTATTATACTTTTTTCATTATCAATAAATATTTTTATACCATTGAGATTGGAAAAAAAAAAAAAAAGGATTTATAATCCAAATTTGAATGAAAAATTCAAATAAGTGATTTGTACATGTTTGAAAGTTTGGTTGTGATTTCCATTCAACACTGACTAGCAAGTGAGATGAGCGTTAGAGAGGGAGAGACCACTAGACTTTAATATAATTGAAAGGGAAAATTACCCCTAACTACCTAAAAATTTGATATTCACATACGTGTATAACTTTTAGTTTTTTTGCAACATCCTCACTTTGGCTAATGGGTTGACTTCTTTGACCGTCATTGAATATGTTTGACCGTATAAAAAATATTAAAAGATAAAATTACTCTTAAATAAATTTGCTTTATTGATCTTTTTGAGGTTGATAATGATTTTTTCAAATGAGTTTCATATGATCTTTTTGAGTTTAAAGATGGTTTGTTTTCAATTCTTAGAGGTGATAGAGATGATGAAGAATTTTTGGTGATTGATTGAGTTGCAGATTATTCATTTATTTCTTTTCTTCAATTGAAGATGAATTTAAGAGATTCAAAGAATTTTTATTTTTTTTAGTTTTGGTTTTTTAAATCAATTGACAGTTATATATGGGTAATTTTGTCTTTTAAACCTTGTAAATAGTGAAAGTGATCAATTGACGGTCAAACCCAGTCAACTTGTTAATTCAAGGGAGGACGTTGCAAAAAAAGAAAAATAAAAAAGTTATATGCACTTATGAATATTAAAATTTTAGAAAGATTAGAGTAATTTTTCCCTAATTAAAACATAGTACTAAAATGTCAAATCAAACTATAATGCTTGAAAAAAGAAGCAAAAAAAATCTTATACCAACAGTCGTTCAAAAAAAAAATTATCTTGTACCAACGGGATTATTTGGATCATTTAGTATTTAATTAAATTTAAAAAAAAAATAAAAAACAATGAAAAAGAAACCGATATGTATCAATGGAAGCTTTAAAGAATTAAGAAAAAATTTAGAACAAAAGTGAAATGAAGGGGTAAAACCTTAAGAATTAATAAATAAATAAATAAAATATATATATATATATATATTTAATCTTTTTAAGAACCCTCTTTCATTCGTCAAACACACTCTTCAAACTTTTATTAAAATTGTCAAAGTGTCTTTATTGCAGCGACACTGCATTATCAAGGACTACTCTTGGTCCTTGACACCTTAGTGCCAGATTTGTGGCTGTCTCTTTTTTTTTTTTTTTTTAAAAAAAGTTAAAATATAATTACATCAACTTTTACAACTTTCGGAGCCACTTGGATAAGACTTTAAAAAATGACCTATAACATAACACTATTTTTTAACTCTATTCCCTAATAGTAGACAGAGAGTGACTCACAATAGGTGAAAAACTGTTTTCCAATTGGAGAAGCTATATATGGCGTATTGTTTTTCTGAACAAGTATTAGAAGTGATTAAAGTCTATGAACTTTTCCAATGAAATGATGATAATGAGGTCCGTTTCTTCTATATGAAAAACTTATGTTATTAAGATAGTACATAACACCTTTTGTCCTTGATTAAATAGATGTTGGTTTTGAATTGTCAATAGTGGGCTAAAATATACCTTTAAAGCTCATATTAGCCAGATATTTAATGTTCTAATTTAAATAAAATTAAAAGAAGAAGAAGAAGAAGAAAAGTGTCTTTTGAGAGATAATGCTAAAAATACTTATAAATTATCTCAAAAATACTTATAGAGTGTAAGAAGAAGAAGAAGGAGAAGAAGATAGATATTTCAAAAATACTTATAGAGTGGAAGAAGAAGAATAAGAAGAAGAAAAGTGTCCTTTGAGATAATGCTAAAATACTTATAGAGTGTAAGAAGAACAAGAAGAAGAAATGTGTAAGAAGAAGTAGAAGTAAAAAAGATAAATATCTCAAAAATACTTATAAAGCGGAAGAAAAAGAAGATAGAAGAAGAAGAAGAAGAAGAATGAAGAATAAGAAGAAGAAAAAGAGTATCCTTTGAGATAATACTAAAAAGGAAAAAGAAGAAAAATATCATTCCAAATAATGCTAACAATACTTATTTTCATATTTTGACCAAAAGAAGAAGAAGAAGAAGAAAAGTATCCTTTGAGATAATACTAAAAAGAAGAAGAACAAGAAAAGTGTCCTATGAGATAATGCTAAAAATACTTGTTCTCATATTTTGATCAAAAGAAGAAGAGATGAAGAAGAAGAAAAAGAAGAAGAAGAAAAGTGTCATTTGAGATAATGCTAAAAATATTTATTCTCATATTTTGATCAAAACTTAAACTAAATTTTACCTTTTACAAAGCATATATATCAATTTAGTTAATCAATTTTTGTAGTTTATATGATTTAAATACACTTGCATGAAAGCAGCTTTCAAACCATCACTTTTCGTCCCGCTTTTAAACTCACAAAATAATTGTTAATGGGCTGATTATGTATAGCTATACAAATATACGTGCACACGTACGCACATACACACGTATAGAATTGATGGTATATTTATGCTAGGTTTGAGCAAAATGAGAGAATAGTAAAAAAGTAGCAACCATAAGAGAGACAAAGTGCAGGAGTGAGAAGATGATATAATGTGAAGAATACTTAAGACTTTTGCTCTATTATCTTTTAAAATTTAAAAAAGTGGTGAAAATCAATAAAACATAATCAAAATATGCATATTTACTATTTGAAAGGTTGTTGAACATTTTCTACTTTATCTTTGTAACAGATATTTGAGTTTCACATTTATGTATTAAATTATAAGGTGTAGGTAGATTTTTCTTATGTATTGAGAGTTATACTCGAAGTAATACTTATAATGGCTACTCTTATAAGATTTATCCTATAAATATTAGATTTAAAAAAAAATTAAGAATATTTAAATGTTACTAGAAACATAAAAGACTGTCAATTTTTTTCTATTAACTTCAAATTTTTATTACGTCTAACACTGTTGAACAATAGTGTTGTGATCAAATGAGACTTCATTCAAAATTGAGCTGGTTAGTCAGTGCGCACAATCGACACTCCTAAAAAACACATAATTATTATTACTTGTTAGTCAGTGCGTAAAAACGTTCACCGTGCTTCTTAGTCAAAAATCAGAATACTATAACTAATTTCATAACCCTACAATAACATAATTATTGTCAGAATTATTATTAATTTATCATCTTACAATCGAAAATAATATCAAACCACCGTTAATTTTGAAAATAATAGATAAAATAATCCAACAGTTAAATGATACAATAAATTCATCAATAAAAGTAACGGATCCGCTATTTTGGAGGGTAAAAGAGTCATTGTTCATGGAACACAGCTTGAAACCATTCTTTTTAAACTTTAATTAAGAAAAACAAAAAACATGAAATCCGCCCAGAATGTGCCGCGTGTGGCGTGTTATGGGTGGTCAAAACCGATCAGTCTCCTCACTCCGTCAACATCTCTGTCTCACTATACACGGTTTATCTTACTCTCTCTAACAATCTCTCACCCTCTCTTTCACTGTACCCGCCGATTGAAAAACCGACCAGTCTCTCTCTCTTTGTCTCTCAGTCTGTCACCATCTCTCTCTCACTGCCCTTTTTTTTTTTGGGGAATGACTGTTTCCTTTTCGCTCACTCACAATCTGTCACCCTCTCTCTTTGATCGGATCTGGGTTTCAAACCCAGATCATCGAATGAACCCATCGTCGAACCCAGGAGGGTTTGATGATCGATTCCTTGCCGTGAGCCGGGATCTGAATCTCTTCCCTTCTTTTTCTCTCTCTCTCTCTGCATGTGGTTGGGTGGTAACTTGCCGGGTGTGTGGGTCAGGATGGGTGTTGTTTGGGTGGTATGGGTATGGTTGTGTGGTGGTGTTTGGGTGGTAAAAGGTTTTTTTTTTTTTTTTTTTTTTTTCCCTTTTTCTTTTGTTAAATTTTTGTCAAATTTTATCACTTTTTCCTTGTCAATTTTTTTTTTTTTTTGAAATATTTTCTTGTCAAGTTTTTTGGTTGTCAAATTTTGGTTGAATATGCAAATCCTTGTGCCTGGGTTCGTCCTTCATATTTTTTAATTTTTAATTTGTCAAATTTTTTATATTTAATTTTTTGGATTTTGATTCTGACGATGATTTCAGCGGAAATACGCATGCCATTCGTTTTACTGGATTATTTTGTAGTTTATGAATTTTTTAATTTAATTTATTTAATTTTTAAATCAAATAAAAATTTATTTTTTGGAACGAAAAATTAAAATTTTTTATCTGGATGTATGCAAAAGATGTACGAAAATTTTTTATTTAATTATTATTTTTTGAATTAATCTCCATCGTAATATAGACAGTGAAGATACGATGGATATTTTTTATTTAATTTATTAATTTTTTAATAATAATTATTATTTCAATTGTTTAAATTGTAATCTAATTGTAAATTCCAAAAATTTTTATTATTTATTTATTTTTAAAATTTTTTATTTTGGTAATGAAAGAGTACTTTGGTAATTTGTTAATTTTTTTATTTTTAACAAGGGTGTTTTGTTCTTTTATTATTTTTGTCATAAACTCATTAAAATTTTGGATGGATATCGTTTTGGACTAACGATAGGGGATCTTTTATCTAATATTTAAAAAAGTTAAGATAAAATAAAATTATTTATCATTTCAGGGGTTTTTTAGATTATTATTATTATTATTATTATTATTATTATTATTATTACTTTTGATTACTGGAACTGATTTAGAGGACTATCGGAGATCAATCAAGATGGAATATTGGTGGTGCGGTTCAAAAAACTACTTCCTTATGAGAGGGATTGATCTACACAGAGATAGAGAAATGATCCATACGAGAGTGGAGAGTCTATTCACACAGATTGGTGAGGAAAATGCTTTTATTAAGAATATAATCCATGCCATAACATATCTAGGCTTTGTTGTTAACCAATGGCGCCGACAGCTAGTTGCATAATTATTATTACTACCTGCATCCTATAACCCGAGTTTTTCCTAATATTTTTTGAAACAATTGTTGATAAGTAAAAGTAAAATATAGTTAAATCTTAATTATTCATTGATTATAAACTTATAATGCTTATGTGTTTTGTAATTAGATAAAATTTGAGAAAAAATTTAAATTAACAAGATCCAAATTCCGTTATTATTCTTCTGAATGTGGACTTATTTCTATAATTGAAGGTTATATTTACTCCTATAATACAATAAAAACTCAATTGTCTCACACAATATCCATAACAAAATTTGAATCAATATGTAAATTTAGAACGAAAGTTGTAAACCGTTCAATGGTGAGTCAATATATTTTCTAGCTAGGTTATTTCAATAACATGGAATCGACAAAAGTTCGAGAAACTGGCTATAGCTGACAAAAGAAAGGCTAAAGGTTAAAAAGCATCACGTGCAGTTCTGGTAATTTATTATAGTTGTGTCCAAACTCTGAGACGGTGCAACATGTTTTCAAAAAGCACTTCTGCTAATAATGCCTGCCTGATGTGATGATCTTCATAAAAGGTCAGACGAGAAAACACATTAACATGTATGTGAAATAATTTCACTCAGGCTGCCGCACGTTTTGCTTATTCGTGCACGGATTCGTCTGCTCAGAGAATGACGACGATGGTCTCGATCGAAGAGATTTTTAGTAGATTGTGTAAAAGGATTAAAACATATTTTTTGGGGGAGGCTACACTAATTTTATGAATATATTCTTATTTTTTTTTATAAATTTCAAATAAAGATGAGAAAACGTATTATTAATTGACAGTACGAGGTACCGATCTATGCCTTTGGAACATGGGTGGGGGCTGGACCAACCCACATAGAAGGTGAGATAACATAGTATTATTTGATGTCAATAGGTGCCGACCTGTGCTTTTAGAGCATGGGGGCACTTAGGATAACCGATGGTGCCAACTCATACAGTGATATTTATTGTCAAAGGAATCCAATGATAATTTTGACAACTGATTCAAAAAATAAGAAATTCTAATTTCATGAATTTTAGAAGAAAATTATGGCAAAATTTGGAATTAGTACGATTTATTTATATTATAATTAGTCAAAAGTTAGGCAAGATTAATAAAAAATTCTCTCTACAAAAATTAAGTAGATTTTACTTTCACTTTTATCTCTACAATGTTCTACTTTGAGTGGATTTGTATAATTGCTAATATGATTAATTAATTAGTATCATTTTGAATTAATAATTGGATTGTACTAGAAAAATTAATGATATTAAGCAAACTAATTTTTGAACAAATGATTCAATTCAATTCATCATAATCATATCGAAATTGATCCAAATATAAATATTTGGCTTTGCTTTTTAGGATTTGGAGATATCACATCATAAACGATACATTTTTTGTGTTCATATATATGCTTGATGTTTCTCATGCTAAGACCACTAGATTGATATATATAATTCAGTGTCTGAATTTATCACTCACCATGTTCATCTACAAGGCTATGGATTTTGGTACCATCAAATAAATTGAAATCACTTGATTTTTTATTTTTTTATTTATTTATCTTTTAATTCAATATCAATGGGATCAAAAGTTTATCTATATGCATTCGTAGTTGGATTGTACTAGAAAAATTAACAATATCAAGCAAACTAATTTTTCAATCAATAATTCGATTCAATTAATTAGAATCACATCGAAATCGATGTAAGTGCAAAGATTTTGCTTTGATTTTTCGGTAGATATCACATCATAAATGACACATTTTCTGTGTTCATGTACGATGCTTGATGTTTCCTATACTAAAGACCTTTATGTTGACATATATAATTCAGTCACGTGTGTATTAATCATTTAACATGTGCATCTACATAATTGTGAATTTTGGTACCATCAAGTAAATTGAAATCACTTGATTTTTTTTTTTTAATTTAATATCAATGGGATCAAAAGTTTATTAAAATCTGTCAAGATCCATTATTATATATGCAATTCAAATATTTACTATCACAACCTCTTATATATTTGCTCTTATAATATCAGGAAAAAATTTACTCACATATTAGTAAATACATATAACGAGATTTGAACCATCTGTTATAAACATAAAAAAGAAAATATATATATTACTTAGTTAAAAGTTAAGGTTTGAATTGTTCTACTTAAAAGTGCTTTAGGAATTACAGTATTCTAACTAGCTAGCTGCTTCTACAGCATGTATAAACACAACACCTGCATGCTTCCTCCTACTTATCAATGTTTGGTTGAAAGGTTGAAGGGTCTTCTTTCTTTCTTTTTTTTTTTTTTGGGAAAAGAGAAAGGTTGAAGGTTTATTTGCAAATGACAAGACAAATTTCACATCACTTTCAGAAAAGAAAAAAAAAAATTCACATCTACACGCATTTGATGTCCTTGTTTATGTGAACTAAAATATCAATAAAATGATAGTCATGTAAAACTCAATAAATTATATATTCCCTCGAGCCCGTCCCCATGAATAACTTCAAATCACAGACACCATACGGAACCGTTACATGCACATCTTATCAACTGAATCAATTGGTTTTATATTCCAGTAAATATGTGGACCCAAAAAATGACTATGATTTATTCACATGCCTGCGTAGACTACCTGACACATTAAAAAGTGTGGCCGCTGCTACTATTCAAGATTCAACCAAAATCGGCAAAGCCCCCTAATTTGTGGTTAACGATACTCACTCTTTTATGTTACAAACAAATATTGTAGGGTCCAATTTAGAAGTGATTGGAGAGATGGGTTATGCTTGTAGCGATGAAGTCGTGTCTTCTCGTACCGTATGGTGTCATTAAGTATGTGTATATTTAAATTTGACATCGGTAAGGTTAGAAATTTGTTGGTATTTATTGAAATAAGTACTATATATATGAGTTGGATGTCTATTCACGTAACGGAGGAATCGAGCTATAATATTATAACATAAAAGAATGTCTAGTACTTTCACTATTGCCATGGGAGAAGCATCCCCACACGTACTGATTAACAAGTGTGACATACATTATTTGAAAGTTGAACCTAAACCACACTACCATCGTATATACTAAACCACGAATTGATACACTTTCTTTATTAATTACTTTTAACTATTATAATTAAATTGAAATTTAGGGAGACATGACTCAACCCACAATCTTATGTATAGTGTAAACATGAGAAGCATACCACTAGATTAAACTCTATTATCAACTTATTTATTAATTAGTGCGGTCAAAATTTCTTTCCATTTTCTTTTCAACTCGTATACTACAGTTGGTCTATAGTTGGCCTGCACTTAACTAAACTGTGTTCCCAAAATGTACATTAATTAATATCTTACTGTTTGGTTGTGAATCGATGGACTTTTGAGGCATGATAGTGATGGTGTTGGATGGCATTGTGCTCCCTTATGGTTCTTTTTGTGAAAGTGGGTTTACAATAAATTCCATGCTATTTCTCTCAAAAAAAAAAAAAAAAAAAAATTCCATGCTATTTGCAGACTTTAGTATAATGTGTGGTTATTAAACCGAAAAATGGACGGTCACTGATAATAAAAGCTGTATGTAAATTCAGTTATATATATATATAAACTAAATTTGATGTTTTATAGGAGAAATATGATTTCAACTTAACTATAACCTTGTAAGTTTGACACGAGAATTATATTACTAGATTAACCTCATTTTGTGTTATATATATAGTGTGTGTATACGCACACATGTATATTTTATAGGAGATGGTCATATAATTGATGGAAACAATTAATTTAATCTTTCAATTAAGAATTTTTTTTTTTTTACAGAAAATTTACTTCTTTTCTTTCCAAACTGAAAGAGTATAAATTTCTAACTAGGGGTCTAATTTAATTTGCTAGAAAAGACCAAAGTTTATTTTTCTCTTCCATGAGACATTTCCAATGTTTATGGCAATCCAATTTAATTAATTTGGTTTTGCATCTCCCTTTAGTACTTGAAAACATATTGATGCAAGAAAAATAGACCAAACAAAGAAGCTGATAGTAGTGAAGCCTCTCCAACTACTGTTCTGTACAGCTGGCGGGTCCGAAGTTATATTAATGAATCATGTCAACTTGATACAAAATTTGCCTTCATAAAACTCAATGGACCCAATTTCGATGGCAAATTATTGATTTATGAAGATATCAGTGACAATGACAATTTGACCTGAAGACTTTGTTAGGTCAATATCTTTGCAATTTAATATCATATACTATTTAGTGGTTAGTTTAACTTGCATTATCTGTATACGTTGTCAAGACCTTTTTGTTTTATTATTTTCAATTTCACCTAGTAATTTCAATTCTATGTTTACTAAGGTAAAAGCTTGAAATAGTAAACAACTATAGTTTCGACTTGTAATTTCAATAATAAATTTACTAACGTAAAAGCTTGAAATAGTAAACATTTATGATCCGCACCTCCATCTTAGTGGTTGTGCATAACTGAATTTCAAATCTCACTTTATTCATAAAAAGAATAAGTTTGCAAATAGTTTTCTTAATTTGATAGAGTGGGGATAGCTATAGGGACTATACTAATAATGCTTAGTCTTGATAGAGTTTCGTAGATTCTTGGTTTGATTTCGATAGTAATTTCGAAAAGAAAAAAAAAAAGAAAAAAAAAAAAAAGCTCATGTTCCTTTTAAGAAAAGTTTATATTCGAACTAAGGTAGAAAAGTTGTGTATAAATTAGATTATCCAATACACACCATCTTTCGGTATATATAACTTTGTATTTTTCTATCATTTAAGAGATTAAGAGTTCAATTTTCAACAAACTATATTACAAATTGTATGAGAAGATATTTTTCTCTTATTATGGGAGTATAGATATTTAGATCATACAAATAGTATTTATAATTGACGGGTCTTGATAGATTTCTGATTCATTTGATGTCAATTTTTTTTTTTTTTTTTAAAAAACCATATTATACAAGAACCTTATGTTTATATCACGGGTCACAACTGTGCATTTAGCCTTTACACATACAAAAGTAAGTGATAGTGTAAAAACAACCATGATATAAATGTGGAAGAAGTTGTAATATATATATATATATATAGGGGCAGGATCGGGGGACACAAGTTTTGACACAAATTTTGACATGATGTGTTGACCATTGGATGAGGAAGATTTTAATGGTTTAAATTTATTCACACCACTACATACAGCTTCATTTTACACTCTACATAAATGTTTTCTCTCATCTCTCTCTTCATTATTATATCATCTCTCATCTCTTCCATTAATATTAAAATCCCAATATTTAAATTATTTTTTTTCACCCAATCCAATTATATTTAAAAACCAATCAAGAAAATTAAAAAAAAAAAAAAGCTGCAATTGTTTTTTTTTTTAACTTGATAAATTTATTATTTAAATGATAATTTATTTTTTAAAATAGTTTAAATCAAATAATATTTAGTAAGAAAATTTTCACTGCCACTAAAAAAAAATCTTATTTCAAAAACAATTTCTAATCAAAATAAGTAAAATAGATTTTGTTCCAAAAACACAAAACACTTAACCAAAAACAAAAAAAAAAAAAGAGATCGCCATCAAATCATTTTCCAAGTAAACTTGAAACACAAAACCACACTTGCCAGTTGTTGCCACCATTGACACCTACCAACCAACAGAGTCACTTTATGTAAAAGCTGCAAGTTTTAAACTTTTTGGTTAAGTGTTTTGTGTTTTTGAAAAATAAAATCTATTTTACTTATTTTGGTTAGAAATTGTTTTTGAAATAAGATTTTTTTTTTTAGTGGTAGTGAAAATTTTCTTACTAAAAATTGCTTGGTTTAAACTATTTTAAAAAATAAATCATCATTTAAATAATAAATTTATCAAGTTAAAAAAAAAAAAAACAAGCTTTTTTTTTAATTTTCTTGATGAGTTTTTAAATATAATTAGATTGGGTGAGAAAAAAATAATTTTAATATTGAGATTTTAATATTAACGGGAGAGATGAGAGATAGTATAATAATGAAGAGATAGTGTAATAATGAAGAGAGAAGAGAGAGATAGTGTAATAATGAAGAGAGAGGGGAGAGAAAATATTTATGTAGAGTGTAAAATGGAGTTGTATGTAATGGTGTGAGTAAATCTAAACCATTAAAATCCTCTTCATCCAATGGTCAATAAAATCATATCAAAATTTGTGTCAAAACTTGTGTCCCCTAATCTTGCCCCATATATATATATATATATTAATTATTTAGGGATGAAACTAGACCCCAACTTTATTGTAAGGAAGAAAAACTTTCAAATTTGTATAACATATTAATTTGTATCATGTCTAAATCAAACTCAAAGATATTATTATTATTATTATTATTATTTATTTATTTTTAAGTTTTGTACATTACTATTTTGTTATGAAACTTTGTTATGTATTAATTGTTATTATAGTGCATGTAACGAAACTTTGTAATGTAATAGTTATTATTTTGATGTTTGTTCTCAATGAATTTCTATTTTTCATGAGCTTTACATTAATATTATTTAAACATGATGTTATATTGAAGTAAAGATTGAATTATTTTAAGTTTTATATATATTTATTGTTTGTATATTTATTTTGAATATAAATTTTGAGGCTTGTTAAAAGTTGAATTGGGTCAAAATGAGTTAGGTTTGGTTGGTTTTATTCTTGCTTTTAATATAAATTCTCTCTTCTATTTAATTCAAATAAAATGGATAAATTTGATTGATTTTCTTTAACTTTTCAAAGTTAGAGAGTCTTTATTTTAAAAGAACTGTGTATATATGTGTGTGTGTGTGTGTGTATTCAAAAGTTTTCCTTCATAACAATAAAGTTGGGGTGTGGGGTAAGGATGACAAAATTCTCGATCCAATCCAAATCGACAAGGTTCGAATCAATTTGGGGTAGGTTTGGAGTATTGAAATCTGGTTTTGAATAGGATTTGGATTAAAAGTGTTTCACTCACTTTTATACTAATTTAGGTTTGGGTCAAACTCTTTTGTCCTGATCCAACTCGATTAACTCGTTTTGTTATATTTTTATTGTACACTAATAATAATAATAATAATAATATTATTATTATTATTACTACTACTACTCATTTTTAAGTGTTGTGCATTATTATTTTGTTATGGAACTTTGTTATGTATTAATTATTATTTTAGTATATGTAATGAAACTTTGTAATGTAATAGTTATTATTTTGGTGTTTATTCTCAATGAATTTATATTTTTTATGAGCTTTATATTGATATTGTTTAAATGAGATGTTTATTGAAGTAAAGATTGAATTATTTTAAGTTTTAATATTTATTTATTATTTGTATATTTATTTTTAATATAAATTTTGTGGTTCGTTAAAAATTGAATTGGATCAAAATGAGTTTGAGTTTGGGATAGACCACCCTAAATAGGTTCGGACTTGGGGGTAAAGTGACTACCCATTTAAGTCATAGTTCAGGTTTGGGACGGACCGATCCAGTTTTGGCCTGACCTGTTATCATCCCTAATCCGAGGCTTCTTCATATAAAAATAATAAAAAAAAAATAGAAATATTGCATCCTTGGTAAAACTTACGGAACTTTGATCGACTCCAAGCTTCCCTTCCATTGTAATACTAGATTATATATTCAAGTTGATTAGATTTCTCTTTTTAGAAATTACTAACCTTTCCAATTAAAGTACTAACAAATTGAACAAAGATTTTTTTTTCTTACTTTTAAATAATATTTTACTATATCGAATTTATATGTTCAATTCACTTGAATCATAATAATTAGTATCATATCAAATAATTTAAATGGTTGATAAGAAGAAGATAAGCACATTAAAGTTTTTCTCTCATATCTTATTATTTCTTCGTTTGTATTACAAAACTTTCGACAAAATCTATTGTTAGATTCAAAAATTTCGGCTAGAGTTGCGGCCCAACGGCCCTCCCACCTCAGAATTTGGCATGTAGTTTTTGGAAGGAATTTGGCATGTTGCAAGTGGTTGTGAGCTCACACTTTAATCAAACAAAGTCTTGCTGTCATCATTGAAACCTTCATATATAATCGTGAGGTAGGACGACTTTATTGTAAATTTTTGTGTGAATTTTTCCAAAAAGTGCTGAAGCAAAAATCTTGTTTAAAATTTGTTAAAAGTTTATCCTCAGACGTGTTATCTAATTTGTTAAAATTCAAAGTAATTATGAAAAGTAATTGTTTAACTAGTAAGTCCACTTATGTTATAATTAAACCTCAAGATAGGTTCATGAACATGAACCATAGATCTAAATATAGATAAATATGAAATACATTTACAACACTTTTGCCATAATTTTAAAAATTTTAAATTTATAATAAATTTGAAAAAGTTATTATTATTATTATTATTTTATGGTGGGGAATGGTGAATAAATTCAGATAAAATTACTCACACATTGTATTTTAGGATAAATACCGAACTTGCACCCTTGATTTATTAAATTAAAGAAAGTGCTTAACCACTTTTATTAAGATAAGTGATGTGCTTGAAAATGTTTCATAAATAAGTAGATGGTATACAATTTTTTCTTTTATAAATTAAATAATTTAATTGTTTTAATATTTGATTAAATTTATACTAAAATATATAAATATTTATGTTTTTTTGATAATTGGTGCAAGTTAAAGGGACAATCGGGATCAAATAGGATATGACATTAGTTGCACGACTAGAGGAACGGCTCCCATATAGGAGGGAGCATCCTCGGTGGTGGATCCAAAAAATTTGTTTAGGGGAGACACATGAATAAAATAATCAAAACATCAAAAACTAAGAACATACTAAATATATAATGTTTTTTTGTAAAACAATGTTCAATAGTACTATATAGTTTAAATAAAATAAAGCATACATTATAGTTAGGCACAACAAATAGTCTTATACTTTAAAACTTAATGAAATCATTAAAATAAATAAAAATTAAAAAAAAAAACTATATAAAATTATAATTTTCCTCGACGAGGCTTCATATCTTAAAATCGTTTTATGATAACTTCTTTATCAAATTTGTCAAAAATGTCTTTTTCCACATACGTCAGCAAGCTATCATTTAATCATTGATCTCCCATTCGATTATGTAATTCAATCTTTATAATACTCATAGCAGAAAATGCTCTTTCAACGGTTATAGTTGCAATTGGTAGTAATAATGTCAATGGTAAGAGCAAGTAAACTAATGGAAAAATCTTATCTTGTTTTTTCTCAACCATCTCTTGTGCCAAATCTATAAAGCAATTTAATTCTGAAATTTCACTATTAGAGTGCATGATTGCAATATAATTCTCAAGATGATCTTAAGTGTCAAAAATTTAGTAGATGAGAAGTCTCTTGGATAAAATTGAGTAAGTTGAATAAGTTTTTGTTTGTCAAATGCACGTAATCGATCTTTTCGACTAAGACATGCAATACAAAAAAGTAACTCAGTATTTATATTCGAAAATCGATTATTTAGTTCTTGAAATTGTAAATCTAGCACAACATAAAACTAAATATATTAAAAGTAATAAAAAAAAAGGAAGATAATTAAATTAGATATAGGAGCAATAAATAATAATGTAAAAGAAATAATAAACCACTGAAAAAAAGGAAAGGAGCAGCCGGCAACTTTCAAACCAACATAATAATAAAATAATAAAAAATAATCATAATTATTACTTATTAAAAGTCAAGTCAGGAAAGTAACTTTTAAAATAAATTAATAATAAATAATACTAATTAATGAAAATTGCGGCTTTAGTGTATTACAGTATACTGCACTGTGCACACAAACCAAAACACGGACAGGTCTCAGAGCACAGAACCAACACACTGTACAAACTCAGTTTGTTTGCACTCGCTGTAATTTTTTTTTTTTTTTAAATACACTGCTACTTTTTTAATTTTTTTTCAAATTTGAGAAGAATACGTGACCCCTCGGAATCTACGATGAGTCCGTCCCCGAATATCTCACAATAGGCTGGGGAGCAACCTACGTGAAGATGGAGGAGAAACTCATTATTTTAAATGGAGGGGGGTACTTTGAATGCAGAACCTGTGACTTAAACAGAGTCACGGGTAGGCAGCCTTTACCAACGAGGCAAAGCGCAGCCACTATAATTATATTTATATTTATTTGTCGTTTGTACATAGAAGAAAGGATCACGTGCACGATAATTTCTGTATATTTTCTTCATACTAAATTTGACTGTCTATCATTGTGCAGATAACTTTATGTATATTTTATTATATTTATTTGTCTTTGAATTGTACGAACGTGAAAAACGGCAAAGGGTTCTGAAAGTACATCACTTTTAAAATTATATCCCCATCAGATTTCTTTAAAGTATTTAAAAATATACTTAATAATTGATTACTTACAAGGTGGACACTTTTTATTGTTATTCTTTCTTTTAATGAAAGTTGTAATGATTGACTGATTAAATCTCTCCTAGTACTTCACAAAAATTGTGAATTTGAATTATATATATATTTTTAATTTTAAAATTGTAATAGTACGTGATATTAATTATATGAAGAATTTGATTGTTAATCATTTTATACTTAAAACAATATTAATGCTTTTATGCTATTGATATGGTAATTTTCGTGATCATAAAGATGGAATAATCCTAGTTTTTCTCTGTTATTTGGTGTAAAAATTAATTATTTTCCTATAGTTTGTAAATTTTTTATTTTATCATTTTTGTAATTTTGACATATACAATGATAAAAGGATTAAAGAGGTTTTTTTGGATTTTTTTTTAAACTATAAGGATTTTTTAGATATTTTTTTAAACTATAAATTAATGATAGGAGTTTCTTGATAATTGTTTTAAATTAATGATGAATTTTAAATATTATACCGAACAGCAGAAAATATAATTATTCCTCACAAAAATGACTATTTATTATATATACCAAGTTAAGTATTGAAATATAATTGTCTGTTCCGGGCCTCTGATATGTCACAATCCGGTAGTCCTGTGAATAGTCACAATATAATTATAGCGAGACTGAACTTGATCAGTCATTAAATTAACAGCCACAAATCGACAGTGAATAGTCCAACGTTTTCCACGTGATGAAATTCGAAGTTGTTTTTTTTTTTCAATTAATTAAGAAAATGAAGAGAAAAGATTTTATTATTATTATTATTATTTGGGAAAATTACACCAAAGTCCCTTCACATATCACATTATTACATCAATGGTGTGAGTTTATCGTTAATTACAGATAAATACCCTACCGTTAGTTGACTTGGTCAAACTTAACAGTTTGACAACATTTTTAGAATGAAATGACACAAATGCCCTTATCATCTCTGTTCTCCTTTCTCTTCTGCTTCTTGTTCATCATCATCTTTTTCTGGACATCTGGGTTTGAACCCAGATTCGATTGGGTTCACAGTCATGAACCCATCAAACCATCACGAAATCCCTATCACCCTGAATCACGCATCCTCCTCATCACCACACAATCACCAAAAATACTAAAGTTTTAAACTCAGTTTTTTCGAACCATGACTGTGAACCAACCATTACCACACAATCACCACACAATCAAGCAACCAACCAACCATTACCAACCACCCACCACCAGTGCAAAAAAAGAAAAAAAAACAAGAATAGAAGATGACGAAGATGACCAACAGTTCTGGGTTCGAAGGGTTCGATTCGGACCCAGATCTGGGTTCGAATTCGAACCCAGAGAAGAAGACGAGTAGAAAAAGAAGAAGAAGAAGAAGAAGAAGAAGAAGAAGAAGACGAGCAGAAGAAGAAGAAGATGAAGATGAAGAAGAAGACAAGCAGAAGAAGAAGAAGATGATGATGATGATGAGCAAAAGAAGAAGAAAAAAAAAGAAAAAGAAGAAGAATGAGAGAGAGAGATTTTGTTTTTAAGAGAGAGAGAGAGTTTTGTTTAAATAATATCCTAAATATTATTTGATATATAAAAAGACCAATTTACCCTTGAGCATTAATTTTACCGTTAATTGGATCGTTAGTCAAATCAAGTCAAAGGTATTTATGTGTAATTTAGATAAAACTCACAT
Source organism: Nephelium lappaceum (assembly GCA_021234005.1). Taxonomy (NCBI): domain Eukaryota; kingdom Viridiplantae; phylum Streptophyta; class Magnoliopsida; order Sapindales; family Sapindaceae; genus Nephelium; species Nephelium lappaceum. Next base: position 1,907,119 of record CM037997.1, on the reverse strand, counting down.
CATGACTGTAATAATTCGATAGGTCCGGGTACTTTAGTGTAATTTGCCCTTATTATTTTTGAAACTAAAAGAGAAAAGATGAGATTTTGTTTTAAGTGGGGCACGTCCGCTTGGAGACTGGGGCACATGAATGGCACATAGAAGCCCGCATAGTACGAATTTCATTGGTACTTCTGTATTCTATATTGGGTCACGTCCGCTTGGAGACCGGGGCACATGACTGACACATAAAAACCAGCGTATAATACCAATTTTTTTGATATTTCTACATTATATATGTATACAGTAAAATGGAAATAAGAACAGTATAATAAATTTACTTTAATAAAGACGAAGAATATTGAGGCTTGCAGATGTTTATAATGTCCTAAATATAATTTTTTACACTTCTCTTGTGCTTAATGACTATTGTCTCTCTGGATTCAACAATCTAATGTATTGGTTCATTGCACTTGAATCTATACTCAACTTAAACAAAAGCACCTGAGTTTTTGAGTGCAGAAAATGAAGAACAATGTAGGGAATTTTATGAACGAAAAAGTTCTTTCTTGCATGTGACTAACTCCTCTTTATATATTGGTTCATGTCCTTCAACTTTCTCTAGAGTTTTGTTGGGGAGACATCAGTAGAGATTGATATCCAGGTGAAGATGTGCAACTCTGCATGTCAAAATTTTAAAAATCTTTTCAGAACCAGAATCCTCCGCAGCTTGGCACCGGACTGAGGCCGCGCTTCCAGGTTGCGGACGCCTCTGCCAGGCCTCTTCTGCCTAGCACGCAGCGCATTCCCTTGATTCCAAAATCTTACTTTTCAGTCCCCTATATTTTTTCAATTTAAACTCCAACAAAAGCTAATTATCAAATGTATGCTATATTGCATAACTACGCCATGTTTTGATTTCCATTTTTGGTTAGCATCTAAATTTTGCAAGTTCAAGCTTAGTTAAACATTATACTTTCATAGTTTCATAATTAATCGGTGGTCCTTTCCATGTGATAAGACAGTTTGAACAGAACCTGCATTGCTACGATAAATTGGGAGTAACATCGATGCCAATCGATCATGATGCAAACTTAAAGCTCTATATTTATGAAACTTCAAACAAAAGAACATACAAATAAGATGAACCAATCTAATACATAACTGCAACTAGTACAATGTGGTGGTCCTAAAAAATAGAAGCAGAAGTTTTAGACATGTCTTTTTATTTCTCATCTGTTCGGTTACAACCACAATTCTGATATATAGGCCACAACAACAAACCTACAAAGCATGCACTGTAGAAAAGCATGCACATACAACTTATTCGAAGCAAATAATAAAATGCATATAAATATACATAAGCTTGACATTATATTAAAAGAGGAACACAACAAAGGAAAATGAACACAATTTTTTTATTTTTTTCATTTTGTGAGGATTCCCACTTAGTTGTAGAGAAAGATCTATCTTCCCTTACAGTAATCTCCTAAACTCATTTTCTATATCTAAAAGGGAAGTTATCTTTCTGAGCTCCATATCCTGAAGAAAATCAAGTTGCTGATTCTCATTTTCAGGCTTGCAAGAGACTGTACGAATAGCATTCCCACCAGCCTCATTACAATTTTCATATAAAAAATCAAAGTTCAAGGTGTCAACTGATACCATATTTTCATTGGAATTGAACACCAAAGAATCATGGTTGTCTCGACCATGAATTTGGACTGAAAGACTTGTACTATTATTGAAGACAGCATTGTCAGGATTTGTTTGAATAGTTTCTTCCTTGTTTTTACCTGCAATATTCTCCTGAAGTTTCCCACATGAATATCTCTGAACAGCTGACTTGTTTTCTTCGGATTTGCATTTTCGAATCTGTGATAATCCTGATGATGTCTGGCCTTGAAGCTGAACCTTTTTACACAAATTTGAGTTCCAGTAGTTCTTGACCTCATTGTCTGTTCTACCTGGAAGTCTTCCAGCTATCAAGGCCCACCTATGATGTTTGTGTAACAATCTAAGTCATTACACTGAAGTCTCAAACTTGTTCATTTAATAAAATTCTCAATCAGCATCTATCATAAAATAATAATTTTTATATATATATATATATAACATCTTTCTACATTATATCACCCAAAAGCATGACTTTTAGAGACAAAAAGGAAACTTGTACTAGTTAGGAAAAAAAAAAAAGAGAATTCCTTGTTTGTCTGATATTAGGAATTTAACTGTACGAAAGATTCAAACGATCAAAGTTAAAGCTTCTAACAATCAAAGTTTATCTCATCAAACTATTTCAGATACCATGTTAAGTTAGTGTTAGTTTATTTAAAAACATATAAATTTATAGTAGTATCCAAATACACTATTAAGTTCATACAAGATTAATAAAGACTCACCTATTTCCAAGCATTTTATGAAGTTTGAAAATGAGCTCTTCTTCATCCCAGGTGAAGTCACCTCTCTTGATACCTGGTCTCAAATAATTCAACCATCGAAGCCTGCAACTCTTCCCACTTCTTTTCAAACCTAGAAAATCATAATTATACAAATAAACTTGATAAACATGTATGTCAAAACATTAAAAGATGAAGTGGAAAAAGAAAGAGGAAAGGGAAAGTGAAGAGAACAATTTAACAAGTTGTTATATATATTTCTTGTGCCATGGAGATTGTCAAAAAAGCTGATATATTTACCAGCTTTCTTAGCTAGGGTTGTCCATTTCCCTTCTCCATGGAGTTTAGCAAATTGGATTAGAAGTTCATCCTCCTCTGAGGACCAAGCTCCTTTTCTCTCTCCTTCCTTCTCGAAATATCTTCCAACCATCTCTCTCTTTGTCTCTCTCTAGCTCTCTCTATGTAGCCCTTATTTCTGCAGATGAAAGCTGGCTATATTTATGCACTTGAAAATAAAGCCATGGAGCTAAGGCCAGCTGTGTGGCTGCATCAAATTTTGTAAGAGGTCATGTGGCAAAAAGATTAGTTGTTAAAAGTATTTTTTTAAATCAAATATATACCGCACATCATAGAGACTTTTGTTGGAAAAACTTATGACAGTACTAATATATACATAAAATGACGATGCTGTTCAAGTATAATAATTGTTCTTACATCAGACTCGATCAATTTTATAAAATCATATAGAATATTTGCCAGGAAGATGGGAGGAGTTATAAAATTAACCTTTTCCAAACCTAAAGGCATGTGAAGTGAATGTCATTTATTTATATATGGTTAAAAGTAAGATTTATATATGGAGGAGTTATAAGAAAAAAAAATGTGGCAATTACATAACATTTTAGAAAATGAAGATTTGTTTTTATCCACTTTTTTAAAAAGTTTGTTTTTAGCTCCTCAAATAAATTAATTATAGTTTATACCTAAATTATTCAAATCGCCCCTCATACCTTGTTTTTCTCCTCCATTGCTCATAGTATAGGATATTTGGCATCCTTTATTGATTGTTTGAGTTTTGTTGAGATTTTTTAAGTTTTTTGTGATTTTTTGAGTTTTTTTTTTTTTTTTTGTGTCTTGGATGTTGGGTATTAATATTTAGGATTAGATTTGATTTAATCTAACTTGAAAATGAAGATTTTCGATGAGATGCAGCATCAAGACAATTATTGGATAGAATAAGTTTTTAAATCCACTTAAAAGCTGGTACCGATTTTTAAGTGAACTTAAAAATTGCACTTTTTTTTTTTTTTTAATATAAGGTATTTTGGCAAAATTGGATATAAGATGAAAATAGTTTGTTTGAGAGGTTAAAAATAAATTTCTATAGAAACTTGGGTAAAACAAATTTTTCCTTTTGATTTTGGGTAGAAGTGAAAAGCTCCCAAAAAAAATTAATCATTTCAATTGAAGACTTGGGTTTTTCATTCTTTCCTTTTTATTTTATTTTATTTTATTTTTAAGACCTAGGTTTAACACTCATTTCTTCAATCCAATTCTTTGTTTTTTTTTTCATTTTTTGCAATATTTTTTATTTTTATTTTTAAATTAATCCCTATTGTTCATCATATGATGAACGGTGGAGATTCTTTTTTTCATTTTTCATTATTTTTAATTTTCCCCTTTAAGTTTGAATTTTAAAAGAAAATTGAAAAAAGTAAAAGATGAAATTATCTTTGAGTCAACTTAGTTTGACTAATTTTAATAGAATTTGACTAACGAAGTAGGGGTGTTGTGTAATAAAATGGCAAATATAAGACTCTAAGAAACAGTCCAGAATACAATATTATTTTTAAACTCTACTCTGTGATAGTAAAAAGAGAGAGACCTACATTAGGTGAGAAAATTGTTGTCCAATTGGAGAATTGGAGGGGCTATATATGTTGTATTGTTTTTCTCAACAAATACTAGAAGTGATTACAATACTATCATATCAAGAAGTCCATGAAATATTCCAATGAAGTGAAGATAATGTGGTCCTCTTCTTCTACATGAAAAACATGTTATTAAGATAGGATATGACACCTTTTGTCCTTAATTAACTAGATGCTGGTTTTGAATTGTCAATAGTGAGTTAAAATATATCTTTAAAGCTCATATTTGTGAGATATTTTAAAGTTATAATTTAAATAAAATTAAAATTACATACATTTTCTTATTCAAATAAAAATTAATTAAAATTTTCACATCTCCATTTGTTCAAGTGGTTATACATTTACACACATTATCTCTTAGAATAAGTATTTACATACCTCCACATTCACTAAGGTGGTAGAAGCTTTAATCCCATTAAACATATTTTATGGATAATTTTTTTTTCACTTATTGTATGAATAGTTGTCTCTCAATTATGAAAGTAAATATTCGGACTGCATAAGTAAGGATTGATATTAGTTTCGATAGACATATATTTTGTTAAGTGTAAGCTTTAAATAAATTGAAAAGAAGAAGAAGAAGAAGAAAAGTGTTATTTTAGATAATACTAAAAATACTTATTCTCATATTTTGATCAAAACCTAAACTAAATTTAGGATTATAAAAAATTGGAGCTCTTTTTATTTATATATTCTTAACTCATAAAACTATACTACATATTCGTACATTTAGTGTACTTTTTTCATTATCAATAAACATTTTTATACCGTTGAGATTGTGAAAAAAAAAAAAAAAAAGATTTATAATCCAAATTTGAATGAAAAATTCAAATAAGTGATCTATACATGTTTGAAAGTCTGGTTGTGATTTCCATTCGCCATTGACTAGCAAGTGAGATGAATGTCAGGGAGGGAGAGACCACTATAGGTTAATAGAATTGAAACTTAGGACTGAAATGTCGCATCAAACTACAGCACATGAAAAAAAAAAAAAAAAAGACACAAAAATCTTGTACCACCAGGATTATTTGGATCATTTACTATTTAATTAAATTAAAAAAAAATTAAAAAAATTAAAAAAAAAAACAATGAAATAGAAACTGATATGTATCAATGGAAGCTGCGAAAAATTAAGAAAAAATTGAGAACAAAAAGTGAAATGAAGAGTTAAAACCTTAAGAATTAAAAATAAACAAAATATTTAATCTTTTTACTGAACCCTCTTTCATTCATCAAACACCCTCTTCAAAATTTTATTAAAACCATCCAAAGAGCCTCTGCTGCGGTGACAGCTCATTGTCGGGGACCACTCTGGTTCGAGACACCTTGGTGCCACATTTGTGGCCGTCCTTTTTTTTTTTTTTAATAAAATATAATCATATTAACTCTTACAACTATGAAAATCACTTAAATAAGACTTTAAGAAACGACTTGCAACACAACACTATTTTTTAACTCTATTTCTTAATAGCAGGGATAGAGACTCACAATGGATGAGAAAACTGCCCTCCAATTAGAGGGGCTATATATGTTGTATTGTTTTTCTCAACAAGTACTAGAAGTGATTATAGTGCTATCATATCAAGAAGAAGTCTATAAAATATTCCAATGAAGCGATGATAATGCGGTCTGCTTCTTCTATATGAAAAACATATGCTATTAAGAAAGTATATAACAACTTTTGTCCTTAATTAAATAGATGTTGATGTTGAATTGTCAATAGCGGGTTAAAATATACCTTTAAAGCTCATATTGGCTAGCTATTTTAATGTTCTAATTTAAATAAAATTAAGAAGAAGAAGAAGAAAAGTCTTCTTTGAGATAATGCTAAAAATACTTAGAAGAAGAAGAAGAAGAAGAAGAGGAAAAATGTCCTTTGAGATAATTTTAAAAATATTTTGATCAAAACCTAAACTAAATTTAGGATTTCAAAAAATTGGAGCTCTTTTTATTTATATATTCTTATATGATAAAACTATACTATATCTTCGCACCAATTATTATACTTTTTTCATTATCAATAAATATTTTTATACTGTTGAGGTTGAGAAAAATAAGATTTATTATCCAAATTTGAATGAAAAATTCAATATAAGTAATTTGTGTTTGAAAGTTTGGTTGTGATTTCCATTCAACATTGACTAGCAAGTGAGATGAGTGTCAGAGAGGGAGAGACCCCTAGACTTTATTACAATTGAAACTTAGTGCAAATGTCACATCAAACTATAATGCTTAAAAAAACAGACAAATCTTGAATCAACAGTCTCTCCCTAAAAATAAGAAGAAAATCTTATACGTACAGGATTATTTGAATAATTTACTATTTAATTAATTAAAAAAAAAACAATGAAAAAGAAACCGATATGTATTAATGGAAGCTTTGAAGAATGAAGAAAAAAATTGAGAACAAAAAGTGAAATGAAGAGTTAAAACATTAAGAATTAAAAATAAACAAAATATTTAATCTTTTTAAGAATTCTCTTCGTTCATCAATCATCACACACCCCCTTCAAAATTTTAGTAAAACCCACCGTCAAGAACATCAGAACCCACAAATTCCGTCCTGGCTGACAAAATTTTATGAAAACCCAGAGTCAAAAACACAATCATTAAAACGCAAACATTCCGTACTGGCTCACAGCAACTGTGCTGTCACTCCGTCCATTTTATTCCAAACCCACTTTACATATTTTATATAGCTAATTTCATATCTTATTTTCAAAAATCCCAAAAAAAAAAAACAAAAAAAAAAAAACAAATTCTCTTTGTTATAGTAACAACTATTTTTCAATTATAACGATAAATATCTAAACAACTTTTAATAGAGTTTAACTTACTCGATATCATTGACGGTGTCGTGCAATGACACCCACCCTTTTGTGTGTGAATCCTTTGAACCTGTTCTTCCCACTTTTTTGAGCTTTAGTTTGAATTATATCTTAATGCTCCGTAAGAGACTCTGAACTGTGCCTTATAGAGCTCTGATCAAAAGAGTTCGATTATGTTATTATATTTGTAATATGTCAAAAAATTAAAAAAAAAAAAAAAAAAAACTTATTCAACATCATCTTAAAATAAAATTATTAACAACCCTTTATACATGGAAAAATGTCAATCCAAAATACAATAAACAATTGCGCCTAATCAGGACATACATACCTATATTCATACATATGTACCAATCGATAAGAGGAAAACTATTACGAACGTATAACAAACCCCGTTTTCAGGCATAGTACCCGATTACTTTACTATCAATTTGTAGATTAATATACAAAAAACTATAGTAGTTTGAGAACATTAAAAAGGGTTCCTGTGTTTGAAAGAACATGATCAAAATACAACTCCCAACTGAACCAGACTTCATTTTGTGCTACTACTACTAAAAACTAAATGAGCTTGAACTGGGATGATAATACCAACTCTTTCTTTGATAAGCCTATCAATTATAATAACACTGAACTTATGTTAATCGAAACAAGAGAGGGTTTTGTCATTTCTTCTCCAATAGTACTTGCTGGGTAATTACAGGTCATGCTTATGAATCCGACTAGAACTGCATTTGTTTATTAAAACCTGTCAAAAGAAACGAAAAAGCAGGAATTTTCAATCCTTCATGAGCAGGAAACAGCCCAAATTCTAATAATCTCTTTTTTATCAGACTATATGATTATATTTATAATAGATATATTGGTAACTAAAGAGGCGACAGAATTAATTTAATTTCTTGCAAGTTTACAATGCATACCTAGAAGGTCCACAGAGCCATAACCATTCAGTAGAAAGACCAAATTATGAATCAGAAGCTGGATCCTCAATACCGTGTTATTTGCTGCAGCATTTGAGAACCAGGTACTTGTGAAACTAACTGCTCGGAACTTGGTGAAGCTTTTATTCTAGTGTTGACACCAACTGGGTTGCTAAGCCCTGGTCTAACCACCTCTTTGGTGTTGTTATTCATGTTGGCTCCAGACTGCGAGGATTCCATCAATGCATGTACCTTACAGAATATGTTGTGTAAAACAAACGTTTTCAATGCTGTATAAGGTACATATATAGATTACACAAATGAAGAGATCGTTGAACTTACTATATCAACACGCTTTTTGTGGAGATCAGTAGATAACTGCAATCATGATACAAAAAATTTCATCAACTTGATTCTAGTTATATTTAAGCACTTCTTTTTTACCTTCTTTTTCTTTTTCCTTCTTTAAGCAATGAAGTCTTTACAAGCCGAGGCAAGTAGAAGAGAGAGTAAGAAGGAAAAAGGGAGAAATCCTGATCATCATATCACAAACCCGAGTCTTGAAATATAAATATAAAATGCTTACAGATTTTCTTTGGTGATTCCGCTCTTCACTCGAGAATCCTGGTACTGACAAATCCCAATTTTTATCTGCACATATTTTCCATGTATCAGAATCATTAAGGTTCTCTTTGTTTGGCTTAAATACAAAATATGAAAAATGAGTAAACCTACTGTGCCCTTATGCTATTATCTGCTTCGGCATTCTGCGCATATTCCATTTGTTACCAAACTACAATGTAATAATATATCTACATATTTGTTAGCAACATGAATATCTAGACTGTTGACCTGAGGTTCAACAAGTTTGCACTTCAAAGCACATGCAGGTGATAAGAGGGAGGTATCTAGAGGAAAAGACTAATTAGTACTCATAAGGTGAGTCCGTATAACCTAGATGGTGGTTTATGATATCATAAAGATAATGTATTACAAGGTTTTTCCCAAAATGTGCGAAAATACAGTGCCCCACATGGACACACAGTTAATACCTAAGCAAAATACATATTATGAAGCTGAATCAAATAGCGAAAATACGAATATCTAGGCCTGTGTAGGATCAAGTTTCAACATGTTAGCATTTCAAAATCACAAATGTATACAGGGCAGCTGGGTTAGAAAATGGACACAAAAATGTAAGTCAGTAGGCAGAAAATGAGCCTCTATGACCTAAACGGCAGCTCAGAGAAAATATCACAAAGATGATTAGCTATACAAAGTTGGGCCAAAAACATCCTTGCTTGAGAGGCCCACCAATGATCCAATGGTATTAGTAGAAGTAGTCATCTATACCACAATATAGTGAGATAGGCAAGGCCCACCAACGATCCAATGGTATTACTAGTAGTAGTCATCTATACCACAATATGGTGAGATAGGCAACATTTAAAGAAGTACATGCGCAGCTGAGATAACATATATCTACACGACACAAACGACCAAAGAAGGGACCTGAAAAAGAAAATTGTATTTAATCAACCTTGATACTCTGGGCATACCGGTTTGGTATACAGGTCCACAAACTGGTAAGTACCTTCTACCATTAAAACCAAATTAAGAAAACATCAGCTAGACAACCAAAATTACACTCCATGGCTGAATACAGATTTTACCAAATCAAACAGATTAGTTAAGAGAATATGCATATTCCATACCCTGGTCCTTCCCATGCTTTTCTCAAATAATAAAAAATCTAATCTCTTCTAAATTTCAACCACAACACTAACACATAAAAACAGTGATTGAACATAAGTGACCGGATAACAGCATGCTTAATCTTTTTGAGAAAAAACAATATACTTAAGTGAAAGATAACATAATATTTAAAGAGCAGAGCTGCACAAACCTAAGTGTAATAATATATCCTTGGACTCTAAAGTCGAAGATTTTCGATGCTTAGCCAAGTTACAAGCAAATGAAGTAACCTGTAAAAAGAACACAATTATGAGTTGCATCAACAAGACTATACGTCTCTGTTTTCTTCTTTTTATTTTCAAAAGAAAACGTTCATATACCAATGAATATGACATGGAATTTATGGTATTAGTGCAGACTATATGACAACAGAATAACTAATTGACATCACAACTAGCATCTATGCTGTGATCTGATAACCATGTAAACATGGTTCCACAGAGCACTTCCAACCGGAAACACCATGCAGCTATACAACAGTTTAAGTGCCAAATTTAGACGAGTTATTCATCCAACGTAAAACAGAATATTACCCTGGACTTTCAAGGATTCGAATAATTACAGTTACCAAAAGGTGAATTTTAGGAAAAACTATAGTTACCAAAAGGATTCGAATAATTGATGTAGTTATTCATCCAACAGAAAACAGACTATTAGCCGCTTCACTTTTGTACTCTCTCTTTTTATTTAACGTCATGTGCTGTTTCCTAACAAAACGAAAGGAAGGAAAAAAGAGTTCACTAGCTTAGCAGGCCTCACAGAATCAATGAAGTCATCTGCAATCTCCAAAAGAAGATCTTCAACTTCGGGATCCAGCTTTCCACGTGAATCTACCTGAAAGCCACAAATCAAACACCATGAGAAGTTTCACAAAAGAACTGAAAAGCAAGGTTTGAAGAGGAATTATAGGAAATGAACAGAGACTGAGTGAAACACAGCAAACCTGGGAAACCAGATCCTGTATCTTTCGCTTCCCAAGAAGTTGATTAGTTGCTTCTGTCCCTTGGCTTGAGCTACCCCCGGGTGTAGTTGTACCAGAGGCAGTTGCATCTGGCTGTGATCCAGTCAAACTAAGAGATTTCTGACCTGTGGGACCTGGAATCCTCGGAGACTGCTGTTGCTGTTGAATCAAGGCCGGTTGCTGTTGTGATTGTTGTTGTGGCTGTAGTAGTTGTTGCTGTAGTTGCTGCTGCTGTTGCTGGGGCTGCAGCTGCTGCTGCTGCTGTTGCTGATGCAGCTGTGGATGCCCCATTGGTGACTGCTGCTGTACCAGCTGGGATATCTGCTGTGGGTTCAAGGTCATAGAATTCTGGTGCAATTGAGGAGATGAAGCCAATTGCTGTTGTAAAAGGACCTGTGACTGTCTCTGGTGTTGTTGGAGACGAAATGAAGGTGAGGCAGGACCAGACATTGTTGGCATTTGCTTCATCCACTGTTGCGATAAAGAATTTTGCATCATACTTGACTGTCCATTCTGAGCAAGCCCAGATAACTGGGAATTCATAAATGCCAGAGACGATGATCTGGGTAAGTTTTGGACCTGCAGTTTTTGAAGATATTGGATGTCAAATTCAAGTGCACAAAGTAGATGGGATAAAAACATTGCAGACAATTTCATTCCCTTCAAAATTGTCATCAAAGTAGCCTTAAACAAGGCATATTACAAGTATATATTCCAGGTAGGATAATGACATTAATGTTGCGATATATATATACATATATGTATAATTAAAGTGATTAGTAATTAGCCTCCATCCCCAGCTAAGTCCAATAGCTGCGACAAGCATAGTAACATGCTAGTCTCCAAACCAAAGGCACTCTAAGGAAAAACACAAAAACACAAAGCAAAACCAATGGTTATCAGATGTCATGGCACAAGAATTCAAGACTTCTTGCCTCTCACATAAGCCACAATACATAACTGATCTTTAATAATTCTCTTCATTCAGAAGTCTGTCACAGTATCAATGAGCCACTAAATGTGTGCAAAAACCATCCATCATCATGGAGCCACCATATTTGTTAACTTGAATCCTTCCACAATACCACAGTATTACTGAGCTACTAAGTGCGTACAAAACCACTCACTGCCAAGTTAATTATACCTGCGTTGAGTTGAGAGGATTCTGTTGTGACATTTGCTGTCTCATTTGCCCCTGGCTTATTCGTTGAGCATAAGCAAGTGCTCCACCGGCCCTGTATTGTGAACCCAAATTGAGCGACCCCATCATCCCCATTGCTTGCATTCCTTGCAAAGGCTGCCCAGCAGCATTACCAGGATGGAATTGGGATCCCTGGACTAACCCTGCTTTCTGCCTTGGCTGCATCAAGGGAAAAACAAAATTTACTTAGAAAAAGATAGTTAACCTGAATAGTACCTTTTGGTTCAATAATATATACGGATTCTAACAATCCTCTTCCATATCAATTATGTAAAAATTCAAAGAGTACCAGCACAATTTTATAATCCAATTAAACATCCTACTATATCTGTCAATAAACACAAACCACAATGACAAAAAAAAAAGAAAGTCATAAAAATCTTTACCAAAGCCAGCAATTGAGACTGCAAACCAATTTCAAGCCAGTTTCAAATCCTATCACATCTAACACACAAATCATTACAAATTCCTACCAAAAAGGGGTTCATTGTCAACCACTAAGCACAAAACCCGTTTTCAAAAACATAAAACTTTACCAAAGCCAGCAGTTAGGAAAGCAAACCAATTTTAAGCCAGTTTCAAACAGTATTTTCCAGCACTAATCAAAATCATTCAAACTTCAAATCCTATCACATCTAACACACAAACCATTATAAATTCTTACTAAAAGGGGCTTCTTTGTCTACCACTAAACACAAAACAACTCCTTTTTGAAAACATGAATTTTTACCAAAGCCAGCAGTTTGGACTGCAAAACCAATTCTAAGCAAGTTTCAAACGTTACATTCCAGCATTATTCAAAATCATTTAAACTTCAAATCCTATCACATCTAACACACAAACCCTAAGAGGGGCTCCATTGTCTATCACAAGACACAAAACCCATTTTCAAAAACACGAATCTTTATTGAATCCAAGCAATTCCAAAAGGGTTTCCAACGGTATATCTAGCCTTAATCAAAATCAATCCTATCTCATTTAACACACAAACCATTATAAATTCCTACTAAAAGGGGCATCACTGTATACCACTAAACACATAACACAAAACTGTTTTTAGAAACACAAATCTTTACCAACATTAATCAAAATCAATCCTATCACATCTAACACACAAACCATCATATATTCCTACTAAAAGGGGCTTCATTGTCCACCACTAAACACAAAATCTTTACCAAAGTTGGGAGATTGCGACCCATTTCCCAGCGGATTCCAACCGGTACATTCCAGCACTAATCAAAATCACTCAAAATTCAAATCCTATCAAACTTAACACACAAACCATACTAAAAGGAGCTTCACTGTCTACCAAACACAAAACCCATATCCAAAAACACGAATCATTACCGAAGCCAGCAGCTGGTTCTGCAAGTTGAACTGAGCAGCGGCAGCTGCAGCCGCGGCCGCCGACCCACTGAGCATGGGAAGGTGCCCACTCTGCCCAATAAGCCCGGCCCGAGAAATATTAGGAGACCCCAGTTGCTGGCTCTGCTGGGCCTGCTGCTGTTGCTGCTGCTGCCTCAAAACGCTACCGTATTGGGCATTCTGCTGCTGCTGCTGCAGCTGATTAAGCCGCGAAATCGACGGCGATCGCTGGATTTGGTAGCCAGACATGGCGGCTGCCACGTTGGCACTCTGTTGTTGGACGATTTGCTGGACTTGAACTTGTTGTTGTTGGGCGGTGGGGTCGAGAGAGACTGACGGTGACGGAGACGGGTTGGGGTTGGGATTATTCTGTTGTTGTTGCTGTTGGAGGACTAACGGCGTTTGCGTTTGTGGTGGCGGTGGGGTGGTTGTTTGTGTTAAAGGAGGCGTTTGTGTTTGTGGAGTGGGGTTGTTGGCGTTAGGAGGTGGTGGTTGGGGGGCACGGGGCGTGGGGGTGACGGAGGAGGATGACGTGGCGGTGGTGGTGGAGGAAGTGGGGTCCACTAGCATCGGAGATTGGAGGGCTTTCGGTGGTGAGGTTTGTGTTGATGCTAAATTCTCAGCCATTCACTTCTTTTTTTTTTAAAAAAAAAAAAGTTTTGATTGTTTTTTGAGAGAGAGTGTAAATTTTGTTTTGGGAGGAAGGGAGGTCGAAGAGAGGAGGAGACACAGAGACAGATACAGAGGCACACAGAGAGAATGGGGGCGATGTGGGCCGTACACGTGTGCGTTGATGGAGTTAAGGGGAAGATGTGGGCCGTATAACACGTGCGCGTTGACGAACTTAGATTGGATGGGCTGGGAGAGAAGAAGAGGATTTTGTACTAGAGTTCCTCCAACAAGGATACCTGAATTTATGGCCCATTAAGGTTTTGTAAAATAAATAAATTACTTTTTAAAAAACTTTTTTTATACACAAATCTGAAATTAAATTTACAAATAATGAAAATTTTATGAAATTAATATTTTCAAGTAAGTATGTATGTACGTATTATGATGAGTTAATTTACAGCAACATGAAATGTATTTTACACCGATGTATATAACAATTAATTCTAAAAATATTGTAAAAATCCTCTTAAGAAAGAATCTATCTTTTATTCGTATTCAATAATTTCTAATGAAGTAAGTTTTGTATATTTAATCCGATAATTCTTTTCCTTTTAGTGTGTACTGATTTTAACAACATTTGAGTCTTGTTCATCAAATTCATTTCCTTCTACATAATCCGTGATTTACTATTCCGACTTAACATTCTTAGGATGTGAATGATACTCTTTGTTTCATTGGATTAAAGCTTTCTCAAACAAATCTTTGCATAGTCAACAATTGTACGCAATACGACCAACATGCAGAAAAAGTTTTTTAGACATTGCTAAAACTTGTGGTGGAGAATGAACACTCATTACCATCCAATCATAATTAGATAGTTGAAAAAGAAAAATCATTTCATTTCATTATCAAATCTAAAAATCATTTCATTTCATTATCAAATCTATGTAACCTTAAAATGAATCATTAAAATCATTACTGAAGTCAGTGATTTGATAATTTCAGATTACTACAACTGAACAAGAATTCTCTGTTGAAAAATTTCACGTGTTTTATATAAGTTTTGCATTCTTTACGTATTCAGTTTACAAGACTTCCACCAACAGTGAACTCAAAACTTGTATACAAATATATATATACATAAACTATACATAAATAACCAACCAAAAGAAGATGATATTTTCTGCATCAGCAATCCAATCCTAAAAACATACATTCTAGCTGAGGAATCTCTATCTAGATCTACTATTGCTGATTCTACTTCTGATTGTTGGTTATGGAAAACTCGAACAATCTAAAACTTCTTTAGAGTAAAGAGGTACTCTTGGGATTGGCAAAAAAATGACTGCGATATCTAATCTTCGAATCCTTGAAGCTGCTTCCGAGGAGGTTTCGTAGAATGGCAGGTGGCCCGCTGTAGGTTCTTTCACGCATTTTCCTCACAATAAGGTGTCCATCCAAAATCATCAGCTTCATCAATTTTTTGCAGCTCTACAGAGAATATAAGAGGTGTATTAGCAATCTGTAAATGTCAAAAGCTTGAAAATTTATCAAGAAGTGAGTACATTCGATAGCAGAGTTCCAGGAAATCCTATCATTCCTCATTTTACTTTCAGTTCTACCCTTATCCAACATCTTCCAGCTCCTTCAAAAATCATTATGCAGCCCTCATTGAAGGTGCTTAGAGAGGAATATCTAAATTTGCTAGAAGTAGGTTTACACAGGTTAATAGTCTTGTCAAGAGAGTATGGTTCTTTTCCTAATTTTACAATCTTCCTTTTAACTTAACTGTACGGTTTCTGAGAGTCTGAGACTAGCCGTAGCTTGAAGATGTTTACATGAAACATCTGTTTAAACACAGGGTTGACAATGTGAAAGTCGAAACATTCAGGTTTGTATCATTTAAGATATATACAAAGAAGAAATACAACAGCATACCTGCGGGTTTAATACATCCATTTGGTGTATAATATCATCCTGGCAAGATAAATTAGAAAAAGAAAAAATGTAAGAAATATATTCCAAAACTTCCAGAGGAACAGATAAAAATATTCATTTGTTTCAAACTAGTGGTATATTTCATTTATCAGCCAATGAGAAAAATAATCTCACAATCTGAAGCAATTCGAAAAAAACTCTCCAAGATTCTGTTTCTGTTGAAGGCTTTGCAACTCGGATATAAAATGTAAGAAATATATTCCAAAACTTCCAGAGGAACAGATAAAAATATTCATTTGTTTCAAACTAGTGGTATATTTCATTTATCAGCCAATGAGAAAAATAATCTCACAATCTGAAGCAATTCGAAAAAAACTCTCCAAGATTCTGTTTCTGTTGAAGGCTTTGCAACTCGGATATAATTATGAGTTACTTCTAAAATCAGCAATTTCTACATGCATTGCTATGTTGACGAGGTGAAATGGTATTATAAGGCCAAGTATATAAAACCGAGAAAACAAACCAAAAATCAAAGATAGAAGCTTGTACCTCTAATATGCCAGGATTTTGCATGACAATACCAAGAACACGACGTAAAAGTCCATCGTAGACAACATTGTTAACAGTTCCATCTCCATTTATCCAGGGCAATATTGGCATATACAAGTCAGCAGAAGAGGATTTATAGCTTTCGTCCTCGCTATTTCCATCAGGCAAAGCAAGACCACCGCTTTTAGTACCATCTTCATGCGCATTACTAGTTGATGTTTCATTCAAGGGTTCAGCTTCAGGAAGATTAAGAATAGTAACTTGGTGCACATTGTTGGCCTTCTTTTTCATTTTTTCCTGTGAGTTAGCAAAACCAATGTCATGGTTTTCTGGTTGGTGCAAATGGCTACCATAACTTCTACTTAAAGCCTCTGTCAATGACGATTTGTTAAGATCTTGTTGGACACCAGCAATGGAGGTTAAAAAGAACTTGGAGCGGTATAAAGCATCAACAACACGGACAGAGTCATAAGCATTAACCTGTAGAGAAACCATTAGTACATTAGAAGCACATGTAAGAACTGCACAAACCCCACCCTTTCCGCTCAACCACCAATGTTGAGGCCCAAGGACCACTATGCTAATTCTAGAAAAATTATCAATATTTTAAGAACAAAATACTAGAGTTGCCGAACATAGATAAACCAACCTTGCATGCTCGTCCAAATGCTTGGAGCACATCAATGATACATTCAGGCATCTTTTCACCTGGAAAGGAACAGCCAAATAATAAATTTTCTCAATCCTACTGAAAGCAGATGGTACAGGTACGCGAATGTCTACACAAAGAAAAAATATAGAGTACATACCTGGCGCATCCACAACATGGGAAACTTCCTTGATGCTCAATCCCTGGTCACCAGCCTTTTGAATGGCAGCATAAACAGTCTTAAAGACCTGAGGACTGACAAAACTAACTTCTTTCTGGTCTGGCTTCAACAAATGCTCAGTATAGGCTGTCATAGCATCCCAAGGCGACTCACAAGAACTTCCTGCTATTGGTAGAACAGTCCCAACGTCAGGAACTTCGTTCATGTAGGCAGATTCACATGAACCACCACTGTTTCTCTCACCCATAGTAGAGTTGAGTTCAGCGTTTCCACGAAGTTCAGCGGTGCTAGTTTCCCCTTCCTTGAACATCTCCACAGCATCAGCTGTCAAAATCGTTGCACGGTGTACAGATACCATGATACCTGGAAAGCCTTTTTCTCGGCGAGAAACAAGTTCACCTTCTGTTAAGTATTTTAATTTCTTAGACTTATCGTTGTCACATAAATCATTGTCCTCACTTTTACGTTTCGAACTTCTGAAGTCTTCAGCCTCTCCAACACCCTCATCTGGCAAGCATGGAGCAATTGACAGTTCGCCAGAAGAAACCAGATAAAACAACTGCAAAATGTCCCCGCACTGTAAATCTGCATCCAGATTAATCCCCTGTTCCATAAGATCATTTTTCCGTTCACAGAGCTGACTAGAAAATTTAGCAGCTCTCTTTCCAGTATCAATTGGAAAGGGCGATTTTGAAATACGCTGCAAGAACAGTTGAGAAAGTACAAAAGGAGTGCCATTACCCCCAATCTGTCATATCACAAAGAAAGCCATGTTAAATAAAAAATATCCACATTTGTAAAACACATGTAGACAAAAAAAAAGCAGTTAAAGACTAGTTAAATAAGAAGAACACTTAAAAGTATAAGCAACCCTACACTACCTAAATTGACTTGATATTGCAACAGCATGGTTCACAAAACACATCAAAGACAGACCCAATAGTGCTAACCAACACGAAACCAATGTAGACAAAGTAAAATAAAAAGCAAAAAGAGAAGATGGAAGAAGAAAGAATGCATTTGCAAATTGCAAGGAAGTAGGAAGCAAAGGCATAGTTGAAGCATAAAATTTGACGTGTACATGAATTATTACAAATGCAAATGAGATAAGAAAGAACATGGATCAAGATGGAAACTAAATAGTGTAAAATGTTTAGTCATATATTCAGATGAAAAACCGAAATCAAGAATATGGTAGAATTTACTGAATATTAATATGCTTTCTCATATCCCTAATACTACAAAGACTAACTTAAACCACTAGCACAATTGCACCTAGATGTTCTGTATAATTCATAAATAAAAATCAACTTACCATGAATTTCTTCTCTCTGAGGTAGCTAAAGGCTGCAAAAAGATCATGTTCAGAATAACGCCGAAGATTTTCTGCCAGCAAAATTTGCACTTCTGGAGCTTTAGAGGTGCTCAGAAAGATTAGTTTAAATAATTCTATGGCATTGGAAACAGCCAAAGATTCAACCACTTTTCTGTTAATGCTTGTCTCTTCATTCAAGCGCTTGATAACCGTTTGATGGTGGTGATGGCATTTGGTTCTTTGAACATTGTGTTGTCCCATACCAATGTCCTCATCACTACAAATTGTTGGAGAATCCAATCCAGATTCCTTGAGATTCTGCAAGCAAAGTTAACTATGTTAGTACCAGATCTGAAAGGTACTCAACAGCAAAATAAATTATAGGATATATAAAATACAGATAAAGTTCTAAATATTTTACATTCGACCGTTTCCCAGTGACTGATCCAACTCTTGTAGATGCCTCCAACTTAGCCATTTGTTTCAACTGAAGGACACCCTCAAGGGCTCTCTTGATATTTTTGTCGTCAAAATCATCCCAATGCTTTTCTTCAAAACCTGCATCTTCAGTATTTGCAATACCCTCAGAGATATTCTGGTTAGGACCTTCACTGGACAAGCATTCATTGTTGAACTGGGTTTTTTCCAAGTGTTTCACATATCGTTCACTAAGCATATTACAGAGCTTCATGAGAGCCTTCCTAAATTTTGTATTTCTTTTTAGTGCTGACATTCTTCTTGCACAAGCCTTATGAGATGCTGGAAGGTTTGAAACTGAAGGCCACTCCACACGGTGAAATTTTGCTCCAAGAGCCACTCGGTGTCTTACATATTGGATCACCAATTGCCTGAGAGGAAAATCATAAATTATATTGAAGTAAATAATTATACAATATCTTCATAAAGAAGACAAAACACTATTGTCTTTCCTTTCTAAAAGGAATGACATATGTTTCTCAGTTAGACCAGATAAAGAATCTGTTAGCTGCAAACTACTAATTATTGCACATGAGAACAAAATCAAGTTAAAAATCCTAAAAGTCCCCACTCCTGTAGTTTTTCTGACTCATATTAAATTATCACCAAGTCCTAGTTACTTCTCAAAAGTTCTAGTACCAACATCTAGTATTCAGTATTTAAATGGGCCAAATCTCAGTCCCAAATTTCTTATTCCTTATGTTCATAACTACACATATATGCTTTTGGTGGAGGGTCCTTGTGGTCAAAAAATTAATATATCTTTGCCTTTACCTATCTGCTTCATCTGTCCACATAAACCTTTTTTGACGTGATCGCTTTACATTTGGAAAGGCACACTGACTAAGTAAAGCATTGCACTCGTCATCTTCTTCCTTTGGTCCTGGCTCCTCAACAGTTTCTAGATGATCATCCTCCTCACATCCAGGCAAATGAGAGTCATCTTCTCCTGAATTTAATACGAGTGGATTTTGTTCTTCTATAAATTTGTTTGCAGTATCAGGGGATGTAGCAATCCTCTGCCCAACCAGCTGTCCAATTACAGCATCAACTCTTGTACGCTTTACTGATCTTTCTTCTAAAGACTTCTTTCTTTTTCGAGGCGATGGAGAGGACTTATTCCTTAACAATTGACGCTCCTCCCTGTCGGCAATAGAAGCACCCTGAGATTTATTAAGACGCTGGCGTTTCTTATCATAATACACACGCAGCACCTGCAATTGGCAATCAAGAGACAAACATGTAGTTAATTTGACCCAAACGAATATAAGGTATACTCAAAAGTGAAACAAATGAGAGATGAATAGTCGGATACACCTCTTACAATCATAAAATAACCAGAGACTAGAAAAATGAACTAGTAACACCACAGTCCACAAAGTCCAAACACTCTACAAAGTGGATATTTAGAGACTTGTTAATACATATTAATCTAAGGAAACTGTAATATCATCTAACCTGCTCTAAGGTCAGGTTAAGATCCTTTGCAATTTTCTCACACTCTTTGAATGGAAGCTTTTCATGTACATTGTCCGTCACTATAAGCCTCAGGAGCTTAGCACGCTGATCAGCTGTCATAACCCGAACTGATGCCCATGACCGGTAAACAAAAACCTGTAAGAACAATTCTAAGGCAGCCTCTTAAGTTCATACTTATTATAAAAATCGGGAGAGCAAACAACAAAGGATTATATTGCCACATAAGTCTATGCTAAATTGCTAATCACTGACATTGAATTTTTAGCCCTCAATGATAACATGTATATCACCAGCATGAAAGAAAAAATTGCAACCTGTCAAGCACACACCTCATGAACAGCTGATCCAGGAAAGGCATGTAAAGCAGCACTTGGGTCAGCCACAGCATAACAATACTCAAGAGTTTGCCAATATTCATCAACAGCTTCTTCACTCGACAAGATAAAATCATGTCTGATTCGTGGGCGCAGATCTAGCGATAAAAAGTGGATGTTGCAGACACTGATGGTGGTTCCTCTATATAGGGTTTAAGCTCCATTGCATGTGTCAAGTTGGCATGTGAGATGTTGATTCCATCATCTGAATGTCCATCAGCTACCAGCCGAATCAACTATTCATAAAATCAACTGTTTAGACACAATGACGTTGAGCTAAAACAAAAGCACACATACAAATTCATCCATATAATTCAAGTGAATTGCAATCTCATTTTTCAAAAAGTAAAGGACCCACAAGCATGATAAAAACAAGCCACTTAAAAAATTGTTAAGAATAGCTAGATTTTGCACCAAGTCAAATCAAAATCAAGCCTGATCATAAAGTGAGTCACTATAATTAAAATCATTCTCACTATGACCAAGTAGTAATACCTTCAACCTTCGTAGAATGTCAATGATCACTGATAGTCTCCCAGTTGCCAGACTATCCATTAGACACTTATATTCTTGGACAGGAAGATCAGAAAGACGCAAACCTTTCTTGCACTTCTCAGTCATATCATCAATTTTATAAGTAGATCCTGCAACTTGTGAGAAGAGTTCAAGTGTGATGTTCTTAATGGCTGTTTCTAATGAAAACAACTTACAGGAGCTGTGGGTACTTTTAAAGTCAGGTACAAGTTCTCCATATGATATAGCATCATCTGAACCAGGTGAACTACTCAAGTAATTCCACAGAAACTTATGCAGCAGCTTTGCACGAACCATTTTTGCCAGCACAAAACCGTTTGCACGCATTGCTACTGATTTATTGGTTTTTTCATCTGATTCTACACAGCTCTGAGTTCTCTGGACACCATCTAACACAGGAACTGAATCATCTTTCTTCCACCTAGGTGAGCCTCTGCCACGAGCTTGCATTTCAAAAGATCTGACTTTATCGTGAATTTCACTAAGTAGATCAGGAGTCAAACTTTGAATAGATGGGTGGAGGACCACCTGAGTGATGCGGCTACGGCCACAATTTGAGAGAATAGGGACATTGATGTTTAAGCATTTGCAGTACCCTTGCTGCTGAAGATTTGTTAATATTCGTAAAACAGTTTTCCTGTCCATTGTTGTGCTCTTGTCCTCAAGGCTAACGAGCCATTTTTGTAGCTCAGCTCTCAAAATGAACTTGTCGTCCTGGAGAAGAACAATAATGGTTAATTACTTAAATAAGCAGTAGAAAGAAGAAGCAAGAGTCATTAGCCTGGAGTCATTGTTCAGGAAAAGGGATGATGTGTAAACAACCTGTAACCGTTTCAGAATCCTCTGCTCCCTTCGCAAACAATCGGTAGTCAAGAGATGGTAAGGATTTGTATCTGTCTTTGACAAAGCAGTATGTTTTTTCTCAGATCGATAAGCATTTGCTTCAGTAGCTATATTCTCTAAATCAATTTCTCCCTCAGGAACTGTAACTAACATGCCTTCCAATTCTCCATTTGTAGTAGAGCTATTACTAGCAGAGTTAAGGGTAGGTGAATAGCCGACGCCCACTTGTCCATCCTTCAGGTCAATATTACTGCGCTCAGAGATAGACTCTTGCAGGTTGCCAGGACCAGGAAGCATATGAGAAATTTCAATATTGGTTTTTGGATCACTTTTTTCTCCAGGGGTAGCAACATCACATTCAGAAGTTGAATGATCATACTGAAGAAAGGATTGAGCTGGTTTATGAGAAACATCATCTGGATTGTCACTGTCAAGATGAGAAATCTCATTCTCACCATCAACAATTTTTGATTTAGACAGAAATGCATTAGATGATCTGGAATTGGAATTTCCAGAAGTCCAAAAACGGAAGGCCACAGTTCTCTTATGATTCTCTGCCTGCAGACGCATCCCAAACTTAGAGAACATGTTACAAAACCGAGAATGGTACTTCTTGTTCTCAATTCCAAGCCTGTCACATACCTGCTTGAACATATAAGAAAAGAAAAGAAAAAAAAGAAGAAAAAAAACACCATTATCAGTTGAAAGCAGGACATATGCAGCATGCATTTGCAAAAATGCATCAAAGACAATCCAGGCCCCAAAAGAAATCACGTGAAAAATTGAAAAATATAACAGCGGCACCAACAGTACATTTGTGCAAGAAAATATTCTAACAATGTATTGTTAACTCCTCAGGATTTTCAAGCTGATAGTGCAGCTATCTTCAGTACATGGTAAGTTTACGTCTGTCTTTAATTGACAGAAATACAGGCATTATCAATCAAACTGAGAACTCATGATGCGTTTGAACTTATATCACAGTATCAGATTCATAGATCCTGAAACCTTAGGCAAGGGCAGAGCTGAAGTCCCAACATATAAATTCTTGGCTTTGGTTCTAGTCAAATTAGATTTCCAATTCACATTACTAAAAAGGCGTAAATATCTAAGAACAAAAATACTTTCAGGATATTTAAGAAAATATGATGTATACATCTTCTGCTTAAAATCTAAGAAGGATGAAGTACATACTAAATTACCGGAGTAAAAGACAGAAAAACCATTATGCTAGGTTCTTATTTCCATAAGGCTTTTTGGCTGTAACTGCTTATACTATAATCATGTATTTGGTTTAATCAAATGATATTTTATAATGAAAATTGATTTAATCAATTTTTATGATTTTATCTAAACAAAACATAGCCTAAAAGTAATTCCTACATGAGCATAGAGTGTGGAAATTAATGTTTAAATTAAAAAAAGGATTAAAATTAAATAAATAATAATAATTTTCTCTCTGTAAACGTAATCTTGAGGGGGATAAACTTCCAGTACACCACGGTAACATTTTAAGGTATATATCTACAGAAGAAACCATAATATCCACCTCAGAAGAAAAAACAATAATTTAACAAAAATAATAATAAATGAAGACACCTCCATAATAGTCAACCCCTTAGATCCTTCAGCATCAACCATATCATATACTTGATGCTCAAAGGGTAGCTCTACAAGCTGTTCCGTCTTTGGAAATCTCCTTCCAAACTTCACTTGTTCTTTCTCTGTATTATCCCCACACCCAATAGACTTTCGTTCAAATTCTTTCTGAGAAAATTTTTTCAATAGACGTACACAACGCTCAACCTGCCAAATGTAAAAACACATCAATCGTTGAACTTTAAAAATATATATATATATTTTTTTTTTTTTGGAAGGCTGGACATAACTTCAGTCATCTAACTCTGAATAAGAAAATTTTATGCTCAACAAAGACTGTCCGTTTAATTGCCACAATCTCTACCTGAAATATGACCCTATAAATACAAGTATACAACAACCAAAAGCTGAAAAAATTCATATAACTTAAAGCAAAAAAGGAAAGAGAGCAAAAGACATAGTCTTAATCACTATAAACAAATGGCATCATATATAACTAACTCAACTCACCTTCTCATTCACTACTGCATGGAACTCCTCAACTGTACCAGAATCTTTCAAACGCTCACGAAGCTGAAAGAACAATGTTCACAAACAAAACAATATAAACAATTAGAAACTACACCAAACTCCCACTTCTCACAAACAAAAAATAAATAAATAAATAAATAACATAAATCTATTTTTGTTCTATAATTTGTTGTCATTTGAAAAAGGAAAGAAGAGAAAGAATAGAACCTTACATTTCTCCAACTCCTGTGTCTCGAAGATGATCCACAATAACCTAGGTCTCGTTTTAAATCTGAGACAACAAGAACCTTCAATGGAAGAAAAATCAGCACAATAACATAAAAAAGGATGCATACACTAACACCTCCCAAATATTACCAACCTTTCCATTCGCTTCTTCAAGTCTTTTACAAATTGCTTCCATTGCTGGCAAATAATCCTTTATGTGCACATCCTGTGCAAAACTCTCTATGGGAGAACCATCTCCACTCGCAGCATTTTCATTTTCCTTTTCCTTCCCAAACCCCTCCACAGTTGGTCCTCCTTTGCTGATCTCTAGTTTTTGTTGAGAATTCAAATGCTTTGCATAGCGATGCAAGTACATCATATTGGTACTTATACACGAACCACTTTTCACATCCCCTTCACCACTGCTAGTTTCCTTCGTCCTCACAACTGCCGGTTGCCTCACAATCAATCCTTTGCACTCAAGGTTCTTCACTATATAAAAGAAATTTTTCCCTTCAATCCCAAATTCCTTAGCCAACTGGGTCTGCGTTATTCCATTTTCTCTGCAATCATGCAACATATTAGTGCACCAATCGCATTTACATCACAACTATCATGCTAATTTCATTATACAAAACTACAAAAACGCTAATAAAAGCTACTTTTTAGCCCAATCATTCGATCCAACTTAATCGTCTCATTCCAACACGAACACATAAAGCTGAACAAACAAATTCTCAACTTCCATTCTCACTAGATATCAGTTCCACCACCCAAAAATAAATCAACAATCAAACAAATAATCAACAAAACCATAACAATTACTACCTTTCACATATCTTACATGTAATAATTCCAATCATATCAAACTAACAAACTTATTACAATAATTTTTTTTTAAAAAAAAAAAAAAAAAAAACACTAGCTTTCATATCATCCAAGCTAACAAATTCATATCCAAACACACTATTCAAATCTCATTCCAACACGAAAACATAAAGTTCAACCAACAAATTCTCAACTTCCACTCTCACTAGCTATCAGTTTCACATTCCAATATCAAATCAACAATCAAACAAAAAATCCACAAAAATCGACAAAACCATAACAATCAATCACTAGGTTTCGCACATCTTACATATAACAATTCCAATCATCTCAAACTAACACACTTATCACACTAGCTTGCGTATAATCTAAGCTCACGAATTCGTATCCAAACACACAAACTCATGTATACTCTCAATTACAACAAATTCAACATGTAAAGGAAGTTAATTTTTCAACTTCGCTTCTATAAAGCTTACAAGCATTCAATGTTTCAAAATTTTTTCGAAGTTTACCGCGCCAAGGCGAGTCGTTCGAGAACGCCACGCTGGGGAGCTGAGAGGCCGGAGCTGCCAGACGACATGTCGTAGAGTCCGACGAAGCAGTCACCGAGCTGCGAGCTAGCGACAAGCTTCAAGCCGAGCCGCTCGGCGTCGTCGAGCCGCTGAATCGAAGCATCGGAGGCGTCAATCGCGGCGTCGTTCGGGAAGCGGAAGTGGAGGGAGGGGATTCGGAGGAGATTGGAGTGAATCGAGGCTCTGAGAGAGGGAGAGAGCAGGAGAGAGAGCGAGGCCTCGAGCCTCGGCCAGAGAGACGAGAGCGAGAGCCCGGCCTGGCCTTGCGAGCAGATTTCGTCGAGAGCGGAGGAGATTATAGAGTCCATTGTCGAGCATTGGGACGGAAAAACGACGGTGTTTGGATGCCAAGAAATATATTTTTTTTTTTCTCGAGAAAAAGGAAAAAGTGAGAGTTAGGGAAGAAATTTATCTGTTAGTTATTGGTCAGCTAAAATCGCGGTTTTGGATATTGGTGACTGAATCCGGATCCGAATCCAATATATGTAGCTTCCACTGTCAATTTTTTTTAACTTTAATTTAATTAATTCGTTCAAACTTTTTAAAATTATAAGATACTAATGGTAGAATTTATATACATATATAGGTGCGAAGTCTACAATATATTTGGATATAGATATATTCGGAATTTTGACTATTCAATTTTTAATTAATGAGATCTAAGAGTTATATATATATATATATAGACACAGTTTACGTGCACGTGAATATGGATGAATTTTGAATCTTAACCATTTAATTTTCAGTAAGTCAGATCTAATAGTGTGTGTATATATATATATATATATATATATATATATAGAAAATTTCTATGGTCAGCGTCTCTTAACTTTTTAAAATTAAACAAACAAATCAAATTCATTCATTACATTTGAATTGAATAGGAAATAGAATTTGCTTTAGAAAAAAAAAATACAATGGATGAATTTGATTGGTTTGTCATAACTTTTTTAAAATTAGAAGGTATTGACCATAGAAATTCTATATATATATAATGTTTTTATAATCAAGTCTCCCTAACCTTAAAAAGTTAGGAAAAATAAATCAAATTCATATATTCCATTTAAATTAATATAAGAGAAAAATTTTATTTTAAGAAAGATAATATAATGGATAAATTTAATTGATTTTTCCTAACTCTAAAAAGTTGAGAAGTCCTGATTATAAAACTACTATATATATAATAATTTTTCCATCAGTGTTTTCTAACTTTAAAAAGTTAGGATGAACCAATCAAATCCTTTGTATTTGAATTAAATAGGAGAAATAATTTGTTTTATGAGAGACAATGCAATTGATGAATTTAATTTATTCATCTTAATTTTTTAAAGTTATGAGGCACCAATGGTAGAAGTACACATACACTCTCCCTCTCTCTCTATATATAGGCTGTCTACAGTGTATTTAGATATAGATATATTTAGAATTTTAACCATTCAATTTTCAGTGAATCAATATATAAGGGCTAAGACTTAATCTCAATTAATAGGTGAATACCCTTGCATTTAACTCATTTTAAATTAATCGGTCAAAATTTCAAGTGTATTCATACCCAAGTGCTATGTATAATAAACCATGCATATATATATGTATATCTATATATATGTGTATATATATTCATATATATATGTATATCTATATCTATATATATGCATATATATATATATATATGTGGTGGCTACTCCTTTCGTTTGGAAATATGCCTTGGAATTTTGAACATTATACTAAATGATGCTGATCATTTGAGAACTTAAAACGTGGGACTGCAAACATTATTCTAAATTTTTTGAGTGGATTTTCCCCACATCATTTGAGAACTGATTTAATATTAAATGATGTTGATCGACAATAATCAATAAACCCTTCAGTTACTTGCGCCTTTTTTCTCCTGGTTAGGCCTAACATATAAACTCAGTTTGTCCATGTTATAAAATCAATTGTTGAACATCAATCTAATCCAATGCATCTACTAATACCGTCTAAGTTGGTTTGATGGTAAATAATGTTAATTTAACCTAACAATATCTCACATTTAAGTCGTCCCACAACATGTGATATTTTTAAAAAATTTAAATCGAACAACACAATTTGAATCAAATTGTTTTTTCAGTAATCTTCATCATTGATATCATTACTATATATATGTATTATTTTTTAAAAATACCAACTCCAATAGCTAAGTTTTGATTCTCACATGCCCTGAACCACAATTTGACCAGGCTGCCCATCAAAGTTTGGATGGTTTCTTTGACAGGTCTCCATCATATTTTCTGAGATAGTCACCATTCAAGAGATAATGACAATCTAGATTAGGTCATAAAAATGGTTAGTGCATATGGTTATGCATATATATAACTTGTCAAGCATCAACACAAAAGGGTCACTCCTAACAACTCCACTATTATGATGAATGATGAAAACCACAAGGATTCACAATATTGAGATTAAACTGGATTGAATTATGATATTATTGTTATTTACTGCAACATCAAATGGAACTATAAAGAATGTTTCATAAATAATTGAATGCTACAATTACTAGATTCTTAATATAGTTCTTTGCTATAAAGAGAAGGATGCAATTTGTTCACTTTATGAAAAATATTATGTTAAAAGTTTTTGAATTGTATCAAGAAGCAAAAGACAAAACTAGAAACCAATAATAATTAGTAATAAAAAAAAAAAATAACTCAAAGTTTTTGAAATTTAAAGTAGTTCTTGAGTACAATTATGACACACATATTAAAAGTTTCTATATTATCTTGTATAAATATTGCTTTTATGTCCACAAAGTTTGTTCATACCATGCTAGTAGTTTTCATTAAAAGTCAAGCTAAAAATTATTTATATAAAATTTTCAAATATACATGAATTATATATCTCTTAATATTATAAAATAAAATTTTGAAATTATATATATAACATATTTATTTATTGAGTTTTACTACCTTATCAAACTACTAACATCGTCATTCAATTGGAGCATTTAGAGTTGCTACTAAAAATTATTTATATAAATTTATCTTTATATTATGTGAATAAATTTCTTAACTACATACTTATAATGTTTGGATATCAATAACAACATAATTTTTATTATTTATTTTCAGTTTTTAAAAGAAGTTATGAAAACACAAAAAAAGTCATCCATTATAATAAGCACATAAAATATTTCAAAAAAAAAAAAACACAGAAAAAACCTCAATCATTATTCATTTCATTCCATAAATGGAATATTTAATATTCAATAAAAAAAAAAAGAAATTTTTTTTTTTTTTGAGATAAGAAATTTCTTTTTTTTTTTGAGATAATAAAAAAAAGATTTTCACAACAGTATAAATATATATAAATATTCTCTCTCTCTCTTCCCCTCGCTCATTTTATCAACTATAAACCAACTAACAAATGATAAAAAAAAAAAAAAAAATCAACAAAATTAAAAAAAAAATCGCTTCTCTCTGTCTCTCTCTTTCATTTTTTTCTCCCTCCTCTTTTGTTTCTTCCTCCCACCAAACAAAACTTGAAGAAAGATTCAATCTTTACACACACACACTCTATCTTTATCTCTCTCTGGTTCATGTTTTCAAGGTCTCACTTGAATCCATCAACTTTCTCCGACCAAAGAAGATTCATTTCCTCAACAAAAAATCCTTCCTTTTCTTGCTCACCCACCATGTACTGCCATGTCAAGGTATGTAATGAAAAAAAATCCACAACCCCAGATGAGTTTCCCTAGTTTGGTTGTGTTCATGTGCTCACATGTCTTGTTTCACCAATTGGGTTTGTGTCTTTTACATGCTTTTGATTATTCACTTGTTGGTTTTTTGTTGTTGTTTTGATTGGTGGTGTTGTGTTTTTTTAAAAAAAGTAGTTGCTTTTGTTGTTTTTCCTCATTGGGGTGGTCCTTTGTAGATCTCTTTAATTGGTGTAGCAATTATGTTCCTTGTTTTCTTTGCAGTCACATGAATGAAGAAGGAAAGCATCAAAGCACATTGTTTTCTGCAACAGAAAAATAGTGTGTGTGTGTGTTTTTTTTTTTTTTTTTTTCAATTATTGGTAGTTTTTTTTCCTGCTACACAAATTTGGATTTTGTTTGAGGTTATTTGAAAAAACAAAAGAAAAAAAGGTTGCTTTTTGTGGAGAAAGTTTTGTTTTTGGTTTTTTTTTTTTTGCACACAACAAATTCTCTTGTCTGTTTTTTTCTGCTTGATACATTGTATGTTATCATTTATGCTAAATTCTCTGTTTGGTTGGTGAGAAAATGATAGAAAAGGTAGGGAAACAAGGAAAACAAGAGATATTTATCTCAATTTAAGTCAAGTTCTTGGATTGGGCCAAATTTTGTTGGAGAGGTTTTACTTAGTATAGTATGATTCTCTTTATTTTATTAGTAACCAAACTGATTGTATTGACTTAATGTTACCTTTTTGTGGTAATAAGTGGTGTGTTAGATGTGATGCAATGATGAGTAGTTTTTATAGTTCATTCGAGGAGGGTGTTGCTTTTGGTTTTTGTTTTTGTTATGTGGTTTGATTTGTGTGAATTGTGATGCAGGAGCAGGGGTGGTTTTGATTGAATTGAAGTGAAATTGAGATGGAAGGGGATATATTTTCAGGCATAGGTAACGGAGCACCGGTGGATGGCAAGGTTTTGCAGACATTCCAGAAGAGTTTTGGGCAAGTTCAGGACATTTTGGACCAAAATAGGGTGCTAATCAATGAAATTAACCAAAACCACGAGTCAAAAGTCCCCGATAATTTGACGCGAAATGTTGGTTTGATCAGGGAGCTTAATAACAACATTAGAAGGGTGGTGAATCTCTATGCTGATCTTTCTAGCTCTTTCACCAGATCGGTGGAGTCCTCATCCGAAGGGGATTTGGCCGGGGCATTGAGCTCTGATGGAAAAGGCAGTCAAAAGAGAATTAGATCCGGGTAACTTACATTAAATTAAGCTTCCATATAAGTTCTATGTTCTTTATTGGTGGAATAAGAAGAGTACTTTGAAAAAAAGAGACAAAAAAGAAAAAAGGAAACGTATTCGATGAGATTATATAATCCATATGAATGATTTGTATGTAGAATGAGGCATAAATCTCACCATTTCAATTGAAATAGCGTTTTGGCAAATTTACCAATGTAATTCTATGTAAACTATATTATCTCATTGGAATCAAGAATCTTATCTTTCACATTTCCTATATGGAACTCCTTTCCCGTGTGTGCTTGATTGAAGCTACAATGGTTTTTTTTTTTTTTTTTGCCTTGATGTACTTGGTTTTATGATGGATGACTAATTATGTTATATCATTTGTACTTTATTTGATCTTTAATTATTGCTCTATAGACTTTAACTTAAGTGCCTAACCGTCATCAAAGAATCAATTAGACTATTAAATTTTAGTTATCTTTTTGGTTGTTAGAGAGGTTTAAGTCTAATATAGTAATCATTAAACTCCTTTTGTCACTAAATGTGTCACTGTTTCTGATGGTGTACCATGATCTGCTTTTTGATGGGAACTTTCAACAACCTAACTTTATTCCTCTCCCATGTTTGTCAAAAGAGATTCTCTATGGTTTTTGTCCCCTTATTGAGGAGGATTACATTGAAGGCTTGGTATATACTGTTCTTTTAACCCCTTAGAGAGCAAAATCATCTAATCCTTAGAAGCTCTTCTCTTACTCTTTATACATCTAAATATACACAAAACAACAAGTTTGATTGAAAAGTGCTTTTGGAAGTGGACCCTATGCAGATTAGTTTCATATCTTCTTTGTATAGTTTCTTTGAACCAATTATTGTTTTCTAGATTTAGGTGGAGGTCCCATGTGAATGATTGCTATGAATAGCTGGAAACCTCTCTTCTTCTCATATTTTTCAAGATTTCTTGTTGTTTTTGGACCAGATCAAAGAATGTGAAATCAATTTGCTTGCTGGCCTACAGCTGAATATGTTAGAATAGTTTACAACATTTGCTTTTTTAAAAGTGATTTGGAAGTCAAGGAGATATAATTAGTCAGGCTTTATAAGGAGCGCGGACAAATGAGAGTTCGTGAACATGTGAACACAGAGAGATAATCTGCTTTTTTAATAGCTTGCTTGCTTGCACTTTCTGCATATGGATTAGCTTAATGTCTTCTTTGATTATTTATTAACTTGTAGTGGAGTGAAGATGCTGAAACTATGCTTTTACTATATTGCTTTTTGAACTAACATGTTATATAACAACCATGATCAAAAGTTGGTCTTTGTTGACATTATGGTCTTACTTGCAGTGATCATTTAAAATTATGTTGCCGCATATTTGAATATTTGATCTTGCAAACAATGTCATACATTGTGTTCTGGCATGAATCATGTTGTGTGTCAAGACCTGCATTGGACTGTAGTCCATCATTGTGGCATTATGGTCTTGCTTGGTACAAAATATTCTCAACCTGTCTTACCTTCAAGGAATCCTCTTGCCTACAAGGGTTCGCGAAGGAAAACAAAATGATTTTATTTATTCAACGCATCAAATGTAATCAAATTCAGTTAGAATTGATAATATCATGTATTTTTTATAGTTCTTATCAACATATGTTTATAATCTAACATATATCTTGCCACCTTTTTATGTCTGCTGGGAAAATTCCAATTCCTTGATTTCAATAAAAATCTTCCCTACATCAAATGCATATGTTAATTTTTATATGTAATCTGATGCACCATATACTCTCTCATTTCCTAGATCCTCCAAAGACTTCGTTATTAATCTTCAATGCCTTGTTGTGATCTTTCTATGTGATTTAAAATTATTCTAAATGACAATGAAAGAAATAGTATTTTTTTGTGATCTTATGACTAGATCACCAAACTATTTGCCATTAAGATATCATGAGAAAATTTGAAAGGATATATTTGTTTTCTGCTTGTTGAAATAAAGAAGTAAATTTGGGGAATCTCAAGGCTGTTGATAAGGATGTGAAGAAAGGTTTTTGGTATAAAAAATCAAAGTCATGCAGCATGCCCTCCACATGAAGTGGAGGGAATCAGACAATAAAGAATTTAAAGACTCTGTCTGTACTCCCATGTCTTCTTTCTTTACTTTGTGTATGCTCTCTTTGTTTTTTCTTTATTATTATGATTCTAATTTTAAACGAGAGTTAGATTTTCTTGCTTATTGTACCAAGAGAGACAAGTCCATTATGATTTGAACAGTCTCATTTATCATCTGTACATACCTACATGTGTCCAATCAAAATGCTGATTAATGTGATTGGATAAAGAAAAGGTAATTTGTGTATAAATTGTCATATGGTTAAAAGTACTTTTCTAAACAAAACTTTTGTTAATGATTTTGTTTTATTAAATTAAATGATAATGAATTTCGACATTTTCTTTCAAGTTGCACAACACTTCTTAGTAGAGATGGTTAAGTACTTCTCTATTTATTAAAATATTCGAGGTTCAATTTCCACCAAGCGTATATCAAAGTTAGTGTGGGTAGTTGTCTTCCCTTGTGTTTGATTTAGTGATCTCGATAGATCTTAATAGTTCTTTGACCCGTTCAATATGAACTTTAAAATAATAAATTTACTTCTCATGAGTTATATACACTAGAATGTAAATACAAATCCGATTTCTTCGGATAGTTTGTGAGTGGGATTCCATCTCAAGATCTCTTATATAACTCTAAAATATCTCACAAATTAAAATAGCAGAACCTTGTATCTCTTGAAGACCAGTTCATGGGAAACACATGAATCAAGAAGAAAAAATCAATGAAACTAAATGGTTGGTAAACTTTTTATATATGCCTTTGTTTAGGCATTAATGCGGAATCAAGCTACTGTTCTTTTTTCTCCATCAATCTAGTCAAACACTCTTTCCAATCTGAAACTTTCTCCTCTCCATTGACCACCTATTGTCACACAACAAAAGCATCAATACCCTCATCGCAAATAGAATCTTAAAAAAAGAAGAAAAAGAACACCAAGAAAATGACAATGACATACTCAAGACACATTAACAAGGTTCTCTTTTAGATGTTACATTGAAAATATTATCATTTGGTTGTCATCTTATATGATCTTTTACAAGCAGGGTTTGAATCCGAAAACGACAACTTCATATGCTGCATCATGTTATATGCATACACTATACCAAAATATTTGATAACAATGTCGAATCTGAACATTTTTGACCGAATATAGCAGTATAAAATCTTGTTCCTGTTTTAGCAGAAGTATTATAAGGGTAGGTATCATATTCGACCAACCTCAAATATCAATCCTTTTTGTGGGATTGTTTCAAGTGCTTCCACACATATAAAGACTGCATCCTCCTTGCTAAGACTTCCACTTGCTGCACAGCCCTGTTTTGAAGAGGGGTATATTAGGCGATGAAATGAAAAATAAAGCCACAACAATGCATCTGAAGAACATTCAGAGCTACATGCCACCTCTCACCATAGGTGGTCGTGTACCTTCCTATTCTTCAAAAGATTGGAGGTTAATTCCCACCAAACCATATTCTTGTATGGATAGTTTTTTCCTTTCTTGTGAAAATAGTTGTCTCTCATTCACAATAGTAGTTATTATGATAGCACAAATAGAGTTTGATTATAGTAGATCCTATTAGACCTTTGACTTTTTAGATGTCAGCTTTCAAAATAAAAAAAAAATAATAATAATAACAGATACCATTCATAGCTTTGAAAGTAACACTATTTTGGTCTCATGTATTACTCGTATGTTTGAAGTGATCGAATTTTGCTCCCTTAGTTTTTGAAGTGAATGTTGTATATGAACTATGATGACTATACACCGATAAGGAGTCGACAATACCTCTTCAAATTTGAACCCTAGCTTTCCACCTGGAGTATTTTGTAACATGCCTGCCCTTATGATGGTGTAAGGAATTCCTGAGGCCATAAGTGTTGACTCATCTGTCTCAGCCAATTTTCTTGCATTGCCACTCATTAGAGCTTGAACACCACTGCTACCTCTATAAACAGACAACTGCAGCCTTATTCAACCACACAATGAATTCTACTTAGATTGACAATGCTTTCTATTTACATTCAAATGAGGCAGGGCAGAGAAAGTAGCATACCTGAGATAAGAGAATCACATGTTTTACTCCTTTCAAGCTCCCCACATTCGCTATAAAGCCTTCCTGTGAAAACAGTCAAAGAATGGACTCAATATGGTCGATAGCCAAGAAGTGAATTCACAGGAATGCCTTAAAACGTAATAAAAGAGAGAGCGATTAATTAGAAACTAATTGATTCATACAACTATACTATAAAAGTAGTACTAACATTTCTTTTTCCTTGCATAGGTACAGAAATATTACATGCATGATGCATCTGTGCATGTATTCCTGCTTTGATTCCTTTATCTTCTGATCATTCAGTGTGACATCTCATTACAGTGACGCAACAATTGACACTAAAGTGCTATTGAAAAAATAACCCTTTTGGAAGATCTTGGTTTCATCAGCATCTATTGTAACATTGGAACTTCTTGAGATCAACTGACGTTTTAGTAAGTGAGCAAGAACACCAGCTCACTATCATGAAGTCATTTTTGGTGCTTTTTTTCTCATGAAATATGTATATTTCATGGAGTAACCTAGTAAGTGATCGATAAGCAGAATATCGGCCTTGCCTTCGGCATATAAATAATGTCATAAGCTAGTTGATGGTACGTCATTCATCACATCATCAATCTTATTCCAACATTTTGTTATTGAAATATGACACAATGACAAGTTGTACATGGTTTCTAAACATCATGTTGCATGCAAAACCGATTAAAAGGACTTACATTTGGGCATATGATCGTACGAACACCGTGGAGAGCTTTCTTTAGGAATTTCTTGTCCCTTAAATCACCCTCCATTGACTTTGTGAAGAACAACATCAAAAACACATCAGCCATTTCAATACAGAACAACGAAAAAGAAATCGAAGAGTGTTCTTCCACCCACCTCAACATAACTTCCAAAGGATTCAATGGCGTTTCGTTTATCCTTCACCAATGCTTTAATTCGAGTTCTTTTGACAATCAACAACAATATCAGCATCTGCATATGTGGTAGAAAAGGTTTACATCACATAAAGCAAGAAACCATTCGAAAACTAGTAACAAAAGGCATTGTCAATGTAGGCAAAACAAGCAGCAATGGCTGAAAACAAACCTGACCAATCTCACTGTCCCCATCTGTAACCAAAATTGCATCCCTCTCTTCATCTGTTTTTCAAAAGAAAATTTTAAGGCCAAGCTTGTTTCAACACACGTCAAGGCAATGTCTCGTACAAATATTATGAATACAACAAACATGAAATTGATGTATCTGCAGGTTGATTGATTACCTGGATCTTCATCTTCATCTTCGCTTTTGTCTTCCTCATCAGATTCATCTTTTGAAAGAAGATCAGGTGCCCCATACCATTTCCTCAACTTGGGTCCCCCTACAAAAACAACCCAGATACAAAATCGGAAATGAAATATGAATATCTATCTCACTTGAACCACCAAATTCTTGCTACAACATCAAATGACATGGAAGCAAAACAGCATAAGTAAGTGAGTTGTAGGTTATAAAAGCACTCTCAAATATGAGCACTTTCAGCAAAAAGCACCCAATATAGTTGTTGATATAAAAACCAGCCAAATACTTCCTTCAAAAACCTTATTTTTGCTTTTTCAACCAAACATTAAATACATAAGCATTGTAACACACCATCAATAATGGAAAAACATAACAGCATATGTCAGGCGTATTTGAGAGTGCTTTTATAAAAAGCCTTACAAGTATAAGCATTTTCTACAAAAGCACCCAAGATTGCTTTCTTCAAAAATCACATTTGAATGCTTTTTTATCCCAAAACCTCATTTTCGCTTATTGTCAACCAAACATTATAGCATAGAAGCATTGTAATTGAACCATCAAAGACATGGAAGCATAACTGCATAGGTTGGTGTTTTTGGAAGTGCAGTTATAAAAAACACTTTCAAGTATAAGCATTTTTAACAAAATGCACCAAAGATTGCTTTCTTCGAAACTACCTTTCAAGTGATTTTATAATAAGCACTTTCAAGTGTAAGCATTTTCTACATTACTTTCTTCAAAAACCACTTTTGAGTGCTTTAATATAAAGCACTTTCAAGTATAAGCACATTCTACAAAATTACCCAAAACTGCCTTCTTCAAAAACCAATTCAAATGCCTTTTATCTTTGCTTATCTTCAGCCAAGCATTAATTACAGCATAGATACAAACTTATTCAAAAGCACTTTAATCATAAGCATTTACTACTAAAAAGCACCCAACACTGCTTTATTCAAAAACAACTTTAAATGCCCTTCTATCCCAAAACCCCATTCCCGCTTATCTTCAACCAAAAATTACAACATACATGGAAACTCACTTATTCAGAAGCACTTCCAACTACAAGCAATTTCCACAAAAAGCACCAGAAACTACTTCCTTCAAACCCCGCTTCAAATGCCCTTTTATCTCAAAACCCCATTTCTACTTATCTTATACAAAGCATCACGAAACAACTTATTCAAAAGCCACTTTCAAAAACATCTAAAACCAGAACAATGTACCTTCAATATAGTCAAGAATTTGATCCACAAAGCTGATCTTTTTCTTGGCAGAACAACGAACAAGACCCCCTCGTTTCTCTTCTATATCGAACATGAAACATGAATTCTTTGCCTCTTTGTTGCATAGATTTCTATGAGAAGGAGAGAAAGTGAGTGAAGTTTGGCAGATTAGAGGTGGAGGAAGAAGAGTACCCGCCATTGACAGACTCCTTTTTCTGTTACTTCTTCAACCACCCGTTTTCATACCCGCCAAAGTGGATAGCAGACTGAAATTCCTTATATACCCCTGCCATGTACTATACACCTGTCACCTGGCTTTTGGCTGTTAATAGTGCAGCAAAATAATATAATTATGAGTGATTAGTATTATTCTCTCTCGTATGTATGATAAGGAATCGAGTTTTACTAAAACGTATTATTGAGAGAGTATATAATTCTGATGTTAGATGAGCAAATTTTTGGACTGTATAGTGTTTCTTTATGTTAGTAGATTTTCATTTACCTTGTAATTAAATCAAATGAGAAGGAAAATCTAATTGTATATTTATTGTCATTCAAAGATTGTAAAAATGTTAGGGTCTTACTAATGTAGAATTACAAATATAATTTTTTTTTTGGGATAATTCTATTAATATTTATTCTCATCTAGTTTGTAAATTGTCTTGGTCATGATAATTTTATCTTTGTTTAGAATTACAAATTTAACAAAAAATATTTAAGATATCAACACATAAATCTTCAAAATATATAAGTTTATAAGAAAAATAAAGAAGGTATATGATACATATCTTTAATTACATTATAATTACATTATAATGTGTCATTTTATGAGTATGTAAACATTAATTTTACCAAAAATAAAGTGTTTCAAGGAAATTTGAAATTTCATTTTACAATATGAAACATATTGAAAAAGGAGAGAATAAAAGCAAAATAGTGATCTTAGAACCAAATGAAGAGTCTTCAAATATTTAATAATTTAATTGTTCAAATGGGAGTGTATTTAGAAACAAACGTGGATTTGGGTCGCATATAAAAAGAACAACATTTGGGCTTTGTTTGGGCTTAAACAAACTGGGCTTCAATCGGGGCCTTAATTTTAGACCAGATTTAATGTGGGGCCCAAATGGAACCCAACCAGGTAAAGAGGTGAAATTCCCTATATACCCCTACGGAAGTCAACAATCCACGTGTTGTCTGGGGGTCTGGATCGTTTAACAAGTGTTTGTTTAGTTAAGAGTACTCCTAGCTCCTCCCGGTGACTTCCAGCTCTGTCTAATGATCTTCTCTTCAATTTTCCTGCTCATTTTCTCATCAACCAAACAGATTAAAAATGGTTGAGGGGTCTGACTATGATGAGATGGGGATCATTAATGGCTGCTTGCAGACTCAATCCATGCATGCATGGATGGCTCTTTGTTCAGGTAAAATTAAATTAAGCTTCCAAGTTTTTAAAATTTTCCATCTTCACAATCCTGCTTTTTCTCCAAACACATTAATATATTGTTACTTAGCATTGATCCGGTTTCTGTTGCCTCTTTCAATGATTTTTAGACAGAGGACGGTGGACAATGCATACATTAGAATTTGAAGGAGTTTTTAAGGCTCTTTGGACTATCAATTATGCACTTGGAGTTTGGTAACTCCTACATCTATTTGTATTTTAGATATTAATTATGGAGCTTCTCTAGTACAGATGTCCGTCTACGATTGGAAAAGTTGTATAGTTACGAATTCGTTAGAAGACAATGTCGAAAAGGGAATGTAGTATTTAGCAATCGTTAAATATCATGAATTTTTTTTTATTAGGGGCCATTATTATTAATTAGTTGTTATTATTAATTCTAAGTGTTCATCAATATGTTGAGCTTGAACTGCCTGTTTGGTCTTTTACTTTATTTTATTTTATTTTTATATATCATTGCATATGATTTCAAATTATAATGAATGAAATCATTAAAACTGGCCCATAAATTTTAAAAGTAAAAGTTTACTTCTGACCCAAAAGATAAAATTATTCGTTTTTAATTTTCATAAAACTTCAATCGCTTTTGTCGATTTCATATGTTAATATTGCACGTGAAATGTTGCACCGAGAAGAATGAAAAAACATAAAAATTTCGTTCAGAGTAGAAAAATGAATGACTTTATTTTTGGTTAAAAACATAATTTTCCTTTTTGTTTGGGTGAAATGAATTTGTCCTATATATTAATTAACTAAAAAGTACCAAATTCAACTCCTCTACATAATTCGGTTTGATTTTTTTCATGTGGGTGTTATGTATATAAAATATGTACACGTATACTCCCTTTTCTTAGGAGGTGACAATTAATGTCTCTAGAATGCATCATAAGATATGTTTATCATTCAGATTTTTTGAAAATAGTTTTTAACCAATTAATGTCTTTATCATTTGCCTTTTTGTGACCTTTTCCATTGGTTGCAAAGATCATGTATTCCAGTCATATATGTGGGATGTTTTTGTTTCACAATGCCTGACAGAACTAAAATTTTATAGATAGCTAGCATTGGTTTACTCCTCCCTTTTCCCAGAAACAATGGGCTTGGAGGATCTACATCAATGCTTAAATTCAATACTCTTCGAGTTCGTTAGTACTCTTTTTGAACTGATTTTAGTTCTTTGAGTTCGGCAACTCCTACATTGCTCCGTAATTTACTTGCGAAGTCCACTAATTATTATTATTATTTTTTACTTACGAGTAGCATAACATTTATTATGTATACATTTAAAATTTTGGTGTTAGTTTAGTTAGTATTTTGTGATCGTTGAACCTTAGTGGGACTTTGGTTTGCAAACAAATAGCAAGTTCTTCTTCACAGCTTTTAGGATTTGCTATGATGTAATTAATTTCTAAACATAATATGGAGAGCAGGGCAAAACAATGCAGGTATATTTGCTGCATTTTGCACCTCTCTTATGGATCTATTAAATTATTTGATCTGTTGTATAATTTATATTCTAATAATTAATACAAGCAACTTATTTCAGTGGAAAGCTCGGGTTCAGGCAAAGTCCATGAATTTTGAGGTGGTTAGCTGTCCTCCTGTCTATGCCCTAAGAGGAACTTAGACGTATCCAATGCATTGGACATATTTAATTCAAATTACGTCATTTTAAAATTAAATAATGTATGACAAGCTATCCAAGTTATATGATATGATTTAAATGAAAGATGTTTAACATATTAGATACACCCAATATATTATTTTCTACGTTCTTAGACAAGTTAGGATAAGGTGAGTACTGATTAACTAGTTGAAAAGGTCTTTTGTTGTTATATGAGTTTAAATTTCACTTGCACTAGGATGGGGACAATGAATTGGTCACTTTTTGCCATATGTTTTAAATTATTATGAAAAAATTTCAATTGGATTTCTATTATTTAATAATTTTTTTTTTTTTAACCAACTATTGGTGAAATAAAGTGCGTGGTCTCTTAAGTTTCAGAAAACACATCAATTTGGTCTAACCGTCAATTAATCGTGAGTCAAACTTAATGGTTCCAACAACATTATTATCTTTAGACATAAGGAGAATACAAGTCAACGTCAAATAAAACCTACATATATATATATATATATATGGGGGAGACAACATGTGTTTATGCTAAAACAGTGGAAACAACATATTTTCCGATTACATTATATGTAGGGGTACACTAAATGTCACTCTAAACAGTGGATACAACATATTTTCCGATCATACTATATGTAGGGGTACACTGAATGTCACTTTTATGTACGTTGGAACTTCGAAAATCATAACTTCACATGAGTTTATGCCTAGAAAACAAGTTTTGTCTCAGGTAACATGTTGCATATATTGTATCAATATTCTATAACCTATTGGAATAAGTTCAACATAGTAACGCAATATTTAATTTTTCATAAGCAGGTTTTTTTTTTTTTTTTTTGTTGTTGTCATTTTTCATTTTGCTCTTAGAAGAATTTGATGAAAGAAAACGTAACAGCAAAACAAATAATGATATAAATTTTCTCCTGTTATGTGTGAATCTAATAGGAATCAATTAAATAGAACACAATCCCATAATAATTATGTAAAGCAATCAATCAACAAAGCATCCACACGTGCACAAAATACAAACCAATTTTTAATGTGGAAAACCTCGCCAATTTGAGGAATAAAAACCATGGCACCGTAGTCCACCAAAAATTTTCACTATGAATCAAATTGTGAGTCTATAATAATTTTCTAATTCTATCAAGGGATTTAACACAGCAACATCATCAAGAAATTCAATTCTTGATAGAACAACAATCACAATTTGATATCAAATAAGAGAAAAGAGATAGAGAAACCAAACTCAAGGTTACTGTTAGGGCAGTATATCTCTCCAAAGAGTGCTTTGACCACTAATTAGACCGTTTAGAATGAAGTTCCATGTCTTATGAAGTTGTCCAAATTTGAAAGGAGTTATGGTCCTTTGATCAAGATTACGCAGTTTAGGCTTGTCTACCGACTAGCACTGTTTCAATAGCCAAAACTTACCACAAGGAGCTACGATCGAAGATCCGACCATTCAACCTCAAGAACTACGAATGCTCAATCTGCTCACCAAAACTCAGTTCGATCAAATGCTGCACGAAGGAGAAACAACGGTTTCGAGAAAACTGCACAGAGTGTTTTCTATGTTGTTTTTACATGTTTCTTTTTCAATCTTTCTCTCTTTCTCTTCCTCTCTCTTTTTCTTGGTTTTCTGGTAGACAAACCTCTCCACACAGCTATTGCCTCTTTCTTTTTCATTTATATAACCTTAATGAGAAAAAATGATGGTTTTTATATCACATAAAAAGACCTAATGGGTCTCTCATCCATTTTGAACAAATGAGTCAACTTAATGGGTTGTGTCCATATAAGAGGGAACTCAACTCAATAGAATTGCCAATCAAATACCATGGAGAATCTTGATTTTCTATGACAGTTATAATTATTACTTGCGTTTAATAAATTAATTAATACAAATCTGAATTAATTGATAGTTGCAGCTTCTCAAATCTAGATGCTTAGACAATATTAATTCATTTTATTTATAT
This sequence comes from Nephelium lappaceum, assembly GCA_021234005.1. NCBI lineage: Eukaryota > Viridiplantae > Streptophyta > Magnoliopsida > Sapindales > Sapindaceae > Nephelium > Nephelium lappaceum. Next base: position 1,864,406 of record CM037997.1, on the reverse strand, counting down.
TTTAAGGTACATGCAATCAAATTGATATATTCTTCAAACTCTTTCCGGTTTGCAATTCTTGATTCCTACTCCATTGCTTGTGCTTTTTCTTCTTTGCATCAATTTATAATCAAATATTGCTTTGTCGCCAGTCGAAATAATAATTAATCTCCAGCCTGCTTTTGAAAGAATGAGTGATTTAATTAAATTTAGTCACCTTTTCGTTTGGAAATTGAGCAAGCGCTTATGGTACTATCCCCATTGCACAAGTAATTATTCTTTAATACTTAATTAGTTAGCTTTTTCTCTTCTTGTTTTTGTATTATAAATTGGTTTATCAAGTTAAACCTTTAATGCTGAATTCAGGTAACTGGGTTATTTTATTTTTGGGTTCAGTACCACTCACTTTGTTTTGTATTAGCTTCTAAATTTGAGTGCATCTTTAAATATTCCAGGTAAGTGAGTTGTTTTATTAATAAATCAGTACTGGAACCGAAAAATGTCTTTAAATGTTCTGTTACTTCACGCAGTCTTGGTATTGATTGTCTCATTTATATTATCAGCTCTGTTAAGTAGCAAAACTACACACTGCACATGATTTGAAACATCTTTAAACATAAATTCATTATTTTAGACTGCTTTTAAATTTCTTCGTTGAGTACATAAGTTGTAGAAACTCTAGAACTGATCAAACTAATCATTATTGTAGGTTAGAGAAATCATGTAGTTAGTGCGAGGCCCTTATATCCACACATTAAAAATGTGAAAATTTAACAAAGACACAAAAATAAATTAATAAAAAATGAAAAATTATTTTTGAACATAAAAAATAAGTGATTTTACATTAATTTTATTTTCAGAGGATATTTTGATTATATCTCTATATTTTTATGCTTCTCATAAATTTCATTTTTTGGGAAGTTATTAGCTTTTCTGCAAATACTTGGGGGTGCAATGCTCCTTCTTTATGTTCTCCTTTTGTTCATGAGGATATGTCTAGTGGAACTCTGTTTATAGTTTTGATTTTTTTTTTTATTATAAACTCTGTTTATAGTTTTTGTTAATGTTTTGTTTATAGTTTTGTTTTTTTTTTTTTGTTTTTGTTTTCGTTTTTTTTTGTTTTTTGTTTTTTGTTTTTTGTTTTGATTTGTTTTTTGTTTTTTTACAAACTCTGTTTTTATTTTTGTTAATGCTCTTTTCTTTTCTTAAGGATTTTTATCTTTCTTCTTTTGTTTCAGGGTTTATTATTTTCCTTCTTCTTTATTATGCTACTTTTATTTAATAAATCTTGATTTTACTTTGAGTTCTGAAGCCTAGCATTTTATATACAGAAAAGGATTGATTAATAGTTGCAGCTTCTTAGAAGCCCAGGTGTATGCAAACAAATCCTTTGTTACTCGACGTAGTTCTTTTCAGTTTGCAATTCTTGATTCCTATACCAACTTTTTCTTCTTTGCATCAATTTATTAATTGCCTCATGACTAGTCCAAGCAATGATTTATCTATAGATTTTGAAAGGAGAAGTAATTTAAATCACTTTTGTTTTTGCGAGGCAAGTGCTTGTGATGCCATCCCCATCGCGCAAGTTATTCTCTCAAACTTCTCAATTAGCTTTGTCTCAACGTTTTTTCCATTATAAGATGGCCACCGAAGTCATACCTTAACACATTGAATTACGCCACCTTTGTCAATTGGCTTCCTGAGTTTTGGAGTGTATTGTCTCTTCTAGGTAAGTGATTTCCTTTATAAAAAAATATTTTTGATGATTATCTCTTTTTTTTTTTTATTATTTGTATTTTCTCTAACATGTATCCAAATCATATTTGTACTGCATACACTATCATGATCCGATTACTTGAAAGTTTTAAACTTTTGGTCTGAGTGGTCTTTAAGACTGGTCAGTCAAAGGGGTCTTGAGTTTGAATCTTAATTTAGAACTAGGACTATACTATCAAAACTAGACATACGACCTACAATTTAGAAAATTTAAAAATAAATATTTCTAATTTCAGATAGCTTTTAATATCTTTGTTCAGTATATATGTGCTAGAAACTCTAAAACTAGTGAATTTTATCACTCACATAATTGTAGATTAGAAAAATCATGTAGTTAGTAAGGGTAGGGCCCTAATATCTACATTTCAATGACAACCCAAAAAATAAAATGTAGTTGTACATAAAAGATTAGATAATGGGTTTAGCTAACTTATTTGTTGGAGTAAGATTATTCAATAAGATTCTTCAATAACAAATTGGTTGTTAAGATTCTACTTGGATTGGTTGTAAGAGTTGTTATTGAAAAATCTTATTGCATAACTTTATCCAAACCAGTAAGAGTATCTCCAACTATATTAGCTATTCCATTGTCATTAACTAAAATAACTAGAGATGTCACTTTTTATGCATTTCAACCACTCCCAATATGGTTAAAGTTGAATCAACCTAGCTAAATATGGATAGTAAAAGTAACGCTAGCTAAATTCTCTCTTATATTATTTTAATTTTTAATTTGAAATAAAGTAATTTGAAAATTTTATCCAAACTCTTTCTTTTATTATTTTAACATTAATGCTTAGCAAGAATAGAGATAAACTCTCTCTTCTATTATTTTAATAATGTTTAGCTAAACTAAAGAGAATGATTAGAGCCGTTCAACAAAAAATTGTTAGCTAAAATATGTTTTGTTTGTCATTTTAGCTAAAATTTGGGGAGTATGGTTGGAGATGCCCAAAGTTAGCCAAATACATATAGGTACAAGTCTCAAATTTTAGAATTTTCTCTCTTCGTATTTGGTGTGCATAAAACATATTTATTTATTTTTTCCTTTTGTTATAATTATTTAAATACAGCTAATTCTAGTGATCTTATTGGAAATGATATTTTTGCCTCTGTCCCAGCTAGGTCAGCTATGTCTTGATACCGTAGATATTGATTGTGTTGCTAATTATTTTAGCAAAAACCTTATCACAATTAGTTTATCAGTAACTATTTTATATCTTGGAAACAGACTAACTGTTAATCTCAAATTGTTTATAGTTTATCTTTTCATCAAAAAATAACCTTCCAAAGTTCTTGGGTGGATCTTTTTTTTTCCAGGTGATTGAGTTATTTATTTTACATATATTATTGGAAAAGAAATGCTAGTTACAGTCATGCAATTTTAAGAATTGTCTCATTTATTTTATTAGTTTTTTTTTTTCCAATTCTTATTGAGAAGTCTTGTATGTGTTGTAGAAGATAGTACACGTTCACTAGTATGTATAATTTATGTATATATTAAATATTATTGTAGGCCTCTTGAAAGTTTTAAGCTTCTGGCTTAATTGATCTCTTAACTGCCTATAATTAAGAGTCAAATAGATTTCAAGTTTTGAGTTTCCATTTGCTTCCGCTTCTTACTTAATTTAGTGTTCCTTAATCACGTTGCTTATGAGAGAACAAGTATATTCATCATTTCCTTCCAAATTGTATATATATACATTTTGGGAATGAAATCCCCAATTTTTTTTTTTTTTTTAAGAATTGAAATACCAAAATTAGACATACTACTACAAGTCATTAGAAAATCTTAAAATAAAAATTCTGCTTTTAATATCTTTATTAATCAGTATATCGTGCATATTTAAAAATCATGAAGTGAGAGCAGGGTCCCTAATATCTACGCAAATATTTATACATATATAGTATATGCGTATGTATAGGTGTAGGTTGTTTTTGTCTTTTGTCCCTCAGCAATTCTCTGCACGTAGAGATGTTTCTCAAGATGATAGATTCAGCATTTCTTTGTGCATTTATATATTAAAAGAAAAACATCACCATTAGAACAAGTTGGATCTCCATGATAATATTTTATTTACATGTTTCAAAGTAAGCCTATATTTTTTTTTTTTTTTTGCCTTAAACTTTTTATACAATTGATCTCTACCATCCATCAAAATTGATGGATGGTGGAGATTAATATATTTCTTCTTAAATGTCTGAAGAAGTTTAAGTTTTTACTTGGTTTTTCAATTTATTTAAAGTTTTATATTAGTGATGTAAGGACAGTCTGATAATTAAATAACATGTTTGCTTTTTCAACTACAAAAGGGGAGGTGGTTTCACATATTTTCAACTCCGGTGGCACTTGAAAACATAAACAACCCTTTATTTTTTTTAATATATTTAGATAAGAAATAAAACATGATATAATATTTTTTAGTATTTAACAATAGTACAGTACTAGATTTAAAAAAAAAAAAAAAAACAATAGTACAGTACTGGTCTTGTTTCTCACCGGAAAAGTACATAATACATCGGCCTCCATCCATGCATCATGGAAATCTTGGATCTTCATAACCTTAAAAGCTTTATAGTTTCTTGGTAACTATAAATCCTGTGTTGCTTGCAGAAAAGAAAAGGACACAATGCAGTTCTCTTCAAAAAAAATCATTAGCCTTTGGAATGGATGGGAAGTTCGATTGATGGTACTACTCAGCCTTCTTTTACAAATCATCCTCATTGTTTTTGGTGCCCGGAGAAAGATCACAGCAAGAACCTGGATACACATCCTGGTTTGGTCGGCATACATGGCAGCTGATTGGGTAGCAACCGTTGCATTAGGCAACATGGCCAGAAGCCAATTGGGAGATTCTGACTATAGCTCTCTTGGAATAAGTAACAATCTGCAGGCATTTTGGGCTCCATTCTTGCTATTGCATTTGGGTGGTCCGGACACTATCACAGCTTATGCCTTGGAAGATAATGAGTTGTGGTTGAGACACTTTCTTGGGCTTGTTGTCCAAGTTGGAGTGGCTTTTTATGTTTTTGTACGATCTTGGAGCAATGGCGCCCTCACTTATATAAGCATTCCTATGTTTATCTCAGGAATAATCAAATACAGTGAGAGGAATTTTGTACTTAGATTTTCAAGTACACAGCATTTTAGAGATTCCTTACTCTTGCAGCCTCCTAATCCATGCCAAGAATTTGTTAATATTGTTGACCATGAGACATGGACAGAAGGATCACTTAGTGCATTTCCAGGTCGAATGACAAAAACATTCATGGTCAAAGTACAGGATTACATTGGTCCGAAGGAACATTACCTTGTTCAAGCTTATTTTTGTTTCGAGAGATTTAAATATCTCTATGCAGATCTGTTGCTTGACGAAAAAGAACGGATATGCATCTATTCCACCATTAAAGACAAGAGTGCTGTAGATGCCTTCAAAATGGTAGCAGTTGAGCTTGGATTTATTTATGATGTGTTCTACACCAAGGCTGCCCTTGTTTGTTCTCGTCTGGGAATCTTTATGCGCTGCATCAGCTTCATTTGCTCTCTTTCAGCTTTGGTCCTCTTCTCCATTACCATCGATGTTCATGCCTACTCGTTAACTGATGTTTCCATAACTTATGTACTGCTAGTTGGGGCTATTCTTCTGGAGATTTATGCGTTCATCTTGCTCATTCTCTCAGATTGGACAAAGCTTTGGTTGATTAAACTTCAAAAGGTAACCTCAAAAACTTTGGTTGAACATTTTTTGAGGTTCTGCAATGATCCTGCTCTACCTTTGAGCAATCATAATAGGTGGTCGGGATCCATAGGCCAGTACAACCTTATAAGTTCTTGCTTGAGGAAGGTGCAACCAACATATATTGAAATTGATAAGTTACCTTTTGTGGGCGAATTGTTAGACAAGTATTGGGACAGGACTTGGGAAGATGTGAATGTTAATAATTTACAAGAAACAATCTTCAAGTTTCTAAAAAGACATGGCGACCGAATTAATGAGATAAGACTAGTTGAAGAATACAACGTTCTTTGTGAATTACTCTTGGCTCAGAGAGGCAACCTTACGCTTGAAACAAGGTATGGTGATGATTTTTGGTCCAGTTGTTTTACTGTTGATATGCAATTTCTTGACAGCCTTGTTATTTGGCACATTGCTACTGATTTATTATACTACAATGATCTTGCTAATATACCCGAAGGTGATGTTAATCAACTCGATCCAAAATCCAAAGTCAGCAAATACTTATCAGATTACATGTTATATCTTCTAGTCTTTTGCCCATTTATGCTACCGCAAGGGTTTGGTGTGCAAAGGTATAAAGAAGCGCGTGTTGAGGCCATAAGCCTTTTCAAGCAAAAGAGGCCGGGTGATATAAGTAAGGCCTGCAAGGATTTGCTTGAAAGGTATCCCCAGAAGGTAGAAAATCGAAATTTTCTTACGGGGATGTTAATAGGAGGGAATATATCATTGCTATGGCATGGATGCATTTTATTTACTCGATTTCAAGAGTTGACTGACATTCATCGTCAAATAAAATGGGAAGTAATAAGCGAAGTTTGGGTAGAAATGTTGGCATATGCTGCATCTAATTGCGGATGGAAAGAGCATACTCAACAGCTTATAAAAGGTGGGGAGTTTCTTACTCACATCTACCTTGTTATGGCACATTTTGGCTTGAGTAGACAATACGGTGGTCAAATGTTAATGCAATTGACATCTCCATCACTTAAGGGAGAGCCAATGGATACCCTAAAATCCTATATAACAAAGCACAGAATAGAGGATATAGAGCATGAACCGATTGTGTAGCTCGTTCTGATTGTGTTAATTTGGATAAGATTATTGTTTTAGATTTTTTCAATTAAGCCCTCGTTGGTTAAATGCTTGTTGAAAATCACTAATTAGCACATATCTTCTGTATGTGTTGTCTCTTATGTTTGTCTCTTACAAAATACATCTCTTAATTCCTACTCCATTTCTTGTATTTTAAAAGTGTTCTTTGCATTGATCAATTCATTGCTCCGTCATCAATTTGAAGTACTAATTGTATTTTAATCAAACTGGTCAGACACCACCCCTGCTTTTACCAGAAAAAAGTCACTAACTTTTGTATAAACAGGTGATTGCGATTCGATTCCCAATATTGCACTAGTTATTCTTCATGTCTAGCACCCAATTTGCATCATTTCATTGCTTTAATCACCAAATTAAAGTACTAATCAAGTACTTTCTTCTAAGGATTTTAGGCATATATAAGCAGCTGCCTATGATTCCATCCTCACTGCAAAAGTTGTTCTATATATAAGTCCATTCTTTCATGTGCTCTTTGCATCATATAGTTGCTTTCCACTGTGTAATTACGTAAAGTTGTGAACTGCTATAGCCGGTATGCTGGTAACTTCTCTGATCTTTAGAGAGCTGTAATTTGACTTGTTTATAAGCAGCCATTTTGTTGCTACCAGAACAAATAAACTCCAATCAAGTATGGTAAAATTAATTTTGATTTTAATTTATAACATGCATTTATGAATACCATTAAACCTTTTTTTAAATGTAGATATTGTTGTTGCGAAAAATAAATCAATCGCACCACCACTATTTAGTAAATTGTAAAATATTGAAGAAACAAATTAACAATATATCATAGACAATTAACAACATAAGACTTTATGTGGTTCGACATCAGCTTATATTCATGGTCAAATTCTGAATAATACATGCACTATTATCACCAATATGGATGGACAAAATGCCACAATCTGAGGTATAACAAGAAGTTAAGGGTATTTTTGTCAATAACTTATGAAGAGAAAGTTTTGTTTACATTTTCAAATAAATTAATAACTTCCAAGTTATTTCATCTGGGACTTAATTAAATTTGATTACAAACAACAAATGATTTGTACTTCTTATTAAAATTTGAATAATATTAATAAATGCCATAGAAAATCAAGATTCGATACTTTATTGTCAATTCTTCGGTAGCAATAAAACGTCTAGCTGTGTTGAAGTTATAAATCATATGTTGTTTATGTCCTTTTTATGTATAAAGTAATGTAGAATTTCGATACATTGGATGTGTTGTGATGAGTTGTCTTGTAGAGATACATTTGTTGATGAAAAAATGTTTCCACTTTTTTCTGGTAAGTACCATTTATGGTACGGTAATTGAAATCAAAATTATTGTCAAGCTATTTTTCTTTTAAAATTATTTTTAAACTGAATAAATATATTATACCATTAAGTCAAATTGAACGGTGGTTGTTTTCAAGTATTATTATGTCTAAACTCAGGCAAGAGATAGTGCAATCATCAAAGCGAATATAAAGTACTAATTGTATTCTTGATTTCTACTCCATGTCATGTACTTTTACCTTTTTTGCATCAATTCATCAATTGCTTCCTAACACCAATCCAAATAATGATTTATCTTCAGCTTTGAAAGGAAAGGTGATTAAATTTAGTGAAAATACAAAAAATACCTACCCTAAAATGACAAAATTGATTTTTACCCAGATCCAAAACAAAATATATTTCCAGTCTCTCAAATAAATTAATTAAACCATTTGTCCAATTTGATCAAATTGTCCCTTATCATTTAGAATTCAACTTGGTTCAACCCGAGTCATCAACCTTCGCAGACGGTTGTTTAATACCACTGACCTTGTTCATCTCCTTTATTGCTCACGGTACGCAACATTTGACTTTCTTTTATTGATTGTTTGAGTTTTGTTACAATTTTTATTTTATTTTATTTTTTTGGTGATTCTTTGAGTATTTTTTTTTTATTATATATATTAGATATTGATGTTTAGGGTTATATTTGATTCGATTTGGTTGGTTTTGACTTGAAAATTTAAGGTTGAAGACGACAACCGGATTTTATTGGGCTAAAAACCTAGTACCGGGTTTTATTGCCCATTAAAAATTCGGTCATCATCTATCCACGTCCATTTTGTTAGATTTTTTGAGTTTTTTCTTTTTTGTAATTCTTTTCAGTTTTTTTATGTTTTAGATGTTGAGAATTGATGTTTAGGGTTAGCTTTGATTAGATTTTGTTGGATTTGACATAAAAATCGAGGTTTGTGGTGAAATGAGTGTCGTAGATGATGATCAGATTTTAATGGGCAATAAAATCCGGTACTAGGTTTGATTGCCCACTAAAACTTGGTACCGAGTTTAAATACCGCGTTTTTAAATTTGACTAGAGGGTAGTTTAGTAAACTTGGATATCTACATTACATTATAATATACTGTAATATATCATTTTATGAATATGTAAACATTAATTTTAACAAAAATAAAGTGTTTTAAGGAAATTTGAAATTTTATTTTATAATATGAAACATATTTAAAAAGGAGTGTATAAAAATAAGATAGTGATTTTAGAACCAAATGAGGAGTCCTCAAATATTTAATAGTTTAATTTTTCAAATTGGAGTGTATTTAGCAACAAGTTTGGAATATTTGGGTTGCATATAAAAAGAACAACATTTGGGCTTCGTTAGGGCCTAAACAAACTGGGCTTCAATTAGGGTCCTAATTTTGGAACCGTTTTAATGTGGGGCTCAAGTGGAAACTGACCGGCTAAACAAGTAAAATTCCCTATATACCCCTACAGAAGTCAACAATCCACGTGTTGTCTGGGGTCTTGATCGTTTAACAAGTGTTTGTTAAGTTGCAGTACTTCTAGCTCCTCCTGGTGACTTCTTCTAGTTCTGTCTCATCTTCTCTTCAATTTTCCTGCTCATTTTCTCGTCAACCAAACAGATTAAAAATGGTTGAGGGGTGTGACTATGATGAGATGGGAATCATTAATGGCTGCTTGGAGACTCTATCCATGCATGCATGGCATTTTTTCTGGTAAAATTAAATTAAGTTTCCAAATTTTTAAATTTTCCATCTTCACAATACTGCTTTTTCTCAGTATCCAAACACATTAATATTTTGTTACTTAGCATTGATCCGGTTTCTGTTGCCTCGCTCGTTCAATGATTTCTGGATAGAGGACGGTGGACAATGCAAACATTAGAATTTGAAGGAGTTTTCAAGGCTCTTTGGACCATCAACAATGCACTTGGAGTTTAGTAACTCCTACATCTATTTGTATTTTAGTTACTAATTATGGAGATTTTCTAGTACAGATGTCCGTATAGGATTAGAAAATTTGTGTAGTTACGAATTTGTTAGAAGACAATGTCGAAAAGGGAATGTAGTATTTAGCAATCATTAAATATCATGATTTTTTTTATTAGGGGCCATTATTATTAATTCTAAGTGTTCATCAATATGTTGAGCTTGAACTACGTGTTTTGTTCGTTTATTTTATTTTTATATCATCATTGCATATGATTTCAAATTACAATGAATGAAATCATTAAAACTGGTCCATAAATTTTACAAGTAAAAGTTCGCTTTTGAACCAAAAGATAAAATTATTCGTTTTTAATCTCAATAAAATTTCAATTGCTTTTATCGATTTCATATGTTAATATTGCACGTGAGATGTTGCACTGAAAAGGATGAAAAAAGATTAAAATTTCGTTTGAGTAAAAAAAATGAATGACTTTATTTTGGGTAAATTGCACATACTTCTCTGAGGTTTGATGAAATTGTACAAATATGATGATATTTGGGTAACTCGTATTGGCACTACCTGAGATTTCAAAAACTTTACACAAATTTCCCTTGTCATCAGTCAACCACTATTAAATCCTTACAGTCAACGGTAAAAAATACAAAAAAACAAATGCCCTTTGAGTCAAATTTAAAATCAATATTTTATTTTTTGATAAATTTAAAATTAATAAAATATGTTTTTAATTTGATTAAAAAAATAGAAAGTTAATATATATATTTGAAATTAACCGGTCTCTATAGGAGACTCAATCCTGGTCTCCCATAGAGACCAAATCCTGGTCTCCAACTGGAGACCAGATAAAATGGTCTCCAGCACTAGAGACCACTATTTTTTCTGATCTCTAGCGTTGGAGACAAGAAAAAATGGTGGTATTCAAGCTTCTGGTCTCCAGCCAAAGACTAAACTGGTCTCCAACAGAGACCAAAATCGGTTCTCCCATGGAGATAAATTCCTTTTTATTTTTTATTTTCTTTTTTAATGTTTTAGGTAAGATTTGAGTTATTTTGGATGTTTTGATGCACTAAGGTTATGAACATGTTGTTTTTTTATTTTTTTATTTTATGAATATTGAATATTTTGTTTTTGTTTGATTTAGGTGTGATGTTTGGTTTGATGAACACATTGCTTTTTTTGGATGCTTTGATGCACCAAGGTTATGAACACATTGCTTTTATTTTTTTTTATTATTATTTTTTTAATATTTTTATGAACATTGAATATTTTGTTTTTGTTTGATTTAGGTGTGATGTTTGGTTTGATGATAATGATTTATTTGTGTGATGTTGGTTTAATGAAAAAGATGGAGACGATGATTTTGATGAAAATAATAGATGGATGATGAAGATGATGAAATGGAGGTGAGGATGATGAAGATGAATGAGGTAGAAGGTGGGAATTGTTTTTTTCTTTTTGACAAAAAAAATTATATTATTGTTTTATTAATTTTAAATTTATAAAAAATGGTATATTGATTTTAAATTTGACCTGAAGGGTATTTTTATCTTTTTATACATTTGACCGTTGACTTAAAAGATTTAACAGTGGTTGACTAACGATAAGAGAGATTTGTACAGAGTTTTTGAAACTTTAGGTAGTGCTTGTGTGAGTTACCCAAACATCATCATATTTGTGCAATTTTACCAAACCTTAGGTGAGGTTTGGGCAATTTGTCCCTTTATTTTTGGTTAAAAATATAATTTTTCTTTTTGTTTGGGTAAAAATGAATTTGTCCTATAAATTAATTTACTAAAAAGTACCAAATTCAACTCCTCTACATAATTCGGTTTGATTTTTTTCATGCGGGTGTTATGTATATAATATATGTATACGTGTACTCCCTTTTCTTAGGAGGTGACAATTAATTTCTCTAGAATGCATCATAAGATATGTTTATCATTACATTTTTACAAATAGTTTTCAATAACATCTTTTTAAAAACAATTCCAAACAGACCTAAGGTTCTAAATTCAACTCTGGTAATTACTACAAAATAAATAACTGGATTCAAAGCAAAAAATGATAACACTAATTTAAACACATTTATCAATAGAAAATTAATTGAAGTCTAGTCTGCAAACAAGAATTTTATAGTAATAAAGGTGCAAATTTCGACGAGGAAAGTATTTCTTTTCACGTTTTTTTTAAGGGGGCTTTCACATGTACCTAACGGAAATTTAATATATTAGAAGGTTTATTAAATTTGAAAGTGAATTTACACATCCGGGCACAAATTCTTGAAAAACTTGAAATAGACCTCAGTAGGATCGCAATTTGTTGAACCGCGAGTACAACAAAACTGACTGTTTTTCATTGAACCCCTCTAGTAAAGAGATATCAAAGAAATAGAAGTCGTTGGATTGTTTTAAAGCGTATTCCACTAGAGTATTGCGAGTTGTACTTGTACTCCAAGACTTATTAATATAAAATTAACACTGAGTCTACTCTCGTAACAAGAATTTTCTACTAATAAACACGTAAAATTCAATATGAGAAAATTATTTCTTTTTACATTTTTAGCAAGGGGACTTTAATAAAGGAAATTTGATATATTTGAAGATTTATTAAATGTGAAAATGAATTTACGTAAAGTTTGACTATATTCAACTTTAGTTAAACTTTTCAAGTTTTCTTTTAGTCTAATTCTAGAAAACGCGTTAAGGAAATACTTTAATAAAATGTTGAGCCGTGAATTATACGTCGCCCATCCCAAAAGAGTTGACAAGGTCCATGCATCTACCCAATTACATGTATAATAAGACTTTATTATCATTATCAATTGGTCCACAATTGACCAATCATTAGCTCCTTTATCCCAAATGATAGATCAAATTAAATAAAAAAGGCGAGCAAGACCAATACGGTGAACAAAATCCTTTCGATGCGAAAATATCTATAGGAGGAGATGGTATAATCAGAAAGAAAATGCTAAGATAGTAATTAATCTTATAAATTATTTTATATATTAACTTCTAACATGATAGTTTTATTGATTTAATATGTAATAAATATTAATTTCTCATGTCACATATCAAATTTAATGAATCTATCCTATGATAAATTATAATTTAAGTTGAAGTCCTAATCATTATTTTTGTTAAAAAATGCTTCAATATTGAAAAAAAAAAAAAACAATTCTTTGGACTATGAGTTACAACTCTCAACAATAGCACAGCAAAACTTACTCAAAATATTGAAATCCACAACTTTGCTTCCACATCTCCCTAGCAGTAAAATGCTTCAGGGGCAAAACACGACCTTGTAGTCGGTGCCGGTGGAGCAAGTAAAAAAGGCCGTCGAATCATCAAAGGCATAAGAGTACACATTCGGGCACAAATTCTTGAAAAATTTGAAATAGGCCTCAGTAGGATCACAATTTTCTGGACTTGCGTTAGGACCAGTACAACAAAACTGATTGTTTTTGAAAACGGTACATGGATGATAACAGCCACCAGGGTGTCTCAACTCAGTTGGGCACAAACCGTTGATGTCACCTGCACACTTGATCACTTTGTTGCAATTATAAGAGTTTCCACTGAATTCCATTGGAACATTGAACCCATCTACTAAAGAGATATAAAAGTAACCAAAATTGCTGGAACGGTCAAACTGGTATTTCGCTAGAGTGTAGGGAGCTTTACCCCCAGACGAACAATATAGAACCCCATTACAGTCTCCGGTCTCACATCTTCCATTCCCATTTTCATCAAATGTGCAATTGGTTCGTGCCCATATGCGGCCACGGTCATCAAAGTTACGGTCCATGTTGAAAACCCAGTCTTGACCTTGTTTGAGTAACCGACCACCACCAGGAATGGCTGCTGCCCAAACCGTGTAGCTGCAGTTGTTTAGTACTCGAAAATTGTCTGCATCGATGGAGGTTAATTTGAGAGTTAACAAGTAGAACAAGGAGGAAAAATAGAGATTCTTGAAGATCATCAATCTCATATTTGGGAAGAGAAAGGCAAATGGAATGGTTGTTTGTTGCTTGTAGACTTATGTTAAAAAGACCCTCTTGGAAATTTCCATGACGATGTACGCCCTACTGTCATCCTTTGGCTTTTCAAATGGGTCAAAAGACCATCAAAGTATGAGTGATACAATTGATTATAAATTAGAATATTTTTCTATACTAAATTTTATATTGCACACATTGATAATAATTGAGATATATTTTTCTATTTTTTATTTTTTATTATTTTTTAAATGTTATAACTTTGTTTTAACTTTTTGTGCTTAACGCTCAGTACAAATATGGATGTTGAAGATAATTATAGCAGTAGTGCTTACTCTTAGGTTAGAAGGGTCCAGACAAGATCAGGACATTTGTTTTAGGTACCATCAGGTTTGTGGCCCAGGATATATGTTTTAGGCCCAAAGTAGGTTTAGGCGTTCCATATATGTAGGATATACAAATTAGTCAACACATTTGAGCAAACACATTTGCACTTACAATCACTAGCTAATCAAGCCCAAACCACCTTACCATATAATTAGATGCAAGTCAAACCTTATGCTACTATTTCTTTTTTGTATAATCTAGGAATGAAATGCGCTTTAGTTTGTTTTACATATTTGATGCTAGTTGGTTTTGTTCTTCAAGAGATTTTTGAATTCGTCTTGGTTTTTTTCTTATATTAGTCCAAGCTTAGAATTGCTTAACAAAGTTGAATCTTTTATGTTTGACTAATAACAAGAGATGGTTAGGATTCAGGATCAAAATTCTCTCTTATGCTAATTTTTTGGTCGAGTATAAAGAATTAATGATAGACATAATATTCTAAAACAATAAATTAAGTAATACGAAAGAGAAAAAAATATAACAATCTTAACAATCTATTATCTTTTATATTGATATATCATTAGATTATCAAAAATCATCTTATAGCAAATATGAAGTAATCCTTATGGCCCGTATCATCCAACGAGGCCACACCGTTGGCCGTTGGGTATACAAAATAGAGCCCCATTACAATCTCCGGTATCACATTTGCGGGTCCCATTACCATCAAATTGGCAATTGGTTCGTGCCTGACGACATCGGAGTCAGGGCCCCTATTGAAAAGCCATTCTTGACCTTGTACGAGTTCCCTGCCATGGCCACTGCCCAAATTGTGTAGCTACAGTTGTTGTATACGTTAAAATTGGTTGCATGGATGGAGGCCAAATTGAGAGTTAACAAGTATAATAAGAAGAAAAAATAGAGATTAAGGAAATCAACCTCATATTTGCAAGAGAAAGAGAAATGGAATTTTTGTTTCTTGTTGCTTGTAGGAAAATTATGTAGAATTTATGAAGACTCTGTCGTAAATTTCTTCAAGAGGACTTAAATGTAAGTCAAAAAGTCAGCTAAATACCAAAGAATTAGACACCAATAAAGCTAGTCAACTATGTATAAATATTAAAAGGTGAAAAGATTCGAGCCACGAGAAATTTTAGTCATTTTAATCATTGTTTATGAAATCACTTGCTAGAAAAGAGAAAAAGAGAATTATGAGAGCTCCATTAATGGAGGTTTCTCTATAATTGTGTGTATATATATATATATATATATTTGATTATTCAATAGAGTACAATTTATATACAACAATTAACATGAATAAATCAATTTATATACAACAGTTAAAAAAGAAATAGAAAGGAGAAGCCTCCATAGATGGTGGATGAAAACATTTTGTATATTTTTGTTACACTTCGCTTTAGGAGCTCTCTCTCTATGTATCAATTTCAATACCTTATTTTATGGGAGGTGGATGAAATATCTTTTAATAAATAATTGTTCATTCAAAGAAAATTTTTAGTCAATTAATTTGTTTTCTTTATAAAACAATCTATCTTTTTTCTTTTTTCTTTTTTCTTTTTTTTTTCCATTTTCTATTTAACACAACATCAAATGGTATGAGAGATAATTTATTGATGTAACTAAACAAAGGTGGACCAACATAATGAGTCTTAATTATTCTTTCAGAGGTGCTTTAAACTAATACGAAGACTCAAGAAGAAGAAATTAAATGAACAAAGAAATGTAATATACAAAGCTATAACTAGAAACCATAAGCATCGTGATTATATTTTCTACATTAGATGATCAACCACTAATCTGTCGCAACAACCAAGACAATCAACAGGAAAACAACATAACCAAGGACAACAACATAGGAGACAAGTAGCACAGCACATAACATTAACCATGGATCCACAAAAATCGTGACAATGTTTTTCAAAGTTGGAAGTTGATGAGATGTCAGTCCAATTAATGTACTGTGCCTGGATTTGATATTGTTCACTTAAGCCAAGAAGAGCCATAAGAACGGAGACATGAGTGAGCAGCTCTCCACCTCTTCGAAGTTGTTGACCATGCTCTTTCCATCCGCATTGGCTCGCAGCATATGCTAACATTTCCACCCACACTTCACTGATCATCTTCCATTTCTCTTCGTATCCCATTTCTATTTCAAAGTTCTCCAAAACCTTGGCAAGAATACACCCAGAGAATAGCACTGACTGACTTCTATCCTGTTTTATATCTTTCAGCATTTCTAAACTACTAACATTAACATCAAGTAGTCTTATGCAGGCTTCTTTGATTCTTTTACCAGAGGAAATCTGTTTGTACTTGAAAAACCTCCTAGCCTCTGCACAAGTATCCCTATACCTTATTTCACCAATACCTTTAGGCAACATTGTTTGACGGATGACAAGAAGATACAACATATAATCTGACAAACATTTACTAGTTTCGTACCTTGAGTTGACATTTTTGATGCCTTCACGTTTTGGATCCACATTGTTGGCCTCTTTTTCGCTTTCCTTATAATAACATATACTAGTAGCGATATGCCAAAGAAGAAGGCTATGGTCGAATTCAACGTCAACAGTGCAGCACTTGAACTCTTCAAGACGTTTCCATTTCTCAAGCACATAATCACCTCGGCAAGCCAATAATTCCTTGCATGAGCTCACAAAGAATTCGTCATCGTCTTTAATTGCCCTACCTTTCTCTCGAAGATGCTCGAAGATCAATGTTTGCAAACCTTCACTAATTTTGGTACTAGTTTTGCAATTGAAGTTCTCTAAAACTTCACGGACACCAAAAAATTTCTGAACTGCCATACACTTGATTGGCTTCTCTAGGCAAACACTAAGCAAGTTGTATTGTCCCATGGAAGCGGACCACCTCTTGCGTTTGGCAAGGAGTGAACGTGGAGGACATGATGCGCATGTAGCACAACGACGAAGAGGGTTACGTGGAGCCTTTTTTACCATGGTCAACCAGAACTTTGTCCAGTCTGAGAAGAAAAGTAGAATGAACGCGTAAACCTCCAAAACAATAGATCCACCAAACAGTGAGTAAGTTAAAGTGATGTCAATTGTTTTATAGGCATGCTTATCGATAATAATCGCGAAGGCGAGCAATGTAGATGCCAAGAAACACACGTTGATGCAGCGGATAATGACTCCCAACCAGGTATAAACCAAACTTGCCTTGGTGTAGAGCGTATCATACATGAATCCAAGCTCAACCGCTGCAATCTTGAAGGCATCTTCGGCTGACTTGTCGTGAATGATGGAGTAGCTGTCATTTCTCTCATAGAATCCAAGAATTAGGCCTGCAAAGAGATATAAGAGTCTCTTGAACAAGAAATTACGTTGAACGATATAATCTTTTTCTGATTTAATGTCTTTAGCAGGTACAATAATTGCTAAACTCGGATCTTCCTCTAGTTGATTCTGGACTTTCTTTTCCAAGATGAGAGCAACATCTGGACCAGGATCAGGTTCGGTCAGCAGGTTTCTCTTTAAGTTCACAGTACTTGATGATCTGAGTACCCAAGTCCTCTCTGCATACTTGATGATTCCAATAACAAGCAATGGAATTGCAAGATACTGTAGAGCATTGTTGCTCCCGGAACTTAGAAGGACATAAATGGCCACTCCTACTTGAACGGGCCACCGAAGAAAATGCCTTAACCAAAGGTCATTGTCTTCTAATGAACAAGCTGTGATAGTGTCCGGGCCACCAAGATGCAAGAGAAGGAATGGTGCCCAAAATGACTGCAATGAATTGGTAGCCCTGGATGAATAGTCCTTAGGATCTGCATCATTGGTGGCAAGTGCACTCAAACAAACCGTTGCCACCCAGTCTGCTGACATATATGCACACCACACAAGGATCCTGATCGGGATTCCTCCGTTGGTTTTTCGTCTAGAACCAAATAGAATAAGGATGACTTGCAAAGAGAGGCTGGATAAAATCATCGCCCGGATCTCCCACAAGTTCCAAATTTTCTTGAGCTTTTCTGGGTAGAGATCCATGCATGAGTGTACTCTTCTCTTCCCAACTACTCTTGGAGGTGAAAGTTCAAGAAGCCAACAGAGAATGGAGATTTGTTGATAAAAATAAAATAATTTCAAGAATGAAAGTGAAGCAAATGCTTTTGATTCCTAAACATGTTTAGCTTAAATACTATATATACTATAGTATATATATGTACATATATAGTTGCTGGCTATATAACATTATTTATTTTTCCCTAAAATTCACACTAACCTACTTAAGGTTTGTCGGAATTTATTTAGTCCTTAAAAATCATATTATCACACTTTTTTCATGATCGATTCTCTTGAGAGACGGACCATATTTAGGATATATATTTGCTTTTAAAAATTGAAAACTTAATATAAAGAATTGTTTATTAATTTTTTTATAATATTTTTTTGTATATATTAAATTTTTATTCTCTACTTATGTCCATATAATAATGTGTTTATACTTTTTATAAAACAAATTTGTGAATTCTTAATTTTTTATTAAATTATTACACTCAATTATTGTACGGTTTTTAAAAAATTTTTTGTTTCTATTAATTATAGTACTTATTTAATTTAATCAACTTCTAATCTGTGAATTTTCCTCATCTAAATTTGTAGAATCAAAATTGTCAATAGATTAGGGGAATATCCTAAAAAACCCCCTGAAAACGAAAATAATCTCAATTTACCCAAACTTTTGAAAATATTAGCCAAATAACCCCCTACCGTCTGGGAAATGCGGTTTCCATCGATATATTTAGTGGTTTTGTGATAAAAATAGTAAAAGACTAAAATACCCTTATTAATTAAATAAAAAATAATTAATTTTTATTTAAATCAAATAAAATATTAAAATATTAAAAATTAATCTAAACCTCAATAAAAATTTGAAAAAAAAAAATTTGAAGAAACCCAGATCTTCAATGAACAGTTGCAGATCTGGGTTTCTCATCAAAACGAAAATTATAAAAAAAAAAAAAACTCTTCAATAAATTTAAAAAAATAAAAGAAAAAAATTGAGAAACCCAGATCTTCAACTGTTCATTAAAGATCTGGGTTTAATTAAATGAAAAAAAAAAAAAAAAAACTCATCAATCCCCTGCCACATTCAAAAACACAATTCCCTGCCACATCCAAAAACACAATTCCCTGCAAAAAACACAAATAAACACACCCAGACACCATTCAACTTCAACATCAAACACATCATTATCATCATCAACAACACACAAAGAAATCAATCAAATAACACATCAACAACAACAAAAAAAACCCCAAATTTCTGTGTGACAAGATAAGCACGCCGCCCGCCTGCTGGCCGGGCTAATCGAAGTTCTCTTCCGGTCAACTGTCCACCCAGTCAAGTGCAAAAAACACAGTAGAATCACGCAACGCACGCTGCTGGTGTGCTTTCTGTCCGCGAGGAGAAGAGCGACAAGGTTTAGTTCAGATTTGACAAACCGCGTCGGAAATCTCCACCTCCGCACCGCCGCACCACTCGACGCAATGGCACACGACTCACCGTTCTTCACTGTCCTGCCCGCAGATCCACCTCCGCCGTTCTTCCCTGTCCTCTCCACCTTCTCCACGAACGGCGTCGGGAACAACGTCCGCACGATCTGATCTATCTCCGTACCACCGCTCCGCTCGACGCCTCAACGCCACGACGCCATAGCACACAGCCCGTCGTTCCTCACCGTCCTCTCCAAGATCTCCGCCACGACGTTGTTTCTCCTCTGATCGATCTCCTCTTCTTTCGCTTCCATCATTGACTGGTCACCGTCACCGGTGGCGTAAGAAGAGAGAGAACTGCTGAGATGTAGTGATAGAGAGCGAGAGAAATAGAGATGGTGAGTGACGGAGAGAAAGAGACTGAGACGAAGAGAGGCGGTGAGTGACCGGAGAGAAAGAGACTGAGACGAAGAGAGGCGATGAGTGACAGAGAGAAAGAGACTGAGTTGGAGAGAGAGAGAGAGAGAGAGAGTGGTTTCTGTTTTTTTTTTTCCTTTTTCTAATTAAAATATTACATATTATATTTCAGATATATTTCATTCTCTATAGACACGTTTAATTACCTTTATACCCTCGATATTAACAGATCCGTTATTTTTTTAACCGTTTTACTATTTCAATTAACGGTTGGATCTTTTTGGCTAATATTTTCGAAACCAGTGGTGGTTTGATATTATTTTCATTTTGAGGGGGTAAATTGATAATATCCCATAGATTAGGATGTTTCAATTATTTTCTTCTTTTTTATTTCTTTAGTTATAATATATTATATTATGATATTAGTTTTTCGACATCATAATTATTATTTGTAGTAATTAGTAATATTATGGAACTCAATAGTAATATAATTTATTCATTTACTTTAAATTCACATTCACTTATAACTCAACTTATTAGTGCATTTCTTATTCATATATGTGATTGGGTTTAAGTCTCATCGAATGTATTTACAAGCATGTGTAGGGATTTTTTTTCATTTATTGTGGATGTCTCATAGTGCTAATGTATTAATTTTTTAATTTTTGAGTTATACATATAATGTTTAAGCTCTATATGTTATGATATTTACATCATGGTTGGATTATAGCATTATTATGTATATTGTGTTTTTCTATAGTGCTCTATCTCATATTAATTTATAAATCCACCACTGATTCTCCTTATTTCGAAAAAAATTTCAATATCCAATGTCTAATAATGTCATACAATGTGAACTTGATTATAAATTTGCTGCCTTTATATCATAAAAAATATGATTTTTGAGATAATGTGGACTACAGATGAGAGCTGATTAGGAGCATGCCATGTTAAGGGATTAACAAACACAAATGGATGGAATATTCCATCTTCTAATTAATTAGTCAACAGCATTATGTATTTGGATATTTCTTCACCAGATTAAACCTAAAGATTAGGTCATTAGATATTATTAAAAAATAAATTAATTACCTACGCCGTGGAAAATCTAAAATTAGAGTTTCGAAATTCCAATATTAGTCTTTAGATCGGACTCTAATTCTCAATTTCATAACTACTCCATGATACCAGCCGACATTTTGCGAGCTCTCTCACGATTTTTCTGTTAAATTGTGTTGTTATGTCTTACTTTTGTTTGTATAAATATTATTCACTTGCACATACAATCCTTATCAGTTTGCTAAGTGTTCAAAGCAGAGGTTGAGGTGTAAATTGTAATTTAAGAGAGGATACAACTTGAATCTACAATCTTAATGTCTAGATGACAATTACTATTCCACCAGCCATTATTATAATTTCACTATCTTTTCAAGTCAAATTATTTAATTGTATTCAAATCCACTCTGAGAACAGTATGAATTGATGACTTGTAGTCATGGATTCACATTTCATGCACAGTTACAATTGTTAGCTGTTAATTGAATATACTTGAGACCCTCTTATTAATAAATGATAATTTCTTTGTAACTTGCAAGCAAGAGGGTTGAGTTGATGAAACCAAATAATAAGAAAAAATTCTGAAAAATCTCCTAAAATATAAAATAATATTATTAAGCCTCATTTTTTTACATAAAAATGAATGATTTTCTAATTAATTTTATTTTGAGACAGTAGAGTGTAATTATGAATTTCTCTCTTTTGAGTCAACACATTTATGAATTAGCTCTCAAATGTGAATGAATTAATTAAAAAAAAAAAAAATCAACAGTATATTTTAAACTTTCACATTAGATCAAAGTCGCCAGACTCCAAATATATATTTTAATTACGTATGAACGGATGCCAGATTGTTAGATCGATATGCTTTGTCGTGGTTCTTGGAATATGAGTTTATTGTAAATAAAGACCTTGCGCTTTCGAAAGTAAATGACTAACCATTTAATCATGACTTGACTTCGATAAATTTATTATTATATGTAAAGGCTTTGAAATGTCATTCTATCAAAACTTGGTCATTAATTAATTAATTAACAGTAGCAACTTGCGTCATGTAAATAATAGTGAAAAACATTAACTAGTAAAATGAGAGATTTTTTTAAGTCTTAATAATCAATTATATTGTATATAAGAAATTAAATTCAAGTTAGATTCGTTTAAGTATTGAAAAAATAATAATAATAAATAGGAGACTATGCGTTTTAAATTTGACAATAGCGGAAATTGCTGCTCGTTGGGACGTAATATTAGTTATTTTTAACATTGTTATTGACAATGTTAATATGAAGAAGATAATTTTTTTAAAATGAAAGAAAATCAAATTTTGTTATGAACTGAAAGTTAAATCCAATTTGAGATATGCAAGTGACTCGAACAACTTCAATTTATTGTTTAATTAATGAATCTTATTGCAACTCAACTCAATATATATTTAAATGCTAGATCACTGACCACTTAAGGCCTTTAATAAATTCATATTTTAATAAATCCATATTTAAATTGTTTATTATCTTGCATACTGGGAGAAAACATTGTATCAAAAATTTATAAATATAGCTAGTTAATTTCTCATAAAAAAAAATGTTTATATTATTTATGTATATCCTTATTAGTGAGCTGTCTTTGCTACTTCCTTTTGTTTCTCCTCTTTATTTTGATTATTTCAATAAGATTGGGATGTTAATTTCCTGTATCCATACTTTTACATTAATATTTATACTTCCAAGATCCACAACTCCTATAATCCTTCCACTTTCGGTTCAGTATAAATATTGACAGCTACATGTTGTATTCAAAAGTCAAAAGATAAAAGCAGATCAAACTCGGCTAGCTACAGAATTTAATTTATAGCGTAATAATTGCTCGAACCAACGACAGGATATCAACAAGAGCATTTTTTTTTTTAATCTAAGAATAAATACCAAAATAAGAATTTTAAAAATAATATGAAAAAATTAATTTAAATTTTTTTAACACCGTTAATTCACATATATATATATATATCCACAAACTAATTGAAAATAGTTTGCTGATATATGTCTATGGGAACTAAAAATAGTCCGTGAACATGTCTCCATAAACCAACAATAATTCATAAAAGCATATTCTCAAATTAATGGTGCCAAAAACTCAACTGAATATTTCAATGTTGTCATTAGCTCTGCCAAAGTGGGTTTAAGTGAACATGTCAATTTTTTTTTCATTGTCTGGGTCCAACTATTGAAGGTTACCAGCCTCATATTCAAGCCCAATTTGTCTTACCATAAAATTGGATGCAAGTCAAACCTTATGCTACTATTTCATTTTTGTATAATCTAGGAATGAATAAGCTTTAGTTTGTTTTACTTATTTGATGCAGGTTAGTTTTGCTCTTCAAGAGATTTTTGAATTCGTTTTAGTTTTTTCCTCAGATTAGTCCAAGCTTTGGTTCGTCAAGCTTAGAATTGCACAACATATCAAAAATTATGTGTCACCATTTATGGAGGTTAATTTACTAGTTGTTCACATTTATGTTTGATTAATAACAAGAGACGGTCAAGATTGAGGATTAATATTCTTTCTTATGTTGATCTTTCAGTTGAACACAAAAGGTTAAAGATATGACATAGTACATTAAAATAATAAAAAGTAAAAAAAACAGACAAAAATAATTTATCTCAACCATTGATGACACATATCATTCTATTTTTTTGTACTTAGGACAAAAATCAATATAGGAGAGAATCCCAATTCTAGGATTCATTGGACAAGACCAATTAACTATCAAGTTCTTACCTTTAAGACATGCAATTTGCATCCGGTGGAGTTCGAAAGTTACATATATTTTATTTAAAAATTGCTGGGATAGTACAGATAGTAGAAAGATGTGAATATTGCTTTGCGAGAAAAAGTCTCCAAAATTACAAAACCTATGTTATAGTTGTGAGACTTCTAAGAAAGTAATTGAATAGGATATTATAACTCCAACAAACAAGAATATGTAAGCAATTGATGTGGTAGCATGCTCAACAGTTTATCAAAGTATCACCATGGAATGCTATATAATGACAAAAAGCACTCACCATTGTGATCTATCAATCCATATCCCCACCCCATGAAGGCTGGTCATTGCAGTCCCATCCCCACAAGGAATTTTGCCATCTCTAATCTGAAAATATTCCCCAACACTTTTGATTATTATATCAAAGATCTAAATGATTGTTTTGTTTCATCCTTGTCATACCCATTTTCACCCATTTTCACCCCATTGTCATCAACCCACACCCACACCTAAACCATTGTCACACCTATAGTTATCAACTCATACCATTTTCACCATTGTTATCAACTGACATCATTGTCACGTCCATTGCCATCAATCCACACCATTGTCATCAACCCATACCATTATCACCTCCATTGTCATCAACCCACACCATAAGCACCCTCAACCAATCAATCAAAAACAAGCAAATTCTAACATACCCACATAGCAAACCACAACAACAAACAACTATAAACTCTAGAAAACCCATCGTTACTCGAGCTAAAACTCAATTTTACTTGTACTTTATGATCTAGTCAAAAATATAAATCCTCTCTAAGATCAAAATGAGGCACTTGATAGATCCTCTCTAAGATCAAAATAAGGCACTTCAACAGTATTAACAATTGTATCTATCCCACAAGAACTCAGAATCCCTTTACACAAAGTAATAAAGCTCCCACCACAACCTTTCTCATGTCCAATCAAATTAACAGCTTTTGTGATGGGGGCATAAGGTGTTTAGAAGATAAAGGCCCACTTCCCATATATGAATGTTTAAGAAGTTGCTTCATCACCCACTACTGCTACTGAAGCTTTTGCTGGTAATCCCATATTTAAGATCAAAATGAGGCACTTCAACAATATTAACAACTGTACCCATCTTACTAGAACTCGAAATCCTTTTATATAAAGTAGCAAAGTACCCATCACAACTCTTCTATAAGTCCAATCAAATTAACAACTTTTGTGATAGGGGCATAAGATGCCTTAAAAGATAGAGACCCCACTTTCCACGTGTGAATATTTAAGAAGTTGCTTCACCACCCACCATTGCAACTGAATCTTTTGTTGGTAATCTCATCTTTAAGATCAAAATAAGGCACTTTAACAGTATTAACAACTGTATCCATCCCACTAGAACTCGAAATCCCTTATACAAAGCATCAAAGTTCCTACCATGACCTTCCGCATGTCCAATCAAACCAACAGCTTTTGTGATGGGGGCACAAAATGCCTAGAAGATAGAGGCCCCACTTTCCATATATGAATGTTTAAGAAGCTGTTTCGCCACCCTTCATTGTAACTGAAGCTTTTACTGGCCATCCCATCTTTAAGATCAAAATGAGGCTCTTAAATAGTATTAACAATTATACTCATCCCACTAGAACTCAAAATCCTTTTATACGAAACAGCAAAGTTCCCACCATAACCCTTCTGCATGTCCAATCAAATTAACGGCTTTTGTGATAGGGGCGCAAGGTGCCTAAAAGATAAAGGCCACACTTCCCACATGTGAATGTTTAAGAAGTTGTTTAACCACTTACTATTGCAACTGAAGCTTTTGTTGGTAATTCCATCTTTAAGATCAAAATGAGGCATTTCAACGATATTAACAATTGTACTCATCCCACTAGAACTAGTAATCCCTCTATACAAATCAATAAAGTTCCAATCACGATCGTTCCCATTTCCCATCCAGTCAAAGTTACTCCTAAACCAAAATTGGTAGGCTTAATCACACTCTTTGAAGGCGTGCTCTACGTGGAATTACAATTACTCTTACTATAACTCTTCTTCGCCCTCCCTAAAACCTTACTCCCCTCTACTAGAAGTCACCAAACTCTTCAGATCATCACTAGACTCATTCCTACTACCCCATCTAAACCTTTGCTTCGACGAATACCCAACTCCATGCTTATCAAATCTACCCCTCCTTAAATAACACAAACCTATCACGACCACACCCATTTTTACCTTCCCATTTTGCTTCGTCCATGACACACCCATTTTCACCCATTTCACCTCAGTTGTCATTAAACCCACACTCACACCGTTGTTATCAACCTACACCATGTTTATCATTGTCATCAATCCACACCATTGTCATCTCCATTGTCATTAACCCACACCATAAGTACCCCTCAACCATCAATAAAAACAAGCAAATTCCAACATACTCATATGGCAAACCACAAAAGCAAACAACTACAAACACTAAAAAATCCATCATTACTCAAGCCAAAACTCAAATTTTACCTACACATTATGATCCATCCATCCAAAAAAATGGATCCTCTTTAAGATCAAAATGAGGCACTTCAACAGTATTAATAACTGTATCTATCCCACTAGAACATGAAATCCCTCTACACAAAGCAGCAAAGTTCCCACCACGAGCATTCTTGGTTCCAATCTAATCAAATTTACACGCAAACCTCAAATTTGGAGGCTTATTCACCTTCTTTGTAAGCATGCTCTACATAGAATTACAATTACTCTCATTACAACTCCAACTCGTCCTCTCCAAAACTCTACTCCTCCTTCTTCCAAAAGTCACCAAACTCTTTAAATCACCTCTAAACTCATTTCTACTCCCTCATCCAGACCTTTGCTTCGACAAATACCCAACTCTGTGTTTATCAAAACTAACACTTTTAAAACAACACCAACCTATCACGACCACACCATTTTCACCTCCCCAATTTGCCTCATCTATAACACACCCATTTTCACCTTCATTATCATCAACCCACACCCAAACCATTGTCACCTTCACACCATTTTCACCATTATTATGAACCTACACCATTGTCACATCCATTGACATCAACGCAGACCATTGTCACCTCCATTATCATCAACCTATACCATTGTCATCAACCCACACGGTTGTGACCTCCACCGTCATCAACCTATACCATAAGTGCCTCTCAACTAATTAATCAAAAAGAAGCAAATTCTAACATACCCACATAGAAAACCATAACAATAAACAACTATAAACTCTAAAAAATTTGTCTTTACTCAAGCCAAAACTCAAATTTTACCTATACATTATGATCCATCCAAAAAGATGGATTATCTTTAAGATCAAAATAAGGCACTTTAATAGTATTAACAACATTACCCATCCCGTTAGAACTTGAAATCCCTCTATACAAAGTAAAAAAGTTCCACCACGATCATTCCCATTTCTAATCCAATCAAATTTACTCCTAAGCCCCAAATTAGGTGACTTATTCACATTCTTCAAAGGTGTGCTCTGCATGGAATTGCAATTACTCTCATTACAACTCTTATTTGCCCTCCTCGAAACCTTACTCCCCCCTCTTTTATAAATCACCAAACTCCTTAGATCATCACTAAACTCATTCCTACTCTCACATCCAAACCTTTGCTTCAACAAATACCTAACTCAATGTCTATCAAACTATGTTACAATTAATTTGTATGTCTAAGCACAAAGAGATGCATTATGAATATAGTAGTTCATAATGACAATAAAATTATTAAGATGTTTAATGAAATATCTAAGTGTTTATCAAAAGTGTAGAGAGAACATGAAAACGAACATTGGTAAAGCTTGAAGAAAGTGAAAGTAAACTGTTTCTATTTTTCTTGATTGATCATAATCAGTTACAAGCATTATATATTAGTACCATGGAAGATGGTTACATCAACTTGGGAATTGATATATTTAGACATGTTTTCCTTGTCTACCATCCAATTCCAAACACTTATTGTTCCAGTTACTTCACCGAGCAAAAAAGGCCACCAGGACCTAACTTAATTGCTTCAACTTCCTTCCTCGAAAACAATCTAGCTATCTCTTTGAATGATGGTAGATCGTACAAACGAACTGTAAAGTCTTTAAAATATAAGAACAAAATGGGTTGAACCTTACCTTAGCTATCTTAAAAACTGCCACAACACCACTTTCTTCTTCATATGTGTATGCTAATTCAAAATTCCCTCCTTGATTGGCAGCCCAAACTTTAATAGTCATTTCCAACAAACCCGAGAGCAAATACTCATTGGAATAAAGCAAACAAATTACCAAATCATTGTAGTCACTCAATGTCTGAATGCACCATAAACTGTCAAGGTCCCACACTTTGATTGTACCATTTATAGAACTTGAAAAAAATCTTTTCCTCTCAAGTTGAACGCACAAAGAGAGAATACGTTCAGAGTGGGCCTCCATTGATGCCACCACTTGGTTATTGATTAATTAATTAATGCTAGCAACTTGCATTATGAAAGTAATAATGAAAATCATTAGCTAGTAAATGAGAGCTATTTTTAAACACAAAGGGATACATTATGAATATAGTAAAATGAAGATCAATAATAATGAAGATCCTTATATTATAACTATTTATATGTCGTAACACAAAGGAATACATTACGAATATGGTACTTCATAATGGCAATAAAAATGTCAAAATGGTTGATGAAAATATCTAATTATTTGTTTAAAGTGTTGAGAGAACATGGAAACCTCCATTGATGGAGCTTGAAGAAAGTAAAAGTATACAGATTCTATTTTTATTGATTCATCATAATGAGTTATAAGCACTATATATTTGTACCATGGAAGATGGTTACATCAATTTGGGTATTGATTTATTTAGAAATGTTTTCTCTCTCTGCCATCCAATTCCAAACACATTGTTCCAGTTGGTTCACAAAGAAAAAAGAGGCCACTAGGACTTGACTGAATTGCTTCAAATTCCTTTCTAAAAAACAGTTTAGCTATCTCTTTGAATGATGGTATAGACGAACTATAGAGTCTTTATAAGATGAGAACAAAATGGGTTTAGCCTCGCATCAGCCATCCTAAAAACTGCCACAACACCACTTTCTTCTTCTTTTCTGTATGTTAACTCAAACTTCCCACCTTTATTGACAGCCCAAACTTTAAAAATCTTATCTGATGATCCCAAGAATAAATACTCATTGGAATAAAGCAGACAAGTCACAGCATCATTGTGGCCACTCAGTGTCTGAATATATTGTAAATTAACAAGGTCCCACACTTTGATCGTACCATATGTAGAACTTGAGAATAATCTATTCCTCTCAAGTTGAACAGACAAAGAGAGAACAAGTTTAGAGTGGGCCTCCAGAGATAATACCACCACTTGGTTATTAATTAATAAATTAACACTAGCAACTTGAATTGTGTAAGTAATAATGAAGATCGTTAACCAGTAAAATGAGAGTTTTTTTTAAGCATACATTATGAATATAGTAATAATGAATATCGGTATGCTACAACTAATTTGTATGTCAGCACAAAGGGAACATTATGAATATAGTACTTCATAATGACAACGAAAATGTCAAGATGTTTGATGAAAATACCTAAGTGTTTGTTAAAAGTGTTGAGAGAACATGAAAACCTCCATTGATGGAGCTTGAAGAGAGTAAAAGTACATTGATTCCATTTTTCTTGATTGATCATAATTTGTTACAAGCACTATACATGTTTGGAGGTTAATCAATCATGTAACTAACTTGGACATGTCAGCATATTAGGCTCTAACAACTTTAACTAATGAACTAATCATTTAATAAACTTGATTAGCATGCATATATCACACTGATTAATGTCTGAGCAAGTATTAGTACTTCTCCTTTGACGTGCACGTCCATCATAGCTTCCTGTTTACGCACATATACTATAGAAACCTGCTTGATTACTTGTAATAGAATTATTAGTCCATGCTGAGCTAACTAGCAATTGTTGAGCCCGAACGCCTCCAACAGAACTGATATGTTTGGCAATTCTGGGCTGCTTGATCAGCTAGAGCTTGTGATGATGAGCTTACTCTAACAGGCAACTTGTTAACATCCCGGTATTTGGAAATAGTTTCGGATGTTGCCTAGCAGTGATGACTGAAACGCTATCACATCGTAGCCATTGAGAGCTAATAAGGAGTTTTTAAGGTATCTGAACATTGGAATACTTTGCAGCTGTAGTTGCCTAGCTGCTCAAGTTACTTATGTATGGCATAACATAATTTCTTTTAAATTTCAATTCTTATTTGTTTAAAAACAAATATCTACCCCTGATAATTACAATAGTTCGTTTTCCTATTAGTATTTTGGTGAAATTAAAATCATCAAACATTGTATAATATACCTTCACAAATGTTTCAATGAAACTAAATTAATATAAAGAAAGAATATATGTGCCGTGAAATTAATTAGTCTTCTTTTTATTTGTTTATCTCTTTTACTTAATCATAAAATTGTTGTTTGACAGAAAAAGACTAGTATATAAAATTTTGAAGAAGCCGACAAATTAAGCAAATGAGTTTTTAATATATATATATATGTATGTATGTTTGCATCCATGCATGTATGTATGTATGTAAAAGTTTGAAATTACTAGCATACTCTTAATAAAATGTCACCATATACATGTACCTTTTTATTGTCTGAGCCTGAATTAGAAGTACTTGCATATATATATATATATATATCTAGCTATTTTAATTTAAACTTCTTTTACAAGAAGTCTATTTTCATTTGAAATTACTATCATAATATTAATAAAATGTCACCATATACATGTACATTTTTATTGTCTGAGCCTGAATTAGAAGTACTTGCATATATATATATATATATATATAGCTATTTTAATTTAAACTTCTTTTACAAGAAGTCTCATTTCATTTTGGGGCATCAACAACATCTTATAAACTGGAGAGTGGACATAATTCGGGGACACCGAAAAGCTGAACCTAGATAGAAGAAGACACAATACTAACTTGAGCTCTAACATGGCAAATGTTTGTCCTAGACACGATCGAGTTCCGTACCCGAATGGTACATACGCTTGTGGGTACCTGCAAGCCTCAGAAATTCCAGCTTGGAACCTCTCAGGATTGAACTCATTAGCGTCAGGACCCCAGTTTTCAGGGTCTCTATGCAATAATGGGATGAAACTCCATATATAAACTCCTTTTGGCACTACAAAATTACCATTTCCAAGCTTTATGTCCCCAAAAGCTTCTCTTGCGATCACAGCCGTTGGCGCATAAAGGCGCAAGCTTTCCAGGATTGCATTCCCTAGATTTTTCAACTGGCTCAATTTGTCCCAGTCTAATGAAATTGAAGGACTTTGATCACCACAGATTTCGATGATTTCGGATCGAACACGTTGTTGCCATTCGGGGTGTAGTGCAAGAAGCATCAAGGTCCAAGAAGCTGAAGCTGCAGTGGTTTCGTAGCCAGCAAAGTAGATGTTTGTGCAAGTGTCCACCAGGAACCGCTCAAATTTGTGCTTGTCTTGGTGCAATTTGCTATCTGTAGAAGCTCTTTCGAGCATCATTTGTAGTAGGTCCTTGCTGTATTTTTCGGCATCATTTTCTCTCCCTTCTTGACGACCTTCTATTACCTTGAAAATTAAGGCCTCCACTTCCTTCTTCAGCTTCCATATCGTCCTTCTACCATTAGTGGGAAGAAACCTGCATGCATGGTAATTTATGGTTCAGAAATTAGTTTTTGTATATCTAGCTGGTCGAAAAATCACACATGCCAACAGTCTTAATCTAGATTTTTGTTTTTATAAACAAATTTAGAATGCTTAAAATTCTGGATAAAATTCTATTGAATGCGAAATTCGTTAAGGGATAAAAGTTTGATAAAGAAAATCTTCGGATAACTTGTACAGGTTAATGTACATATTGTTGTTCCACAAATATTATAGATTAAATTATTAAAATCTCATACCATCTTTGCATTGTCAATCTTGTAAGTTCATGAAGCAAACTATTCTGTTGTGATGATCGTAAATGAACTAAATGGTCATGTGTGATCTTATAAGAGGCTGCGTTGTGGTTGTGAATAATATTGGTCATTTTCATGACACATTGAAACAGAAAGAAGATGCGATCTTTCCAATTTGAGAATTACTATATATCCTATAGAACATATATGTACGTGTATATATATATATATATATATATGTACCTCAAGTCTGGAAGTCCAAAAAGCAAGCTCGGTTTAGCTAGAGTCTCTTCCATGACCCTCAACTTTGTGGAAATAGTTTTGCCAAGGCTGTACGAGCTGCCAAAAAAGGCTTTGGAGATGATATCAATAGCAAGGCCTCTCAAATCCTGATAAACCGTATTTATCTCTACAACCCCTCCATTTTCTTTCAATTGCTGCTCCCATGTTCTTATCATTGCGGTCGCACATTCTTCCATTAGACCCACCATGCCCTGTGCGTGTGCCATCAAAGGTTAATTTTAAAACATTTAGTGATGGATGAGATGATATCGTGATCATAAGTGTATGATCTGTCATTTTCAATGGTGAACTATAATTAAACAAAAATCACCGGATACAGACAGTCCGCGCACAATTTGTGGTAAGACCACAAAATTTAAAGTTCAAACTCTTATATCCACTAAAAAAGTAAGTCATGACTGATTAACTAAGAGTACTATTGTAAAAATTTTCAATTGCGTACTATCCATCCAGGATTTGTCACCAATAGTAGTCTCCCAATGTAATTATAATAATTGTAAAAATTTCAAATCTGGTTTGTCTACATATGAAATTTCCTGCGGATAACAAACTCCAAAGATGATTCATTAAAATAATAAAAATGATTTATTTTTCAGTGATCCAAAAGCACTTGTAGTTTCTATCTACACAAAATTTTGTACAGCTTGTACATGATAACCCGATAAAAAGTTGTAAATACCTTGACTTGGAGGGGGAAGAAGTGAGGAGCAATGAGTTTCCTCTGATGAGCCCAGTGGTGTCCATTGGCTTTGATGATGCCATTGCCCAAAATGGGCCTGCGTGCCTTGGATAAATATGTAGGTTTACCCAAATCCAAAGACTTGTGTAGTTTCAATTCCTTTATCAATTCTGGTTGGTTCACGTATAGATGCTGTTTTGTCCCTGTTGAGAACATGTATATTGGACCTGTACACATCAACATATATCACACCACTTTAATTATTGTCTTTTAAATATATGAAGTAGACCATTATTATACAAGTATATTGTTAGATGAAGTATAGTCTTAACTACTGAAATTCCATCAAAACCTTATTAGTTTGATACTATAAATTAAACTGCAGAATATATGTTATAAGCATCTAGGTCCCACGATGCGACATTAAAATCTTACGATGGGACTTAAAAAGATGCAAGGTGTCATATTTGACCAATACATGAAAAAGGCATTTTGTCACTTTTTATTTTATAATTATTAATCTTATTGTCACTATCTTCATATTTTAATCGTTTTTCCCTGTTTTACTATATTTAAAAAAAAACAAATGCTTGATTTAAAGTTTAAATTGACACTTGAAGGTGACAACAAGGTTTTTTTTTTTTTAAAAAAAAAAATTAATGGTACATATTTTCACATTTTTGCCAATAAATCATATTATTAAATTAATGAAATATATATATATTTACAGTGCTTTTAAAATGAATATTCACCTACTTTAAAAAGTAAGGAACAACCAATCAAATTCATCAATTGTATTTTCTCTTCTAAAACAAATTTTCTCTTCTATTAAATTTAAATGCAATAGATGAATTTGATTAGTTGATGCTTACTTTTTTAAATAAGAAAGTCTTCATTTTAAAATCACTATGTATATATAATGCTTCTATAATCAAAACGTCATAACTTTACAAAGTAGGAACCAACCAATCAAATTCATCCATTGTATTTTCTCTTCTAAAATAAATTCTTTCTCTTATTTAATTTAAATAGAATTGATAAATTTGATTGATTGGTCCTTATTTTTTAAAGTTAAGACGTCTTAATTATAAAAATCCTATATATATAATCTAAATTAAAGGTTAATAGAGATCATATTTATTTTATCAAGGTAAAGTAAAACAATTGAAGCTTAATGTTTTTTTTTTTAATCCTTAAAGTACACCTAAGAGAAAACATATATTATAGGACAAATGCCAACAACATGAAATGATAGTTTACTCTATTGAATTTCGGACATTGCTTAGATCAAAAAAATTAACAACAAAACTCACTACCTCATCCGTAAAAAGATTATATTAATACTAAACAACTCATATTTATATCCTAATTTACAAAATGAACTTTTATGAAACAATTTCACTGCTTTAATTAAGTCAAATCCCATTTATTTATATTGAGATTTGTCCTATTTTACTTTTCAAGATAAATTATAGGATATGATGTAGAATTATTAGACAATCTCACGTGTTAACACGGTGATACTCTACCCCACATAAAGATTTTCCATCAGTTTGATTTCGATTCATGATGTGACAATTAAATTCTCATGATACGTGACAATTAAATAAAACTATTATTAATGTATGTCTATTATCGATTATGATGTTATCTATTGTGATCAAATTGACATACAAGAGGTTAATGTTTAGCTGTACATAAAAGTTAAAACAAATAATTCGCGATCAATTCAAAAGTTTTTTAATAGATATAGACAGTACGAGAAAATGTATTGTAAAAAGAGAGAGAGAAAAACTTACTAGGACATATATGAAAACATAATGAAATTAACCTTACCTAAGAAAAACTAATACAGATTAAAGTGTACGTGTTAAAAGGAAAAAAAAATGCAGGAAATACAAGATTATGTGATAAAAATAAGTTACTGGTTAACTAATTAATTAAAAAAAAAAAAAAAAAAAAGGCCAGAACATGTATGAAAGTCAAAGGTTGGATTTTTTAATTATATGATACAAGGCAGCATGCATGCCAGCCACGAATCATTTATATCAAGTGCCTCATAATTTGCGTAAATTGATTAAGAACTTTGGACTTTGGCATGAATATGAGCTGTCTCGAAAATCGTCCCGCTTTGCCTTTATTTGTTAAATATCTTAAGTTCATGCTTTGAGCCTAGTAATTCTTGATTTTTTTGAATCGATTGGTTCAAGAAACTTATAATAAAAAGCATAAAATTTTATACAAACAATAGGTGCTTGCACAGATTTTAAAGAGAAATACACATCAAATTAATATTTAAAAAGATATTATTAACTTACGTCATCATCGAGCACATGTTAAGATTACAAACAATCAATAAATAAATGAAAAAGATGAAGAAAAAAAAATAAAATATATATATATATATATATATATATATATATATATGGATTCATGCATGGATTGTTTGTGATTTTTATTCTTTTTCTAATTTCTAGATGTTAACCTGGGTCTTTAGGGAATGGATTAACACTACCCTTAAACTAATTCATATAGGCAGGTTAATGGTATTCGAGATAATTGCTAACAATATGATAGAATCATGTATAACCTTATAACCTAATCTCTAACATCTAATGTTAGATGGTCTATATATATATGTATAGAGCTAAGACTTATCAACTGGGTAGTTGATATCGATCAATTAAACTTAGGGGATTTAACGAAATATGGAAAAATCAAACACTAGATTTATGGTCGGAAACTACTCTCATAGCAGAAGAGAGAAATCTTCCCACGCTAATTATGTGGTGAGTTTTGTAACTTCTAAACCTCTTTTATAAATATGAAAACAAAAATACACAACCACTTAATTAAGAATAAACATGTAAAGGGTTTAAGTGGTTTCGAACCCATGAACAATGCTATAACTGACTATAAGCATAGTAATAATTAGATATTACCATAGTGGCGAGACCATGTCTGGAGATAAGGGAAGGAAGAGTGAACCCATTGATGGTGGGAAACTGGAGGTTGGCCATCCGCTGAAGAGGAAGAAGGAGGTGACTTGATGATCATCATCTTGACCGTCGATTCCATTTGTCGTATTTCCTTGACGTTTCCATACAAAAAAGATGGCTTTGGACCTCTAATACCTTGCTTGGAGAGCATGGATCGGATCCTTGTCGGCTTCAACCATATAATATCAAGTACTCCTACCGTCACCCTACACAGCACTATAACCATGATCAATATCACACACCAAAACATGATCTCTACTGATGATCTCATCAAATCTTCCATTAATATGATAATGATCTCCTCTCTTCTCTTGCTTGGTATCTTCTCCTATTCTCTCTTTCTCTTCCCTTGCACTTCTATTCATGTGTTGACTATTTATTTCTTTTCTCTTTCTCTGGCTAGAAGGCCAACTTAATTATTTTATGATTGGAGACTTAATTTTAATAATCTATTGTATCAACTCGCACTAATTGATCTGTGCCCACATTTTTTATATTGCAGAATTGTAAAAGAGTATTATTAACATGAGTCGTATTCAGTTGTATGAGTAACAATTTTTTTATGCAAGGCAGTTCTAGAAGTCCACAAAAAGAGTAAATGATATCGAATTAGGTCCATTATCACCGCAACAAATGATACAGCAATTTTTGGGGATTTACTCCATGGTGTGGAACCATTCGCCTAGATTCAATTGTTTCAACTTTCATTTTTTTTCTTTTTAAATTTTGTTTTTCATTTTTAAGCAATATCTTCGAAGATCAATAACTTTTGCAGAAATTTTTATGTTTGGGATGGTTTATTTTGCTATTTTCATGTACAAAAATTATAATGGCTCAAAGTTTATAATTTACTTAGAATTCATCATTTTTTTTTATTATTAATAGAATTACTTTTGGAAATAAACCTTTGTATATCGTGACTTCATCTTTTTTACTGTTTTCACTATGTTGATTTGGAAGGCAACGGACATATGCAATTAAAAGTACACTACAAACAAATATGTCACCCGATCACTACTCCATCACTACTGTTAAAGAATCTGAAATTAAAAAAAAAAAAGAAAAAAAAAAGAAAAATAGAATGAATCCTACGTTAAAAATATAAAAAATAATAGAAGAGTATATATACTAACGAATGTCACAATTCAATATTATATTAGCCTTTTAAATTGTAAGACCATCCACCAATATATGTAACACTTCTAAAAAAACACATATAAGGTCAAAATTATGAAATTTTAACCGCTTCTATATTTACCTTTTCTCATGTTTATTTCTTAAATTACTACCAACAAGTGATGAACTATATATGCATATGTACACCAAAAAAAATCAATTTAAGTGAAGGATATGCATTCCTCATAATTAAATTTGATATCATGAATCATGCTAAAACAGTCATAATCAATTATGTGATTAGTTTTGTAATAAGCTATCTTCATTGTAATCACATACAATAGCAAGACAATGATGCTAAATTGATCGTAATCAATTATGTGAGTTAAATTACTACCAACAAGTGATGTATTGATGAACTATACACATACATGCGTGGAAAAAGCCAACTTATGTGCATGGAGATGCATTCCTCCTAATTAAAATTGATATCGTGAATCATGCTAAAACGGTCGCAATCAACTATGTGACAAGTCCTATAATAGGTTATATTCATTGTGCTCACATATAATCTAGCAAGATAATCATGCTAAATTGATCGTAACAGTTATGTGCCAAGTTCTGTAATAAGCTATCTTTATTGTGATCATATATTGTTTAGCTAGGTAATCATGCTAAATTAGTAGTAATCAATTATGTCACAAG
This sequence comes from Nephelium lappaceum, assembly GCA_021234005.1. Taxonomy (NCBI): domain Eukaryota; kingdom Viridiplantae; phylum Streptophyta; class Magnoliopsida; order Sapindales; family Sapindaceae; genus Nephelium; species Nephelium lappaceum. The sequence continues at coordinate 1,826,704 of CM037997.1, read as the reverse complement.
TCCTGTAATAAGCTTTCTTCATTATTAGGATCATGTAAATCTAACAAGACAATCATGCTAAATTAGTCGTAATCAATTATATGACAAGTCATGTAACAAGCTATCTTCATTATGATCATATACAATCTAGCAAGGCAAGAATATTGATTGTACATTATATATTACTTATACATTTGATATATTATTTGTATTTGCTCAAATGTCACCGTCTATTTCTTTTTCTTTCTTTCTACTTTATTTTATAAGTCGACGTCACCTATTTAATTATTAGTAAGAAGCCGAGAGATGAGAACCTTCACAAAAAAACAATAATGCGAATCTCATTTTGTGCATTGCTTTAAATTCAAACTCATAAAGTTATTGTTTTAAAAAAAATCATAAAGTTGTTTGTTAAAAAGTATTTAATCAAATTCGTTAGTAAGAGTGTAATAAGTAAAACAAAAAGAAAACGTGTAAAGAATCGCCGACCACTTAATTTTTTTTTCTTTTTCTCTTTTCCTTTCTTAAAAAATTGTTTGTGTTGGTCAAGGTCTTATATGTACGATTAAGCAGACCAAAGGTACTGTATATATTTATTGTCTGACCCTGACATAGAAGAAACAACTATAAAAATAACATTTTGTTTAAAAATAAACTAATAGCTCAAGCGATGCACAACTTGTACTTTAATGAGAACAGTTTGTAAAAAAAAACTCCAACTAATACGGTAAATTTATTTAGGGAAAATCCTAGTTTCCCCCTGTAGTTTAATGTAATCGCTAGTTTCCCCCCTGTAGTTTCTGAAAATCCTATTTTACCCCTTCTGTTAACTCTGTTAGTGAGAATTGATTTCTGACTATAATAGTGAGCGAAAAGACCAAACTGCCCCTCAACACAGTAACCGTCCAGAACACCAAACTGCCCTTCAACCGGAAAACCGTCCAGAACACCATCACCGTCCAGAACACCAAACTGCCCCTCAACCCAGACACATTCACTCATCTCTCTTCAACCAAACCATCATCAAAGACAACAGCAACATAACACCAACATCATCAAAAAAACACAACAGCAACATAACAAAAAAAAACCAAAACAAAAAAAAATTCTGGATTGGAAACCCCAGAAATCCTTGGGTTTCCAGTGCTGGAAACCTAGAGATCTCTGGGTTTCCAGCGCCGGAAACCGGTAGATCTATGGGTTTCCGCGTCGGAAACCCATAGATCGATCTGCGTTTCCGACGCGGAAACCTAGATCTGGGTTTCAGCGTAAGAAACCCAGATCCGATCTGGGTTTCCGACTTGGAAACCCCGATCTGGGTGAGGTTTCCGCGTAAGAAACCTAGATCCGATCTGGGTTTCCGACTTGGAAACTCCGATCTGGGCGGGGTTTCCGCGTCGGAAACCCAGATCGGATCTGGGTTTCCTCTGTTGGAAACCCCGATCTGGGCTGGGTTCCCGCAGCGGGAACCCAGATCGGATCTGAGTTCCCGCTGCGGAAACCCAGCTCCGAGCTGGGTTCTCGCATCGGAAACCCAGATCCGAGCTGGGTTTCCGGACGCGGAAACCCAGCTCCGAGTTGGGTTTCCGGACGCGGAAACCCAGCTCCGAGCTGGGTTTCGTGTGGGCACTGCCGACAGAGAAGAAGAAGAAGAGAGAGAGAAAGAGAGAAAGGAAGAAGAAGAAAAAGAAGAGAGAGAGGAAGAGAGAGAGGAAGAGAGAGAGTGGAGTTTTTTTTTAATTTTTTAACTTTTTTAATAGTTTTGATCACCACCGTCCATTTTAAAGATGGACGGTGGAGATTGTTTTCAATTTTTTAAATATTAAATTATTATTTTATTAAATTTTTATATTTTTTATATTTTATATCACTTGGACGGTTTTGCCCTTCCATATTAACGGTCAACTGTTCATTTTTAACGTTCAAATTGACGGTGGGGGGGTTTTTTGGATATTTTAATAAACTATAGGGGGTTTTTTATCCATTTTGTAAATCAACAGGGGGATATTAGCGATTTTTTAAAGCAAGGGGGGATTTTGGCTATTTCATCAAACTACAGGGGGGAAACTAGGATTATCCCATTTATTTACAATAATTATATTATAATATATTAAATGATATAATAATTATAAATTGATTGTCCTTTAGATAATTAATTTATATAAATTCTTTAATAGTATAATTATTATCCTTTTAAATGGATCGGATTTTGTTTTGCAGAATCTGTTTACCTTAGAAAACCGTTCCTCAATCATTAGATGATGTGATTAAAAATACTTATTCAAGCTATCAATATCTCATATTCGAATTGTATTCAATATCGTTGATGATCTTCATATATATATATATATATATATATATATATATTCTCATATTCAAGTTGTAGTAGATGATCTTTATTGAAATTTCATGGAACCTATTCTTTTTAAATTTTGTATTTTATCTATATAATATCAAACCTTCATAATATTGCCTCTACATCGAGCCAACTTTAATTTCCTTATAAACTGGTATTGTCAAATGTTTTCTAAAAACAACCTTAAATTATTTTCCAGGATTCATGGGTTGGTTACGTAGGTTGGATCGATTAAACCGATTGATGGGTTTTTAACTTATATCCAAAATTATGTTTGTGGCCCAAAACCGGCCCGAATTGAGAGTAGAAAACCCAGATGACACGTGGGTGTTTAGTAGACTAAAATAAGGGTCTATCAATTTGGCCCTGCTCTTTGCTCAGTCGTTGATTATATTGAAGGTGGAACATCAGTTTTGATTCTCAATTTATTTTTTATTTTTTTCAATTTGTTTGTGGAAAGAACCTGAAATATCAAAAGCACTTTCAAGCGTTTTGTTTTCATTATATGTTTTAACTGAAAAGAAAGTGTTTTTATTAGGAGTGTTTTTGGAATTTTGAAAGATGCTGTTTTGGATGGAAGAAAATAATATTTGAAGTGCTTCTTGAAAAAGCACTTGTCAGGTTCTTTTTCAAATTTACTATTGAACATTCAAACTTAATATTGCCTTGTTGTGTTGAAAGACGCTTGTCCTTGATTTCCTTTCAAAATCGAAACAAAAGAAAAAATATGAAAGCAATTTTCATATCAACTTGCTCATCATTTTCTCTGCTTTCAAAAGCTCATGCAACATTTGTTTGTGTCTAATGCTTCTACAAGTTTACAAACTCATAAATTTCTACTTAGAATCTTGTATTTGACCCCAAAGTCAACTCAACAGAACTCAATTAATCCATGACACATTAATTTGTTGAAAGAGTTTTTAAAATATCTAATGCAAATCTTTTAATGTTGTAACCGAAGTGCTTCTTGAAGAAGCACTTCGGCAACTGCATTTTTTAGATCTCCAAACACGATTTTATATATTAGTCAGATGTTTTTGTGCCATTGATGATGCTTTGCTCACCTTTTTATCTGTTTCTGTTGTCTCAAGTAACATTTGCATTAAATTTTCATGTAACCAACTCGACTTAAAATCCTGTTTGTGACCAATTAATTGAAGTTATAAGAAGTCAATCAATTCAAAACAATTATCAAAATCAAAGACTTGCAAAACCAGGATTCTCATGTATAGCTTTTCTGCTCTTAACAAATTTAACAAACAACATACAAGTCAAAAGAAAATCTATTGTAACCATGTAGCATTACAAAGTTGATCTAATACTTTGATCAATCACTTTGACATCATCTAGTTTCCACAATGAACAGAAAGACACAGGCTGCCCTTTCCACCACAATCCAACACACTTGTCTTTCTCTCCCACTCTCATCTCCCAGTTGCTATCATACTTCCTCAGCAACGCTCTAGCTCCATCTATGACATCCTCTCCAAGAACTTCTCCGACAAAGCCTGCATCTCTCATCCTCTCACACCATTTCTCCTTGCCTTCATTCATTTCTCCCTTGTTTGTCAGCGCCTTTGCAGCCTCTCCCTCCATCATCCTCCTCTCTTCGCTCTCTCGCCCTTTGAATGCCGTGCTTGTTGAGTCCAAGAACCTCCATACGTACTCCACACGTTGCGAAAAGCCTGTGGCAAAGTCCCCACAATTGTTGCAGCAGCAGTCCAGGTTGTTTTCGCTGAGTATGACTCCTTTAGGCTCCAAGCCTCTCAACACTTTCAAGAATTCGGTTCTTTCGTTTGGGGTGTTGTTGTGATTCAGATGATGGAGTCTGAATTGTGCACAAACAATCAAGGTCTCTTCTGGGGATATGTTGATTGTTTGTGGACTAAGTTTTTGTAACGGGTGGTTATCTAGTCTAGTGATCTGGAGATTTATGTTCATGGTCTTGGCAAAACTTAGGAGTTGTAGGGAGTAGTTGTCTCCTGGTGGACCAACCGAAAATGGGGTCTCGGTGTTTTGATCATTTTCGAAGGTTGGAGCAATGATTGTTAGGCGTACGAGAGGTGGAGGGCCACCTGACCTTCTACTACTCAAGGCCTCAAGAAGTGTAGGCCATTGCACACCATGAGATACCCCTATATCAAGGATGTGAAGACCGCGATTGAGGTCTTTTCCTTGAGCTAAAATTTGAAGGATGGAAGAGTTTGCAATGTTGTTTGGGAAGGCAAACCATGGACTTTTGTCATAGAAATTGAGTAGTGATTTTTGAAAGAATTTTGGTTCTGTGGAAGCAAAAGTCATAGGACTAATTGATGAGGTAGAGGTGGATGAGGAGGTTGATAATGAGGCCAAGTGTTGAGTCAAGGCTCGGAGACCGTGAGCTGCTAGCCGGTGATTGGCATCTCCGGTTGGGGAAGCGAGCTCGTGGAGGACGTACAATAAGTGTTGGACACGAGTCAGGTTACCGGCTGTGATGGCTGCCGCGCAAGGGTTGAGCAACTGCTCTGCCCATCTGCCTTCCTTGTTGTTACCGTTATTGTTGTTATTTCCTGTAGACTTGCTTGTGTTTTTCTTGTTACCAACTGACCTTTTAGTTGCCACCACTTCTTGATCATCACCCCCTTCGGTTTCGTTGATCCGACGGCCATGATTCTTCCTCTGATGATGCGTCGGTGATGATCTTGGAATTGGGTTGTCATCGGTGTTTCTACGTTTCTTTGAAGAATCCGAAGACTGTGGATGATCACTAGTAACACAAGAATGTTCAACAGGTTTCACACTAGCAGTACTAGTATCTATACTTGTGTTTATGCTGTTGATAGAAGAAATAGCACCAAAACCAACACCAATCACATGTTCTTGGCCTATATCCGGACTTCTGTCCCACCACTGATAACCGCTGAGATCGCCCGTGTGGTACGGATCATCCAAGAACGATGGAAAGAATGACACCGAATCTTCGAGCCAATCTAATATGTGATCAGAGCCAGTATTCGATTCCGGTTCAATAGTCATTCTTCTTGAGCCTGCAAGAGAAGGAAAAAAAAAAAAGGAGTGTTCGATCAATTGACTAGGAGAGAAATGACACACACAACTTGCAAGGAGAATTGGTTGTTGATAGTGTTAAAATAATGTTAGTGAGAAAGTGATGTTTTGTGGAATTGGCCAACAAATGGAATATTGTAAGCGTTTGGTGTGCTGTTAATTTGGAAGATGTGATGTATATATTTTATTTCAGGTTTTTTGTAAGCTTGGGAGAGAAGTATAGACTTCGTCTCTTCTTTGTTTTTGGTACCAACTTATTCATTTGTGTTTAATTTTAAATTGGTATATGAATTATCAAGAGCCGGCAAACTCTATTTATGCTAATATGAAACTAAGTGTCTTTGTTTGATTCTAAATTATGCTATTAGGACCATAAGAACCTATTTGCAACCAAGAAATTGTGAGTTTTAAAACTCTGAAATTGTTTAATGAAATATTATTATTATTATTATTATTATTATTTGGTCCTTTCTGCAAACTATATATAGCATACTTTGGATCCAAATATCAAATACTTCGAATATATATTATGAATGATAGAACTTTCTTTTAAAAAAAAAATGATTGTACTTTCTATGCATGTAAAGTATTTTCTCTTAATAAATACTCTAACGTATTAAAGAACGTTCTTAAACATTTTTAAAAAGCTACTACGAGAAGTATTATATATACTTTTTTTAATTTAAAATACATTAGTTTTTGTCTTGGTGAAGTTTATAGAACAAACCTAAAAGTATTTCCTAGAACTTTTTAATTATGTTGCATGAACATTTGTATTATATATATAAATCTAGAGATTATTTTAATCCATCATTATTGAAGTGTATATACCTAGGATGTGGATTCTCTACCAATCTCTTTTTGTTAATCTTTTAATTAGACTGTGACATATGATAGGTATAAAAAATGAAGGGTCTTGATAAAAACCAGTTGCAAAAGCAACCATTTCTCATCCATAATCAAACCCAGTTTCAGAAGTAATTAACTACTATAATGATTTCTTATATATTTTTTTTCATATTTTCTATAACTCTATAGATATACTTATAAATTGTAATTTGGAACAATTCAGTTCAATAAAAAAATTACAATGTTTGTTCATCTCTAAAAGTTTCCAGGACTCTATCTAATCAGATAATTTTCAAAACAAGTTTGTTTTGTTTGGAGAGTATCCCATATCAGTTAACATAAAACCTCTAATAAGAAAATAAAAACAAAATTGAAGCAAAGAAGACAAGTGCATGAAATGGGGTAGGAAAAGAGAAATGCCAATGTTTCAAATACTTTCAGTAATTCAACATTGGAAGAACAAGTACACACTAAATTTTTTTCTAAATTTCATCTGTTTAATCTTCCATTTCCTAACACACGCACGCACGCAAAAGTACTAGTTTATATCATCTTAGGGCATGTGGTACGCCCTGACATACATATTGTCTTGCTAAGCCAAAATGAGTCATGGGAAGGCAGACGTGAGTGAGCAGCTCTCCACCTTTTATAAGCTGTTGAGCATGTTCTTTCCACCGAATATTAATTGCGGCATATAGCAACATTTCCATCCACACTTCACTTATTGTTTCCCACATTTTGTTATCAACAGGATGTGATGCAGCATTTATAATTATGTCCCTCGCCAGCACACATGCATCAGATAATAATGACATAGTACCACTTCTTGGCTCATCACCCGTATCATGTAGCAATGCACTTCTTTCATCAAATGTGGATTTATCAGATCCATCTTCCATCTTCTTGAAAGATTCCATGGCCGAATTACAGGTAACTTTATACCTTATCTCACCAAGAGTTTTGGGAATCATTGATCCAAAGTGGAAAAGATACATCATATAATCTGACAAGCTTTTGCTGATTTTGCAATTCAGATCAAGTTTATTAGAATCACCTCTAAGTATATCAGTAAGATAATGATAATAACATGGATCAGCAGCAATGTGCCAGAGAAGTAGGCTTATATCAAAATCTACGTCCTGTATGCTCATATGAATTCCAGGAACATTGAAATGCTCGTTCTTTGAGGTTGCATAACCGCCTCTCTCGGCCAAGACTTCTTCGCGTGCCTGAATATACATTAAAGATTGTTGAAACTGTTCGAATACATGAACTTTCCTTTTTATATGATTGAAGATTTTTTCTTGCAAATCAATAGTCAGCTCTTCCCTAATCAAGGACCTATAGTTCTCTAAAAGTCACCTACAAATGGTAATTTCTTAACTCCAACGCTTGTGAGTTGCGCTTCTTTGAGGCAAAAATTCATCATATTAAATTGTCCCATGGATCCTGACCACCATCTGTCATTAATCCCAACTGAATAGCGAAGACTGGTGAACCTCCAAAGACTATTAACCAGGTGATCAGTTCTTGAGATAGAATTACCTTCTTTAATTTTATGCTTGATCAACCAAAGCTTTGTCCAAGCTGAGAACAAAAGGACAAAGAACGCATAAACCTCAAGAATGACTGCTCCAACCAGCAGTAAGAAAGTTATGGAAATGTAGGATGGCGGGTGAGCAAGGATATCAACGTGGGCTGAAAAGACAATCAAGGCAGAAAGAGAGGAAATGAAGCAGATGCAACGGAGAAAGATTCCTAACCGAGCATGGACAACGGTGGCTTTGGTATAGAGAACATCATACAGGAGTCCTAGCTCAACTTCTATCAATTTGAAGGCATCTCTTGCTTCCTTGTATCTGACACGCGAAAGCTTTTCATCCCTATGATCTGTAGGAAGAGTCCGGCTGGCAAAGATAAATTCAAATCTCTTGAGTAAAAGGTAAGCTAGGACAAGATAATGGTCCTCTGGTTAATTCCATCCTTTGGTACAACTGCTTTTGATGGGTCCTCCAATTCTTCGGTGTTGATTATAATAAGATCCTGACAAGTATCAGGCTTCAAGGACAGTGAATCTTTGAAATGTTCAGTGCTTGAAGCCCCCAACACCCAAGTCCTCCCCCCATTCTTGATAATTCCAGTGATGAACATTGGAATGGCTATGAATGTGAGTGCAGCGTTACTCCAGGACTGTAGAAAGACATAAAATGCCACGTTAACTTGGTCTATGACCCCAAGAAAGTGCCTTAACCATAGCTCGTTATCTTCTAACGAGCAGGCTGTGATTGTGTCTGGGCCACCGAGGTGCATGAGAAGAAAAGGTGCCCAAAATGACTGTAATAATGCGTTGTTTGGCTCTGGGGAACCATCTTCTGTGTCTCCTTGCCATATATTATGGGCGAGATTACCCAGAGCAACAGTTGCCATCCAATCCGCCATCAAACATGCTAACCAAACAAGTATCCGTATCCAGCTTCTCACTGTATTTTTTCGTCCATTACCAAAAATGATGAGGATGACTTGTTAAAAAAGGCTAAGCAGAACAACCATTCGAATTTCCCATTCGTTCCAAAATTTTCTGATTTTTTCCGTGAAGAGCAGCATTGCTTCCTTTGAAGATCGGACTGCAAGCAATTTAAAATATTTGAAACAATGCTGGGAAATTTTTTATTTCTCTAGATGAATATAGATATTGGACAAACTGTTACGAATAAAATTGAATATAAAACAATCTATAAGATTAAGGTGACGGGAAAATTTTTTTGGAAAACTATACTAGAATGTTACATGATTCTATTGATTAGAGTTATGCTAGACGTACTCGAAAGTACTTCATGAAGAATATTTTTCCGTAATTATTGGTTACCTGATTGAAATTAAAAATGGTGTTGCTATTGCACTCTCATCTACATTTTAACAATATGTTTCACAAATGCTACTAGATATATCTACTTAAAAAGAATGTTGTATGTTTTAAAGATTTGTATTCTTGTTACTAATCAATCAATTATCCTCTGAAATTTTCATTTGGTTATCTAAGAAGATATTGTTGGGGTTTCTGCCCTAAGAGCTTGTAATATTGTAAACGGTTTTATAAATTTTTAATAAAATATTCATTTCATTCAATTTATATATTTTGCAAAAATCGTATATATCATGAGAAACATCCTTGATTACTGATGTAATTTCAAACTAAGTGTATAAATGTTATATACAGATGGATTTAGTTTGAGATAAGTAATTTAAAGAGTCCGTAGAAAACAAACGAAGCTGGGTACTTCATTTGTGGTAAATCTACAGCTGCGGTCCCTTTCGTATTTGATACGATAGTCTTATCCAAGACTATTCATGTGGTGACATGGAAATGGAGGCACCTTATATAATAAAGATTATATAGGACTGGACCATAATAAATATAAGTCTCTAAATAATATCCGTTAACCTTAGAGATTTATATTTATCAACCAGATGATCATATATGAATTGATCTTAATTCTGAGTGTATTATGAACTCCTGCTTGTTAAGTTATTTCCTTTGATTTACATGGGTGAGATCGGTGTAGATACCCGATCAATAACTTCGTACTTTGGGGATATGATTTAGTAAGTAGCTGGGAACATTCTATACAATAGTGGAATCCACTCCTTCTTGCGAGAAGTAGAAAAGTAGTTCCCTTAAGGGTTGATTCAGGTCTTGAACAATAAGAGCGCTCAACTTTTTGTTTATATGTAAACAGAAAGATAAATTCATAAGTTGTTATGAATATATTGTTTATTAGAGAATCAATGGTACTTAAGGATCAAGAAATAATTAGAGAGGTAAAACGGACATTTGACCTTACTCTAATTATGAACTATTTGTGGAGGGTCAAATCATATGTAGTGATTAAATCAATGGACACTGAAAAATTTCAGATTGTATAAAAACATCTACAATTTTGAGAGTGCAATCTTAAGTTTTTAGTGGAGTAACTTTAAGATTAATAATAGTGAATTATTTAATTAAAGAGTTTAATTAATAATTCCAATATTATTGGAGCTCAAAACTGTAGGTCCATCGGGTCCCCTTGATAGCTCATTTTACTATAAGAAACATGTATATAGAATATTGTAATTGGATTGTCCAATTACAGGCGTTACATAAGTAACAAAAATTTGTGTTCACTTGGTATTTGAATAATATTGATTATTCAAATTATTTAATTATTAATTATGAATTAATAATTATTTAATTAATTTTATAAGAGGTCTTGAATCCAATTCTTAGTGACTTTGGTATAAATTAATTATGAATTAATTTATTAAAAGTTACAAGTTCTATTTCAAAATATAATATGAATTAATTTTGAATTAATTATATTATATGGGGTAAAAGTTTAATTATAATAAGATTAGGGTCAATATTAATATTGATTAATTAAAACCCTAATTGTTTGCCTATAAAAAGAAAAAGTTTCTTTTCTACATCTAGGTTTTTGGTTGTTGTCTATGTTTTTGAGAAAAACTAAGAGAAAAGAAAAAGTTTTTTTTTCAACAAATACAAAGAACAAGAATTTGTGTCTTTGTTCTTTGTATAACCAAAATCAAACACTCACCTCTTATAATCATTGATTTAATTTGATTTTTTTTAGAAAGAAATCAAAAAGTAAGTGAGCACAATTCTATATAATTGTGCCCACTCGCTTGTTTCTTGGTTTCGAGATATATCAAGGAAGGCAAGGTGGTGAGCAATCCACAGAGATCAATACAGAAGGTAAAAATATGATTTTTATTTCTTTATATTATTTTTATTTCATTGTTTTATAGATCTTGGATTCTTGAGTTTTCTAAAAACGTTTTTAAAACTTAATGTTCCGCAAAATCCTTAATTTTATGAAAAACAAATTGTTGATTTTTTGTTTTTTCATTCCATCAGATATATTTCAAACTCAAATCAAACCATTAATCATTCAAGTGAAAGAAAGTGAAATTTGCAAGGCAAATACTAGAAAGAATACTACAAAACAAACTAAATGCATATATGTATATACACACACATAGAAGTGTGTTTTCTAAAGAAGAATTCAAGCTTTAAGACTAACTAGACACAAGTAAGCAGGACTCTTTTATTGGCAAAAGGGATAATCTCACTGTTCCCCTTTGATTTGATATAATCGCTATTTATTTCCCTATAATTTTGAAAAATCTCATTTTATCTCCTCTGTTATTTACGTTACTAAAATAATTAAAATGACCAAAGGGTAGTTTTGCCTTACACATTAACGGTCGAATTTAATTTTTAACGTCAATTTAATGGCAAGAGTTTTTTTTTTTGGATATTTTTATACACAACAAGGGATTTTGGCATTATGTCAAACTATAACAAAATAGGATTATCCCGTAACAAATTAGTTAACCTTTTGGCTAAATGTTATGGAAGTAAAAATTGCATGCTAAATGGTCCAAAGCATAGATAATTTTCAATACTATATGTTAAATATATATCCAGCAAGTATTGAAATAAATTTTCTTGAGCAATGAAATATCTGCAAAATCAATCTACAATCAAATATTACGTTTAAAGAATAGAAAAATAAACAAAATGACGTATCATTCATGGTGATAAGACATTGAAATAATTTATCAAAAAACATCAATATCTTAAACTTCTCAGTTGAATTTCAAAACATGCAAAATTAAACAAAAATAAACAAAGAATTATAGATAGGGCATTGTCAAATCATGAGCAAATCGACATTAGAATATAGTATATTGTATAAATTAAAATGTACTTACAACTTTGACCAAAAATGAACATTATATGCAAGAATTAATTAATGTTGTAGCTGGTACCATAGATGAGAATATCAAGCATCTCTTTTGATGCGTTTATGATATATAGACATGCTGGTAGGCCATCAAACATTCATACATAGAACTTTTGCAATATATTCAAAGTAAAATAGTTGACTTGCCTGATAAAAAGAAGCACCCAAGAACTTCTGAAGCTGGTTGAGCAGACGCTGTTTTCGAACCAAGGTAATGTAATGTAAAATGTAATTGTTTGGCTTTGGAGGCCATTTAATAACATAAAACTAGAGAGAAAGCTATTTTAAAAATACAATAAATGGTGTTATAGAATGGATTATTCCAAGCAAAGAATAACTCCTGCAATGGGGATGAAATTTTACAAGCTATCTTCCTATGTATCTTAATACTATAGTTGGTTTTTTATCTACCAACTTAAATATTGGTTAAAACAATTACTTACATACTGTCGAAATTTTAGTTGTGTATGAAATGAATTAGTACTTATTGGAATAAAGCAATGAATTGATATGCAAAGAGCAGAAGTACGAGAAATATTTGGAGTAGGAATCAAGAAATGCAAAACGAAAGAACACAACAGTTTAATCGGTTTAGTAAAATAAAAGCTGGTTTCATATCAATTAGAGCTTGAATAGACCTGATCTTGTATCTTCTCTTCTGTAATAACAAAGATGAAAAATCTGGTAATTTGTTTTGCATTTTCTTTGTTGATCAAACCTAATTCCCTGTTCTCTAACCTTTTCAAGGTTCCTAAAATTTGCATTAAGGTTCAATAACCCAATAGAATTTTATTCTTTCATAAAATCATCTTAAGATAACTCAAAACAATATCATGTACATATTGAAAAGAATCCTATCAAATTAATTGATCCATCAAAATCTATGTAAATGTCATTGATTATAATGTCTATTTATTTTATATATTTTTAATGTTTTAAGGTCATTATTATTATTATTATTATTATTTACAATATGATAAAAAAATTAATGGTTTAATATAAAGAATGAAAATTAAATGACATTCATACCCTTTTCTATTAACTTTGGGCAGCGTTGCTCCAGGATCTTAAGAAGACATAAAATGTGTCTCCGACTTGAACAATAAGGCCAAGAAAGTGTCTTAACCACAATTCATTATTTTCTAAAGAATAAGTTGTGATAGTATCCGGGCCTTCAAGATGCAAGAGAAACGAGTTTGGTATGTTGCTACAGGAGCAGCAACCCACTTTGCCTCTATTTGTCAAGCAAGGGCAAGATTGGTCTCATTTGATCACAAAATGTGGCGAATTTTCCCTCATTCCGTATGGACTATTCCCCTCTCTTATGAGAGTCTTCCTCCTGCTTCTGAGAGTCTTAATTTTGGATTGTATCTCAGAATTCTAATCAAGAGAGCCCGATAATATTAAATGTATTTACAATATGTACATATAATATGAAAAAAAAAAAAAAAAAAAAAGGTGCAAGAGAAGAATTGTTGCCCAAAATGCCTGGACTAAGTTCCTTGGTTTCAAGGAAATATCTTCAAAATCTCCTTGTTGGCGGGCAAGGTTGCCTAAGGCCACAGTTGCCACCCAGTCTGCCATCAAATAAACGGACCAAACCAGGACTCTTAACCATCTTCCAGCTATGTATTTCCATGAACCAAATATGATGAGTATGATTTTTTTAAAAAAATAATAATAATAATAAAAGCGCTATGTAAAAGAGTAAATGAAAGCAGAGAAAGCAGTTAAATGACTAAATGAAATATAATAGAGATCGGAAAATAACTGACTTACCTAGAAAAAAGTATGTGCCAAGAGAAGAAATTGTGAAGCTGATTGACACAGGTGATGCAATTCAATTTTGGATATGGAATCATAAAAATCAGCACAATTTTTATCAAAACTTCAATGGTCTTGATGGGTTGTAAAATTCAATGAAGACTTTCACCTCACCGATCAAGATTGTACTAAATTTTCAAAATTGAGATCGCATGGTACGAAATAAAAGATCACTTGGAATACATTTCCAATTGCTTTATGGTCATCAAATGAAGCCATGTACAAAAAACTTTACCCAATATTTTCACAAAAAAAATTAAAAAAAAAAAAAAATTCTTATGTACTCTAATTCATGGATGTTATTATGAGTTAAAATATGTACATGATAACTGAGAACAGAACACAATCTCACATATTCAACAGAGCTCAAGACATAAATATTCGCATCGAACTCCGGATCGCCATGCGACAAATAGGACACTTTGGAGATACTTCACGCTCAACTGATATGGCACAACGATGGCAACAAACGAGATGCCCACATGGATTAAATGCAGATGTCCTTCTCCTCATCAAGCAGATAACGCACAGCTGCCCCTCTGGAACATCTCCAGCCATTTCCTCATCTTCACCAGCTTGAGAGTCGGCGTCACTGCTAGAAGCTTGGGTTGGTTGTTGCAACTGTCTGTGTCTTCTATATTCTTTCCATTTATGCCAGTTCCTGGAGAAAATCATTGATTGATATGTTCAAAACCAAAAAAGTTATAATAACTTAAGCTCTCCAGAGTAACTTGAATGCAATTCGGTTTAAATGACAGAATGTACCTGAAAATGGCATAGCCAAGGATACCAATTGACAGTGAACCAATGAATATACTACTCCAAAAGAGTATATTTGTCTTGTCAGTGAGATCTACTACCACCTCATCCTTGGTCATATTGGTCCTGCAAAAAGCCATAACACCAGTTTTCCATTAAAACCGAAGCCTCCACAAAACGACAGCATGGATGCACCTAAATCTGTTAAATCAGATTTCATTAAAGCTAAGTCACCTATTTGACTTCGAGGAAACTAATCAATATTTTAAGACTGTCTTTGAATTGATATTATTTTGGAACGAATTCCCTTACAGAAAATAGGGAAGATCCTTGCAAGATTTTATCTCAGGAATTCCATCTTTAAAAGTGCAAATACCGATGGCACTAATATTTTTTCCCAAAGGAAGAATTTTCTCTTCATCAAGCACACCAACCTTCAAAAACAGGACACAAAACAATATCAACAATTGTCTGAGAAACTCAGAAGAATTAAACAAAACGCAAATGTAGTACGAGGACTTTCAGAGTCGGGATCTCCTTCAAAACTAGAAGCAAATTTAAAAATTGCAATTTCCAGACTTACAGGGCATTCATGACCAAAAATTGCCTGAAGAAATGTATGAGGTGAAACATCAATAGGCTGCAATCGGTGATAAACTGTGGTTAGAGGTAAGGGATGTTCTGAGCCATCCAAGTTCACAACAGCATAATCAGATGATGGAAGCCATCCACCTTCAACAAGAACAAAAGGAACCTGCAGAATGGTACAAATAGAAAAGTAAGGTATTGCCACCACAACAACAAAGTAAGACTACATAAATCGCACTTGGCAGAATGCACCAAACCATAATAAAGCTTATAGCTAAACCCAATTGGTTTTAATTTTCTTAAATGTAAACTCGAGTTGAAAACTACAATTTTCAAATCAGTATGACTATTTTCAAGACCACTAAAGGTTGAACAAGACTTTCTCTAATCTAGTCATTCCGTTAGGTATGTCATCATTTGGCCCGAAAGCTGCCTTGAAATACCACAAATAGAATTATTTACCTATAAAATACATGAGGGTATGACTTTATGAGGACCAAAACTCATGCTAGAAACCAGACTCTGTACTAAACAAAACAATAAGTTCAGAGGAGAGACACATAAGAAATGATCTCCAAATCAACATTTCATTTTGGTTATGTTGAAAGGTTCTAAACTGTTAAAACTAAAGAATCAAAATGCTTTATGCACAACAAATACGAAAAATATATATCATATAGTATTTCTTTGACTAAGACAATTTCAAATGCTAACATATCCATGCAAATTAACAGAAATGAGTTAATACTTACCGTTCTCAATGATGATGATTCTCTTTTTGTCCAAGATCTCCCAAAGACGTGCCGTATGTCAGTACTCCATCTAAAAACACCCCTCCATTCATTGTATATACACTTCACAACATATAGAACCACATCAGTACCAGAGTAACAACGACTCAACCAATAATTGTACAAATTCAAGAAAAAGCAAATAACATCTGGTTCTACTCCTTCAACAATCAATAATCGTTGCTTATCCTACTGAATACCACCACTTCCCCAAATTTAACCATTAAATCAAAACTTGAACGATGTAGGACACAACACGACTAACCTATTAGCCTGCCTGACATGTGAAAACTAATGAAGCTATTCAATTTAATCATTAACATCTATAACAATAACTCCATCAATACCTAATAAAATCATTCCAAACGAATATGCAAAATAATTCCCACAACACCATAATTCACACCAAAAAAAACTACCAATTTCAATCACAAGCAACAAACCCACCACATTGACTTCATCCACCATATATAACCATACATGACCAAAAACAAGCAAACAAACATGAAGCAAATCCAGATCCTTCTAGTCTTCTCAGAAACAAAATCACATGAAACTACACACCTGACACACGATTACACGAAAACACCAAGTCCTCACAAGAATCCACAAAACCACCTACATTTTAAAACAAAAAACACATCAAACTATACACCTAACTCACACGAAAAAACGAAACCACCTATGTTTCAAAACAAAAAACACGTCAAACTATACACCTAACTCACACAAAAACACAAAATGCTCACAAGAATCCACAAAACCACCTACATCACTAGAATCCATGAACTTGCCTCCATTTTAAAACGAAAAAAACATCAAACTATATACCTAGCTCACATGAAAACACAAAATCTTCACTAGAATCCACAAAACCACCTACATTCTAAAACAAAAGTACACATCAAACTACACACCTAACTCACATGGAAACCACTCACAAGAAATCTACAAAACCGCCTACATTCTAGAATGAAAATCACATCAAACTATGCACTAACTCACACAACAAAAATATATATATATATACATATATCGAAATCCTCACACGAATCCACGAAACCTCCTACATTCTACAACGAAAAACACATCAAACTCATATGAAAAACACGAAATTCTCACTCGAATGCGCGAAACCTCCAACATTTTTCTATACAATCTCGCGTTTAAACATCTATTCTCCTAAAATTCAAAGTATTTCTCATAATCTCTAACAAACAACACAACAATAACATCAAAAACACCAAAATTTTCACTAAACAAAAACACAAATTTCGAGAAGTGATATTGGATACATACAGTTTGAGTTCTTTGGATTACAACAGCATTGTCTCCGCTCTCCTGAGACACAAGCACGCCGTTACTGTTCGTCAAGTTCTTCCAGTTCCTGCCGTCGACGGCCGATTTGGCGTCGACGTGGCCTCGGACGATGACAAGGCGATCCTGATCGGAGTGGAGGAGAGAGCGGAGGTCGGAGACGTTGAGCGACGGCGCGGTGCGGACTCGGCGGAGGGAGTTGGAGGTGGAGCGGAAGCCGAGGAAGGTGCAGATGGCGGTGTAGGCGAGGGCGACGCCGAGGACGGCCCCGTCGTAGGAGAGAGCGAGCCTGTAGAGGAGCGACGCGAGGTCGCGTTCGTGCGAGGACATTTTGGTAATTTCGAGTGAGGGGGTCGGGTCACGTGAGAAGCAGGTGATGACTGACTGAGATGAATGTGAGTGACCGACTCACTCTGATGGCGGTGGCGGGGTTTGCTTTTGCGGGAGGGAGGTCACGTGATCAGCACGTGCTGAGAGGTTTGCGCGTCATTTGTTAGAGCGAAATTGGGAGTGTTTGGATATGGAGATAAAGAGTCTGGAATAAGTCTGCTCTATCCTTGTTTTTGGATTCTCTCCTACATTTGGCTTGCTAAATCTTTCCTGTATCGATTTTACCTGTTCCAGCTTCTTTAAATCTCTTCCACCTCGGTTTTACTACATTTTATTTTTTCAATCACATACATCACATTTTTCAATCATAGGTGATGTGACAATCGATTCAAACGAAATATATGAGTAACCAAATAATATAGCTAAGCGCTACAGTGATTACAAATCAATTCTCATACTATTTGAAATGAATTATTGGAATTCCATATGGTTAACTAAATAGAATCATAAAAAAAAAAAAAAATCATTGTTTTATATCTATGTTATACCTATGTCGTTTGATTTATAAGTTTTTTTGCTATTAACATATAACTCGTCTAAGTATGTGGCACTTTAAAATCACTTCAATTAACCATTTCATGATCTCAATGTGGTTTGATAGTAAAAGATTATTCATTTAACTTGTAAGGTAGTAAGCTCAAGTCATTTGATACATCAATTCTCAGTTTCATCCTAATCCAAGTTTATTGTCAATTAAAAAATTACTTATATTTTTCAAATTTTGTAATAAATCTTATATAGAATAATATAAGTTTTTTGCTATTAACATATAACTCGTTTAAGCATGTGGCACTTTAAAATCACTTCAATTAAGTATTTCATGATCTCAATGCAGCTTGATAGTAAAAGATTATTCATTTAACTTGTAAGGTTGCAGGCTTAAGTCATTTGATACATCAACTCTCAGTTTCATCCAAATCCAATTTTAGTGTCAATTAAAAAATTACCTATATTTTTCAAATTTTGTAATAAATCTTATATAGAATAAAAATTTGCTACTTTTTAATTCATTGAGATTGTCTACAAGAGAAAAATGAGAAACTTCACAAATTTAATATTACAACGAAATTGACTTCAAAAAAAAAAAAAAAAAGACATTTACAACATAAGTTAAAAATTCCTAGAACTCTCTACAGAATCGACTAATAAATACAAACATATTAGAAACCTACTCTGATCGATGAAATTTATCATACAGTTCCCATAAAATTCATCTGAACAATCTTGAAATTAATTTATCAGAAGAAACAATTAATCTTATAAAATCTTTGAACAAGGGATTGCTCGTTATTAATTACCCAAAACAAATGAATTTATCAGGTTATTGACTTCGTTAGGTGATTCAACACTTGCAGCATGGCCTACATTTTTTATGATCACCAATCTTGATTTTGGTCCCAAAGTCCTGTAAT
The DNA here is from genome assembly GCA_021234005.1 of Nephelium lappaceum. Taxonomy (NCBI): domain Eukaryota; kingdom Viridiplantae; phylum Streptophyta; class Magnoliopsida; order Sapindales; family Sapindaceae; genus Nephelium; species Nephelium lappaceum. The sequence goes on along the minus strand of CM037997.1, from coordinate 1,807,587 downwards.
TCATTAAACCATTGTTAAATTGAATCCAAAGAATTTCAAAACTTAAAAAAAAAAAAAAAAAAAAAAAAAACCTTAAAAATTCCATACAGTTTCAAAATTAGACAAAGCTCTTAATTAAAAATTCCATCCATTTAACTCAAAAATTATATGATTGTTTTTCGATTTTGATTATATGACGTTAAAATTGGAAACATAAATGGTCATATATTTTTTTTTTCTGTACCTGTGCATTTGATGTGCAAGTTCTACTGGAAAGACTTTGTCTTGATCACCCCAAATTAGCAATGTTTCCTTCACCAGAATAAAATATTATTAGTGAGATGTTTTTTAAAAGTGTTTTTGGTGTTATCAAAAGTGGTTTCAGGTAATCAAAAACCTTATTTTTCATACATTATTATATAAGTATATCCATGAGAGATGAACAATATAAAACATTTTTTTTGAAGTATTTTAAGCAAGCACCATCAAGAATGTTTTTACAAAACAAAAAACATCTTTTCTATTTTAAAGTATAGAAAATATTTAAAAGTGTTTGTTATAGTTTTTTTTTTTAATTAAGTTATAGTTAAAAATTATCTATAACTATAAGTTATAATTTGTTATATATATATATATGACTTGAGGAGGGGTTTTGAACTCAGGTTCGTTTGAAAATTCTTCCGCAAAGTGAAGTTTTGAATACACCTGTAAGTATTTGAAAGTTTTGTTACAAAAAGTTTAAAGTACTATTTAAAATTTTAAATGTATTTATACTTTTTGCTACAAACCTTTCATGTACTTGTACTTAAAACTTCGCTTTTAAAAAATGTTTCCAAACAAACCTGAAATCATTGGCCAATTTTTTTGTGAATGAATTTTCGGGGAAGACAGTAAAGAAATTAAATTTAATTAACTACCTGAGTTAAGATGGGAATATTTTGATTGGGATCTTGGTTCAGCAAGTACTCAATCAATTCTGTTTGTCCCTTCCTGTTAGTATTATGCATCACCTGTGAAACACCTCAAAACATGTAAAGCTATTGTGTCATCCAATTGATGTGACAAAATCTGAAACAAATAATATTGAATCCTGCCAAAAACAAATATAAATAATAAGGTCAATCCCATTTTCTCCTTTAATCTAAATTAATATTCAAAATTTCCTTTTTTTAGTAAAAAATGAGAATTTTGAACGTTAATTCAAAGTGAGGAGGAAAAACATTATTTTTCGTAAATAATAAGCATATAAGAGGTTGATCTTGCAGCAATTTTCTACATATCTTTATAGAAAGTGTTTTTAGGTAAAAGTACTTTCAGAATCTTTGTAAAAAGATGCTTTTTAAAAACACTAAAGTATCTACCAAAAAAAGAAAACACTAAAGTATCTACCAAAATGTTTGTTTAAAGATACTTTTGTAAAAAGGAAAAAAGATGTACTCCAAAATTTCTCTAAATTACCAGAAACATAATAAGGAAAACAAAAGACTTTATAGACAAGTATACAATGTTAATAATTTGAAAACACTTTCAAAGATGTATATATAAAACATTGAATATATGAAATCCAAATGAGAAGCAAGAGACAAGTAAATCTTGGCACCCCTTACAAGATACGTTTAAAAGTGATTTTTGTTAATCGATAGCATTTTTAGTATAACACAAAACAAACAAATTATAAAACACTTTAAAGGTACTTAAAACAACAAAAATAAAACAAAGCAAAAACAAAAACATAAACAAAACAAAAAACAAAACTATAAAGATACTTTAGTGAGTGTCTTTTAACAAGAGCTTTTATTTTAGAAGGTCTTGAGTAAAGCAAAATATGTGTGTCTCCCATTGAAATCCTACTATATAGTAAAATTTTTCGCATGCTAAGATCATAATAGAGGATGCATGGTGCATCCCACAACATCCTAGTTTAATGTCTTACTTTATGAGAAGATCTTAGTGTTAGAAAAGGGTCTTGGGCTTGCATTCTAGTTTTGTGTCCTACTTTATGAGAGCATCTTAGTGTTAGAAAAAAGTTTTGGACCTAACTCTACTACAAAAAATAGCTCATAAATGAAAGTTTATTTTCACCTTATAAACCAATACAAATTCATCATTTTCAACCGATATGAGATTATCTAACACTTTCCTTTATGCACAGCATGCTCACTTGACAACACATACACCCATGCAAGTGAGTCTGGGTCATGCAACTTAGGCAGAGCCTGATCTATAGTTGAAAAGACTAAACTCTAATACCATGTCAAAAAAGGGTTTTTGGCCTAACTCTACCACAAAAACTAGTTTATGAGTGGATGTTTATCATTACCTTATAAACCAAGATAAATTCATATTTTTAATCGACGTGGAACTATCTAACATTTAGGGTGTAGCGGGATGCACTACAGGCTAGAATCTTAGCGAAAAAGTCATAGTATATCCCATTGCATTCTATTTTGCAACTTTATATATAACAACTTCTCCTTCAACCATCTAACAATTCTCTTCATAGAAAAACTTTCTTCAATCAACATGTCACTTATTTGATATAAAACATCAAAATAATCAAAGTCAATGTTAATCACGATAAAGCCAATCAAATCACAACAAATAAAAAACTCACTCACATTGATGAACTCCCGGAGCATGAAATCTGGGGCCCATTTGTTGAAACCATGATTGTAGACTGCTAGACTCACTAGGAGCCGCAGATCTTGTGGACTTTCAGGGACCAAAATTCCTGAAATGTCTCTTCCAATATCTTCCAAGTACTTTTTCTTCTGATTCTCCGAATACATTATCCCACTACTCACAATCACAACCTTCTCCACTTCCTGAGGATGAATCTCAGCCATCCGATATGCCACGAACCCACCATAGCTGATCCCATATACGTTGAACCTGTCCACACCCAATCTCCTCAACCCCTGGACCAAACACTTGGCCTGGAAGGCATCACTCCTATCAGGATTGGCTGTCCAGGATTTTCCAAAGAACAACAAATCTGGAACGTACAGGTTGTAATCAAAGGCCAGAGATCGAACCTGGGAGACAAACTGCCACCTTGAGGTCCCACCATATCCATGTATGATGACCAATGTAGGCTTGTTGATTTTTCTGTGATTTGGGGTCCAGAAATGGAGGGTGGTTTGATCATCTAGATCAATGGTGCATGGAGAGAGATCACAAAACCTGAAATACATTGAAAGCATCTTGTCGACAAGAAGGACGAAGATGGGAATCCGGTTTGGGCCAAAAACGTACCGAAAAAGAGTGTGAAGAATGTGGAGAAAGCATCTGAATAGGAGGGGAATTTTTGATAGGTAGAAGGAGAAGATGTGAGAGAGTATTTTTGAGTCCATGGAGAAATTTGATTTTTTTTTTTTTTCTTCGCTGAATGAGAAGTATGAATTATTTTGTAGTATATATATAATTAGGGAAAGATATGAGTAAGATGGAATTCTGTTAATACAGATAGATTCTACTACTTTTATTTAATAAACTTTTCGTGAAATTAAAATAATGATATAGATGTTAATATTAAATAATATTACGTGTAAGATATCAAGTCTTATATGGTATTTCGTGAAATTTATGAACATCTGTTTTATTGTCCATCTCATCAAATACTTTCATTCAAAAAAAAAAAAAAAACTACCAATATTTTTTAACTTAATGAAAGTAGTCACTTTCTATTATTAAATCAATCAAGTGATCTCAACATGTGTTTGATAAGAGCAATTCTTTTTTTTTTGAAATAAAATAAGATAAGAGCAATTCTTGACTATAAAGAATGTATTCGTCATTTTAAGAATTCAATAAAAATAATCCTTTTATTTATATTTATAAATTTTATTCATGGAAATAAATATTTTAACTTCATGTATGAAGTGATTGATAATGGGAAATGCAAACCACTAACTTTAGAAGTTATAATTAATTTTTACGGCATATACCTTTAACATAACTACATAATTATATTCCTCAACAAAAAAAAACTACAGAATTATATAGCAGAACGTCTGTGTATTTCAGACTTCAGATACAAATGGTTTATAAGATGAATCTGGTGCGCATGACATGCTGGTCCATTGCAGAATGTATGACCAAAAAGACCAGAAATTGAGGTCAGTATATGATGACCAAGACATATAAAAAATGTGGCAAATGTTTCAGATTATAAAATTGAAGACGAATTGAGTGGTTTTAAGATTCATCACAAACCATGTCCATCATATGAGTTTTCATATGCAAAACTCTAACAAACCTTCAGGATATTTAATTTCCCAACAAATTTCAGAAATTCACGGGAGATTTACAAGGAATATCGAAACCATTTAATTCCTGAACAAGACATGAAAAGTAATAAAAAAAGAAAGAAAGAAAGTAATTCTAAAACATATTCATAAATTTTTCTCATTTTTAAAAGCATTTATCACTATTACGTTTATTTTAGAGAATGAAATTTTATAGATGTTTTAGCGTTAGATCATTCAACTACTATATTTTGGTGAGCCATATTGTTGGATTAATCGAATCAATCCATGACTTAAACTTCGCTTTAAAATAAGTGAAAGTATTCGTGCACGTTTTGTATAACTCAAAACCACACTTTATGGTTTGAGATAGACGTGCTATGCATGCAAAGCTTTTCCAATTGTTTCAAACAAGACCATCTATACAATGAATAATTAGTGGATGTAAATCATGAAATATTTGAGTTTATATATTTATATATGTATGTATGCATGAAAACTTTTGGGATACAAGTTGCTGGACCCTAAAAAAAAAAAAAAAGAAAGGGTATTTCTAATGTTTCAAATTTGATATAAAGTATTAGAAATTTTCTTTCTGTGTAGGTTTTGAAACCATTTTAACATTTTAAATCCGATTTAAGACATTACAAATCTATTTTAACAAAAAGAAAATACGAAAGAATATTTCACATCCATGATTTTCATGTGTCTATCTATTTTATTTAAAAATATTAAGTCGATGCGGGTTTTAATTAAACTAAAATGGAAATATTTATAGATCAAGACAGACAAATATGGCCAGATATATGAGTTGAAAATGTGATCCAAGTTGCAAACTTGAATATGTTACAAAAGTGACAATTATTATAAAATATATATATAATTTTGGTGACAAAAAATATAACATTATACTATTATCAATTTGTAGTAATAAAGATAATGAGTCCAAAGTAGATAGTATTAAAAAAAGTTGAATTAAGACACCCACTTCTTGAGTACATGAAACCTTTCAAGCTTCAAACCACAAAATTGCCTGCCTGAGTAGTAAGCACAGCTGGTATTTCATGCTGAAGCAAGATCAAATTCGAATGTAGCTATCCACATTAAATGGATAATTTCAATTTGACCCACCAACGAGGATGGGCAAATAACGTGAAAGTTCCTCCAAATTAAGGGTAGTTTTCCTACTTTAATGTATATCTTTCTCTGCCGCTTAATACAAGAGAAAAGTATAAGCAGTGTTGTGATCTGGACTGTATCTTAACGTCACTATCAAGGGTCCCGACAATTGTAGCAATGAACTTGAAAAAAAAAAAAAAAATTAAGCTTTCCATTCCTCAGTGGCCTTTCACTTTCTATCTACAGAGCATCACTGTGCCATATGCAAGAAATCACAATAATATAGATAAATCTCAGCCGTCTAACTTGCTATACTAGATTAGATTAAATCACTGATCAGTTGGGTGTATTCAAATATGTGACAATATCTATATATATATATATATATAAACACAAATATGTGATATTTGATTGAATAGAAATTATCATATGCGGACTGTCGGCACATTTTTGTTAGGTTACACAATGTGAACAACTAATTAATCTTGTCGAATAAAATTATCAAATCGCAGCCATGTAATTGCTACTTTAAATATGATGAAATACTCGTCTTAAAAAATGTGATATTTAGTTTAATAGAAATTGTCATGTACAAATTGTATATTTTTTATTACATTCTTTTTGTAAGGTTATCCTAAATGGCCAACTAGTTACACAACCTAATTAGTTGCATAAGAAATAACGACTATGTGGTTGATATAGATTTGAGAGGCTAGAAGAAGTAATTTTTAAATTAAGATAGGTGCAAGAAGAGTGTATAAAGTCTTGCGGGTTTATATAAAACTGACAAAACAGTCTAGTTTTTTTTTTTTAATTTATAAAAAAAAAAAAAAAAAAAAAAGAACCTGCTGACATCTTACGGATCAGAGAATTGTCAGGACCTATTAAGATCGATTACTGATAACACGAACCAGATGAGTACTCTTACAACTAGAAGATGGTTACTCCTACAAGAGGAGACTAACTTTCATACCTTGTGATTTAATCGAATAAGAGTAGGACTCAAATCCTTGATCTCTTAAAATTAAAGGAGATGTTCAACCACTCCGACTAAGGGATGATGTGACAAAACTATCTAGTTAATGGAGACTCATTAAAGACCTACAAAAACATATATATATTTATATATATATGTATATGTGTGTGTGTATCACCTACTCCAATGCGTTGAAGATGTACTTTTGAAAAGTGACTTTCCATAACATAAAAATGCACGTTGCCATAGTGAACGCGTAAATGACAATAACTATATATTGCACATTTCAGTAGGCCAAATTTCTTATAATGTATGCACATATGTGTCTGTGGTGGCTAAATGCCGTTTGAAACAAAACAGAGCTTCATCTAAAATGGGACACAATTAACTTTGGAAAAGCATATGTGATATGTCTACGTATAACTTTATGTTGGAAAGAGATTTTAACCATAAATCATAGACAGCTACTTCCAATAATAATGGACACAGCTAGCCAACATTTAGCAATATAATGCTTGTAAACATGTATGAACACACATAACTTATGATACCTTACTTGCAAACCGTTCCAATCACTACTCAACTTTTTTCAACTTTTCTTCCTCCAAAACTTTGAACTTTGTTTTAACAAACAATATCATGACTCTCTTTAATTTCTTTTTGGACGGCTGTTAATGACTTTGATTCTCATCATCATGATCATCATCCAATCACAACCCTCTTTTTCCAGCTAGATTCCTTCACTAGTTTGACATCTAGCTCTCTCTTCCTTTGCCTCCCCATATAAATCTACAAAACCCCACTTAAGTTTTCTTCATTCCAAGAGCTAGCTAGTTTGATTTTAATTCAACACAACAATGGCTAGTTTTCTTACTCACAACACACCCCAAATGTCCTCATCACCTTCATCAACATCATCACCAAGAGGAGTAGCAATGGTTTTGGCTTTGGTATCAGCAGTGGTGTTGTCTCCACTATATGTGACAAGAAAAAGTGACCATTCTTATGAGAGAAAACTAGGGAGCAGTAGTTGTTATTCTACTTTTGTACTTCCTTTGGTTCTTGGTGGGTTGATAATTGCTATCAAAACTACGTCTTCTTCTTCAATGGCAATGCAAGGGGGAGGGAGGGTTTCAATGATTCCATCACCTGAGCCTTCGTGGGTGCTTAGAATTGGGAGCTCTTCATGGAGACTAGCTGGGGTTTTAATCATGCTTTTGCTTGTACTTTCATGGCAGGATTCTATTCGAGACTTCTTTTGGAGATAGAGATCTAGCTAGCTAGAAGAAAAGAAAAGACTAATAATTAGCTTGTTATATATATTCTGTGTTTTTGTACTTCCATTTGATTGTTTGATCAAATGGGATATATATAATAATGTAAACGGTGGTTATCTTAATTAAACTTGAATGCTTGGCCACTTTATGAATGATGTTTTAGTTCTTTTACATACAATGGATCAAACCAAAACTAGATGGTTGGAATGGAGTGACCGATTAATAAAAAAAAAATAGTGACATTCAATATTAAGTTATGAATTAAATTTCCATTCTAGGCTTGACTCATTTTCGAAATGAAGGAAGATCATTTGTTCCAATTATTTGTGTTTTGTGTGTTCGTTCCTATGTATAATGTAATATGGGTGGTTTGATTATACTAGCCTTGGACATTCCAAATCCAAAAAAATAAAATAAAATAAAGGATAACCTATAATATGATGACATGTGTTGTTTTATATTGGTTTGCAATATGATTAGGTTAACAATGCGTTATATCAAAACTTTAGGGATTACATGCCACCTGATCTGGATTTAGATAGTTGTTTAACTCTCCCTCCTTAACTAGATTTATACTAAAATAAATAAGATTTAACTATCTTACTCAACCACTAACTTTACTCATAAATTATAGTTTTTAAATTGATTTCAATAACTGTTTTTATAATCAATTTAAAAGCTACAATTTATGGATAAGGTTAGTAGTTGGGTAAAAAAACTAAACTCAAATAAACAATATGCATATTTGCCTGTATGCAAGTGGTGAGAAATTTTCTTCGCCGAGTATTTTCCAGTTTAGTAGTGTTTAATATTGATATGCCCTAGCATACTCTACACCATTTGTTTTTCATACAATAGAATAGTTATACCCCGCCAAAAGACCTTAATAAACCCTAAACATCTTTTACTGGGTTTGGGGCCCATTAATTGTTGGGCTTTACGGCCCACTATAATCGTAGCTTCATATTCATTGAAATCAGCAAACAAGAACAGAAGTTACACACAGGGGCGGAGACAGAGACAGTAACTGAGAGAGAAAGGAGAGGAAGATCCTGCTCGAAGAGAGAGAAAGAGAAAGAATCAAACGTCGTTTGACCTGAAAGGGGTAAGTCTTAGATTTTTACTTGGACCCAAATTTATTGAAAAGTTTCAATCTTTTTCATTTTTGCTTTGTTCTTGTTTGTTTGTTATAGTTGCTGGTTTCTTATATGTTTGTTTCCTGAGAAAAAGATCGAAGCTTTTGATACATTAGAAGTAGAAAATTTATGTTTTCATGTCAGTTTTTTATCTTTTGTCGTGGTTCCTGTTAGGTGAGGTCTCACTTTGTTGTATCTAGATACCCTTTAGAGCTGTTGTTTTTATTTTCATCGTATCAGCTAGAGCCTCAATTGTTATCTATATATGATTACTGGGTACAGGCAAGGGTGATGTTTTGGATCATTTTCGAGAAATTTAGGTGCTAGGGACAGCTATGTTTGTGTTTTTGTGAATTTTAGAGGATTTTTGTATCCTCAAGTAAGATTGAACCTTTGTTTGTATGGTAGTTATGGTAAACGGAACAGATATAGAAGTGTTAATTTGTGCTAGGTTTAAAGATGGCAATGCATGACATTTAGTCTTGAATTTTCTAGTGTTTGACATGCCTATTTTCGAGTACAAGAAGTGTGCTGCAAAACAATATATAATATCATGTTGATTGTTTTGAGCCTTTGTTTCCTTGGCAGATACCATAGACAAAACAGATATAGAAGTTGTAATTGTTCTAGTTTCGTAGATGAAAGTGCATGACATCGAGTCTTGAATTTTCAAGTGTCTGACTTGCCTTTTTTCAAGTACAAGAACTGTGCTACTAAATGATATATATTTATGATTGTTTTGAGCCTTTGTTTCCTTGATAGATACCATGGATGAAACACATATAGAAGTGGTAATTTGTGGTATTTTAGTAGATGAAAATGCGAAGTCTCGGATTTTCAAGTGTATGACATGCCTATTTTCGAGTACAAGTGTGCTACAAAACAATTTATTGTTATGGTGGGTTAGGGTATGTTTATTGTTATGCTAACATCGAGTTCTCATGTTGGTGGATGATCCAGTGAAGGGAAATGGCAGAGGGAGACGAGGACTTGCCAAGGGATGCCAAGATTGTGAAGTCACTGCTAAAATCGATGGGTGTGGAGGACTATGAACCTCGTGTTATACACCAGTTTTTAGAGTTGTGGTACCGGTATGTTGTTGATGTGTTGTCAGATGCGCAGGTATACTCTGAGCATGCTGGCAAAAGTACTATTGATTGTGATGATATCAAACTTGCTATTCAGTCTAAAGTATTCAGCTTCTCCCAACCCCCGCCGAGAGAGGTTAGTCAAAATGTTAATTCTCCTTCACATCCATGAACTTATTTTTCATGACGATTTCAAAAATTCGAAGTAGAAATTTAATTTGTGATTGTGGCTCGTTTTGTAATATCTCTTTTCTCTTTGTTTTTGCTGTTTAGTGTTCACTCTTCATTTTTATTTTTAATGGGATTGGATTCTTGAGGGCTTGTCCCTGCTTTTGTTCTAGCAAAACCATGCATGATGTTGGTTCTGTACTGTAGGATTTAGTACGATTGCTTAAATGTCTCTGAATCTTGTTCTAGCATTTTGAGGTTTTAGTTTGTAAGAGTCTTGTAACATGTATAATCATAACGTCTATCAGGTCCTACTTGAGTTGGCTAGAAAGAGGAACAAAATTCCATTACCAAAGTCAATAGCAGTGCCTGGTATTCCGCTTCCATCTGAGCATGACACACTGATCAGCCCCAACTACCAGCTGTTGATCCCAAGGAAGCAGTGTGCTCAGGCAATGGAAGAAATGGAGGAGGATGAAGAAAGTGGTGATCCCAACTCATCTCAAGAACCGAAGACAGATTTGCCACAACAAACGCCTCAAAGAGTATCGTTTCCACTTGCTAAACGTTCAAAGTGAAGCATTAGATGTGCTGGCTTTAGCAGGTACCGCATTTGATACAATGATATGTAGAAGAAACAATAACGAAGTTGTATCACTAGTTGAGAGGAAATTTTATGATTTATCCACTGATATGTTCCTAGTCATTGTAATTACCTAAAACATTCTGATTTGGAGATATACAGTCTTTCCTTATATATATATATATATATATATATATATTTAGTTATTATTATTTTCCCCCTTGATGTTTGAGAAAACATCAAAATACTTCTTATTGTTACATTGATGTTAAAAAAAATAGTATTCTGACACCATCAGCCCTTTGAAAGACATATTTAACGTTCACTTAAATTTTAATGTTATTTTAATTAATTTAATATTGATGAAAGTAAATGTTAAATTTGTTTTTTAAAAGGTTGATGGTGTTAGAATACTACTTTTTTAACATCAATATAACAGCAGAGAGTATTTTGATGTTTCTTCAAACATCAAAAAGAAAAATAACGATTCCTCAAACGGCAAGGGGGAAAATAATAATAACTTTATATATATATATATATATATATATATATATATATATATCGTGTAATCTATAATGCATTTGGGTGTAGATGCATTTGGATATAGATGTATTTGGAATTTTGGTCTTTTAATTTTTAATAGGTTAAATCTAAAGGTTATAACATATATCTACTGTGTGTGCGTGCAAGCATGTCCGTCTGTGTGTGCGTGCATTCGTGCATGCATCCGTGTATGTCGTGCGTGCGTGGTTAAGAACTTGTGTGTAGTTTAGAAACAAATCTAAATATTCGATACAATTTATAGAAATAGAGAGTGAGACAAGGAGAGCTGACATTGGGTTAACCTATACAGATCTAATTTAGTGTGTGTGTGTGTATATATATATTAAATACTGCTATCAAACGTATCAAAGGATTATATTGTCGAAATCCGTTGAGATCAATTGATATCGAACAGATCAAAGGACTGTCAGAATATATTAAGATTAATTGACTCTGATTGTTGGAATCCATTAAAATCAATTGATATACATGATTATCAGAAAAAAAATAAAAATAAAAATAAAGCATAGTTGAACATAATTCGTTAGAAAAAGAATAATATTCTCCAAGGTTTAATTTGTTAATGGGCTTGAATAATATTTTCTTGGACTTAGGGTGATTTCTATTAAGAGCCCAATTAAATAAAGCCCAATTCAACTGAATAATCTTTTGTTTTTGATTTTGAGAAAATCCTATTGAATAATATGCTCACTTCATATTGAGCACTCACTAATTCAAGTTTAAATACTATAACGTTGCACTTGTCAGCTCATCCAAGTTTCTGATTACGAAAGTTTTTAGCTCGTTAAACTTACTAAACAATGCTAATGATACTAATTAACACTAACCGACATTAATTGAAATTTATAGTCTTTATGATATTTTTCGTTGATTTTGTTTGAAAATGAACAAAACTCATTAAATTAAACTTTCGTAATCGTTTATGGCATCTTGTTTTCCCTCAACCACTTGAAAGCTATAATTTTACTAATTTTTGTGATTATTTTGTTTGTTTCATGTTACTTTGGAGAGGCTCGAGAGGGGTTTCAACTTAAAATCTCAGTTTTGCTAAGAAGCATAGTTAGCAAACATGTTATGTCTACTTACTTTAATTGAACTTCTAACTAGTTGGATTGTGTTAAGCTTTTGCAATTAAAAATGCTTCATCTTTTTTGTTATTTTTGCCTATTGTTTATTTGCTAAGGTCTCATACTTCGTAAATGTACATGTGATTCTGAAAAATTTACATTACCATTTTTGTGAGACAGTACCGATTTTGATCAGCTCTAGCATCTCTCAAGGTTTCAAAAACATTCTACTTTACAATAAAGAAAAGTTATAATTTGGTGATTAATGTTTATCAATTGTTTTTACTGACAATAGTTGTATTCTTCTTTTAATTGTTTTCACCTACAATAGCTATATTCTTTACAATAGTCAAAATCCCCTTTTAAATTGGTTATTTTTTTTTTTTTTTTTTTGAAAGTTGGATTCAAAGCCTACAAAATTTACAAACCAACAATTACACCATCCTGAACAAACTCAACAACAAATAGAGGAACTTGCTCCAATGGAACCATATCCTAATCTTTAGCTTTTGCATCAAACACTTGCTATTTTCAATGAAGGCTGCCGGTGATTATGTGAAAAAAATAAAAACAACAAGATTTGCGTATATGAGAAACCAATATTACTATATTATGAATCCAAAGTAATAAATAGTTTGGACAGTAAATAATTTTTAGACATATATTAATAAAATAAAAAATAAAAAGTCATCAAATTTATTGACGATAATGGCTATCAAATAATAATAATAATAATAATAATAAAGTCATCAAAACACACTTGTATCATTGACTGACGGTAATGGCCATTGGCTAGGACTTCAAGTGTGTTCAAGGGGTTGAACCCACATTTGTCTCCACCGATTTTGACCAATCCAATCATAAGTATGTAATGTCCGACCCTCAGGTAGCTCGTGAAAATAAGAGGAACTGATGCCATGAAGATGACAATGACAGTCCCCCGGATGCATAGCTGGGCCTGTAGGGATAATTAGGTGTACACTATTTGCTAACTCACTTGCCTCCTCTACTGCCGGAAGTAACATGGAGTTGGGAGTGCAACCACTAAATAGCATCGCATTGTCTAAACTTTGGACTTCCGACCACTCCATCTTTGATTGATCATATCTGAAAAGTTGCGACGATTTAGGAAATCTCCTACAACTCACTAACAAATTTCCATCCCCATGACTCTCAATTAAAAACAACTTATTTGTATTGGCTGTTTCTCCTGAGAATGGTAGTGGATGTATTTTCCACTCTTGTTTTGCAACCTTAAACGAACCCATCACTTTGTTGGAAAAAAGGCAATAGAAGGCTCCCCGTGCAAAGGCAAGACTGAGAATGCTTCCATAATCACCACCATCAACCAAGGTATTTCTCCAGGTTGTGTCTCTAGGACTACACGTGCTCATCCAAATACTTTTAGAAGATTTGGATGGTAAAGTTAGTACGAATACCACACAATCTGGGGAGGTCGGAGGCGTAGAGAATGTAGCCTCGAATTCACCACCCATCATGTCCAATAGCCGAAGTTTTATGGGCGGTAGTTTTATGGTCTTATGAGTAAACGGAGTATAGAAGAAAAATGAGGATTCAGGTATCCATGGTGAATATGTTATCTTGGATAAAAGCAACCAACCATGTTTTGAGGTATGGACAATAGTATCATTCAAAATTTCATTGTGACGGAAGTAACTTATCTTCTGGGAAGGGTCATGTAGATAGAATGATAAACTTGTATCTGTCGTGGAGATCACCCATGGAGACATGTCTGCATGTTTGGTAGGGTTGGTATTTGATCGCCATGTCTTGCACACAGACCGGAATCGAATTTGCTCAACGTAGAGAAGGCGTTCTGCAATTTCGTTTAAGATCCCAGCAGGAAGATCACACCATGAGCATTCTATAGCACTAGTCCTAGTGTGTTGAATCTTTCTTTTTTTGAAAAGAGTCATAGTGTATCGAATATTGTATGAATTGTTTTCCTCTAAAAGCCAGTAAACAAAGTGAAATTACGTGTTTGCGGCCGGCAAAGTTGTTTCTGATATACTTATATATATCGGGGATCAATAAACAAGCCGTAAACAAGCACTACAAGGGAAATTAAATACAAATAGGAAACCAAAGGACTTTCCTATAATATTTTGGTCTCTCTGCCAATTTTGTAAAATGAGAATTCAACAATCAATTGTATGAATAGTTTCCCTCTAAAAACCAATGAACAAAGTGTTAGCCGATAGGTGTTTTTGTTAATATATATATATATATATATATATAATTACCTAGATATATATTAGAGAGAAAACCAAACCTGAATTTAACACGGGAAACCAAATACATATAGGAAACCAAAGAAAAGCTTTCTTTTATGGCATGTTTAAAAATAAAGAATCCAGAATATGAAAGACCTAATTTATGAATTCCTATATTTACTAAAATATGTGAAAGAAAGTGAATTTAATTTTGTGAATTTCTATGTTTACAAAAACTTATGAGAATTCAATTACATGGACCTTACACCTAAATTGGAAATTGATGTTTTAGTCTTTTTCCATCACACCAAATATCTCATGTTTACCAAAACTTGTGAAGAAAAGGGATTTTAAATCCGAATTTATGAATTTCTATGTTCACAAATCGTAGAATTAAATTATATGGAGCTCGCGCCTAAATTGAAAGTTAATTTTCCATTGGGAGTCATTATCTTGCGTGCAATAAGAGAAACAATGCTAAAGCTTTGATTCATCAACAAGGAGCCATCCAAACACATACAAAGGGCTTAAAATCTCTAATTCAGATATGAGCACGACAAAAATTAATATAGCTATCGTATGTACAACTATAATCAAAGATACAAAAATAGAGCTACCTTATTACAACTATAATCAAATATACTAACTTAGCATAGGAAGCTTCTCATAAAAAATAGTCCACCGATCAACTTTAGTTTGTTTTGCAGGAAGTGGATTACACATTTTCAAGTAGGAATCTTTGATCAACTTAATTGTGAAGTTGTAATTCATTCAGGAACAATTCTGAAAAGACGATTTTAATAAAAGTTTTATCTTCGAAAACGAAATAAAAATTTTTATCATTCTATTTGAGAGTAAAATCAAATTTTTTTCATGGACAACTTTTATTTAATATATATATCTATATATTAGAAGAAAATCGAATTAATATCGATAAATAAACTTGTAGTTCACAATCCAATCTCCCCATTTCTTGGACTGTTGCTGAATTTTTAAAGGGTTTTAGTTGTAAGGGCTTTTAATCAAACCAAAATGCATACACATTTTTCCTTCATTGTTCTGATTTTTCCCTCATTATTCTGATATTATATATATATATATGTGTGTGTGTGTGTGAGAGAGTGCGTGTGTGTACGTGTGTGTTGGAAGGTATCTTGTTAAAGAGTTTTTATACTATTGTTGGGTCATATTTTAACTTCTATTAATTTAGGCTTTTGAGTTTATTAGTTAATAACATTGTGTTATTTGTATCAGAGCTTAGTTTGTTTTGTTTCAGGTTTTGTGTGTAATTCCCCTCACATACTTATATTTGAGTTTGTTGTGTGTTTGTGTTTGGATGTCCACCTATCAAGATAATCAATCTAACATATGAGAGAAAGTGTTAAAAGTGTTTTATATCTTTAGTTGAGTTATTTTCTATTGGCTCAAGTCTTTGAATCCGTTGATTTAGAATATATTAAAAAACCTTATATCATTAGTTTGATTCGTGTATCAATTACTAAAATGTTAAACTAATAATGTATGTTAAAGAGAACTATATTTTATTAGTCTGACCATTTTTTTTTCAGTTTAAACTTCGACTCAGAGTTTTTGAACTGTTTATGTTTATCTTTTTTTTAAACTGTGTTTATGTTTATTATTTATTAACATAATATCAAAGCATTTGAACTTGAACCACTTAGCAGCTCATTGATATCACACGCCAGAAAAGTTAGTCAGTTACTAAAGTATCATCTTAAGATGTACATGTAGGCTTAATTCAAATAAACAGGTTTCAGACAATGGGAATTCTGAGAGCACAACACCAAAAACTAGGCACTGTTACCGTAAGCAATGCTAAATGGAAATGCAGACCAATGTAGTAATAAAATATAATTTCATTCATAGAGGAAATTTGGCAAATCAATCATTTACCCCTTCTATTGAATCCAGTTAGACATTTTTTTTTTCCTTCATAACAGAACCATGAAGAGTTGTTCTGTACAGTCATTTATCATGTATATACAAGAATAACCAATTGTAACTAAATGGTATACTGTAATTGGAACGAGTTGGTTAACTTCTCCAGCCAGCCATGCTAGTAGCAGCAGGGCCCGAGCTTGATACTGTCAGGCCTCGCTCATACATTCGTTGGATCTCTTCCCTGTACTCGGTCAAAGACTTATCGGGTATGGCTGGAGTGAGCTCTATTACATCCCCCATTTTCAACTTACAAGAGGGATCGCCTACTGGTTTGTGGTTTAGCCTTGGCCTCAATTCTTCCTTCATAGGAAAGCCGTATGGAGACCATCTTGTGCTTACCCGTCCTGCTCTTTCCAGCAGGTCCATTACGGTTGAGTTTGCAGGAAACTCCTGAACTGACATCTGCAACGTCATTCACCAGATTTATTTAGGCCATGCCACTAAAATAACAAATAATGCAACACAAGGCAAACGACATCATTTATGAAAATGAAATGGATGAAAATGCAAGAGTTGGAACGGACCTTATCATTCTCAAGCATGATGACAAAGACGGGTCCATCCTGACTGCAGTGAGGCTTATAAGAATAGGGGCAATCATCCGCATGTGTAGGGAACGTGCAGGGTGGTTTGATGGAATCAGCATAGACAATGGAAGACCTATCTTTGCTCATTGTTTCACACTGCCAGCTGAGAACCCATCGTGCCCATTCAACCATCTGAAGCACAAAAGAAGAGTGCTCGCAGTCACCTTCCTTGTATCTCCAATGAGCCGCAAATCCAAACTCAGCTTGCAAATGCATCTCTTTTGTTCGAATTTGAACTTCAAGTGGAACCATTCCTTCACCCTTCACAACAGTGTGCAGAGACTTATACCTATGATGTAAACCAAGAGTTAGATCGTATAAACAATGTATTATAGTCAACAGAACACCTTAACTTGAATAATATTACTTACCCATTAAACTTAGGGTGGGTTATGTAGTCCTTCATCTTCCCTGGTACTTCAGTCCACAACTGATGAACGATCAACAATGCTTTGTAACAGTCTTCCTCATTTTCAACAATCAATCTCAGCCCATGAATATCATGGATTTGATCCATGGTCAGCTTCTTTCTGCAAAAGGGTAATTATTATTGCATCAGTCATGAGATCTACGCTATAAAATGCATGCCATGACACAAATTTAGAATATCGTAGAAAATTCTTATGTTTACCATCCCATTCGGACAAACCATGCCATAATCTAGTCTCACTTTTAAATGCATTATAATATCCATACTTCATCCCCCACATTTGACAATATCACAAGAAATTCACAAATGAATTTCAAGATACATCAGACCATTATCACTAATAATTCTGATCATACTAAAATTCTCTGAATTCCTTGTTCGTATAAGTGTTCGTATTCTAGATTTTGACGAGTACCATTTCTCCGTGTGTGTGTGTGTGTGAGAGAGAGAGAGAGAGAGAGAGAGAGAGAAGGAGAAAGGGTACATACTTCAGCATTTTGCTGTGAATGCTATACAAGCTTTTATGCCGCCCAGACAGGACATGGTAAGACATGTCTTTATCCTTGAGAGCTCGTTCTAATTTCCCTATGGCAGAAGTGATCATTGCTTCATCAAACGATTCTTCAAGCTTAGTTGACAACAGTTGGTGCTGATCCGGGTTAAGATGCTTGAAGCATAGATTTTCTAGTTGCTCCTTCCAGCTACAGATCCCCAAACGGTTAGCCAACGGGACAAATATTTCTAATGTCTCCTTGGCAAACCTCTGTTGCTTTGTTGAAGGCAATGCATCAAGCGTCATCATGTTGTGCAACCGATCTGCTAGCTTAATAAGAACAGCCCTAGCATCTGCCATGGCCAGGAACATGGTGTGTAGCCGATCTGCTTCTACAGTTTTGCTTGCCGTATTGTTCTCGCGCGCAAGCTTACTCAATTGACTAAGCTTAGAGACCTGGTAAACAACATGAAAAACTAAATTAGATGTGTGTAATGATCAAACCTCTTATGTAAATAAAAATAATAATAATAATAAAAATAACCTTAAATTTATGTAGTCTAGATAAACAACACTTCCTAAACTGATTTAAATCTATATCAAGTCTCAACACTTAAAAAAAAACAGAAGTTGCTGACCAATTATGCATAATTGATCAAAATTAACAAATCACAATCACAATAACGATCTATACTACAAGGAACAAGCATCATTCCATCATCCTTTGACATCATTGACTTCTTCCTAGACTGAAATCAAGATCAACATCTTGTCTACATATGTTCCAATGCAGCTACTTTAAAATCAAATATATGAACATAACAAAAAAATTACTTATTATAAGTTATAATAACGTCTTCTGTGTATAAGAAACTTAACTTTTCGACAACCAACAAACAAATGATTCGAAGCTAAATTTCATCTACACGCATCCAATAACAACACTCTGTCTTACCCCTTCAACCAAATCAGCAACTCCAGCTCCAAACGTGCTAAAAATATAATTGTATCCCAAAAACGAATCATCAAGCGTATCATGCAGCAGCCCTGCAGCCACCACAGTTGAATTTGCACCAATCGTAGCCAACAACACCGCGGTCTCCACACAATGCTGCAAATATGGATCCCCACTAGCACGCATCTGCAACAAAAACACACACACAAACACCAAAATCAACACCAACAATACCAAAAGCAACAATCTTTCAAACCAATTTTAATCCTTTCTCCTTTCTACCTGCCCTCTATGAGCCCTCTCCGCCTCATAAAACGCCTTGATCACAAAATCCTCACAAAAGACCTTATGCCTCAACTGTGCCTCCACCAGAAACTCCTTAGCATAAGACTCCATTTCTACCCCATCCGCTAAACTCACACTCTCCTCCATATTGAAGGGCAATTCATCAGCCAAACCGTCATTGTTTTCGACACGAAAACTCGGGGAATCGTAGTCCACACATGACCCCAAAGCGTTCCTCACAAACCCATTAAACAACCCATTAGTCCCTCTAACATCAATCTTCTCCCGGGCAATTCGTATTGGAGGACTGCTCCTATACGAGCCTCCACTAGAAACTGGACCCTGAAACACCGACACCGGACTCTGGTCCCTCTTCGGCAGCGGCGCAGAGGAGAACTTGGAGTACCCAAAAGAGCTACTTAGCTCCTTCAACTCCTCGCTCCTGCAATGATGATGCTGGTGGGACCCCATCTCCGACGAGAACAGGCAGGATAGACCTCCGACAACCGTACGCGGGGCCGCCGGCGACGAGGCCGCCGCCGTGGACGGCGGAGACGAGGTGGAAGATCTCGCCGAGCTGAGCTCGAAATCGTACGTCGTGTGGGAATTGATCTGGTGAGTCGCGGAGCAGACGCCACTCGGTGAAGTCACGTAGAAAGCTATTGCAGGAACCGCCATGCCCGGCATCGGAAAAAATGCCCAGATTCAGAAATGGAAAATTCGAGATTTTGAAGCCGACCCAGATCGCGGAAGCTCACTAATTGTTCGAGAAACCAATCCGGGTGTCGAATGGTTTGGACAAGTGAAAACGCCCAATTTTGAGGTTTCAAGATCCAAAAGAAGAAATAAATTGAGAGAAAGAATTGTTGCTAAAGCTAACAATATATACACAAGAAAAGAAGTTGAAGAATTTACAAGAATTGAAGGTGAGACTGAACAAAAGTCAAAAGCAAGATTCGAAAAAGGACAATTGAGTTTGCGGGGAGAGACGGTTCTTCCTCGCTTCTTCTTCTGTGATTTTTATTTATCTTTTTGGTTGGAGAAAATTTTCTCTCTCTTTCTCTTTCTGGGTTATTGTTTCGGTTAGTGTGGCCAGGACATGAAAATAGTGAAAGGACGGTTTTGCCCTTGGGTTGTGGTGGAAATGGCTGTAATGTGTTGTATAATACTATAAATATGTATCTAGAAGTAAATTACTAAGATGAGACCCAACTTGACCGTTTACACTAGTGGTGGACCAACAGCTTATTTGTTAAGATTGAGAGTTTATATGAGCAGTGTTTATGTTTTTGGTTACTGGTATCTGTTCTGATTGTTATTGAATCAGTTGAGATATGGCCCGAAGATCTAAATGAGTAGTGTTATTTTTGTGTTATAGAAGTAGATATACAGACTGTATGAATAATTAATGAATGTTTTAATCATTTAATATCAATTTTAAAAGGTAATGATAAAGTAAAATAAGGTGGTGGGAGAAGAATTTTATGAAGTCAAAACATATGATTATTTAGTTATTGTATTTGAAATCTGTTTATAGAGTTATCTTTGTTTAAAATATACTATCAAAATGTTCTTTCTTTAGAAATATCTGTGTTCCCCTTATCCCATACTTCAAATCAAATTAATTGAGTTTTATGTTGTAAGTTTGAACTTTGTTTAAATATACACAATTTAGCTTTTTGTAAAACTAATATGTCAAAAAATGTTTTATTAATACACTACATTTTCACTTTTTTAATATGATTAACAATCATTTAAGTTGAGTTTTTTTTTAATTATTAATTATGTATTTGTCATATTATATTAATTCAAATATAGTCACATCTTCTTTTAAAATATATATATTGGTCAATTTATAACTCAAATGGTTAGTATATTTTTATTTCATAGTTGTAATACAAATTAGAATCTCACCATACTCATTTATCATAATAAATAAAGATATTTTTTTTTATTGTAAAAGTAAATATTACTGATGATAGGAATAGATTTTTGAATTACACTTACATTATTTAATCTCCATAATTCCTTAAATTTCTAATCATCAATTTTGAATCACCCTATAATTATATTAAAATAATTAATTTTATCATTCTTAATATTTAATTATTCATATGTTCCTCAATTAGTTATTGGGTCGATATCTATAATAGTATTCCCAAGTCAAAAATATGTGTCAAAACAATAGTTTCATTATAATTATTATTAGCCTAACTTATTACCAACCTTATCTTAAACATCAATGAGATTTTTTTTCCCATTAATCATTGTAGACATTGAACTTATCCTCTTAAACTTTTTTGATTAATTATTTAATCGAATGTTGGAAAAACCATGACATTGGAACTCATATAAATAGTGTATTAGACATTTAATTATTCTTTTTGATGCTTGCTTGGTGTAGAAGTATGATTATTGTCAAAGAAAAATTAAACAATAAAAAAGGTGATGAAATCAGCTGCTTTTGGAACATGGCAAGTTGCGTAGGGACCACCATTTGATATTTGTTTTGATTTTTGGGTGTCATTGGTTATACAGATAGTGCATCAAAATATGGATCAGGAATCCACTGACTCTTTTGATGTTTCTTTTTTTTTTTGAAGGAATAAAAATCTTGCTTCTTTTGTTTTTAATTTTTTGTACGGTTGTGACTTTGTCAGACTTATAATGATGAATCCATGCACCGAATTCATATCTGATGGCCGCTGTTGGGTTGTGATTAGGCAAACAAAGATTTGATGGGATACAAATATATCTAGTGGATATTGTTGGAATCTTGATTAAATGCAAAGGTCAATTATACCCTTACAAAAAAATTTTATTAAAAATAATATTATATTTTTTAAAAATTTAACCCAAAATTTTATCCAAATGATATGATAAACTGAATTATAATTACCATCTTAATTTTAAGATGATGTATTAATGATGTAATGATTACACTACAGAGATCATTTAAACAATAAATTTGAACAAATTTTTTGATAATATATCATTACTCTTCCATTAAAAGCACACTGGATCTATCTAAGTGGTTGTAAAATGCTTCACCTTTTACACCGGTGATATGAAATTAAATCCCATATTCACTTATAAAATTACTAATATGACTACATTCCTATCTTATAGTGAAAGTTGTTATGTGAACCATTTGTGTAACAGTCGATTTTCACCAAAATACCACGGATCTCTTAATAATATTAGATTTATGGGTTCCATGATTGACCTCCTTTAGATATTCATTGAACTGCAATCCTATATTAGATTTGTAAGTTTAAACACTACATGATACTTTCAAATCTATGCCAACTTCTACTAAGAGTTCTACCATGTATAAGATTATATGGTAATTTATGAACTTAAACACTCTATCAGTACAAATTTGATCAGATTTATTAACATTAATCACTACTTATAATATTTAACTATCAATTCTAAAGCTATTGTTATGTCAGGACTTACGGATATCAATAATCACTTACACCGCTTGTCTATATACCTTTATAATGAAAAGATAACTACTCATACCATAAAGAAAGAAACTACAAAAACTTGTAAAGTATATTTAGTGGAAATCGATATGCTAACACTTTAACGGGTGTATCTGATTAAGAGTTTATTAGAATTTACTGAATTTTTTTAATGGTAAATTTTGGTAAAATTCACAGATTCTATAGATTATATATTGATTTTGTTAAAATTTTTTAAGAAATACAATGAAATATCGAGGAGAGTGATAAGATTTGTTATGAATTTTTTTTTCTTCATAAAAATCACTTCAAACTCCATTCAAATCTATTAATTAAATGAAATCTGTAAAATCAATGATTATTTTAATATACTTAAATTTTATTAGTTTTCATAGAAATCCAAATTAAATACACATATGTTTAATGGATTTCATACAAATTTGAATTGAGTACACCTAAACTTTGATGAGTTTCATATAAATCTGGATTGCATACACCTAGATTTCAATATAATCCATTCAAATCTAAATTGAATACACCAAAATTTTATTAAATTTCATACAAATCTGAATTGAATATACCTAAATTTTAATGTATTCCATACAAATCTAGATCGAATACACATAAATTTCGATATAATCTATTCAAATCTGAATTGAATACACCTAAACTTTCAAAATCCTTTAAATTACAATGAAATCTGAAATTAAGAGATGAAATTAAGAAATGTTCATAATCACATGTATTTAGAGATGATAGGCTTTAATTTTAATTTTATTTTTTAATGCTAACACAAACTTTGAGGTTTGCTAAAACTTCCTGAGATCAAATAATGTGGCATATTTACTCAGGTAATTAAGTGACAACTATCCATACATTAAGAAGAAAAAAAACCACCCATGTAACTTTGTAAAGCATTTTGTGGCAATTGAATTCCCAATATCTTAGTGAATAAAAAGATGTACAACCATATGTATTAAAATGTGATGTATTTCTAAATTTTAAGGTTAAAAGTTATGTGTATGCACAAATTATATTTGAATAACCCTTAAGCTTTTAATATCAAAATAAGGCTTTTATAACAAGACTAAAAAGCGCAAAAAGGGATAAGGTGAGTGATAAACAGTTGCACCCCCTCTCATGACTTTCATGGGTTCGAAATTACGCACTCCACCTTTATTAATAAAACAGTGGGATTTTCTTCCATATATATAGATTGTCTTTCACTCACATGTAGATAGCTCTCAGTCATGTGGGAGCCGCTTATCTGAATCGTATCATCAGTGTTATATTAATATGATCCCAATTATCTTCTGGATTAGTCTTAGTAACTCAAAAAAAAAAAAAAAAAAACTTTATTAAAGTCACTTAAAAATAATCAAATTCTTTTATCATATCCCACATCAAAACTACATAATAAGTAAATAAACAATAAATTTTCATAAATTAAAAAAATAAAAGTGAAAAAATAAACCTAGGAGGGGTAAAATAGTCAACCACACAAAATAAGAGAGATGATAATTCCACGTCACGATCCATTTTCAACCTCTAGAAAATTGGAAGTCCAGCCATGATAAGGACCCGCCCCACACACACACACCAACAAAAACCCAAAAAAAAAAAAAAAAAACATCCAAAAATATTAAAAAAAAAAAATTCTTTCCCTTTGATTCTTTTTTGTTTTTTTCTTGCAAGTTCACAGTTTCGTGTGGGCTGTTGGCGGCACGTGGCGTGCCACCACCACCTACCACCGCCACCTGGTCAGCTCACGAGCCCTACTCGTGTCCTCTTGCGACTGCTACTTGATTCTGGATTTTTGTCACGGTTCGTGTGCTGTCACGCTCGTAGCACGTGCTAGGACCGCTGGCCGGTCTCGGTCAGCCTACTCGGCGCCTGCCTCATGCACCGCCCTTGCCCCTCCGCAATTGTAGGCTGTGTCGTTTTGGGGTTCGGTCAATATACTACGTTATGTCGGCCTTGAAATTGAATTTATAATCTATCAAAATTTACTGAGATTGAGTAATATAATTTACATATAACTAGTTCATAATATTTATAAAGGGTGCACATTATATTGCTATTAAGTCTAAGTAATGGATTTATCGCAATATGAAAAAATTAGGTGTTCGGATTTATAAAATTTATGTAACTTGAGTATTTACTTTCGTCGTGATTAAGTATTATAAACAAATTGAGGTAAATGTCTACTACAACTTACAAAAAATAAGTATTATAAATACTGAATAGCTAGTTTCACAACAAAACAAACAATGTTTTTCATTTACTTTTATTTATTAGTAATGTGAGATGAAACCTTTACTATTAACATTGAGCGAGGAGTGAGCAGCTGCTCAAATTAGAATTGGATGCATTGATTTTATGTATCTACCAAACAAGTTTCCACATCTAGAAGCTGGAGAAAAACTTACATACATCTAAACTTAGAAAATGATCGAGGTCAAACATGAATACATTGACTATTGATGTTAAAAGTCTCTATTTTCTGTTTTTACCATTTTTTTTTTAAATTAATTTTCAATTTTGTCAAATGTATCTGTCGAACAAGTTTCAACATTTTGATGGAGAAAATATTCATACACTAGAACTTGAAAATGATTTTGTTTATATATTCATAAATATATTGATACATTTCTACCGCTTTTGACAACTTATACAAGAACATATTATTCTATGTATTTCAATTTTTATATAGTATTATACATTCCTCTTAGTTGAGTAATTATAACTTCCAACTCTATATTTATGTTGAAAATTTGAATCTCACTTTACACATATAAAAAAAATAAAAAATCCATAACATTATAGCTTACAAAACCATACTAATAATAATTTGAGTAATTTTCGATATATCTCTAATTTGCAATCCACGTCATTTTCAAAAAAGAAAATCTCCGCATGCTATTTTGACATCGAATAAAATCATTTCGATATTCGGGTTTTCATTCAAGAATGTGCATATAAACAGATTCACATGTGAGAATGTGTCGAGAGGCAATTTTTGTGTCGGTGAATCAAAGCATGGTGTTCCACAAAACGTGCAAGCCAAGTGCATGCATGAGTTGGAAACATGTTGCTCACACGCTTTAATTAGACCCCATGCATATGTCTCACTCATAAAAAATTGACACTAGAAAGTCATGCTTTCTAAGTGGAATAAGCAATTAATTATTTGGTGTTATTTGCAAGTCTAAGTTACGTGCACCATAATTAAGGAGAATGGCTCTATCAAAGGCACCATTATAGTTCTTAGTTTTGCAAATATATATATATATATATAACATAATATCTATCTGATTTATAGTATTTCACTTGATGTAAAGAAACGTCAACGTTTTTATTTATAACTTAATTAATCATAACAAACTATATTAATTGTGTTTGAGAATTATTTTGAAGTGATTGAATAGTTTTATATAGTTGAAATTAGATAGAAATGTGTTAACTCTCCACTTAACTTTCAACTTACGTAAGAGCAGAGAGGGGTTTCGAGTTAATTATTGTAATGTAAGAAATAGCTAGAGCACATAATCTCTTAACACAAGTGATTTTACACCTCCACATTCACCAAAGTATTGTGGGTTCAATTCCATCAAACGTATTTTAATAAGTTATGTATATTCTACCATTATTATGTGAGTTGTTATCTTACAATTATGAGAATAATATTGAACCAACATAAATAGTAATAGATCTTGATAAGTTTTTACATAACTTTGATCCATGTCAACTTTAAAAAGGAAAGTACTTTAGAGATATTAAATTTACACTTCTATAAAATGTCTTACTATGAAAAAAAAAAAAAAGTACAATAAGTATCTTTTGAAAACAACATTTGTGAAACGTCTTCTTTCCTTAAGAACAATTTAGATACATTTAAAAAATATATATATGTTTGAAAGCACTTTTAAGATAAACATTCATGAGTCCATGACAAAGTTATCTGCAATGTTATTCCTTGTGGTGCTATATGCGGTGTTGTGTGATGCTTCATCGCGTCGTGCCATGCATGTTGTGTTATTACATGTTTTATTTTTATTTTTATTTATTACACACATAATGAGTATCTAAATATATTACATACCGTGTAGTTTGCTGGATGCTCTTGATTAAGGTCTCTGAGTCATAGTCTGGAACCGTAGCTTCCAAAAGTAGGAGGAAAAACTCACATCATGTGGGAAAATTACACTTAACTCAAGAGCCCCCGATACAGATTGAACCATGAATACCTAGCCCAAATGGGCCAAACTCTTCTGGGCTGGGTGTCATTGGCACCAACAGCCTTTTGCATCTGAGGCACATTGTATTATAACATGTTTGTATTATTGTTAGCCAAATATTAATTCTAGTCCAAATAAGGGGTCATTTGTTTTTTACATTTAACACTTAATGGTACTGAATTACGTCAATTAAGTTATTTTTGTTTTTTTTTTTGTTTTAAGTTGTCAAACCATTTAAAACCATCTAAAAATCATTGAAAATAAAAAACTAAATTTTTTGACTTTTCACTGAATACCAAATTATTTCATGATTTTATAAATTTATTATTCTAATTTTATCATTTCTAAAATAATATATTTTTAAATTTGTCATAATTTTATATTATACAAATTTCTTTTAATACTTTAACAAATATATTTTTAAATCTGTCTTAATTTTACATTATACAGATTTATTTTAAAGATATTCTCTTTAATATTATTTTTATTTAAATATATAACAATAATAATTCAACTTAATACAATTTTATTTATTTTTATTTAATTTACTTTACTAAAATAATTTTTTTATGTATATATAATTTTTTTTAAAAAAATACTTTAATATAATAATTAATCATATTTTAATTATGAATTAAAAATATTATTAATATATACATAAAAATGTTTTAGTATTTGCTAATAATTTATTATAATTGTTAAATGAATTTATATAACAACTAATAGTAAAAATATATAAATATCAAATTATTAATTTTGAGATAATTTTAACTTTAAAAAATAAACAATATTATTATATATTCATATGTGAGGAAAAAAAAAACATGTCATTCAAATTTCAAGTTTCAGTCACTGTTAGTTTTTAGCAACACTGTTCAATCTCCACATAAAAAAATAAACGACCCTAACTCAATTTTTTTCCGGGTCAATCCACACTCTCCTTTTTTTTTTTTCTTTTATCCTTAAATGAAAAGGAACTAGTCCGTGCCGTTGAGAATGCTTCAAACAACTTCGTCAATGAAAGAGAAATCTCTCACGGAGAATTTGGGCTTTTCGTAGGGAGGATAGAAGCCCTTAACGACGCTATTTACAATCAAGCAAAAACCATAAGTACATAACAAAGGACATGTTTATATTGAAAGAAAGAAAGATAAGAAGTACTTTTTAAAAAGAGAACGAGACAAAAAATATACACATCTTTGATGAGTATACCAGATCAATACACACCTCTTTGGTAAGTAGACACCATCGCATATTTAACGGGTGCATTTACAAAATAGGTGTACATATTGTTTTAATAGTGTGCAAACACCATCACTTTGCACTAAATTCATGTTGGGCTGACAATCAAAAGCAATTTGGGCTAGGGGTCGTTATGGGCCTGGCCTTTGTCACGAAATGATAGCGCAAAAAATTATTAACTGGGCTTGTTATGGACCTGGGTTTTGAAATGGGCTTGGGCTTCTTCTTAACAGACCCAGCAGCCATTGTGAAATCTTAATTCCATAATTACCCTTAGTTCAAATTTAAACTTCAACCAGGATATATAAAAGAGGAAGATGACATGGCCACCACCATGGTTTTCTATATTTTTGTTTTTGCTCGCGATTTTCTGAAGAGAGGATCTAATGGTACAAATTCACCAAGTTTTGCTTAATGAAAAGGGTTACACTTTATGTATGAATTTAATTTTATTGTCACGATTACAATCTACTAAATTTAAGAAAATTTCCATATGTATTTGATAGGCATAGTAAAGAGATAGTCCGTTTGTTTTATAGATCGTATTCAATATTTTTGGTTTTCTTTTAATTCTCCATATTACATGAAGAAAGGTGTTAATGATAAGAACATAATTGTGTTGATGAATAGGTTTAAATTCATTTTCATCATCACAATCATTATTTCCTAAAAAGAATACACATGAGATAAATATTTATTTGATATTTGTAACAAACTGAGGACGAGATGATGTGCTTGTCTCGTTATTGATATTCAGTATATACCCTTTTTTTTTTTTTCTATTTTAAATAATTTACACAGCTCCTAAAGAAAAGTTGTGATGAGACAAATTCATCACCTCTTCAATATATCGATTTAATAGAATAAAATCAATTTATGGATTTAAATTCAAAGTTATAATTGCAATTAATAGTTACTTAAAACATGCGCACAGTTATGGGTATCTAATCGAGATTGTAAGGGTGAGGCAATAAGGGAATGCTCTGTCTCATGACTCATCAATGGTTTTTAATACTTTCATTATTTTATTTAATTCACAAAAACAAAATCTTGCAGCCACTCAAATTCACCATATTATCATAACACTTATTAAATATGATATATTTATGATCGTGATCATAATCAATATTTTTCTTAAAAAAAGAAAATTTACAATAACTGTTTAATCTACAAACATGTAAATGAGAAATCATGTTTAAATGACTAATTACATTTTCCGTAAAAACCCCTTAATAACATGAATTTCCAACATTCATTTACCAGTTCAAACACATTACTACAATCACAATCAAACCTTTTCCTAAGTCACTTGTACCTAACAACTTTTCATCATACACATATACAAATGACATAATACATCCGTATCATCAAACAGACATAAGCGTATCTACTTCAAATTCCAAGTGCTTAAAAGCACACATACACATAATCAACACATAGGGGTGTCCATTTTCAAAATCAGAAGGGCAATTTGGTCATTTAAACACCACTATATAACCTCCTCTTCTTCTCCACCCCCTAGGCTGCTCTCATATATATTTTTTCTTTAAAAAAAAAAAATAAATAAAAAAGCCTGAAAACACTAAAACCTATAAAATCTCTCTGTCTGTCTCTATTGTTCTTCAATACAAAAACCCTAGCCCTCCTCAAGTACACATTTATAAAAGGTCCCTGAATTGCCTATCTGATGATAACAGTAAGGTAAGTTCTCAAGAACCCATCTCTGAATACAAAGTATCTGATATACCCAGAAAAAAAAAATTGGAAAAAGATTGATAAAAATTGTATCTTGATTGAGTATTGATCATAAAGTGAGGAAATATTATCTGGGTATTTTGTTTTGAAGGGCTTAGAGTAGTTAAAACCATGGATGATCTTGAAAAAGCTATAGTTTTTAGCTTTGATGAATCGGGTGCTATTGATTCTGTGTTGAAATCGCAAGCAGTGAATTATTGTCAGCAGTTTAAGGAGAATTTGTCTATATGTAGTGTGTGCATTGAGAAGCTTTGGCTTTGTAAGCTTGTTCAGGTTCAGTTTTGGTGTTTACAGACTTTACATGAGGTTATTAGAGTGAAGTATGCGGTTATGGGGGACGAAGAGAAGGGTTTCGTGAGGAAATCGGTGTTTTCGATGACTTGTTACGAGGGTATTGATGAAAAGAGTGGTGTTCGGATTTTAGATAGCCCTGCATTTATAAAGAACAAGCTTGCACAGGTGTTGGTTACTTTGATTTATTTTGAGTACCCGTTGGTTTGGTCGTCGGTGTTTGTTGATTTTTTGCCTCATTTGAGTAAAGGGTCTGTTGTGATCGATATGTTTTGTCGGGTTTTGAATTCGTTGGATGATGAGGTCATAAGCTTGGATTATCCTCGGACTCCTGAGGATATGGCTGTGGCTGGGAGGGTTAAGGATGCAATGAGGCAGCAATGTGTGGAGCAGATTGTTAGAGCATGGTATGATATTGTGTCTATGTATAGGAATTCGGATTTTGAGGTTTGTACTAGTGTGTTGGATTGTATGCGGAGGTATATTTCGTGGATTGATATTAATTTGATTGCAAATGATGCATTTATTCCTATATTTTTTGAGTTGATTTTGGCGGATGGTTTGTCGGAACAGTTTCGTGGTGCAGCAGTGGGTTGTGTTCTAGCTGTGGTTTCTAAAAGAATGGATCCACAATCGAAATTAAATCTCTTGAAAAGTCTCCGTATAAGTCGGGTTTTGGGGTTGGTGAAAGAGGATGGTGAATCGGAGTTGGTTTCAAAATTAGCTGAATTGCTTACTGGGTATGCAGTGGAGGCTCTAGAGTGTGTGAAACGGTTGAATTCAGAAAATGCTAATGTGGTTTCAATGGAGCTTTTGAATGAAGTTCTGCCATCAGTGTTCTATGTGATGCAGAATTGTGAGGTGGACTCGACATTCAGTATGGTCCAATTCCTTTCTAGTTATGTTGCTACGATGAAGAGTCTTTCTCCATTGAGGGAGGATCAACTTTTGCATGTTGGCCAGATATTGGAAGTTATTCGTACGCAGATTTGTTATGATCCCATGGATCGAGATAATCTTGACGTATTGGATAAGATTGGGATTGAAGAAGAGGACAGAATGGTGGAGTTCAGGAAGGATTTTCTTGTTTTGCTGCGTAGTGTTGGTCGTGTAGCACCTGAGGTTGCTCAGGTATTTATCAGAAATTCATTAGCTAGTGCTGTTGTATCCTCATCAGACAGTAATGTTGAAGAGGTGGAAGCTGCACTTTCCCTTTTGTATGCACTAGGGGAGTCAATGAGCGATGAAGCTATGAGAACTGGAGCTGGACTCTTGAGTGAGTTAATGCCAATGCTCTTACAAACAAGGCTTCCTTGTCATTCCAATAGGCTAGTTGCACTTGTATATTTGGAAACAATAACAAGATATTTGAAGTTCATTCAGGAGAATACCCAATATATTCCTCTGGTTTTGACTGCTTTTCTTGACGAGAGGGGCATACACCATCCGAACATTCATGTGAGTCGTAGGGCTAGTTATTTGTTCATGAGGGTAGTGAAACAGCTGAAAGCAAAGCTTGTCCCTTTCATAGAGAAAATTTTGCAGGTATTATTTGTGTCTTCTACCTTTGATTAATTGTATCATTTATATGTTCGTACTTTTGCTGTGTATACTTATTCATTTGCTACACCCTCTTTCTTTCCTTGTTGCCTGATTTTTTTCTTTCTCATGCATTGACAGAGCCTGCAAGATACAGTTGCTCGGTTTACAAGTATGAACTATGCAGCAAAAGAACTTTCAGGATCTGAAGATGGTAGTCACATCTTTGAGGTATTTGGTCCTCTGCTTCTTCTATGTGTAATCGGACTTCATTCTTATTAGAAAATATATCCTGAAGTGGTAGAAAATATTCTTCGGAGTGGGTTATAGTGCTTCTTTATTGGTTTCTAATAGTTGTGCTTACTTTTATAGGCGATTGGTTTATTGATTGGGATGGAAGATGTACCGCTCGAAAAGCAATCTGATTATCTCGCTTCATTGCTCACTCCTCTTTGTCAACAGGTTACATTTGATTAAAAAATCTATGTTTGTTTTGGAATCCCTTGTTCCAATGTAGTCGAGCTTAAACTTGTAACCATTTGATGTTGATGTACTTATTCTGACTGGTGTTTTTGTTGAATATGTTTATGTGCCTGGCATTGTAATTAATTAATGTTTGACACCCAATACTGTGAGCAATGCTACGTATATGCTTTCTAAACGGTCTTGTTTTTGTATTTAGGTTCAGTTACTTCTGAATGCGAAAACATTAAATCCAGAAGAATGTCCTGCAAAAATCACAAGTATCCAGCAAATAATTGTTGCTATTAACTCTCTTAGCAAGGTTCTTTTCTCCATCCATTGACTTTGTAAATTGATATTAGTAAATTGCTATCCTCACAATGTGTGTTTGTGATCCAGGGTTTCAGTGAGCGTCTTGTAACTGCTAGTCGCCCTGCAATCGGACTCATGTTTAAGCAGGTAATGTTGTTCCATTCAAGTCTAGTAATAAAGTTAAGAAGCTCGTGACCTTTAGTTCTACATTGTTTCGTAAGCGTAAGAATGCCTGATGACCCTTCTCAATGATTTTTGGTTTTCTGTTTTCTCTTTTGTGTAATCCAGACATTAGATGTGCTCCTTCAAATTCTTGTTGTATTTCCAAAGATAGAGACTTTGCGAAGCAAGGTAGGAGTTAAATATGGTTGGATCATGATACTACTTTCTTCATTTTATTGACTGTACATAGTGTGCCTAAAGTTATGGCTTTAATATTCACAGGTCACATCATTCATTCATCGGATGGTGGACACATTGGGATCATCTGTATTTCCTTATCTTCCAAAGGCATTGGAACAGTTGCTTGCAGAAAGTGAGGTATTGTAATAAAGACTTTAGTATAATCCTTTCTTTTCTAGAGTTAAATTTGATTCTTACGAGAAGAAATGGAGTGCTACAGTGTACTTGTTGACCACAAATAATATGCTCTTTGCACTTTTAATAGGTTTTGTTATTATTGATACTTGTCTGGGGTGGGCAAATGATCATATAAGTAAACATCTACTTTATACATTTAAAGCAACTGTTTTTAGAATCTGAATGTTTTGTGATTGATTGCATGATATTTAATTCTATTTTTGACCATACCTAATCTGGATGGCCTCCTTGTTGCTAATTCATGACTTGTCAGAAATCAGTTTCCAATTATGAAGTGTTAGAATCTAGAGCATCTTCCAAAACTTGCTTTCTAAAGAGCGGTCACGTGTCTGAAATTTGATAGTCTGTTCTATAACTGTCAAAACTGCACTGCTGTTAAGATTTGCTGCGCACTACTTATAAAATACATGTATATGCGTGCTTAGTTGCAATTTTACCCCCTATGAGTTCTTTTACTTTTTCCATTTGCTAGGACTACGCCGGACTTGATGATATAACTATTCATGATTATTGTGCTAATTCTGATCTGTGCATGACGACAGCTATTGATTTTAGTTCTACTGTCTGATTTTGGATATTTTCCTGTTGCAGCCAAAGGAACTTGCTGGCTTCCTTGTTTTACTCAATCAGCTAATATGTAAATTCAACACTTCGGTGCATGACATATTGGATGAAGTATTCCCTGCTATTGCTGGTAGGATATTTAGTATTGTACCAAGGGATACATTGCCTTCTGGACCTGGAACCAATACTGAGGTATGGAAATGTACTTATTTCACTAAACTTCTTAAATAATGATTGCTTTTTGATTCATCAGTAATGGTTTCCTTAGGTCAAAAGATAGGGTTGTGTACTAATTACAATGTTTGAAGCTTTATGAAATGAAATATCTTGTTGGAAACTTTATTTAATGCATTAAAATATGTATTCATATTAATAATTAAGAATGTATCTTGGTTGCAAAGGTTGGTCCTCTATTCTGCTCTAAGCCTATGCTATATATACCAAATTTCCAACTTGTAATTTCTGGCTCCTACGTTGAAGGTGATGTATCAAATAACTTTGTTGTTGAGACTTTGTTTTTTCTTTTCTTGTAGGAAATTCGTGAAGTGCTAGACCTTCAGAGGACGCTATATACATTTCTTCATGTGATAGCCACTCATGATCTGTCTTCAGTGTTTCTTTCTCCCAAAAGTAGGGGCTACTTGGAGCAGATTATACAATTGTTATTGAATACATCTTGTAATCATAAGGATTATCTTGTGAGAAAGGTGAGTAACACTTCCAAGTTTTCATTCTTTCACTCCATTTATGTTTTCTTCATTTTGATCTAGGACGGATTGTGATTACTAAAATGATAGAATAATAACTAAATCTAAAATTTTCCATGTATAGGCATGTGTGCAAATATTTATTAGATTAATCAAAGATTGGTGTGCCAGGCCTTATGGTGAAGAAAAGGTTTAGTCTTTCCCCCAAAATTCTCTCTTAATTATGTTGAGAATATTTTCTGTCTTTGATGGGGCTAATTATTAATGGATCTAGGTACCTGGTTTCCAAAAGTTTATGATCGAGGGCTTTGCAATGAATTGTTGCTTCTACAGCGTTCTCGACAAATCTTTCGAGTTTGGTGATGCAAATACTGTAAGGATAATCTTTTAATTTAAAAATTTTCCATTTCTACTCCTCTAATTGTTTGGAAAGTATACGTTGGAACGGGTAGGATTTATGGCAATAGAAGAAAAAAAAATGGTCTGTATTCTTTAGTTGGTATGATGTTGTGCAAGAGGCAAACACCCATGAAACCAAGATGTTAATTGATGTTAGTTGAAAACTTTTTTGATCTTATTCTTGGTGCTTCCTATTTATGATATTTTGGACCTGTGGCAGGCTATTCTGTTTGGAGAAATTGTGTTGGCTCAGAAGGTCATGTATGAGAAGTTTGGTAATGATTTTCTTGTTCATTTTGCATATAAAGGCTTTACTTCTGCACATTGCCCACCTGATTTGGCAGAGCAATATTGTCAAAAGTTGCAGGTATGATATATACTCCCACCTTTTTCTTACATAACAAAGGGACTATAATCGTTGTGGTCCTTGTGTTCTTATTGACACATGCCAATTTCTCTATCCAGACATGAATTTTTATAGTCCATTATTTATCATGTTCTCGATGGTGTATTAATGTGTTGTATGTAGCATCTGAGTGTGTGGTATTAAGGGGAGCTTATGCAATTGCTTTGTGTATTTTATTTAAATGTTTATGAATAAAATATGGTTTTTCATGGTCTTTTATGAGGTGCAGCCCCTTTGTGAGTTAAATCATGAGAGTGAATATTTGGTTCCTACATGTTTGCACTCTCTCTATCATTTAAATAATCATTCTGCATTTCAAGTTTGCCTGGCTGTTCACCACACTAGAGTCAGTCCTTTTGGCTTTTAATACGAATGTTGGTACTGTGTTGCTAAATTAGCAGGGATGTTAAATGGATTGAGCTTTGTCATCCTCATAGTTTCCGTTCTCTGATTCTTTGTTTTTGTAGGGTAATGATTTTAAGGCATTGAAATCTTCCTATCAGTCTCTGATTGAAAAATTAAGACTCCAACAGAATGGAAGCCTTGTATTCAGATAGCATCATCACAAACAATCCAATTTCGCGTTGCTTATATTAGCAATCCAGATTTTGGTCGCATAAAGGTACGTTGCATCCTGCCGTCAGATTGTAATTATTCAAAAATTGTTGTTATATTTATTATAGTTTGCATCGCAGGATTTCTTTCTGTAAATATCAGTTTATGGCCATCCTGCGAACAAGAGGTATGGAAAAGTAAATTATTGCCCCCGTTTGGTTTGCCTTTTGTCAACTCATTATGAGAGTGACTGATGATTGATCCCCTTAGTTCTGCAGTTGTAGATTTTCGGCATAAGGGTTTTTGATCGTGAAGAAGTTTGTGGAGTTGTAATAATTTTCGTTCTCATTTTTTCAGTTTTCCCTCTCCTGGCAAGTTAAAAGTGGTTTGCATTTGACCAAATTTTACTTGTATTATGGTCATGGTTTTGTTAGGCCATACTCAATACCAATAGTACTTTTTGGCACAACAAATTTTTACATGTAAAATGATTATAGGTCTTAGTCTTAGAACCCTTTTTTCTTGTTAATGAATAATTTAGCAAGAAATGGAATAATTGCCCTTACAATCTTCAAGTACATATTTGAATCCATACGCCTCCTATAAGAGAAATGACTATTATTATTAGGCTTGATTTTAGTCATTAATTGCTATGTGATGTTATGTTGCTTCATCATAATTTGAAGGTACAATCACAAAAATTTAATTTTTGAAAGTTGTCTCTTTTAAGTCATAGCATAATTAGCATTTGAATTTGAATTCTCTATGGATATCAACTGTTCAAAAATGTTGCGGCATTTATAAGGTAGCATGATGCGAAACTTAGAATGAAAATACTTGGAAATATTATGAGTTGGGTGTATGACATGAAAGATTTGATGGTATCTCTATTGAGAACTGTCTTTCGGCATGCACAGACAAGCTTTTCTTGTGGCCACTTTGTAAGATTGCATCTCTTAGTCAGGTTGGAGGTTTTTGTCATCTCCTTGTGAAGACAAAAACAGTTATTGGTGTTTGACATAATCATGCATTTTCATCTTTTCTTCCCTGTCTCTTACTCATCTAAAAGATTCTTCCTTCTCTCTTACTCAATTAAAAGATAACTAGAGAAAAAATTTTATGGGTCTATTTCAATAGTTGATGGCGGTAAGACTGACCAATTAGCGGTTGTCATATGGCAAATATCAAAATAAGTAGATGTGTTGTTTATCAAGAGATGGGATTTTCTTCTAACTTCGGTTTTAACCTTAACATTTTGTAAAAGAAATTTGAGTTTGAATAATGTATGAAAAAAAAAATATATATGTGTAACAATTTTGTTTAAACTTGAACCCGACGTTGATATGATTTTTTCTTATGTTTTGATGTGAGAGAAGAAAGAAAAACATATTTTATTAAAAAATCAAAGAGAGAAAAAGTAAAAGGTAAATTAATATTATTCATTCATTTATAAGTTTGTCACATGTCAATGGATTTTCAAAATGTCAAGAAAAATCATGTTAGTATTGGAGCAAAATTCTTATTTTTTATATTGATATGTCATTAGATTATAAGAATTTAAGGAAAAAGAAAGTTACAAGAGGATCCTAACTCTTTAATAGTAAGCAAAACATTCGACTATACCATTTGCCACATTATAAGTTTGGACATAAATGTGACACAAGAGGTGGAATGTTCAACATCAATCTTTGACCCAATTGCTTCAAAAACTTGGAGCATATAATCTCCTTTTAATCTTCCATCACACCACACTCATTCTCTTCTCACTTGGAAATGTCTAGCATTATTCGAATATACATGTTGTTAAAATGTCTCACTTGATACACCATGAGTTGGGATCAAGTTGAGATATAAAAGGTGAGATCTCTAGTGTTATTGTATATTTTAATAAGTTTTATTGATTTACTATCGTCCAATGTGACTTAGATAGAAAACGTTTATTCAGTTTAATAATTTCTTAGTTTTGAGTTGTTACACTACTTATCTTCAAAGAAAAAGTTTCATTAACTTTAAAAAAGCAGGTTCTAATAAATGGTGTGCATTAAATATTAGTATAAATGCATGCTCAGTATGATTTATTAAATGTTATTATTATTATTATTATTATTATTATTTGGTACAATTTTAAATGTTATTTTTAAAAACTAAAAGTAATGAGATGTTTGATCTTATTTTTTAAAATGAACAAAATCTTTTATTACTAATGCTAAACTATCTAGATTTAGTAATGATAAATATTTAAATAAAAAATTATATATATTAATGTATATTATTATAGCTTTTAAATTTTTATAACACCCAAAAGCTCTTAATTTTATATTATTGATTTTATTAATGTATATTATTATGACTTTCAAATTTTTGTAACACCCAAAAGTTTCACAAAATTTTATAACACCCAAAAGTTCTTAATTGTATATTATTGGTTTTATTAAAGTATACTATTATGGCTTTTAAATTTTTATCACACCCAAAAACTTTCAATTTCACATTGATTTATAAAACCCAATATTTGAATCACCAAAACAATCGTTACATAAATTGTTCCTCAAATCAAAACCATGCACACCAATTTTTCTCTTCAATTTTTTTTTTTTTTTTTTGTTCTTTTTTACGTGGTTGACCATTTACTATGTTAAGTATGATATTCTCTTATGATACTATTGTCATAAAGATAAAAGACTACAAGGTTTAAAGATCTTGTCGTATCTGAAGAACTCCTCCATATCGAAACACTTCAATGTTGATAAATGTAGGAGGAGAGTGAAACGGATCGTTTCGGGATTATTGGTGTATAAAAGCAGAATTAATATTATCCAGAGTGGTAAAGAAAATGGTCATGGCACCATTTCTAGATCATCATAAAATCATATTAATATATTGTTAAGATCATCATAAATAATATAATAAAATATATCATGATGGAGCTAGTGAGATGATGAACCATAATAATATACATTAATATATTGTTATATAAGATGATTATAAGTGATCTAATGAAACTTATCATGAAAATATGAAGTCTATTATCATGAATTATAAGACTTGAGAAGCCATAATATTAATTCATCAATTTTATTATTTTGATAGTAATAATAATAATAATTCATATTTTGGATGTTATAAAAATTTAAAAGCTTTAATTTTTTTTTAAATGCATTAATATAGTTGTTATAATAATATTTAAAAAATTTTATTAAGGTTATTGTTATTTAATTTTATATGATTACAAAAACAGTTACTATGTGGGTATATGTTTAATAATAAAACGCTTAAAACCGATAATATAAAAGTGAAGGCTTTTGGGTGTTAGCAGCTTTTAGGTGCTATAAAACTCTAATACTCATAACAATATAGACTAATAAGTTGTTATTTAATCCTATATCATTACAAAAAGAGTTAATATGTGGGTATTTAGTACTAAAAATTTAAAACCAATAATATATAATCGAAAGGTTTTGGGTTTACAATTTTGGGTGTTATAAAACTTTAAAAGTCATAATAATATACACTAATATTGATATTTAAGATCATCAATAATAACATAATAAATATACCATGAAAAGATGAAGGCTATTATCATGAATTATAAGACTTAAAAAACCACAATATTAATTCATCAAATTTATTGTTTTGATGATGATGATTATAATAATAATTTATATTTTGAAAAAAAAAAATAAAAGCCATAATATTAGGAGTTACAAAAGTTGTTAACTACATTAATATAGTTATTATAATAATAATTAAAAACCTTTATTAAGATTATTGTTATTTAATTTTATATCATTACAAAAAGAGTTAATATGTGGGTATTTAGTAGTAAATTATCTACAACCAATAATATAAAACCGAAATCTTTTGGGTGTTACAAATTAGTGGGTGCTATAAAACTTTAAAAGTCATAAAAATATACATTAATATATTATTATTGAAATTTATATCATTACAAAAATAGTTAATATGTGGGTACTTATTAATAAATTATTTAAACCAATAATATAAAATTGCTTTTGGGTGTTACGAACTTTTGATTGTTGTAAAATTTTAAAA
The DNA here is from genome assembly GCA_021234005.1 of Nephelium lappaceum. Lineage (NCBI taxonomy): Eukaryota > Viridiplantae > Streptophyta > Magnoliopsida > Sapindales > Sapindaceae > Nephelium > Nephelium lappaceum. The sequence goes on along the minus strand of CM037997.1, from coordinate 1,767,844 downwards.
GCTATAATAACATTCATTAAGATAATGTTATTCAAGATCATCATAAATAATATAATAAAATCTATCATGATGGAGCTAATGTTGTCGTGACTTCTATTTTCAAACATTGTTTATATGTTAAAATTGTTGAAGATCTGAATTTATTAAATCTGCAATAACTTCTTCATCTTCATCCTCGTGCAAAATACGGGCACCAACTAATAATTATTTAAAGAAACCGTTTGTTTAAGAACTTAGTTTTGAAAATGGTGAAAGCATGCAAGAAAAATTAATTTTACCTTTAAGTTATTATCGCTAAAAACATGTTTTTTAAATTTAAAAATATATTTTACAAAGCCACCAACCATATTTACATCTATTTATTTTTCTTTCAAAAATGAATGTTACTTTGAAATACCACCTTAATATATATATATATATATTTTTTTATTATTAGGACCAACCTAGAGTACAGTTGAGACCAATTACAGAATAATTTTAAAATGCGATCTAGGAATCAGCTCTCAAGAGACGGGAGGAAACAGTCCACATGCAAGGGAAGAACATGCATATATAAGTGGATCTTGATGAGAGTAAAATCCATGATTTCTTAATACATCATGGGTGAGCTATAAATTACCACCATATCATAGCCGCTTTCTGATTGCCGCCTCAATATTAGTCGGCATACTCTGATCGTATCCCGACGTTAGTTTCAAAGGGAAAAAACAAAAGGCAAAAATTAGTGACATGGTCTCTTGACACATTTCCAAAATGGCTAGCTGAAAGATATTTGTGAAACAAGACTTCGCGTGAAATAGACACTAGTTAAACAGTAATCTTTTTCTTGATTGTGATTTTGATGCAATCTTTTTATCGTCAAAAATCCTATCATTATTATATTTTTCTTTTTCTTTTTTAGTTTTTTCATTTTGGTGATATTTGGTGGCTTAATTTCCATCAACCTCATGCTAAATTACTTTTATCAGGAGAGGTTTCGTTAATTCCCACTGCAATTTCCTGCAATACTCATCTTTGGAATACATATTAACAAGATTCATTTAACTTTTAACCAAAAGCACATGATTGTTATCTCTTTTTTTCTTTCATTTGGTAATTTTTGATGGCTTATTAATGCGTTTTCTCTGTAGCTTTCCTTCTAATTTGCATCAAACTCATGAAAAATATGTGACTATCATTATATCTTTGAATAAATAAATACTATAGTTCAAAAAATAATAATAATATGTCGGCATGGGATTCAAACACAATTTAATTACTTTTATTAGGAGAGGTTTCCTTAGTTCCGACTAAAGTTTCTCATTACATTATCTTTAGAGTATGTATTAATAAGACTTATTTAATTTTCACAAAAACAAAAATAACATCTTTTATTTTGTCGTATAAAAAGTATATAAAAGTTGAATTAATTGTTAATAAGCGACAAAAGCAAGAATTTGTAAGTTGTATTTGTAACCTAAAATATTAAAAATCCACACAGAAGACTTTGATTAGAAAATATAATTAATTTGGAGAAAAAAAAGGAGAATATGTGATTTTCTATTTTTCTTGCTTTGGAAAACGTCACGCAAGATCTATCTACACACACATATATATATATATATATATATATATAATTCTTTTTTCTGCAATACTCCCCAACGACTATGGTGTACACCTTTTTGGAAACTAAAAAGGTGATGAAAAAAAAAAGATTTATTTTTCAGATATTATAAGGTTTGATTTCTCTGTCGAATCATCCAATATTGACTAAAATGTATACAATATTAATCCTTTACAATATTGATTTATAATGTGGTTAATATATATATATATGATAATCTTAAAATCATTCTAATATGTTAGGTGGATTTGAATTTATATATGGAGTTCTTGCTAAAGTACACTATAATATGTGGAAAGTATGAAATTACGGCTTTCGGCTATATAGGTATTCATGAATGATTTGAACTCAAACTTTGTGGGAACAAATCACGAATCTAACCATTCTACTAAAATCGTATAGGAAATATAAAATGATAATAACTAATAAAACAATATTTTATTTTTAATAGTAATTAAAGGTAGGATTATATATATATATATATATATATATTGGCAAATTTTCGACTTGATAGTATTACAAGAGTGTCTTTGAATGATTTTATAACAACACGAAAATGAATTCAGCATACAAGAACATACAAAATCCACACACAAAATAGGTAAGTAATATTTCTGATACAAAATCTTATTCAAAAAATATTTTTCTTTTACAATAACACTGTAAGCTTATATGACTGTGTTTAGCGTGACTATTTAACTGATTTGGAGGAAATTACCTTTGAAAGGGACTGAGGGAGCCCACCTTTTTAGATAAATTGTTTAATATTTTTTTGTTGAAAAATTTTGTAGTTAATTTTTTTATTTAATTGTTTAATAAACTTTGTAATTTCAGTCATAAATGGTAATCTTTTCTGTGACTTGTTTTTAACATTCCTGTTAAGCAATTGAATTTATTAAAGGACTGATGTAATTGTTTTTGAACTTAAGGCTGATGTATTAGTTGATCATCATTTTGAGTGAAACAAAATATATGATATATATTTTTACAAGAAGTTTTGTCATATATAAATATAGAAAACTAATAGTAGTTAATTTAAATTGGTTTAGTATGAACTGTCTAATTTTTCAAAATTTGTTCTTGTACTATTGTGTATAACAATGGCTATTCTGCATAAAAAATAAATAAATGATGAAAATTTTCATTCGTTTAAATATATAAAACAGTTTATAAATTAAAGTTCTAAATTTACCGAAATCAGACTTTTGCACTTAAGAAATTCAGTATAAAAGAGGTGGTGACTTTGTTTTATTCTTTGTAGTTAAACCACTGATTTAATAAAATAAACGAGTTTAAGTTTGTGTGTAAACTCTAAGTTTGTTTTAAATTGATTGATTTTGATCAATTTCAAAGATTTTAAATGAATTAGATTCAAGTTATATATATATATATATATATATATATATATAAACTAACTTGATTAATTTAACTCACCAATAGAAAAAACAACTAGTTTTCATTTTAAAATTGACACCGAATGAGTCAAAAATATATTGAGATCTATTAAAATCAAATATTATTTGTGCTGTTCAAACTCCAGATATTATTTTTATGAACATGAGATAATTATTTGGAGTTAGAGATCTACAAGGATTTATCAAAATAAAAGGATATCTACTTCCATTCAAAAACTAACACTGAATAGATTAAAAATCTATTGAAACCTTTCAAAATCAAATACTATTTATGTAATCTAGATATCTACTCTTATGAGTAAAAGACAATTATTTGATGTAGAGATTGGCTGAAACTTGTCAAAATCAAACATTACGCCATTCAAATATCTACTCCTATTCGGTGTTAGAGATGTGTGAGACTTGTCAAAATTATACACTACTTGTGCCGTTCGGATATCTACTACTATGAACGAAAGATAACTATTCTTACAATATAAGAAGAAAACTACTTACACAAATTGTAACATGTGTTTGGTGAGAATTGATCAACTTCTAATCTCTTGAAGTGATGGAGACATATACAATCACTTGTATTAAGAGGTGGTGTGGAAAAAAGAAAAAAAATCTGTAGTTTAAATCTTAAAAAATATAGAAGAAGAAAAAAAGTTAATAATTATATATCTCAACTAAATCTGCATAAAATAAAATTTTAATTAGCAGCTTAACTTACAATTAAAAAAATTAAAGAGAATTAAAGTTATTATTTAATTATAATTAAACACAGGTTTTATCAATGTATGAACTCGCTTTTCTCTTTTAGTCTCCAAAAGACTAGCACATATGATCATGGAAACCACAGATAAATTCCCACTTGGCTCGTTATCAAAGGAGCCAACAAAGTCAAATATTTACATCATATGATGATGAAAGCTTGCCAAGTGGGCCTTATTATTTAATTATTGAATTGATGTGATGAAAGATTGCCAAGAAATCCATCAAATTATTTACTAATTAACTTGGTGATATTCTTGATAATATTACAAGTAAATTGTCATTAATAATCAAATAAAAGATAAATGGTCATTATTAATCAGTTATCAAGTTGAATAATTGGATATATTTTCACGAATATCAAAAATAAATATATTTTTACGTTTTATTTTTTATTTATATCATTATTTCAAATATTAAAAAAATCTAATAAAGAGAAACTGAGATTGTGAGTTATTTTTCATAGGTCTTAATTTTATAGCTTAAAAAAATACTAAATTATAAAGGAAAATGAACTTAAACTAATCGATGTTAAATATTTCTAAATGTGTATCTTTTTTATAAGAAAAATGGCATGACAGAAATTTCATTTATAAACTCTTAAAGCTGTTGTTGTTGTTGTTGTTATTATTATTATTATTATTACTATTATATAAATGGAGATTTATTAATTCGTGGTTAAAGTCAATAAACTTAATAAGCTTAATTACTAATTATGATAAGATAAGATTGATCTAATGGTCAAGATAGTTGTAGCGTTAAGAGGGTGTTGATCGACGTACAACGCATCTAATTTTATTTTTTAAAAATATATTTAAATAATTATGCACATATAATCTTCTATTTTGTATAAATTTATTTTATCTTTATTTAAATATTATATATTATTTTATTGGTTTTTTAAATACATTTTTTGGTCTCTGTCTTTACATAGTGATATATTCTTTAAATTTATACTCTCAAGGTTAAAACCATATTCCTTTCTATTTCAAAAAAAAAAAAAAAAAAAAAACCATGTTCTTTTCTCCTAAATCCCAAATTAATTATAATAACTAATAAAAAAACATAATTTTATATAAAATCAACTTGTATCCCCATCCTTTAAACCTCGTATTAATTGTAATAACTCAAAAAATTATAATTATATATAAGGAACAAATGCATAATCTCACATATTTGTTTGTGCAAGATTTTACTCTATAACATTGTATAGTCATACAAAATTATTGTGTAATGTTACAACATAAAGATGAAACATCAAAATATATCTCATAATTCATTCACATATCTATATATATATATATATATATTTAAAAATAAAAATAAAAATAAAGTACTCAGCAATGTAAAACGGCTCCACCACGCACCATGGAGTATGGACCATGAAATTACTAAGAAAATACTAAAAAGAATTTCGGCACATGTCCAAACGAATCAAAACAAAACAAAAGTCGTAAACTCGATTACTTTGTAAAAAAAAAATCTCTTGCAAATTCAAAGTCAAGATGGGGCCAATCTCATTTTACTCTCAATCCAGTCCGAAGACTTTGTTGCGACTCTAAATAAAGATTTAATACAAGATAATTTAGAAGATTTTGTACATCACTAATTCGTCACCAGATTGAGATCATTAATTTGTTGATATTTTCTCCATTTGATTTTGAAGATCTTAGTGATACTTACATATTTGAAAATTTTTAGATACGAAAGTACGAATTCATGTTAGAATAAATTTAAACAAAAACATTCCTGTCATGTCTAGATTTTTATTAAATGTTCCACACATATTTGGATATAAAAATAGCTCCTTAAACATGATTAGTTATGTTAACTTTTTATGTAAGTAGACAAATTACACTTCAAAATTTGATCCGAAGTTCCACTAGGATTCGAACCGTTTTACAATACTTCAAAAAATTCTTAAGTTTGATCATGATAATTTTAGTAAAAAATCATTCAAGTTTATACACGACCATGCCAAATTTTTGTTAAATCTAGACATCTAAATCTTGAGAAAATATCCTATAAAATGCTTAGTTGGCGTATTGTGTTATTAATGTGACATTTCAATAATTATGTAATATGTGATATTTATCTTTTATAAAAAATTAACATTTGTATTTTTTCTCATTTATAAAAAAATTTAATTTAAAAAATTATATTATATGTTACATTGTTATTTGAATATCACATCAGTATTAATTTTTTATAAAAGAAAATTATTACGTGTTACGTAATTATTAGAAGATCATATTAATACTAGTTTGACATGCTTACTAAATGTTTATGAGTTTCAAAAAAAAAAAAAAAAACTAAACGTTTATGGAAGATTTTCTTATAGACGTATAAGTTGAGATAAATGGAGAAATTTACTTATAGACTAAGAATATTCTCCAGTTGTACATAACTTAAAAAAGAACATACCCCGAAGCAGGAAAAAAGGGTGATTGGTTGTCACAAAGTCAATAGCAGACTTGTCCTGGGCCTCAAAAGCCAGTGAATCAACCAACCATCGTTTTCTCACTAGAACTGAAAATTCTAGCTTTCTCAGAAATTCTCCACTACACATACATCTCAGGCGGTATATATATCCGACCAAGTTGTCCTAGAAACGAAGGCCTAGCACAAACTTTGCATAAAACAGTATGGCTCTCAAAAGGGTAGTCAGCTGGAAAATAATCCTGCCAGGTTGTGTTAAGGCAAGGAAAAAGAACTCTTCAGAGCACAAATCCAATCGAATTTCCAAGCAGATATCTCAGCAGAGACTATCACTCTCTGATGTGAGCAACCCGGGCTCGCCTATTTCGCTTAATGATCTATCAAACTCCCTGGTGGGATCAAACCTGCACATTTTCACACTCAAGGAGCTGAAAGTGATGACACACAATTTTTCCAAGGGTGAGTTCCTTGGAGAAGGTGGTTTTGGACCGGTTTACAAAGGGTACATTAGTGACAAGCTCCGGCCTGGATTGGAAGCACAACCTGTAGCAGTTAAAGTCCTGAACTTGCATGGCTCTCAGGGCCACAAAGAATGGCTGGTGAGTTGCGCATCTAGACATGTATAGAGTCATTTTTTTAGTGTTTCTTCTTTTTTTTCTCACTTGGAAACTTGTTTTGAAGGTTATGTGATTTTGACTTTTTTGGTTTTTTCCAGGCTGAAGTGATATTTCTTGGACAATTGAAGCATCCCCATCTTGTGAATTTGATTGGATATTGCTATGAAGATGAACATAGATTGCTGGTTTATGAATACATGGAAAAGGGCAATTTAGACAATCAATTGTTTAAAAGTATGCACATCCTTCTCTACTAGAGATTTTTTATGCAAACTTCAATTTTTGGATCATGGTCATAATTTAACGTGCTATCAGAGTTAATTTTAATAATATGGTCCTATATTTACGTTTGGAGAGAGAATTTTCGAAAATTAGAAGAGTATAAATGTATAAACTGTTTTTGTGTTATTGATTATTGTTTGTTTTTGTATAATGTAGATTACTCTGCAACGTTGCCATGGTTGACCAGAATCAAAATTGCAATAGGAGCAGCACAATGTCTGGCTTTCCTCCATGAAGAAGAAAAACCGGTCATATACAGAGATTTCAAGGCTGCAAACATCTTGCTAGACTCTGTAATATCTTCTTTTTCCAAGTTCTTGCATTTTCTTGTAAAATTTCAAATTCTATGAGCAAACACCTCATGTTATTTTCTCTCTTTCAACTTTTCAGGACTACAATGCTAAGCTCTCTGATTTCGGATTAGCAACAGATGGTCCGCAAGGAGATGATTCTCACATCACGACATGTGTCATGGGCACTGAAGGCTATGCAGCCCCTGAGTACATTAATACTGGTAATTAGATTGTTCTCGAAATTTGTTTTCTGTTTTGCAAATCTGAAAAAGGGGAAAAAAATTGTATTTGAAATTTTGAAAAATTTTCATGACCGGAAGCTGAAATGGGTTTTTTCAGGTCACTTGACGAGTCTATGCGATGTTTTTAGCTTCGGGGTGGTGCTTTTAGAGATATTGACAGGGAAGCGGTCCGTGGACAAGAACCGTCCGAAAAGAGAGCAGGACTTGGTAGAATGGGCAAGGCCAATACTGAAGGATGGTCACAAGCTTAACCATATAATGGACAGGAGACTCGAGGGCCAGTACTCAACCGAGGGGGCTAAAAAGGCGGCTGCACTGGCTTATCAATGCCTGAGCCACAATTCCAAGTCTAGACCAACCATGAGAGCTGTGGTCAGGACTCTGGAGCCCCTCCTGGACTTGACTCATGACATCCCAATTGGACCCTTTGTGTACACTGTCCATACTGGAGTGAAAAAATGTGATGAGCCAAGAATTGGAAACATTGGTGATGAAATCAAAGAGAAAAAGTACTACGAAAAGGGGCGAATCCGGCATCAGAAAGGTCGAAAACACCACCGGCATCGAATTAAGGCATCAAAGTCTAGAGCTGTACATAGTGACACTACTTTGTACAAAGCTCTTGGAACTAGTCTATACTCCCCCAAGAACTAGAGGCAATGAGTGCAAAAGGGACATAGTTTAGCATTTCACAATCACACAATGCAATCTGTTACAATATAGTTTAGCATTTCACAATCACACAATGCAATCTGATACAATTTCTGGTTTGGTTTTCTTGGGTTTCCTTTTCTGGTTTGGGTGTTGTAAATTAGTACAGTTGGTTTTTTGATCTCTTTATAGCAGAAAATGGTTTTTCCAGATTGACTGTATGTCTCCATATTTTCCTACTGGTTCATTGTAATTTGTGAACGTAACACATTCCAGAATCATCAAAGTCTACCTGTACTTAACACATTCTATAAGGAAAGTCGGAAAAATTTATATTGGAATCCACATGGTTTAGAAATTTATCAAATATCTCTTTAAATATATTTTCGACAAATTTTATAAAGGTCTATAACGAATTCCAAAACCATCACAGTCTGTCTGTAGTCTGTACTTCAACATGTACTGTAAAGAAGGTTGGTGAAATTTGTTTTTTTGCTGAATATTGTAACATGCTTCTAAGACATGGTTTCGGCCGCCTACTTATTATCTTTCATTCAGCTTCTGAAATTAGCAAAAAATAGGACTCGATATTCAAGAGGACAAAATTTCAACTTATGATCCTGAAATTCATGAAGGAAAAAATTTGAGACCTATCCACTAGTGCAACTCTACCTAAAACAAGTCTGGAATTTACAGGTGTTTAATTGATCGAATTCCGAAAATTCAATATCTTTCGAATTTCCATAGTCAATTTTTTTGTAGCTTGGACTGTTCAAAGTTCAAACAACTCTAGAGGGGATTGGTTTTTTGGTCAAGTCCTGTTCAGATTTAAAAGAAGGGCAACAAATTCTATGGTCCTATGACATGTATGCTTTGTGCAGGAAAATGACTTCCACCGCTTCACCAAACCCAATCCAAATGCTCAAAGTCAGATACAATGAACTAAAATATTATCAGTTTTTTTTCTTTGTTTTTTTTCATTTGTTTTGATCCTTAAAACCAAACCTCCCATTTGAAGTCAGGCTGCATTTGAAAGACTTAAAATAATTCCTGTTATTAAAATTTTTATTGGTATAAACATTTGAGACGTCCATTGACAATTGGTTATAAATATGACTATAAAAATTTCCAAATGCAGATGATTTAGATAGAAAAGTTTATTGTCTAGATGTCTCCACTGAAAAAGCTTCATTATACAAATATATATTTATATATATATAGTTAATTTACATCTTTTTAATATTTATATATATAGTTAATTTACATTTTTTAATATTTATATTTTTGTTTTGAGGAGAAGTCCAAATATAAGGAGTTTTCTATGATGTGAATATTCGTCAGAAGAAACGATTTTTTTTTTTTTTTGGCATTTAAATTCAACCAATAATTGTCGTATTTTAATAAAAAATAGTGGTACATCTTTTAGATTTGTAAAGTGGTTGAGGTTCTTTCTGTTCTACCTAAAAGTCTAAAAGAGTGCAAATAAAAGATAATAACAAGAAAAGTCACTCTAGAAACTGCATACATACTTTCTAGAAGAAATCCTCCATTATTAGTTCTATATAGAATTTTTGTATCTGTGTGCACTAATATTTAAAAATAAGTACTGCAAATTTGTATTAGTATGAATTCACTACGAAATTGAAGAAAATCAAAATTTGTATAGATATAAGTGTACTTTTTTTTTTCCATAATTAACTTGTATAGATGCAAATCTTAAAACAATTTCTTATAAAATTACTAAATAATGAGATAATTTAATTTATTTTTATATGTAAAAAGTACAATTTGCATACAGAAGTTACAATTGGATTCACCTTAAAAATGTATGAGTGGGAAGCTAAATTAATATGGACCACAAACAAACAACTTATGTAGAAGATTATTATTACAGATAATATAATAATATTATAGAACTGAATGTTTATTGTTTTATATATATATATGGTTTGCTATATCTTCTTGGTTTCATTTTTCCAAAACCTGTGGTAACAATGGCAATGATTTTCTATTGTTCTTGAAAAACGACAAGGCGGAAATTGATGGTGAAGAATCAATAATTAATTCGGCCCACGTGTGAAAGCTTCGTTGCAACAAATGATGAGATATTTTTTACGTACTATCGTACAAGTCTGATAAAGTTATTAAATATGGATGCCAGTTGAGTTAAAATTTAATAACATATTCGAATTTGGATGATATTATTGAATTAGTTAATAACAACATGTCTTCAATACTATTCAACCTGTACATATATACATATAGCAATCTTAGCACGTACTACCACACATGTTAGATAAAGTTATTACATATTAATATCAATTTTTGAATTAAATTTAACAACATCATTGAATTAGTTAACATTTATCAAATTGAAATTTAATGACATATCTTATAATATTATTCGATCTATTATTGATAAAAAAAAAATACTGCTGTTGTTGCACAAAGTAAGATCAATTCTAATAATTTAGGATAAGCTTCTCTAAGATTAATTAGATCAGACAAATTTCAGGACTTCATACAAGGACATTTGAAATCACCAAATTTTAGTAGAGGGAATCTTTGAAATTTGTGTATTTATTAGGTGATTAAGATGTCACACCACTCAATCAAAGTTAATAAAACATGTATACCTAGGCCATTGGCCCCATTATAGAAAGTCTATATACTTTCTAGAAGAAGTTCTCCATTATTATCCCCTAACCTACCACTTGCAGAAGCAAAAACATAGTGTAAAAAGCTCGAAAAAGACTCAGCTTAAATGTATTATCTGTGAATGGGAAAGCTACATGTTATGATCCAGCTTAAACATAAAACATGCGCATGGAAAAGTAAGATACAAATAATAAATTATAAAAGTTACACGTTGTTTGATGTTGACGTAGTATAGAATTTAAATTAGATAAAGTTTATAATGATCGATTTATGCCAATTAACAGTATCGATAATTTTGGATTGTACCATTTTGAAGCACGCGGCAGTAGAGATTCTTGGTTTTTCTTCAAAAGGCCAGGGTGGGAAATGTTGAAAATTAAAAACAGTTACACCGAAGCCCAAGTGGGAAGACTTCCTGGCAATGGGACATCAGCAAAGAAAACAAGACAACAAATGCACAAGTCTGTTAAGTTATCAAGTCAATCGATGTAAACTAGACTGAGATCCAATTATTTAAACAAGTTGCAAAATTTAATATCGACTGAAAAGAAATAGGCGAAAAGATGAATGCACTCTCCAGAGGTGAATCCTGCAACCAATGGAGGAACCACTCTGGGGCTAGGAGTGGCTTCTGTAGGACTGGTAAAGATTCTCAGTTAAATTTTTTATTGGTGTAAAACTTTTTATGAAAAGATTTTAAGTTTGATTGATGTATAGGAGAGAAAAAAATCTAACTATTTTGATCATTCATTTTTTAATGTTAATGTATCATTAAATTATAAAAAGATTAGTAAAAAAATAGATGGTAGCTATAGAAAAAAACCATTGCAGTAGTTCATTAGAAAGTTGAATAATGTTTACAATTATTGTGTATTCGCTCGACAACTTACTTTTCATGACTCATTGACTTTAACATACATATAATCATTTTGTATCTTAATCCAAGTGATGAGTGTCATATAGTATGTATATCATTTAATTTAAATTTGTAATTAGCTCCTTAATTTATTAATTTTGGTTTAATTAGAGTTTTATTTTGTGTTTTAGGTAAAAGAGCATTTTTGAAATTGGACATCAATGTTTACCTTTTGTTGGGATTAATTATTATGTATGCGTAAACTTGAAAATCTACTCTCACAACACCACACTTCACACCAATGGTTTAGAGCATGTTAGAGGCTTCCTAAAATTAAATACTATATGCACAGTTCAAAATTCTGTACTATCATAATTCGAGAGATACTTACTGTCACAATATGAGAACAAATCTCTTTACTATACATTATTGGTAAACATATACAATTGAACTCAAAACTCTAATCCTCTTAATATGAAAGGAAGATGCCTAGCCATTTAAATTATGGATCAATGTAGTCTAGGTTAAAAAAATAAAGCTTTGCCCACAAAAGCTATCAATTTTATGAACTGAATAGAAGCTGCTCACATGATTTGTATCTGTACCGGTTTGGTGTTGAGGAATAAAGTACACGAGTCGCACAAGGCAAGAGCAAAGTCAATTCCAAAGACTTCAACAACAGGAAAAGAAAGACACACCACCTAAGGCAATATATAAGAAATATGCATGAATGTGACCGAGTGACTAGCCATAGATGCATGAGACTTCTATTACAACAGAGTTTCCTAGTCAATTTTTATTTTGAAAAGCATTTTGCGGCCTATATATGCAGCCATTGTGAATCACATAAGGCTAGTCCATTTGGAAATTTGCATGTCAGTCTCTTAAAAGGCTGGTCCATGGACACTTGGTCTACGTAGAAGAACTGCGGCTAGTTGGGATTACTTTGGATGGGATTTTGGAGCCCACATAAGTAGCCGTTGTGAATCACAACAGGCCGGTCCATGGAAACTTGGGTCTATGGTCAAGAATTGTGGCCAGCGGCTAGACAATACAAAGCATCTAACAGGATGTTCTTTAATTTTAATAATTAGGGTGTTTTTTTTTTTTCCTTCATATAAAATTTTAAACGTGTTGTAAATCAATTATGCGTGGATGTCACCCTTTGATATTCCATAATCTTCACTTAGACTGTCATTATCTCTGAATAATGCTCCTCTAAATAGTGTTTTAATGTTATATGTCACTTGTGTCTTTTCTATTACCTCTATTTATGGTTCCTAGCCTATAAATAAAGGATGCATGAATATGTATTGTATATATTTTTCGCAAGTGAATGAAAGAACATAAAGTTACTCTATTTTAAGTTCTCTTTTGTTCTTTCTAATATTCTACAATATCTTGATATTACATTTGTTTTGTAACAAAACAAATATATAGTATAGTCAATATTTATTGTACAATATCTACATTTTTACAAAAGTTGAACTTAGTATATTTTGCAGCAAAATTTACAAAATTGACATTAAAATCATGTGAACTTTTCATATTTTAAAAAGTTAATGATAACTACACACGTTCGTAGTATGATGCAAGTTTTATATGAGCTCTTTTTATAAAGAAATAGGAAAAATTGCACATTCATTCTTTGACTTATAATTTATTTTATTAGCGTTCTAATTGGAAAAAAATTGCCCCTTAGACTCAATATCCCTCATCTCTAATTGCAACCATACACCCTTTAGACTCAAAATCCTTACTTCATCTCTAATTGCAACCATACAGTTCCTGTCCATTAATTAATAAACTAGCCAAGCACCAATCCAAGTCTAGAAAGGTTTTGCCGGCTGCACGTACTTTATGCACCAAGAAGATTATATCATTGAATTCTTGAAATGGTTTTATGATATTCAGCTCATTATTTTGACTATGAGATATCATAATTGATACAGGACTGTGAGTTTTCTAAAAACTTGCAACTAGTAGTAGTTATTTCAAGTAAGGAATACGTCAGTCATTCGCATAATTTTGTTTTCTGTTGAACAAAAAGTGCTAAAGTACACCTTGCCTCTATTGATAAAGAATTTTGAATTTGCTCAGGAAGTAAAACAGTGGTTTGCTTTTGGTATTGTTAAATAAAAGTTTTGAAGATTTGTTGATTCTAACAACTTATCATGAGATTATTAGAGAGAAGGTGTACAACATATATATAATGTTCGAACTTCAATGAATAATGTCACCTTGGAATTCGACGATGGTAAAAATGATGATTAAAATGAAGAATAAGCAACATTCAACATAGCTTTATTATTTTAATTTTACTTTCTATCTAATGGGTGAGCTAAAAAAGGACAAAAGTGGGCATCTAAGCTGCTTAATTCTTGCATCAAAATTTTGGTAGGTAAAGAATAACTTGAAAATTAAAATAGTGGTTTATTTTTATCTTGAAGAGAAATACAAATATTCTTAAATGTGAATGTCAAGTTCTCTTTTTCACTATCTAAATATAGAGGTAAACTAAATTGTCATCATCATGATTAGTCGCATACTAAGTCATGATATTTTTAAATAAAAATTGTGGATGATCATTTAACAAGTTGTGCTCTGACCATTGCAAGTCCATTTACAACTTACTAGGATCATATTTGTATAGAGAACTGATGCTTATGTAAATGTCACATGCCTACTTCAAAGTGAGTATCATAAATAACCACAGCTTCAAGTGGATACTTAAATTAAATCAACCCAAAATCAGTTTATGTGGGCTGGGCTTAAATTGTTTTCCGGCCCAATTTAATTATTCAAGGCCCTGTGTCATTTCTTTTCTATTATTGCCCTCATTGTTGGATTGAAAACGAATGTTGATATATTAATTATTTGTACATCAAGTTATTGTATTCTAATTTCCATCATAAATGATAAAATAAATTATGAAGGGTATACATGTCTTAGAATCGAATGATAATATCATATACCGATTTAATTGAACAGAGTAGTTAACATTTTGTTCAAAATTAATGTATTTTAAATGGAACTGCAAGTTATTTATAATTATTAGGCATTAGTTAGATTTCTCATGATATTATTTCATGATTTATATAATAATTATAAAACATCCATTACATCAATGAGTTTCATGATATTCATGATATTATCTATAATAAGCATATATGATTAATCTCATATCTCTTGAAGGGTGCCTGATAATTAAATTTAAATGAATTAGAAATATCTTAAAATAAAGTTTCAAAAGGCATTATTAACATATATAAAGTGTGACATTGACAAAATAGGAGACCAAGCAATTCAATTTGATTTAATAGGATAGATAGTACAAAGGAAGCTTACGAAGTAGTCAAGTCTTATATATAGACATAGGGAGGATTTTCTTTATAATTAATATTTATCTCTTAAAACAGAACATAATAACTAAATAATTAGCTAACTAATTATAAATCCATTATTGTCAAAACGTTTATAATTATTTGGACGGTGATAAATTCAAGAAAAGATTTACCAAAAACATTTTAGAACATTTAAATCAATTTGTTTTTATCTAAATTATAAAAAAAAAAAGGTTAATGATAAAATTAATGTTCTAATGAAAAATAGATACCATTAAAATAGATAATATTATATTGGCTTAATGGTGCCTCTCACACTCGCACATATGTCTAATGTTGTGATGTGCCATTAGAAAATATGGATGAAAAGAATTTGCTTCTATGACAGTTAGTTTCTTGTGTTGCAAACTTGTAATGCTCAGTATAGTATGATGCAGCTATCATACAGATGAATATTGCAGCTGTCTTTTAGATATTTATGATATAATTTGCTGGTGTTGACATATGGAAGAATTAGATCTTAGGCTGATTTAATCAAGAATGTTCTTTGTGACAAAAAGAGCGAGGAATAGTTGAGGTTTTTGGGACTGATTTTACAGTTCCATTAGGGGTTATTGAGTGTTTTTCTCTTGTTATCTGTCAGTGTAATAGTTTTCGTTCACAATGAACTTTCATATACTCTTTTACCTGCCCAGGGAGTAGATTGTTTGTATAACAATGGGACGATCAAGTGTCAATCTCTTGTTCCTTCTTTGTTTTCATTGCATTTCAATTTAATTTGTTTGTTTAAACAAGTTATAAATCTCATATCTAAGTTTGAATTATTTCTTTATATTCGAATCTTGCAATTAGTGTATATATTTGATACAACTTACCTATCAGCCAAAAGTACCTTTTTAATCCCTAAAGTTCTGTTTGATTTTTTTTTTTTTTTTTCATCATTTGATTGTCATCCAAGAAGAGCTTTTAGTCAATTGAAAAAAACAACTTGGAGATGCTCAAATTTTGAGCTTTTCCAAGTAAATTTTTTGAGCTTTTAAAAAATTGAAATGTCTAATATAACCCTATTAATATATACCCTTGATACCATTTAATCCTTGTTGGTAAATTTGTAGTCTTAAAAACTTTTTTTTAATTGACAACCAAATAATAAATAATTTTTTTAAAAAAAACTATTTATAAAAGATCTACTTCCAAAAGATCTAATTCTAAAAGATCTATTTAGAGAAGCTATTTCAAAAGAAATTTAGTAATTTTTTTTTTTTAAAAAAAAGGGCTTTGTTGATAGGTAATGTTGTCATGTGAAACATGGGCAATGGGGCATCGTGGGCATGGAATTATAGGAAGTAAACAAACGGTACATATTTGACTAGACAACTACCAAAAATTTGACGTACATAAAAAAAAAAAATGCTAGCTAGGAATTTCTAACTCTTAACTAGAAATCCCAAATAGAATTTGGAATATTTCTAACTCGATTAGTAATGCCTAATAGAATTCAGAATTCTTAACTTAGTGTAGAACTGGGAAAAATGTATTGTGTTTTATTATATGTAATTGTAATGTGTTTTTTTATTGTATTTAATTGAAGACATACAAAACGGGTTAGAAATATCATAAAGGTTATGAACTCTAAACTCTACTAGGAATTCCTATATTATTATATGTAATTGTAATATGTTTTTTATTGTATTTAATCGAAGACATACATAAAGGGTTAGAAATGTCATAAAGGTTAGGAATTCTAAATTCTATTAGGAATTCCAAATTTTGTAAAAAAATTCCTAAGGGATAGGAATGCCTAACAGAGTTCGGAACTTGGTGTGGAATTGAGAATATATTATTATATGTAATTGTAATGTGTTCTTTTATTGATTTTTTAGGATAAAGATGAATCAATAAATTGTATTCAGAATGAAAGAATTTGAACATTTTCCTATAAAAGTTTCAAGCTCATAAAAATGGCATAAAAATGGCATCGATTCAAGTCATAAAAGAAAAATTGAGTAAGGAGCAACCGTCTTTATCTAGAACATGTTTTGGGAAATTGATAGACATACATGAGCCGCAATTTTTAAGATATGAAAAAATCATCATACAATCTAGAATCCTTATTTTTTTTAATGTACGTCCAAATTTGTGGTAGTTACCTAGTCAAATATGTAGTGTTTGTCCTACTTCCTATAATTTAATGCCCTATGATGTCCCCATTGTCCATGTTTCAAAAGATAACATTACCAACCAAACAAAGCATTTTTTTATTACACTAATTACAAGATTTAAAGAGAAAGAAATAATTCAAACTTAGATGTGAGGTTTATGTAGTGGATGAATTCTATAGTATGTTAGCTTTAAATGGGTCTCGTCAGTCAACTTTCTTGGAATCTAGCAACCTATATTTTGCACAAATCAAATAGAGAGAACATGAGTGATCTTAACATTGATGAGGTGCCGACCGAAAATACTCTAACGCTTAAGTCAATCAATTGATTGTAACATACGAGAATATAGTAATTGTAAAGTGTTGTCAGACTAGAGAGAGTATGCCGGAAAAAGGGTAAGACGGAAGACTATCAAAGTCTTGACTGTCTTGACCTGAAGACTAGACAAAGTAAGAACACTAAGATATTGAGTATCGGTAGGCAAACTTCGTATAATAGAACAGTGCAAGTAGACCGTGAATAGTACATAAGATAAGTTTCTAGGAAAGAGATATCGATCACAATAGATATAGTTAAATACTAAATCTTTCTAGCTAAAACTTTTCCTAGACATGCACCTCTATGCCACTACACTAAATCGATCACACAGAAATTCCAAATATAGAGTGGAAGAATGAAAACATAAGAGAGGAAAATGAGAAATCTTAAGTAGCTTATAAGAAATGAGCAAGTGAGGTGGAATGACCATATATTTCAAATGAAGCCTCTATTTATAGGTGAAAAATGTGTCATGAGCATTTATTGTGGAATAAATACAATATCCGTTACAAAATAAATGTTATGGTTAATGATATATCGGTTATAGAATAAATGTTATAGTTAATGATATGTTAGGTACAAAATTAATGTTATAGTTAATGATGTGTCGATTACAAAGTTAATATAACTTCTGTTATAATTTATTTAAACTTCATTCATTAAGAGCAATCAATCATAGACCTTCGATCTAGATCAACTAAATTATTGAGCTATCCTCTTATAACATGCATTGGGCCATTAGCCTGGATTGATCAATATACTGGGCCAATCTATCATAACAAAATCTGGATTTTCATTTTGGACCGAGAAATTTTTGACCATTACAGTTTAGAACTCATTTAAGCAAACAAAGTAAACTAAAATGAAATGAATACAAAGTAGGAACAAGAGATTGACACCAGATTTACGTAATTCAATTGTTACACAAACAATCTACTCCACAAGTAGGTAGGAGAGTATGAAAGTTTAATATGAATAAAAATTATTACACTTGCAAATAACAAGAGAAAAACACTCGATAGCCCCCCAATGCAACAATAAAATTAGTCCCAAAATCCCTAGCTATTCCTCTATAATATTTTTCCCTCTCTCTTTTTGTCGCAGAGAATATTCTAAATCAAATCAGCCTAGGATCTTGAATCTGGCCTATCCGATTCTTCCATCTGTCCACGCCAGGAAATTGTATCAGAAATATTTGAGAGACAGCAGCAATATTCAGCTGGATGATAGCCACATCATTCTATGCTAAGCACCACTAGCTTGCAACACAACAAACTAATTGCCACCTCAACATATATTCCTTCCATCCATATTTTCTCCTCTCACAAAATTAAACATATGTACGAGTATGAGAGGCACCATTAAGCCAATGTAATATTATCTATTTTACTTGTATCTATTTATCATTAGAACATTAATTTTATTATTAACATTTTTTTTTAATAATTTAGATAAAAACAAACAGATTCAAAAGTTCTAATAGCTTTTTAATAAATTTTTTTTCGAATTTATCACCAGTCCAAATAATTATAAACGTTTTGAGAATAATGGATTATGATTAGTTAGCTTATTCTTTAGTTATTATGCTTTGTTTTAAGAGATAAATATTAATTATAAAGAAAATCCTCCCCATGACTATATATATAAAACTTGACTGCTTTGTAAGCTGTCTTTGTACTATCTATTAAATCAAATTGAATTGGTTGGTCTCTTATTTTGTCAATGTCATCCTTTATATATGTTTATAATGCCTTTGAAACTTTATTTTAAGATATTTCTAATTCATTGAAATTTCATTATCAAGCACCCTTCAAGAGATATGAGATTAATCATGTATACTGACTAAAATACTATATGTCATCAAAGTATTGTAATTGGTTGCCATTAAGTAATATATATATATATATATATATATTCTACCATTAGGCTCTAGTAGGTGAACAACCACCAAGTACATTCGCAAACCATTCGATAAGCACATAATTACCTTACAAACACTTATGATTCCAAATTCGCTTCTTAATTATTATTTAAAAAAAAGAGAGAGAGAGAGAGAGAAGAGGGAGAGAGAGAAGGCACTTCCACTCAACCCAACCCAACCCCACAATCACTTCTCATAAAGATGAGCAGGAAGCCTAGGCTCAACTACAGCCTCAAGTGGGTGCTTTCTAGGAGTAGAAAGCCCAAAAATCTCTTCCATATTCAAATCCTCTACCCTCATATCTCTAGGCAACTTCCATGTAAAACCATGCAAAAGATTGGCCAGACTTGCTTGGATCACCTTGAGCCCTAGGCTGTACCCTGGACACATTCTCCTACCAGCACCAAATGGTAGCAACTCAAAGTCATGTCCCTTCACATCAATAGACTTTCCAAGGAACCTCTCGGGCCAAAATTCATCAGGGTTTTCCCATAAATTAGGGTCTCTTCCGATTGTCCAAACATTGACAAGGGCACGAGTGTTCTTCGGTATGTCATAGTCCCCAACCTTGCAGTCCTCTCGGGTCATTCGTGGCACCGAGCATGGGAGCCACTGGGTGCAAACGCATGGTCTCTTTGACAATAGCATCAATGTAGGGGAGGTTGACAATGTCTTTCTCTTTAACCCATCTCTCCTTGCCAATCACTCTATCTAGTTCTTCTGTTGCTTTCTGGAAGATTTTTGGCTTTTTTAGGAGCTCTGAAATGGCCCATTCCACTGTCACTGCTGAGCTCTCAGTCCCTCCAGCTATTAAGTCCTGTAAAAATCACAAGGGGACAAACATTTTAATGTTAATTTCTTTCTTCAAACATCTAAAGAGTGTTATTTTTTCACTTTCTTTTAATAAATAATCTCGTCTTTTAGCTTCAAGTGGGGTGGCCGAGTGGTGGCCACCCCCACCCCTCCATTGCCTTCATTGTAAAGGTCACGGGTTTGAGTAAATTTTGTGAGTTTTTCACACTTTATATGGTATCTTCTCTACCACTGTGTGGGTAGATCTCTTTCATTTTCTAAAAACAGATTTTTGAATCATACTTTATAATATTATCTTAATCAAGTCTTGATAGATGTAATTTTCTGAAAAAAAAAAAAAATCCTATCTTCTTGAGACACTAAACAATCTCTTTCACAACTAACTCCTGATTATCGAATATTAGACTGTTTCTAACGAATTTAAAAGTTATACTAGCTGCGAAAAAGAAAATTTTGTTACATCAATTACAAGATTACTTAGCTTACAACTTACAACAGTCCATCAAATTTTTGTGGAACCTAATGGCCACCTACTGTTCTCGAAATTGATGGCCAGTCAATCCATATATAATTGGAGCCCACTGCCCACTTGGTTCTGTCGATAAAAAACTAATATGACTGGTCCCTGTTTAAATCAGAAACAAGCATGACGTATACCCGCATATAATATGAGTTGATAGATGAAACCTTTCAGATATTTTTTTCTCTTTAATTTTTAATCAAAGGTAAAGAATAATCAATTTGGTTACCAACCAAGTTATACTTCTAATATCTTTTAAATTTCGTTGAATTATATATATCTTTTTAGCTCAGGAATTTTGAAATAACACTATTTTTCACCTAGTTTAATCTGAAAAGAAAAAGATTCAATGATATATCTGTTTTTTTTATTTTAATAATAAGATTTACCACCTAATTTTGGTGTTTGTTATAGTCAAATATTATGTGAAGTACTTGAAAGTACAATAATTGATGACAAAAAGTAAAACATTTTTGTCAGTTATGGTCCAGAGCCACCAGTAAATTATTTTATCCCTAAGTCAATCACGAGCAGAAGTTTAATAAAGTACAAGAAAAAACGAAAAAGAAAAGTCTGCTCGCTAATTAAAGAACTACTGCAGGGTCGTTGCAAGGAACATGAAAGTTTTGTCACACAGCCTTAAAAAACAGTGGTTGATGCTCAAGCCTAACAGACAAAAGATCCTTCGTGGTCCATCACCAAATAGAAAAACAAATATATCAGTACTGTGTACTGATTGTGAAAATTATGAATTAAAATACTAAAGATGTTCAACAAATCAAACAATTAAAAATTGAAGTAATTTCTCTATCACCCATCAAACTCTCAAAACTTTATGCACTTATTGTTTGATATTTCTGGTGGCACTTGGCAGCAACCTAAGCCCCATACCAATAATTAAATTCTAGATTTACCTTCACACAAACGGTACCCATCAAACAACTCAAAAATTAATTTTAAGGTGTTTCGTAGGAGCAACGTATTTAATAAAGTTTATAAAAATCTAAAATAGCTGATTGACAATTTTTGTAAAAAGATTATGACTAATTCCTGAACTGAAAGGGACCACATATATTATAGGTGATAATATTATTTATTTGAGAGAGAGGAATTTAAATCAGAATTTTCACTTTCTAAGAAATGTAGTTACCGTTAAATTACGTCTACAATCATCTATAATAATTTATTATGTATATATATATTGTCTCTAGTATCAAATTAATCCATTATATTATTTATATATATATATATATATTTCAAGTTTAAAGTTACTCTGATCATACCTGTGTAAAGGCCTTGACACCATGTCTTTCAAGCTTGATCTCCAGATTAGGATCATCAGCAAGCTGCAAGAGCACATCAACCATGTCTTTGGCTTGATAATTCTCGACCCCTCTTCTCCTCTCATTATGTTCATCCAAAACATGTTCCAAAAACCTGTCAAACTTCTTGGCCAAAGCTTTCATTCTCTTTATGTAACCCTGCAAGTCCAAGAACCCCAACCATGGAATCGAGTCTCCAATGTCCAAGATCCCATTAAGCAGAAACAACTCATCAAGCATGTCCTTGAACTCCTCTGGTGTCACGATCTCATTTTCATGCTTATCCGTGTATTTCTTCCCCAAAACCATCCTACTTATCACGTTCAAGCTCACATCAGAGAGATGGTTTTTCAACGAAATAGGCTTGCCACATGACTTGTACAGGCCTTTGAGGAGGAGACTCAACTCTTCTACTCTTATGTACTCGTATGATTCGAGGCGTTTCGCGCTAAACAGCTCCATCAGACACATTTTCCGGGCCTGCCGCCAGTAGGGGCCATATGGGGACCAAGTGATGTCGGAATAGTTGTAAGTTGTGTACTTTCCGGCAGCCGTTTTGGGCCGGCCAGCGAAGATGACATCTTTGGTTTTCAGGAAAGTCCTGGCCATCTCAACGGATGAGCCCACGACCACAGGATGTGACCCAAATTTGAGGTGCATAAGGGGCCCGTACTTTTGGGATAGGTCGTGGAGGGACTGGTGGGGAAGTCGGCCGATGAGGTCGAGGTTTCCGATAATGGGCCACGGTTTTGGGCCCGGAGGTAAGTTGAGTTTAGGGCGACGGAGGCGACGGGCGAGGAAAATTAGGGTTAGGGTTGCTAGCCATGCCGCCAAGTATGAAGCCCAAGAGGAAGTAGCGACACTAGTGATGATCTCCATTGATGATAAGAAGAGTAGTAAGAATTAAGTGTTTGATGTGTATAAGTTGGTTTGTGGAAGTGAAGTGTGAAGGTCTATTTATAGTGGAGAAGCGACCCCCCAAAAACAACCAAAACAAAAAACAAAAAAGAAGGCAAAACAAAGTCTTTGATTTAAAATGAATGGAACTACTTGAGTTGGTGTTGCTTGTGTGGTGGTGGCTAAAAGTGACTTAAGAATTATTATATATAGATGTTTGTCAATGTTTAATTATTGAAATGGTATGCACATTCACACCAAATACATTACTAGCCAGTGGGACGCATATGAAGTTGAGTGGGCCGAGGATACCAATAATTCTGCAATACATATTGATGACAAGATATGGACTTCCTGTTGGAAATGTTTGGTCACTACGGAAAGAATAGATGATAGATCCGAAAATAGAAAGATCTTATAGATGAGAAAACTATTTAAATTTTTGGAATTTAACTTCTTTGAGTAGAAAACGAATATAATCTTCCTCTTTTAATAAATACTAATGCTTCCTTATATGTCAGTTAGATACTACATAAAATTTTTCATTAATATCTTTTTCAAGTTATGATTAGAATGATCGCTCAAAAAAACCACCGAAATTTCAAAATAGGTTAAAATTCTGCTGTCAGTTTATTGTCATAAACCATGGTCCCTAAAATGAAAAGAAAATCAAAGATTTCTGCTGATTAGGTTAAATTTTTTAATGTATGCTGGTTGTTGAGGGAGTGAATGAAAACTAAGTTCAAGTAGAGCGACATGTAGAGTCGAGTATCATGTGGGAGGGGTATATGTGGCCACTAGCATGCATTTTCTCGGTTGGTGCTTCATGGAAAAAGAAGAGTGAACGACGACTTGAACATTTGACTCAACTTTTCTTAGAAAATCCCTTTCATTTTCCATCTCACTTCCTGGCAAATTTTTGTGCTTGGAAACATATTTAATGAGACATTCAAATTGACTTGAGTCAATGCAGCCGGTGGCGCAGTGGTTATTGGTCAGGTGTCAAGTTTTGTACACACCTAGGAAAAGCAAAAAAGATAGTGTGAATCATGGCAATTTAAAAATATAAAGATTAAAGACATTAAAGTGAGAACTAATTATGTGAGGTCTATTTTAACGTATAATTTCTCAGAAGTTGGTAGTTAGAGACATGAATTCTATGGTGAGAATGTGGTTTCCTGGAAATTAATTTTATGGGGATTTTTAGTTTCAGGTAGACTTCCATTGAATTTGTTTGAAACCTCATAAACTTTTTATACTTTATTTGTAAATTGCGATGAAATTACAATGAAATTTATAAATAAAACTTAGATTAAGCTTAATCAATTTCTTACCTACCATGGCTTACAGATTTTGACATATAAGGAAAACTTCAATGAGAGGCTCAAATCTTCCCATCCATATATTTGTTAATAAAATTCCATTCTAATGAATTACAAAACACAAATTTCCTCCTACATTCCCTCCCACTCATTTTACCTTTTTTTTTTTTTAAAAAAAATATTTTTATTTACTTTCTACTTATGATCACTTTATTATTTTAATACAATTTTATTAATTTAGATTAATTTTTATTACTTTATTATATCAATTTAATTTTTTATTTCGGTTTATTTTTATTACTTAATTTATTGTTTTATAAATTAAAAAAACTTAAACTACTACTCCCCTTCTTTTACTGTCAAAAAAATCAAAAACAAAAATTATCTTAAGCAAGCTCTATAAATGAAGTTTGATTCAACTAATTTTATATTCTGAGATATAATTGAGGAGTTTTTTAAAAAAATATACTATTTGCATATTATAATTCCACAAAATCAAAAATACAACATTTTCTTGTTTACATATCTTAAGAATATCATCCCATACAGTCTCCTCTTTTTCCAAATTTTTTTCACCAAGTAAATTGTATATATGGATCACAGATAAAACTTCACCAAAACTATAGCTGTTCTATCAAAGAACTCTAATTTTTATGAGTTTCTATTTTTTTTTTTTCATTTCTTTCTTTTTTTAGTGAATCTTTCATTAGAATCCAATAATTATATAAATATTATATATAGTTGTATAATAACATATGGCCTCTATTAGATATAAGACATGAAAATAACCGTCTTACATAAAATTTACAACATATACACGGCAAAATCATAATGAAAAAGTCATACAAAGGACAATCATAATTGATTAAGTTGTTAATATATAACATCATAAAGTATATATCTAATCTTAATGATAACAAATCACATGGCGATAATAATAGTTAATTAAGTTGTTGATATACAATATCATAAAACACTAAGAAACAAAGATGTTCATTTGGAAGAACAATTTTTTTAATATATATATATATATTAAAAATAGATAATTTTCTTTTAATATCATAAAACACTAATAATTTTTTGTAAGTTGTTACTTTGCTCATGATTGGGTTTGGACCATCTTAATGATGTAAAAGCTAGTCTTAACGGGATAAAAGTAGATAATACATTTATGGTAATTTCGCCTTAATAATGTAAAAGCTAGTCTTAACGAAATAAAAGTAGATAATCCATTTATGATTATTTCACCTTTTATTTACAAACTCTCAATAAAGATAGAACAAATTATTACATTAACAAGTATTATAAATTTATTTTAACACCATTTTGCACTGCAAAATTGAACTTGTTCACGTTGTATAGGAGATGTGAATGGAGAGACTACTTTTTATTAAAAAAAAAAAAATTAATCTAATTAGGATTCTATCGAAACTTAACAAGATTATCATCACAAACTCCAAAATACCATAATCACTATAAGGGAGATATCTTCCTATACTTACGATTTAATTGTTAAAGAGTGAAACTTGAACCCCATCAATCTATCACTAAAGTGAAGGAGAAGCTCAAATATTATGCTAAGAGCAAACGTAGATTAAATTTGAGATCTCTTGACAAAATTAATTATTATAATAATAAGTTTGCCGGTAATATAAAATTTTGTACTTTGGAGTAAAAACTCAAACAAAGTTGAACAAGCTAATCTATCAACTTAAAAGTTGAAATGTAAAGGGTCCATATGTTGAACAACTTTTCCATGATAATTTACAATAAAAGAGAAAAGAAACAAAAACAGAAGGCTGTGTTGTTGAATCTTTTTATATCATATAATCTCATCTTGAATAATTTAATAGGGCCCATTTGTGATTGCTGGTTCATCGAAAAGTGGGTGATGAATCAGAAACCATTGAGAATACGTGATGCACAATGAATATTGATATTAAAATCCCACCGTTGACGGCAGTTGTTGGTGGTTCATGATCATGCAAGCATGATGACGATCTCATACTGACATCAACTTTCTCGTTTCATGAATAAATAATTGCTCTCAGTTCTTGTATATGATTATTATCAGGTTAAAGTTCCAAAATTTGGAAAAAAAAATATTTCAAAATATAAATACACAATTTTAGTAGTTGCACAGAGTCATTATGAATTATTTATTTATTTATTTTTATATTAAATTACATATACGTTAATCATGATATAATATAGTTTGATGGTAAATAATACTTGTTTAATCTGACAATTACTTAATTAGTTTGAATTGCCTTTACCACAAATAGTATCTTAATTAAAAAATACACATATTATGATCATAATAATAATATTATCATCATTATTGAAAAGTCTTATATTATTTCAAATGCAGTACAAAACCACTTGATATTTTTTATCTCTTCAAGTCTAGTTTTTTTATGTAAAGTAGTTCGACTACTCAATTAATTAATTTTAAATTTTAAGTGTTAATTTATAGGGATATTATGAAAAACCCTTCTAAAAAGTAAAATAATCGAAAATTACACCCGATTTTTAGTTTATTAGGTAAACCGTTTTTGCTGTTTAAAAAAATCAACCGGTGTTAACATTAAAGGGTAAAATGATAATTTAATAAAATAATTAAAATTTTAAAATGAAAAAAATTATAAAAAATTATAAAAAAATTAAAATTAAAAAAAAAAAAAATCTTATCATCATCCTAATTTACCAATTCAACACATCAATCCAAAATCCTAAACATAAAAACAGAAGAAGAGCAGAAGCAGAAGAAGAAGAAGAGATAGTGGAGAGAGAAATGAATTTTGTGTGAAGAATTTTTTTTTTTTAAATATGTTATTTTTTATTAAATATTTTAATTAATTAATAATTTAAAGGATATTTTAGTCATTTCGTAAGTTTGAATGGTATAATAGGAATTTTATAGGATATGATAAGGGTATTTTGATCATTTCACTATTTCGGATGAAAAATGTTAACATTTTCAATGAAAAGTTAACGGCGATGAATAATTCACCTAATAAAATAAAAATTGGGTGTAATTTTCGATTATTTTACTTTTCAAGTGATTTTTCATAATATCCCTAATTTATATTCTACATCATCGACATTGCTATCATCAACATGAATACATACTAGTCTAAAATAGATCGATATGATGATATCTAAAATTAAGTGATTAATAAATGTTGAGTTTTATGTTTCTTTTGAATCTACATTAGTTTGAAATAGACCAATGGGACAAAATCTAAAATTAGTGATTTAAGAATAATTAATACATGTTTTATTACGACTATTCTAAATTTTTGTGATTGATTGTTACATGTAGAGAGAATAAAATACAAATTAACCACATGTATAGATTATCATAACTTAGCCAAAGTATCATCACTATTCAATATAGTTTAACATTAAAGATTACTTGTTCAATATGATAATTACTGAGATCCAAGTCTTTACCACCACAAGTACGATTTTAAAAAATTATTAGCCAATGTATTATAGGAATTTTAAAAGTTCAACAAAAGCTATGATCAACATTATTGTGGATTCTATAGAACCTCACAAAGAGCAGATATTTTAGACCAACATTAACTTTGTTAATATGAAGGCAAGAAAATATAAGTTAAACATGCAATAATTTTTTCATGATTCGACACAAATAATAAGTTAGCTTCTGTATCATAAGAACTTCAAATATTCAACAAAAGTTTAGAGTGACCAAAGGTTCAGATTCTATAGAACAACAATCTTACAAAGAGCATATATTTAGTACCAACATTAAATTTGTTAATGTGAAGGCAAGAAAATTCAGGTTATTAATGCAATCATTTTCTCATGCTTGGATCCCATATAATAAGTTAGCTTAAGCATTATAAGAATTTCAAAAGTCTAAATTAACAGGCGATTTGGATTCCATAGAACAACAATGCTACAAAGACTTGTAGAGATCATGAGCAGTGAGGCCTCATACCTTGATTCTTTAACCAAATTGGGCCTGAAAATTACAGTCCGGGTTCAGTCTGCTTTTGATAGAGCTCATAAATAGATTAGGACCTGATAGGCTCTTGTAGCCCAGCCCATTCCCTGGTTCATTTAGCATAATTGGACCTAAAATTACAGTCTGATTCAGTCCGCTTTTGATAGAGCTCATCAATTATCACACCGTAGGTCCTGGATGGCATCATCGTTAGTTATGGTGGTAGTGAATTGTATCAATTTTTTAGACTGCAAAACCAATAAACAAAGTTACAGTGTGAATAATAAGTGTTAGTGGCACTGCTTTCAATTGCACAATTACCTATATATATTATAGATACATAGAACCAAACCTATACTAATAAAAAGAAGGAAACCTAAATGCATGTAGTTAACCAAATAAGGAATAACTTTCCTTAAATATTATGGTCTCCATCAAATTTTTCAGCGAATAGAATTTAATTATTAATAGGATGTCAACTGAGAATAATATTACTATTGTTAGGAGGAGTGTCAAGTTGATTGGTTGTATCCCAATCGGATTAGGGCCACATCTATTAGGAACTATTTATACAAATAGATTAATAAAAAGTGAAGTATTAGGCAGACAAAACTTTGCATCCTAATTGGATTCCACTGCATTAGATCCTTAGTAGATTTCATGTTCTAGTCAGTTCAACTAGTATTTAGGTTCAAACTAATCCAATCAATATAAAAATATCCCTACTAAGATTTCATATTCTAGTTAGTTCAACTAGTATTTAGGTTCAAATTAATCCAATCAATATAAAAATATCCATAATTTTTCAATCCATACAAGTCTAATATAGTTTATATATATATATATATAGAATCCTACTACTTAATATTAGAGGATTATCGGAATTTACTGAGATCAATTGATATCGAACATATCAAAAGACTTTGGAATATACTAAGATCAATTGATCCCGATTATTGGAACCTGCTAAAATATATATATATTTATTTATTTATTTATACCAAGATGTATATCAAGTTTGGGCAAGATGCGGTGTTAGAGTCAGTTTCGTTGTTAAAATCCTTTCTCGTTTCCTATAAGAAAATAATAGCACAAAAAATCAACTAAGGATGAAAACCCCTTTCGTTTTGTGTACTGAAATTCTCTCTCTACTTCGAGTTCCTGTGTGCCAGTGTGAATTTCCTTCAACTTATCAACCTCAATCATTTCCGAGTTTGGCATTCACCTGAAAACTTAAGCTAGGACTTCCTGATTGAAGAGGACGGGTATCCTGTGATTAAGCCCCTAAAAGTGTAACCAATTATATGCCATATATATTTAGCATATATAGCATTTTCGCTCCATCAACATTTGGCAAGGAATCGGCAGTAGTATTCTCCTCAAAAGTTTGCAACATGTTCAATTGTTATTGATTATTTAATAATTGATGATTAATAAAGTAATAAAGGGTACCAACAGGCACCCCATCTCAAATTGAAGGGATACAAACAGAGTCTCAATCAAGTTCTCAGGCAGTGAGTGGTCCACAAAAAGATTGATATTGGCAAATCAAACAAATTAAAAGTGAATAGCCAAATGTCATCATTCGTACTTTATATCGGCAACAAAATCAGATCACAACAACTTAGATTTAAAGAAGTTTTAAGTTTAGGAATAACTACTGTTTGTATAGGCGTAACGTGTGATTACAAACTCACACTTAATTATAATTGACTCACTGCAACGACAACAAATAAGGAACAAACATTTATAATATTTCTGTTTAATGATATGCATACATGTTCTATCATCTCCAATACATGATACTTGCACCTTCTTCACAAAATGCACCCCAAGTTGCGACAGTTCTAATTTTTCTTCACAATGCAAATCTCATCGAGAAAGTCATTTCTTTAGATAGTAATCAAACAAATTGTCATTTTCACTTCCACAGAAACATTGACTGGATGGGAAAAAGTTATATAAATACAAAATTCTAGTTGGCCAAATGGAAAAAGCATTCTCAATAACAGTGAAATGCCCAAGGGTGCAATCGTATAAGTACGAACATAGAGAGAAGAACTGGTATCTTGGTTTTGCAGAAATACGAAACTTTTCTGATAGATAGATTATACTTTGAGAGGAATTTCAATCGCCAAAAGTTGGCTAAAAGTGTCCATTCACAGCAACCTATCACATATTTGACACCAAAACATATCTAACCTTGAGATAGGAAAGCAAGCAGAGACTAACTATACTGTGTATAGCATTTCTAAAACACTGTGAATCATGTCAGAGTGTCCATATTAACTTCAACCATTCAAGGATTAAGAATATTTAACATAAGTGTCCCAAATACAAAGCGGGGGAGCCTATTCAAAATAACCCATCACAGTTTTGACACAGAACACGTATCTACCCTTGGATGAGGAAAAGAGGCAGAGACTATACTGGACATAACAATTTTAAACACTCAGGACCATGTCAGAGTGTCCATATTGGCTTCAAACATTCAAGGATTAAAAGATTAAACATAAGCACATCAAACGCCATCTCAACAATTACAGGTATGCATCACATGCAAAGCAGATAGAATGAGGTCACTGTAACTGGAAAATTCTCATGTTAATATAATACTAACCAACTTCTGAAAAAAGAGTTGAAAATCAAAAACCAACAAACTTAACTGCACTGAATTTCGGTTCCAAAAACCATCTCCTTAACTTCAAATCAATTTGCAAATTATTCTTCATCCACTAAATAAGTCAAGAATGAAGTAGGCAAAGAAAGCATTTCATTATGCAGAACTCAACTCTGAAAATTGGTTCCATTCATACTTCATTGAAATAAAATTACAAAAACTACTAAACAAACATTTTGGACGCCACAAAATAAGCTTTTTAAGTAAAAGAAGCAAACAAAAACACTACAAGTGACAACATTTCATCTACTCATCATCTTTGTTCTTCTTTTTCTTCTTTTTCTTCTTCTCGCTTTTATCAGCTCCGTGATCATTTTCACCATTCTCAACACCCTTAGTCTCCTCAGCTTCTTTGTTTTTCTTCTTCTTTTTCTTCTTCTCAGATTTGTCTGCTTCAGGTGAAGCAGCTTCTTCCTTATCCTTGTGCTTCTTTTCCTTCACCTTCTCGGGCTTTTCCACTTGTGCAGATTCTACATCACCATCCTCTTTATCCTTCTTTTTCTTCTTCTTTTTCTCTTTCTTCTCACCTTCAATCTCCTCTCCCCCAGCTTCCTTCATCTTCTTCGCCTTCACTGTTTCTTCTTTCTCACCTTCCTCAGCCTCTTCAAGTCTAGCCCTCTTAGCAGGCAAAGGAGCAGTACCATCGGTGATCTCGTCTGATTTGCGCTTACGCCCCTCCCCCTCTTCCTCATCCTCAGATTTCTTCTTCTTTTTCTTCTTTTCCTTCTCCACCTTAGCAGACCCTTCCTTCTCCGCAACAGCTGGTTCAGCTGCAGCCGCAAGACTCGCAATCACCGAATCGCCACCAGTGGGCAGAACCACATTTCTCATCCACTCTTGAGGCGTCTTCTCATTCGGCTTCCCATGCTTATCCAACTTCCCTTCAGCAATCAATTTCTTCTTCATCGAAGCTCTCGGTCCCAACCCCCATTTCCTAGGGTAGGTATCCCTATCCATAACAACCCTCTTGATCTTCGCAACGACACCATGATCACACGTGGCCATGACAGCAGTAGTCATCTCGGCAATCCCCAACGCAATGGCCTCCCCTTTGGTAGTCATCAAGACAACTTCCTCACCGACCTCAATACCATTCTCAAACCTCAACAACCCAGGAATCATCAACTTGGCACCATAACATATAGCATTAACCGTGCTATCCTTGACAACCAACCTCTTATAACTAGTCAAAAGGACTTCAAGCGGCATAATAACCCTCCTCAAATAAGACTCATCCCTATAATTATCATACAACCATTGAGCATCCATGACATCATGCATAGTGACCATATTATCATTCTCCCCCGAAATGCCAGACCGAACCCTCCTAAGCTCCTGCATATGCCCACCCACGCCAAGAATCAACCCCAAATGAACACACATGGTTCTGACATAGGTACCCGCCTCACACGAAATCCAGAAAACAATCAAATGCCTATCAACATCATACTCAAGCAACTTGCTTTCATAAACAGTCCTAATCCTAAGCTGTCTTTTGACAGCAGAAATCAAAGGGGGTCTCTGAAAAACAGCCCCAGTAAGGGTTTCAAGGGCACGAGCCACTTTGGCCACATCAGGTACTCTACTATGCAACCTGGCAACACAAACATACTCTTTGCCAGCACCCTGTTGGGACTTGACAAGACGGGTCGCTCTATCAATGCAAACAATAAGGTTTCCAGTGACCTTGGGGTCCAAAGTGCCACTATGACCCGTCTTTTCAACACGTAGAATACGTTTGATCCAGGCCACAACCTCATGGGACGAAGGGTTGGCGGGCTTGTCAAGGTTGAGAATGCCATACCTGATGTACTCAGCCAGTGGGCGTTTCAGAGGTGAGTAACCGTTGGTGAGCGGCGTGTAGTGTCCGGTTCGTACATTGAGACGCTCGTAGTTCTTCAAGAGAATCGGCCACTCGGAGGTGTCAAGCGACGGAGTGAAGCTCTGCGGCTTGATCATGAAATCGAAATCTTCCTTTTTGGTGGCCGCCGCCTCCTCACCCTCCATCTTCTTCTTCTTCTGCTTTTTCTTCGACAGCTCAGTATCAGTCATCGCGTTCGGGGGGGTTTTTGGAGGTGGCTCTGCAAAATGATTATAAGCTTAGGGTTTTTGGGGTTTAGCTGAGAGAGAAACACACACACACAATCGAATGGGCCTCACTTGGGCTTCTACAAAAATAGGTCAACCATATAAAGAAGAATTAAAAAGTGTATTAGTGTTGGCTTCAAAGAAAAAGTACATATTAGTGTTTTTTTTTTGACAAAACATATTAGTGTTTTTATCATCCAAAAATATGAGATTTCATTACAACTATTCCCATAAAGTTATAAATTACAGGTATGTTTCAAAATTTCTTATCACCCTTGAAAGAATGTCTCATCAAAATTCATTAAAATTCTTTCAATGTAATCAAAGTGGTCAGTAATATTCATATATATATTTCCTCACTAGAGAACAACTTTGTCTCTATCAATTTCTTACTGGCTTAATGTTTTGATTGCTTATTTCTTTATTTCAAAATTTATTATCTTTTTATTTCAACTGTGTATTTTTTATTGAGGGGGCCATTAACAGGCCATGGCTCTAAGTGTCCGACCAGTCCCTCTTTTGTGGTGACTAACCATTAGCTGTCAGACCTTTAGACAGTCTCATTATTTTTGTGGAAAATACAAGTATTTCAGAACTCAGCCTAATTCTCATTGAGTGGACTCAGATCAGCACTCCGCGCTCGGATCGGGGGTTTTGCTCGCTAAAGGCTAGTAATCGTTAAGTTGGGCCAAGTATTGGATCAACTCAGTCCAACTCAACCAACTTGGTCAACTCCTTAAGCAATCAGCGAAAAAAAAAAAAAATTTGTCTTATTTTTTGTAGCCAAGCCCATGCTCGGTCCTTTAGCCTGTTGGGGCTTTATTTTTCCAGCCTTATCTGACCTAATATGCTTAGTTCATTTGCAGACTGGTCCTATGATCATCACCACACATTGGGCTTCTTTGTTTTCTTATTTGAAAATTTGACTTTTCATTTTATCTATTCGAATTACAGCAATAACAAAATTATATAGAAACTTTTATCATTTTTCCGTCCTTCACAAAACAAGATGTGATGTTAATAATATGTGATTAATTGAATATTTACAATCACACATAATTAATTTTAATGATAAAATTATAATTAATCCATATCTTTAGATTATTTAATTATAATTAAACACTTTGAAAGAGTTTAGTATTGAAAGAACTCTTCATTATAACTAAACACATTTCGGAATATTGATGGCAACAGATTTGGTATAACTTTGAGCAATGTTTGAGCCTAGATAACTTGGTTGCGCAATCACTGATTTGTTCTATTTCTTTAGAATCAATTCATTGAATTCGTTTATGATTTAAGTAAAAAATTGAGTGACAAGAGCATGTTATTTTCCTTATCATTATGCTACCAATACCATCAATTATTTTTCCGAATTAACTTCATCTATTGATAATATATCTTCAGGTTAGATATAAATATAGACGAATCCAAAGAGTTCAACATTAATCCAATTTCTCCAATAATTTAGATATTTAGAAGAAATATCTACTTGTATTCTAACAATAACAAAAGGTAATCGCGCAGAGTCTTATGGAAAAGCTCTTAGTCATTTGAATTGCATACAAAATCATACATATATTACAAATTATAGTATTCTCACAAACTTAATCAATACATATACAACTCTAAGCTTAAAGTGCACCCGATTGCACCTAACTAGAATCTAGATACAAAATATTTTATATAATCGTCATGCTCATTATTAATTCTGAGCCATATAATCAAATAATACTTGATTTTTTAGATACCTAAGTTGATTATCAAACAGTGATCCTATGATGAGTTCCAATTTAGGCTTATATTGATGCACTATTTGGAACTCCTTTACACATTACTCCAGGATCTAAACTAGGTGCTAGTAGCTCGTATGGTAACACCCAGCCCCACACCGGTTCCTAAGGCTCGAATCGCTGTTTCTTTTCTTGATTTCCTTCTCAATTCGTTTTATCTCAAATGAAAATTCGAAAAATGCTTCGATTATCTCATTATCACCGGACCAAATCCAAGGTTGTTGCCTCTGTCCTAGGTACTCCTCGCCAGGGGAATGTGTAGACAACGTGTCAACCACAACCATGTACTTGGTTGCTTGTAGTAAACTTGGCAATGCTAAGAGAAAATATTTTTGAGGGTCAACCAAGAAATTTGCATACTCGGGGTCATTTCCTCGAGAATCAATCTTATTATTAAGGGTGGACAGTTAGACACATAATCACCATACGGATACTGTCCGAAATTGAGGGCGGCGTGTTGGGCAGACGCTAGCCAGATGAGAGTGATGAGGATGGTGACGAGAATTTCGCTATTGGTCAATATGGCCACCGGTCAGCATCGTGGAGATTTGCATGGCCCACATTGATGGACTTATAGTACCATGCTCATAGCTCCGTGTCATCGCAAATTAGACTTGAATTTGGGTAGTAATGGTTCACATAGGTCCGGACACAATTCTCAATGGCTAACCAAATTAGCAACTCATCAGTGCCATAAGGGTTGTCCTCTATTAGCAGCTTTAGACCATATGGTTTGGTTGGGTCAGGTTCTGCCATGCCCTGCATAATTGAGATACACATTTTTCTTTTTGTTAGATTCACGCATCCTATTATTCCACCAATTCAAGCAAACAAGAAAGTTGTCAAGGAAAGAATGTAGTATCCTTTATATTAATAAGTTCATTTACACTAAAGTCTTTGGCCCTTTTATTTTCCTAGAAAGTTTTTCCATCACTAGAAAGCAAATAAAGAAAACCCTTATTATAGTATAGTCACTTGTCAACATGAATCTATAACAAGAGTTTATAGTCCTTTTTCCTCCTAGAGATCATACCCCTTTTTTTCTCTTTTTCTTGAACACATTTTTCAATCATTGGATTGAACCCAAGAATTACAAGGAAAATGAAAAGGACCACAAGCAAAGCCTTCAATGGTGATACTTTCTAAAAAGAACTCTTTTTGGCGCTTGTTGGTCACAGTGATTGCACCAGGAAACCCAAAACTTGAAACCACATTGAAATCAATTGTGTAATGAACCTTCTCTGCTTTCACATTTGATTTCTTGGACCAATCCTTCAACGCAGCTTCATTGCTTCTCTTTGGAGCATTTGTTTTTTCAATTAAAACGAAAAAACAAAAACAAAATTAGAAAAATACTTATTTAACATAGTTCCTCATTAATTAATGCTTTTCTCATAAATTTAAGAACCCAAATGGAAAAAAAAAAAAAAAAAAAAACCATCAATAGGACCAATACAAATACAAGTAATTCAGGTAATGAATGAAATAAAAAGTGATAATGACTCTGATATTATAAATAATTATATATATTTTTTATATTTGGGATCAGCTTAGGGTTCAATCGAATCAGTAACAATAGACATTAGGGTGTAGCCTAGGGATTAGCTCTAAAAAAATGAGAGGGAGCAACCCACACTTAAGTAGGTAGGGGTGGGAGGCAGCTACTTGCTATTACACTATAGGCCCATTGACTATATAATTATACTTTTATAGTTTTTCATTTTTTTAAAAAAATATTTTTCTAATTAATTTTAAATTATAATGACTATTTCTTTAATAATAAGTCCTTATTAAATTATTATTTTTTAATTAATTCAACATATGTATATATGTATATCCTTTTACCTTTTCTAAAGATTCAAAAGCCAAGGTTTGGTCAGTAGTCACTATTGAAGCAAATGCTAAGAAATCCAATTCTCCTCACCCTACAAAGCTCTTTTTTTTTTTTTTTTAAAAAAAAAAAAATATCATAGCTTACCACTATCAGATGATTACTCCTATAACGAGGAGATAACAACTGTTATTAAGAGAATAACACTTCTCATACCTTATACATTAATAGAATAAGAACGTGACTAAAATATTTGACTTCTTAAGATGAAACAGGATACTCAACCACTTTTATCTAAAAATGGTGTGTTACAAAGGTGAAATTTGAACCTAAATGAATAGCAAACTTTACAATTGGCTACATTAATAACCTATGGTAGAAATTAGTTTAGACATGTGTACCAAGTCTTACATATATAGCAAGATATCCTATTAATTAGAAAAAGATCTCCATGAAATGAGTATACCATATCATCTTCATATGCATTTTTCCAATAAATCATCGTCTTAATACGCTTTTTATTGGAAACCATCAATCTCCTTTATATTTGACAACATCTGGCAGGCGTGTGGGTACTACAAGGAGAAACACTATTATATCATTCGGATTGTAGCTCATTTGATGGTTTCAAAGATGTAAATTTATTCTCACCAACCTAGAAATTTTCCTCCAACAAACTCTGATCCCGAACATCCAAGAGGCACTACAAGTTATTCCCACACTTACATACAGTTTCACATCTTTTGAAGAAGTGCTTTGCTACAAATCAGTTTGATTCATAGCATACTTGTCTTCATAGTCTAATTCCAAACCATCTTTCTTTTCATCGTATACCCAATTAAACAGTATCATGAAGGTATAATTTGTATATTCGTTGGTCACATTATTTATAATGACATATTTGAATCGAATAGTATTTTTTTTAATTTTTTATCTTTGGTAATTAATGATAGATTTAAGTTGACATGACCGAAATTGAGATTCCTTCTATATTTTAATTCATCATTTCGCACCAAATAGTTGTGATCAAAGTTGCCATGAATGGCCAAAGAAC
The DNA here is from genome assembly GCA_021234005.1 of Nephelium lappaceum. Taxonomy (NCBI): domain Eukaryota; kingdom Viridiplantae; phylum Streptophyta; class Magnoliopsida; order Sapindales; family Sapindaceae; genus Nephelium; species Nephelium lappaceum. The sequence goes on along the minus strand of CM037997.1, from coordinate 1,729,994 downwards.
CTGGACTAAGGCCATGAAAATCGAGGTTAGTACTTTAGGTAAACCAGCTTATTAGTTAGTAATTGCCAGTGATTATATCATATTTATTAGGCACAAAATTTATATGAATAATTAAAAGAGTAATGTTAAAAGTACTTATCCTAATTATGTTTGTAAATGATTTTTATTACCTGAAAAATATGATTTTTTAACAAGTCTTTACTATAATAAAGTTTTTTAACATTAGCTTTAATTTCATTGTTGATTACTTCGAACCTAAGAGTTATATAACCACGACATGGATTCTCACACTTGTGTCCTACGAGATGCTGACATTTTAGATTCCCTCTCTCTCCTCTTGTTCTTCGGCCGTACTCATATGCAAGACTCTTGCAATCTTATTCTATCAACTCATGATTAGATTTACCGGCATACAAGATTGAATTTTTATTTTCACATGTATGTAGAATCAGGGCATTTTTGTTATGCTTGTGCTACTTGTAAGTTTGAACATTCAAGTCTTGCCATCCATTAGATTTATATTTGCCTGCTTTAGATCGATTTAGTGACTGTTGCCTGCTTTTGTGCATAAAAGATGTCAACTTCAATTTTCATTTTCGTATATAGATGGCAGATTTAGAGTTGATTTTGTTGTTAAAGGTTGGGGTGGTGTTTGGTTGAAGAAGATGAAGATCTAATTGTTGAAGGGGCTTTTCTTTTTTCCTTTTTCAATGTGCTGTTTCATTTTTATGATGGAGAACCATTAGAGTGTTTTTTTTTTTCATTATTTTATGTTTTTAAAATTATTTTAAATTTTTTTATATAATTTAATATAATTTCAATGCTCCACCGTCCATTGATGGAAGATCCATCAACGGTAGAGTTGTGTTAGTTTTTTTTGTTTTGTTTTTCTTTTTTTTTTTTTCTATTTTCAAATTATTTTTTATTATTTAGAATTTGTAATTTATTTAGACTTAGGGTCAATAAATATATTCTGTTTTAGTATAAAGAATTCAAAAATGAGAGGGCAAAATGGTACTTTTAGTTTGTTTATAAAGGGCAAAAAAAGTCATTTCGTAATTTTTGTCATGGTCAAACTTTAAACAGCTGGTCAGAGGGATCAAATTGATGAGTTTATAAAATTTTAGGGTCATTGAAGTAAATATAGAGAAACAATTCTTATTATTTTAATATACAGATATATATATATATACACACACACAAACATATAGCAAGATATACAGCCCTGGCCGTCACTAGTGCCCTCACTCGCTCCACCGGTTTTCTCTCAACTTCTAGTCTCCTCACTCACTCGCTCCATCAGTTTTCTCCCAACTTTCTCCTCGCCGACCAACACCACACCGTCACTAGTCTCCTGCCTTTCTCTCTTTTCGTGGGTTCTGCAGGAACCTCCCTCTGGTGTTCTTCGATGAAGGCTACACCCACTTCAGAGATGGCAAATCTGTCCTTTCTCTTGGCAAATCTGGCAAATCTGTTCTTGTTGTCTTTCATTTATTTTTTGGTTCTGTTCTTTTCGTGTTCTGTTTTCTTTGAGTTTTTTATTTTTTATTTTATTTTCATGTGTTTGTTTGTGTCTACTGGGTCTGGATTTGTGTCACAGAACCTGGATTTTTTTGTTATTATTTTTTTATTTGTATCTGTTTGTTTGTGGTTACTGGGTCTGATTATTTTATTTTATTTTAATTTTCATGTGTTTCTATTTCTCTTCTTTTTCTCCTCCTCTTTGGTACCTGCTGGTTACACTGCTGGAGATGCCTTCTACGTTAGTAACCCTTTTCTTTTGAAAAATATAAAAACCATTTACTTCTTCTCATTTTCAAGTTTATTCTTATTTTTTTAATCAGACTAGTTTTTGTTTTGACTGCTGACCCGACCCGTCCCGACCCTCGCCCACCTCTATTTAATATATATATGTTTTAATTTGATTTTTTTTTTGTCTTTAATTAATTTTTTAATTTTGAATAAATTTAATATATTTTAATATTTTTCTTCAAGTATTTAGCACGAATATATATATATATATATATATTTTATTTTATGATGAAAAATGGAATGAATCAATAAATCTAGTGATCAACCTACGCTTTGCCAAGCCAATTGCGGGGCATTTGAAATAAATATCGGGAAAGTTTTTAAAAACAGTGTTCCCTCCAAATTGTCTCCCCTATAAAAACCCAACCCTCATCGATTTCTCTCTCGGCTCTCACAGCTCTGTAGTCTCTTCACTTCAGGTCTGCTGCATCTCTGGCTCTCTCTTTTTGTTCTTTATTATCTGTTTTTGTGTGATGATTCCAGATTGATTTTCTGATTTTGTTTGTTTGTTTTTGTAGTTTAAGTAATCACAGCACTGTATCTACTTCAGGTCTGCTTTACCTCTCGCTCTCTCCTTTTTGTTCTTTATTTACGTATATATCTGCCATATTTTTTTTGTTTGTTTGATTTTCTTGAATTTTGAGTTGATTTTTTGTTTGTTTCTTGATTTAAGGATTTTTTTCTGTGTTTGATTTTACTGAAACTATGATTTGATTATTTAGGGTTTCATTGAAGTAAATATTGAGAAACATAGGTTGATTCGTTTCTATTACACATGCACACACCAAACATGCCTTCCTTTTTTTTCCCGCCAAATTGTCTCCTATAAAAACTCAACCCTCGCTCATTTCTCTCTAGAAATTGAAATCACACCTCTCTTTCTTCACTTGAGGTCTGCTTCACCTTTCAATGTCTCTTTTGTTTGATCATATTATTCGTTCTTCATTTGGATGTGACCGTTTCATTGCGTTTAGATCTGATTTTGTTTTTTCGTGTATTTCGATTTTTTTTTTGTTTGTTTGATTTTCTAAGTGTTGATGATTGCTCTGTTTGTTGATGATTCCAGATTGCTCTATGATTGCTCTGTTCGTTTTGTTTGTCTCTTGATTTAAAATTCTTTTTCCTTTGTTTGATTTTCTTGCGTGCTGAAACTATGAGTTTGTTTGTTTGTGATTATTTACTGTTTCATTGCTTTTAGATCTTTTTTTTTTTTTTTTTCCTGTTTCCTTGTGTTTCAATTTTGTTTTTTTTTTCTGTGGTTTTTGAATATGCAGAATGGAGAACCAAACCTCGAGTGTGAAGTCGGACTCTGACTTATGGCGACAACTATATCTGCAACTCTTGGACAGCCACAATAATTGCGAAATGCGCATCCAGCGGGTGAGGTCAGAGGAGCAGAAGTTTCGCACAGGAGAGCGCTGGGCATCTATCGTTCTTCCTTCAAATCAATAGCCTCATCAGCGAGCATTTCGCCAAGATGCTGGGGTCAAGTACCGGTGGTCAAGTACCAGAGCCACTTGAAGCTCTCTCTCCTGCGGTAAGCTTTTACTTTTTGGTCTTTTAATTACCAAAGTGGTTGTCTGTCTATTTTGTTTTGGTGAGCTTGACAGTTGTACATGGCTGATGATGAATTAATGCAGCGAGGGCAGACTGTGCTGGGAAAAAAGATGGAGGAGGGGGAGCTAGAGCCACTTAAAACTCTCTCTTCGTCGGTAAACTTTTACTCTTTGATTTTTTTGATTTTTTACTCTTTGATTTTTTTTTTTAATTAAAAAAGAAAAAATCAAAGAGAGAGAACAGAGTGAATGCATCAAGCTCACCAACACACAGTAGGTAATTAAAAAAATCAAAGAGTAAAAGTTTACCGAGGAAGAGAGAGTTTTAAGTGGCTCTAGCTCCCCCTCCTCCATCTTTTTTCCTAGCACAGTCTGCCCTTGCCTGCATTAATTCATCATCAGCCATGTACAACTGTCAAGCTCATCAAAACAAAATAGACAGACAACCACTTTGGTAATTAAAAGATCAAAAAGTAAAAGTTTACCGCAGGAGAGAGAGCTTCAAGAAACTCTGGTACTTGACCACCAGTACTTGACCCCAGCATCTTGGCGAAATGCAGCTGCTGATGAGGCTATTGATTTGAAGGATGAACGATAGATGACAAAGAATAAGACAAGAATCATGAGAGAAGAGAAAACATTTCCATGAATGAATTCAAATTGAAGCAACAGTCAGCTTTTTATGTTACAAGCATTTACTATATTGCCCTTATTAACTCACAACAATTACATTTCTAACTAACTTTAACAAACTCAACATTTGGAGCTTTGTGATTGGCTGATAAGTTGTTAAGTGAAGAACTAAGTCTTCAGCTAGAAGCAGAGTCTGAACATAGTCACTAACATACCCCCTCAAACTAGACTTGGATTTTTAATGGGGGTTTCCGAGACTAGTTTGCTCCTTAGTAACTTGAGCCTTGTGATACCCAACGGCTTGGTGAAAATGTCTGCTACCTGATCTGCAGTAGGTATATACCTAACATCTAATTCCCTTGCTTCTACCTTGTCCCTTATGAAAATGTAATTCAAGTTCTATGTGCTTTGTTTTAGAATGAAACACAGGATTCTTTGCCAGAGACCCTGCACTTGAATTGTCACACCACAGGACATAAGGATGAACTAGACTTAAACCAATTTCAGACAATGTAGCTCTCAACCAGACCAGCTCAGTTGCTGCTTGGGCAAGTGCTCGATATTCTGCCTCACAACTTGAACGAGCAATGACACTTTGGTCTGACACCAGGTAATTTTAGTGTTTGAAGGTCGGTTTAGTTGTATAACAAATGTAAATCATGATAAAATTTTAAGTAAATTATAATATTGTGTTTATTTTATGAATTGAACGAGGGTAAAGCCTTCATGATACAAGGTATTACTCCACTTTTTATGTGATTTTTGCTAAAAGATTTATTGGGGTTTTGTTGAGTCGAGGAATTGAAGTGAAATAATTTATATAAAATTACTTGTTTTGCAATGATTGTGAAATCACATTCACTTTTTATGAGAGCACTGTTTTTCATTTTCATGTTTTCTCAAATATTTTCAATAAATGTCATTTGTTGACAAGATTAGTAAAATCAATTAACCAATTTCCAATAAAGTCCATTTGTTTAACAAGGTTAATAAAATTGACAACGTTAGTAAAATTATGAGAGAAAACAAAAGCAGCAAAGATAATCAATCTTGAAATATATATATATATATATATATAAAATACTAGTTATCCTTTTTGAACTTGAGTTATTATAGGATTGAATGAAGAAATTCTACTACCAAAATACATTGGACATTGCTCATTGATACATCATTCTAATAAGGATAACAAAGCTTACTGATGTCTAGGTTTCATGTTTGTTGGAGAGGTTGAATCCAAATTCTCTTAACATCTCCATCAATTCAATTATAAAACTGTACAGCTTTAACGTGTTGCCTAGCCTGTTGCAATGAAAGATTTTTTGGCTTGCAACAATAAGAGAAATAGATGGGGTTAGAATGTCTCAACCCAATGGCATGTATAGTGTTTGCCAATACACTTGCCTCCTCTACTGTCGGAACTAAAATGGAGTTGAGACCAAGGTACAACATTCCATTATCTAAATTTTCAACTTTGAACCATTTTATCTTTGAAGGGTCATACCTGAAAGCACATTTTGATTCATGAAGTAAATTAGGAAAATTATAATAAACCACTGATAGATCAGTTCTATCATGTGACTCGATCAAGAAGGGATCACCATGTGTGGTCCTTGGTAGTAATAGTTTGTGATGTAGTTTCTACTCTTCTTGTTCGACCTTAAATGGCACAATTACCTATAGTAAACCACAATTACCTATATATATTAGAGATACATAAAACCGATTCTACACTAAGAAAAAGAAGGAAACCTAAATACAATATAGTTAACGAAATAAGGAACTTAATAGCTTTCCTTAAATATTTTGGTCTCAGTCAAGTTTTTCGGCAAATGGAATTTAATTATCAATAAGATGCCAATTGAGAATAGTACCTACTATTATTAGGGGGAGTGTCAAATTAATTGGTTGTATCCTAATCGGATTAGGGCCTATCTATTAGGGAGTTTTTATAAAAATAGATTAATAAAAAATTGAAGTATTGGGAGACAAAGCTTTGCATCCTAATTGGATTTCACTGCATTAAGTCCTTAAAAGATTTCATGCTCTAGTTAGTTCAACTAATATTTAGGTTCGAACTAATCCAATTAGTATAAAACCGTTGTCTCTACTAAGATTTCAAATTCTAGTCAGTTCAACTGAATAGTTGGGTTCAAATTGATCAAATCAATATAAAATTATCCATACTTTTTTAACCCATACAGTTCTAATCTATCGTCTTTTGTTTTTTTTTGGAACACTACTACCAAATATATTAAAGGAATGTCGGAATTATTGAGATTAATTAACTCCGATTGTTGGAATCCGCTAAAATCAATTGACACCCTATGATTATCATAAAAGAAAAAAAAAAAAATTAAAGCATAGTTTTAACATAATTCTTTAGAGAAAAAATAATATGCTACAAGGTTCCATACACAGGACAAAAATATAGGGCTTGAGCGGATCCCGCTATCTAAACCCCCCTGGATGGCGAAAAAGGTTTAGAGACTTTACCGTTCCAAGAAACTTGTATCGTTGATGAAGTAATGCATTTCATAACAACATTCACCATATCATGTGGCAATCCAATATCTAGGAGAGTATCCAAAATAAAATCCCAACCCAAGCCATTGTATGCCTTTTCAAGATAAACTTTTATTGCCATCCACCTCTCACGCTTCTTTTTTATCTTCATAAAATGCACAACCTCTTGAGCAATCACGATGTTGTCCATTACATGTCTCCCCGACACAAAGCTAGACTGGGCTTGACAAACTATTTTATTTATGGCCATTTCAGTCGATTGGCAATTACTTTGGTAATCACCTTATATGTGGTATTGCATAGGCTAATAGGCCTCAGTTGGTGAAAACTTTTAAGCTTGTCTACCTTCGGAATTAGAACGATGAGAACTCGGTACAACTCATGCTCTATAGAACCTCCCTCAAAAATGAAATCAGCGTGGTACGCTAAGTAAGTCTTATAGAAGATTTTCTCTAGTATGGCACATCAACTAAGCATCCCATAAAAGATTTTCTTCAAAAGCAAATACACACTGCATATATATGTACAATACCTCAATTACATCACACCGCTTGTCAGCTTCCATGTAAATAAAACCCTTTACATGGCTCAACAGTAAAAGCAGAATTATATGCAGTTTGGCACCAAGTGATTTCATATCAGCAAATTTTTGCATCAGACCAAGGTATGAGCCTCTTATTTTTCTTTTGAGAAACACAGTAAAGAAGAAATGGGTTACATATCACTAATATTAGATAAGAATATCATTGGATGTGCGCACGAAAGATGATAACACAGAACTTTGTAGGACTAAAACACATAACCCCCAACAATCTGCCAGAAAACTCAATACTCAATCAAGCAAAAATCCCAATAACACGAACCATGAGATCAACAAATTCTCTAACTGCATGGAGGGCTTAAACATGTGGCTAATCAAGCCTCCATGTTCATGTATTTATAAAACATGAATATTTATTCCTAATATGAATAATGCATCAGATCAATATTATCACCTGTTTGTGATGAACTGCAAAACATTCATCAGCACTGCAAGTTTCCATGATATAAAACACCATTACCGAAATGCTAACACCCCTCCCTATAAACTTTCTTACACCATGTACATTAAAATTTCTAATGTGAGTCAAATTCATACCACACATGTTTAACATCATTAACCTAAGAATGCACAATTTAGACTAAAACCTTTTGCCTCTCTATTTTCAATTAAAGATAACCTAAAATGTCATGAACATGCAACCATATATAGTCCTTGGAAGCTCATTTTCTCCAGGCCTGTACCCCACTCTCCGAAACATCTTCATCCACTAACAATGCAAATGTCCAATAAAAGTTTACTTATACATTATTTTCAAAACTTATCAAGCTTCATAAAACAAAATTCAATCAACCAACTCGAGTGTGACAGGTTTCCCACCAGCACCCTTAACCTCGGTTTCAATTTTTGTTTCCAAATCAAACAACATTTTCCCAATGCCATTTATTTGCAATCCAGCACCAAATGACCACACCAACAAACCCAAACAATCCAGCAGTCCAACACCCGAGACACCCAATTCACCACTCCGAAAGGCAACAACTCCAACCACAATAATAATTCCATATCCGCAATTAAACTCGATGGATAAAAATAGAAAACCAATTCTCCTTTTTCAAAACAACACCAACCTGCAAAGAAAAACTCAAAAAAGAAAACCATACACAAACATTTTTGGAAATTCATTTCCTCAAACACATAAACGTAACAAAATTGGGAAATAAAATACACTTCCACATCATTTTTCTTGCTTAAAGCAAATAAAAAATTGCATGAGGTATTGGTCTCCTCTAACGTCAATTTCGAAACAAATTCTTCACTACAACAACTCGCCAACAAAATTAAACCAACTTCAAACCAATTTGCAAATTATTCCTTCATCCACTGAATGAGTCAAGAATGAAGTAACCAAAGAAAGCATTTCATAATGCAGAACTCAACTCTGAAAATTGGTTTCATTCATACTTAATTGAAATAAAATTTACAAAAACTACTAAACAAACATTTTAGACGCCACAAAATAAGCTTTTAAATAAAAGAAGCGAACAAAAACACTAAGTGACAACATTTCATCTATTCATCATTTCTGTTCTTCTTTTTCTTCTTCTCACTTTTATCAGCTCCGTGATCATGTTCACCATTCTCAACGCCCTTGGTCTCCTCAGCTTCTTTGTTTTCTTCTTTCTTCTTCTCAGATTTGTCTGCTTCAGCTTCTTCCTATCCTTGCGCTTCTCCTTCACCTTCACCTTCTCAGGCTTTTCCACTTGTGCAGATTCTACATCACCATCCTCTTTATCCTTCTTTTTAGCTTTCTTCTTGGCTTCAATCTCCTCTACCCCAGCTTCCTTCACCTTCTTCACCTTCATTGTTTCTTCTTTCTCACCTTCCTCAGCCTCTTCAAGTCTAACCCTCTTAGCAGGCAAAGGAGCAGTACCGTCGGTGATCTCGTCTGATTTGCACTTACGCCCCTCCCCATCCTACCTCATTCCTTAGATTTCTTCTTCTTTTTCTTCTTTTCCTTCTCCACCTTAGCAGGCTCTTCCTTCTCTGCAACAGCTGGTTCAGCTGCTGCCGCAAGACTCGCAACCACCGAATCGCCACCAGTGGGCAGAACCACATTTCTCATCCACTCTTGAGGTGTCTTCTCATTCGGCTTCCCATGCTTATCCAACTTCCCTTCAGCAATCAATTCTCTTCTTCATCGAAGCTCTCGGTCGCAACTCCCATTTCCTAGGGTAAGTATCCCTATCCATAACAACCCTCTTGATCTTCGCAACGACACCATGATCACACGTGGCCATGACAGCAGTAGTCATCTCGGCAATCCCCAACGCAATGGCCTCCCCTTTGGTAGTCATCAAGACAACTTCCTCACCGACCTCAGTACCATTCTCAAGCCTCAACAACCCAGGAAACATCAACTTGGCACCGTAACATATAGCATTAACCAGTGCTATCCTTGACAACCAACCTCTTATAACTAGTCAAAAGGAATTCAAGCGGCATAATAACACTCCTCAAATAAGACTCATCCCTATAATTATCATACAACCATTGAGCATCCATGACATCATGCATAGTGACCATATTATGATTCTCCCCCAAAATGCCAGATCTAACCCTCCTAAGCTCCTGCATATGCCCACCCCACAACAAGAATCAACCCCAAATGAACACACATGGTTCTGACATAGGTACCCGCCTCACACGAAATCCAGAAAACAATCAAATGCCTATCAACATTATACTCAAGCAACTTGCTTTCATAAACAGTTCTAATCCTAAGCTGTCTTTTGACAGCAGAAATCAAAGGGGGCCTCTGAAAAACAGCCCCAGTAAGGGTTTAAAGGGCACGAGCCACTTTGGCCACATCGGGTACTCTACTATGCAACCTGGCAACACAAACATACTCTTTGCCAGCACCCTGTTGGGACTTGACAAGACGGGTCGCTCTATCAATGCAAACAATAAGGTTTCCAGTGACCTTGGGGTCCAAAGTGCCACTATGACCCGTCTTTTCAACACGCTAGAATACGTTTGATCCAGGCCACAACCTCATGGGACGAAGGGTTGGCGGGCTTGTCAAGGTTGAGAATGCCATACCTGATGTACTCAGCCAGTGGGCGTTTCAGAGGCGAGTAACCGTTGGGGAGCGGCGTGTAGTGTCCGGTTCGTACATTGAGACGCTCGTAGTTCTTCAAGAGAATCGGCCACTCGGAGGTGTCAAGCGACGGAGTGAAGCTCTGCGGCTTGATCATGAAATCGAAATCTTCTTTTTTGGTGGCCGCCGCCTCCTCACCCTCCATCTTCTTCTTCTTCTGCTTTTTCTTCGACAGCTCAGTATCAGTCATCGCGTTCGGGGGGTCTTTTGGAGGTGGCTCTGCAAAATGATTACAAGCTTAGGGTTTTTGGGGTTTAGCTGAGAGAGAAACACACACACACAATCGAATGGGCCTCACTTGGGCTTCTACAAAAATAGGTCAACCATATAAAGAAGAATTAAAAAGTGTATTAGTGTTGGCTTCAAAAAAAAACTACATATTAGTGTTTTTTTTTTTTTTTTTGACAAAACATATTAGTGTTTTTATCATCCAAAAATATGAGATTTCATTACAACTATTCCCATAAAGTTATAAATTACAGGTATGTTTCAAAATTTCTTATCACCCTTGAAAGAATGTCTCATCAAAGTTCATTAAAATTCTTTCAATGTAATCAAAGTGGTCAGTAATATTAATATATATATTTCCTCACTAGAGAACAACTTTGTCTCTATCAATTTCTTACTGGCTTAATGTTTTGATTGCTTTTTTTTTTTTATTTCAATATTAATTATCTTTTTATTTCAATTGTGTATTTTTTATTGAGGGGGCCATTAATAGGCCATGGCTCTATGTGTCCGACCAGTCCCTCTTTTGTGGCGACCAACCATTAGCTGCCAAACCTTTAGATAGTCTCATTATTTTTGTGGAAAATACAAGTATTTCAGAACTCGGCCTAGTTCTCATTGAGTGGACTCAGATCGACACTCCGCAGCTCGGATCAGGGGTTTTGCTCATTGAAAGTGAGTAATCATTAAGTTGAGCTGAGTATTGGATCAACTTGGTCCAACTCGTTAACCAATTAGCAAAAAATAAAAAAATTTTCTTATTTTTTGTACCCCAGCCCATGCTCGGTCCTTTGGCCTGTTGGGGCTTTATTTTTCCAGTCTGATCCGACCTAATATGGTTGGTTCATTTGCAGACTGGCCCTGGCCCTATGATCATCACCACACATTGGGCTTCTTTGTTTTCTAATTTGAAATTTTGATTTTTCATTTTATTTGTTCGGATTACGATAATAACAAAATTATATAGAAATTTTTATCATTTTTCCATCCTTCACAAAACAAGATGTGATGTTAATAATATGTGATTAATTGAATATTTACAATCACACATAGTTAATTTTAATGATGAAAATATAATTAATCCATATCTTTAGATTATTTAATTATAATTAAACATCCTGAAAGAGTTTAGTATTGAAAGAACTCTTCATTATAACTAAACACATTTTGGAATATTGATGGCAACAGATTCGGTATAACTTTGAGCAATGTTTGAGCCTAGATAACTTGGTTGCGCAATCACTGATTTGTTCTATTTCTTTAGAATCAATTAACTGAATTAGTTTATGATTTAAGTGACAAATTGAGTGACAAGAGCATGTTATTTTCCTTATCATTGTGCTACCAATACCATCTATTATTTTTCCGAATTAATTTCATCAATTGATAATATTTCTTCAGGTTAGATCTAAATATAGACGAATCCAAAGAGTTCAACATTAATCCAATTTCTCCAATTGAATTTAGACATTTAGAAGTAATATCTACTTGTATTCTAATAATAACAAAAGGTAATCGTGCAGAGTCTTATGGAAAAACTCTCAGTCATTTGAATTGCATACAAAATCTTATATATCTTACAAATCATAGTATTCTCATAGACTTAATTAATACATATACAACTCTAAGCTTAAAGTGCACCCAATTGCATCGAACCAGAATCTAGATATAAAGTATTTTATATAATCGTCATGCTTATTATTAATTCTGAGCCATAAAATCAAATAATACTTGACTATTTATATACCTAAGTTGATTATCAAACAGTGATCCTATGATGAGTTCCAATTTAGGATTATATTGATACACTATTAGGAACTCCTCTACACGTTACTCCAGGATCTGAACTAGGTGCTAGTAGCTCGTATGGTAACACCCCAGCCCCACACCGGTTCCTAAGGCTCGAATCGCTGTTTCTTTTATTGATTTCCTTCTCAATTCGTTTTATCTCAGATGAAAATTCGAAAAATGCTTCGATTATCTCAGTATCACCGGACCAAATCCAGGGTTGTTGCCTCTCCCCTAGGTACTCCTCATCAGGGGAATGTGTAGACAATGTGTCAACCACAGCCATGTACTTGGTTGCTTGTAGTAAACTTGGCAATGCTAAGAGGAAATATTTTTGAGGGTCAGCCAAGAAATTTGCGTACTCGGGGTCATTTTCCTCGGGAATCAATCTTCTCATTAAGGGTGGACGGTTAGGCACATAACCACCATAAGGGATACTGCCCGAAATTGAGGGCAGCATGTTGGGCGGATGCTAGCCAGATGAGGGTGGTGAGAATGGTGACAAGATTTTCGCTGTTGGTCAATGTGGGCCACCAGTCCGCATCGCGGAGGTCTGCATGGCCCACATTGACAGACTCATAGTACCATGCTTTTAACTCCGTGTCATCGCAAATTAGACTTGAATTTGGGTAGTAATGGTTCACATAGGTCCGAACCCAATTCTCAATGGCTGACCAAATTAGCAGCCCATCAGTGGCATAAGGGTAGTCCTCTATTAGCAGCTTTAGACCATGTGGTTTGGTTGGGTCAGGTTCTGCCATGCCCCTGCATAATTGAGATACACATTTTTCTTTTTGTTAGATTCACGCATCCTTTTATTTCACCAATTCAAGCAAACAAGAAAGTTGTCAAGGAAAGAATGTAGTATCCTTTATATTAATAAGTTCATTTCCACTAAAGTCTTTGGCCCTTTTATTTTCCTAGAAAGTTTTTCCATCACTAGAAAGCAAATAAAGAAAACCCTCGTTGTAGTATAGTCACTTGTCAACATGAATCTAAAACAAAAGTTTATAGTCCTTTTTCCTCCTAGATATCATACCCCCTTTTTTTCCCTTTTTCTTGAACACATTTTTCAATCATTGGAAAAGAAAATGGAAGATAACCACATTTAAGTATAGTCAATTCAGTCGGCTAATCATTAGAAGATCTAATTTAATATGGTCATGAGACTGGTGGTGACATGTAACAATTTTACACATATTAATTTGATATATGGATCATGTGTATACCTGCGAATAAGATCAGCAGGGAGGGCTTCCATGTCGAACCGCCAATCTTTATAGGCAGCGGCACTCAGCTCCATGCAGTACTTGGCGGGAGTGAAGCAAGCTTCAATCACACCATCAGCATTGATCAGATTTTGCCTGGCTTGGGCATTGATTTCTAGTGTGTATCTCATGTGAGGATCCAGAAGTTTAAATATGGGGTGCATTGCACTCAATTGCCTGTGTGCTGCTAGAATAAATGGCTCCAAGCTTGCATGTGTCCGTAACCTGTATTAATTAGTTAATAAATATCAGAGTCATTATCTATTCAGTGAAATTCAGATATCAAATTTCAGTCATTAAATATATTTAATTATTAAAAAAGATATGATTGATTAAATTCATTTAAGGACCAAGAATTCAATATACAAATTTCTACACTTAATAAATATTTAGCTTAAGATAGTTTTTTATGATCGAACTTATGTCACATAATTTTATTAGCTTTGCTTACCAATGGTGAGCCAGTTGGTGCCCCCCAGCATCGTTAGAGCAGACATGAGCCTTGGCAAGCTGCCAGACCCAGTTGGAAGTGGCGTCCACCGGCGGGGTCACCACACGCTTCGATCGAGAGCTCGGTCCTGTCGGAGGGAGGCTGAGCTCGATGGCAATCGGCTTAAGAGTCCCAAGAGAGTTCAAGAAAAATATTGTACGAGTCGCATATGCTTTCCTTCCATCAAGTGCATTAATCTTGTCAATAAATGGAAGGTATATGTCATGGTAATCCACTATGTACAACTTGTTCTCCTCCAAGGCCTGTAAAATTTACAAATTACAATAAATTTTGTAAACGATTGTTTTGTATAAGCTTATAAATAATTAAACATATCATATTCATATTCATATTTCGATCATGAATGCATTTAATTTTTTTTCTTTGAAGTAATTACCTGTTGTACGGTCATGCCATCAATTTGACCAAGGATGTGTTCTTCTTTCAAAGCAGACTCTTGTGGACCGTAGATTTCAGGATCAAGTTTGCTAACAGGCGGGAAAACCTGAAGCCTCTCGATGGTGACTGGGTTGACGCCAGCAAGTGTTTGTCTAGCGAATTCATCATCTCTCAACCAGGCAAATTTGTCCTCTGCAATCAATTAATTAAATTAGAAACAGTGAAACACATGTTTGTTATGCAAAATTAATTAATTATTAATTAGGCTTTCGATTCAAATAATAACAGTCATCATCATTCCAGTCCACTTCCAGACAAAAAGGAAAAAAAAAAAAAAACAAGAAGACATATATGAAGTCCATTTTGTAATATATACCCACATGTGATAAGTGTGTGTTATGGAAAAAGCACTTTTGGAAAAGGACTTTTCCTGGTAATGGGCAATAAAAGCACGTTTGGAGGAAACAGCCGTGAAAAGGGGACAAAGTAGATGTAGATGGTGGGGGTATGCGTTTTTGTGGCTAATTAATCATATAGAAATTAATCATATCTTCTCTACTTTACAAACCACTAATGGCACATAGAATTCGCATCATGTCTAGTATTCACGACTGATGTTGTGACTAGGCCCCCACTTATAAAACATGCTTCATGAGGCAGCTATCCACTAAGTTAAAATGTGAATAACAAGTCACGGATCAATAAATTAGTATCGCCGTACAAAAATTATTACTAGCGTGAATACTGAATGCAACAGTACTATCTGTTTCAATATCATGCTTGTCGATACAATGATGAACAGTATCTATATACGGTCCATAATTGTGCTAGTAACCTAAGACTTAATATTTAAACAATAATATTGAATTATTTAAATTAATTTGCAAAATAAAATTTGCCAAAACAAGAGAGGTACTTACTGGTGAGAATTTTGGGAATGTCATATTTAAGGAGGCCTTGACTAGATTCTTGAATTCTGCTAACAACTTTAGGCAATGGGAGCTTTTTCCAAATCTCATCTTGGAACCCTAATTTAAGGAGGAGACCTTCACTGTAGAGGTTGTCGATGTCGGAAAATCCATTGAAATCGTGATTATCAGCCGAAATGCTGGCCTTCAACGACGGAATTAGGTTGTGGAGCACGGCCTTGAGCCTCCCAGTTGAGAATGTGTCCATCTTTGACTCTTCAAATTGTTCATCTCTTGGCACGTACATTGGCAATGGCTTCTCTACTCTGCTCTCTGCATGCATGTCTGCATAACCACATATGGGGAAAAAAAACAGAAAAAGAAAAATATCAATCTTATTGTACTTATATAACATAATTGTTATTATAAACTAGAATGTTTTGATTTAATATTTGTTAGATACATTAACTGTTTGAGAAGTCCAAATTTATTAAGGTTAAAACATCTTGACAGGGGAAATTATATTTAAACGAAAATAATATTATAACGCGAAAATAAATTTACACGAGAGCTTCTTCAAAATAATAATAATAATAATAACACACGAAAGCAAAATTAAGTATGATACGTATTAATTATCAACTTTATAATTCCTAGTACTATGAGAGAAGTACAACTTCCAGTTTGTAAAGGAAAAGAAAAAGTGCTTTTAAGCTTTTTAGTGTCTAGCTTTCCATAAATATCTGGCACATACGACACATGACACCCATAATGTTACACTCACATTTTAAAAATTTAACAGATAAAATTATTCAAGTTGATATAATAATAAAAAGACTCCCGGATATAGTAAAAAGAATTAACTAAAATGTTTAGTATTAACTTTGTTTTTTTTTTTTGAATATATCACATTACCTGTATCCATCGGAGGACGACCGGTGCGACACCGTCTAGGGTAAGGTATTTTTTCGCCTCCAAGAGATGGTCTAGCAAAATCAACGCCCTTATCTGGATTTCCCAAGTCATTGTACACATCAAAATCATAAACTCTATCCGATAATTTTCTTTCTCCTTGGCCATTTCCTCTTAGATCTTTTAGCTCTTTCTCTCTAAGTGCTTTGAGCCCTTCTGGGGTCTCATGGGGTAGATATGGCTGCAACGAAAATTAAATGATTATTATAATCATATACAAAAGTGAAAAATCTAATATATGCATGTAAATAATCAAAATTAAATATGGTAATATGGTAATTAACTGGGGGGTGAGTGATTGTTAAGTTTCTGAGCTTTTTTTGATGCTTCAAAAAAGAAACAAAATAATATGATTGAATGAATCCGTGGTCCACTCAGGAAAGCTGGTCCATCCCCCAGTTATGAGGGAATATAAAATTAATAAATAAGATCATTCTATATTTTTCCAAATATTTTAAATTTATTCATTTTCATGTAATTTAAATTTGATTTGTAATAATAAGGAAAAAAAAAAGTAGAACATGTAATTTCAATAATAGATAACAGCTAGCTCTGAATTGTTCAATTTCTTTGTCCTTCAAAAAATTCATAAGGTAAGAAATAAGGCTTTGACCTGTGCAATTGAAAGTCTCAACTCTCAACTGCAAAAAAAAGTCTCAACCTTTGACACCAGCAAGTAATAAAAGATAAAAAAACAACTTTAAAAAAAAATAATAATAAAAAACAAACAAACAAACAAAGAGATTTAATTAAGAGTTTTGATATGATTAATTACCTCATTAATAAAGAAAATTCTTTTTCCAGGATGATCTTTCGTGGATTGAACCCAAGAATTACAAGGAAAATGAAGAGGACCACAAGCAAAGCCTTCAATGGTGATACTTTCTAAAAAGAACTCTTTTTGGTGCTTGTTGGTCACAGTGATTGCACCAGGAATCCCAAAACTTGAATCCACATTGAAATCAACTGTGTAATGAACCCTCTCAGCTTTCACATTTGATTTCTTGGACCAATCCTTCAACGCAGCTTCATTGCTTCTCTTTGGAGCATTTGTTTCTTCAATTAAAACGAAAAAAAAATTAGAAAAAGACTAACTTAACATAATTGATTCCTCATTAATTAATGCTTTGCTCATAAATTTAAGAACCCAAATGGAAACAAAAACCATCAATAGGACAAATACAAATACATATAATTCAAGTAATGAATAAAATAAAAAGTGGTTGTGACTCTGATATCATAATTCAATGAACAAGGTATTAACAGATTATAATTAAAAGAAGTAAAAAACACTTTCAAAAAATAACGAAATCACTTACTAGGATCAAGTTGAGTGCTAATAAGCTGCAAAACAACATTTCTTCCAATCTTATCAGTGAAAGCATCGAGGTGATTAACCAAAGTCTCTTTGAAATCTTCATTGATATTCTTCCTCACAGTCAACACACCTCTCACCTTGAACTTCACTGCCTTCTCTTCACCAGGAACAGCTTTCACCAAATCTTCACTTATAGCTGCCACAACTTTTCCAGTACTACTACTACTCCTGCTCCGTGATCTCTTTTGCACCAAAAACTTGAACTGCTTCTGGTTCAAAGGCACTTTTGAAGAAGCAGAAGCAGAAAAAACCAATGATGATCTTTGATCAACTATAGAACTACAACCCATGATCTCTTTAGTGAGTGCAGCAGCCATTTCTATTTCTAATCTCTCCTCAAAAAAATTTAACACAAAAAAAAAAAGAACAAACAATAAAGAGAGAAATAGAAATTTGAAACAAAAACTGAGATGGGGTTTGACTACTTTTTTTTGCTCTTTAATGATTCCCTTAAGAATCAATAGTTCTTGTTGTTGTTGTTGTGTGTTTGCGCTTGTTTATTTGTATATATAGATATAGAGTGAGAGAGAGGAACAAAAAGGTGTTGTTGTTCTCAAAATCACCGTCCAAACACGTTTTTCAAATTTATTGAAACGTTTTTGTTTATTTCGCTTTTACTTTTTCGTGTTTCTGTTTTTCATGTTTTATTGAAACAATTTGTTTTTTTGTTTTCTAAATTTTGTTGGTGGCTGAGTCAAAACCGAGTGAGTACCAGAGGTAGACGCGGTTGGGTTGAATTGATACAAGAGGAAGACAATATGCAAGTGGCGATTTTACAATTCTACAATTCTTTTTATAATTGAGAGGACGCGAAATATCCTTCTCTTGTTCAATAATGGCAATCATGTCCTTTATTTTATTTTATTTTACTTTCTCTGGGTTGCATGATTAAATAGTGTTTCAATGGTGACTATACATTGGTTTTGGAGTAGCATTGATGAGTGACCAGTTTGCTTGCGTTATGTACTTGTCCAAAGATAAGATTTCAATCAAGCATGTTCATCGTTCCCCTTTCTATAAGTTTGTGCTGGGATCTTTAACTCTCAATATGTGTGTTTACTAATAAGTATGTTCAGGTCGCGAGAGTAAAAAGTTTTGATTTTGAGAATAAATATTTAGAGCGCTTATAAAGTATTTGATCTTGATAGATTTTAATAAATCTCTCACTCAATTAAAATTAGATTTTTAAAAAATTAAAAATAATATAATGCATATATAAAAGTACAATATTTTTATACCAATAAAAACAATGAAACTAAGTGCCTTTCTTATATTCTTCTAAATGTAGAAAGAAAAGTAATTAATAGACAATCAAAGTCAACTTTTGAGTTATTTTTCAGTTATAAATACTATTGATTTTATTTTCCGTTTATTTTTAGATTTGTAATATATATATATATATGTATATAATAAAAGGAATTATCCTATAAAAAATTAACATAACATAATAATAATTTATTTCTAATCTCTCATTGCATATAATATATTGTGCAAAAGATGTAAAAATTTCTAAAAAGTATTATGTGTCATTTTTGCATGAAAAGGAACTGATGAAAATTATAAAATAAACAATTACAAGAAATGCAAGTGGAACTTATTGGACCACAAAAGCAAAGCAAAATATAAAATCATTCGAAGCTAAGTCAACTTTATATTTTCCTTGTGGACCTCTACATACATATATATTCTTAAAAAAAAAAAAAATCATTAACTTTTGTGATCTGATTTTGGTGTCTGTCTCCTTGCATCCTAAATGCAGCCTCAACTCAAAGTATGGTGCAATATTAATATTATGGCCCTCCATGCCATAATATGTATTAAACCCAATTCTAAAGGTTAAAGCATTATTCAATGTAATAAGATAGTAAAGAGTAATTATTCAATTTAATAATATATACATTTGAGTTATTAATTCAATTTAATAATATATACATTTGAGTTATTACATCAACGTTGATAATAATTTAAACAAACTCCAAAAATTTAGGACACTTTGAAACATTTCACTCCCATTAATTTATTTATTTTAAGGCTGTAGAAAATTTGGATTGCAGGTGTTAATAATTATTCTAGTTAAATATGTATAGGGTTTGTTTGGACTTCGGTGTGTGTGTATACACATGGTGAAGATGGACCAAATTTTGACGCTAAATCTTAGTTGTGTGTATTGATTTGGGGAAGAAGCTACAAATTTTGATACTCGAACTTAGTGGAGATATATAGTTACAAATTGAATATGTTTTATTTTTGCAAGTTTAACACCAGAGGGGTGTAAGAAGTCTACCTATGTCTTACTAAGATCAATCACTATTTATATATATCATAAATCTACTCGTATAATTAAAAGATAATTATTTTCACAATAAAGGGAAAAAAATTATTTATACAGAATTTGTAAAATTCGTTTGGTGGGATTTAAACTTCACTATGATGAATAAGAAAATATACAATCATTTATGTGATTTAAAAACTTAATATTAGTTTCTAAGTAAACATAATGCAAAAGTTGTTTTGTTAATTGTAATACTCTTAAAAATATAACAAAACACTCTGCTCATTTTTTTTTTAGTATAACTTTATTCTAGATTTTTTTCTATTGTATATCAGAAAAGGATTTTTAAATATTATAATGGCTTCAACAAGTGTCACTTTGTGGCTCAAATGAGTATTTTGAGGATCCAAGCACGAGATATTATTTTTGGTGTGGGTAGGAATGCACATTAAGCCATTAAATGCTACGACGAGGGATACCCTTTATCATAAGAAGTTAATTAGAACCATAAGTAATTTAATTAGATTTTGACAAGAAAAAAAAAAAAAAAAAAAAATCTCTGAATGAGATGTCACATGAACCACCTTAAAACTAGTCAATTCAACTGTGTATGGATATTGAATTGAACATTGATTGATTCATCCCACGACTAAATTACTTCTATCATTTTACTTTGCATAGGATCAATATTTTTTCCATTAAATGTAACATCTTTCTATTCACAAAAATTTTAGGTTCTCTTTCAAAATAATAATAATAATAAAAAAAATTAAGTTCCACTTGTACTAAGTACATTTTAAGATTGAGCAAATTACATGAAACTCTTCTAAAATATACCTAAAAAGAAATGAAAACACAATTACTATTTTATTACATCAAGCCCCCATGCCATCACTTGATTTATGTCAACTTTAATAGTTGATCAGAATTTTAGGATAAATGACAATTTTCTCTATGAATAAAAATTTTTTTTAAAAAAATGCGGTGGAGAGCTAGATTATATTTCCACAATAGTTTAAAAAAATGATTAAAAAAATAAAAATTTGAAAAATTAAAAAAATAAATAAATAAAAAGTGAACTTTTCGTCTTCAACTAGATGAAGAAGATGAAGATGAAGAGTCATTTTGAAACCAGATCAAACTTGACCTAGTTTAATCTTCAACCCATTATCAACATTCAAAACCAACATAATCTCAAGCAAAAAAAAAAAAAGACAAATCATGAAAAAAAAAAAAAAAATCAGATTTCATCTAGTTTTAACGAGTTTCAAAACTCATATCTGATCTAGGTTTTGGAACCTATATTGTTGAGCGAACCTAGATGGGTTTCTTTGACGATGACGAACCCAAGTCAAAGATGAATGAACCATGGTCGTACTTGGGTTCGTTCGAAGAAGACGATATGGGTTCATTTAGGAACCAAAGTGAACTTATTATTATTATTTTTTTATCTGGGTCGATGAACCCTAATGAATTTCATCTAAGTTCGTTGACCCATATGAAAGAGACAAGACATTTAAAAGAAAAAAAAATGATGAAGATGATAAAGATGATTGCTGATATTGGTTTAATGATTGATGATGCTTTTTGTGCAAGATGATGATCTAATGATGATGGATGGTGTGAGATGTTGGTCCTGATGATAAATGGTGTGAGATGTTGGTTAAGTGACAAATTGGATGTGGAAGATGAACAAGTGGAAGATTAATTGGGTGCAAATCCAACTCAGATTGGATCTCCATTTTTTTTTTTTATCAGATTTTTTCAATTGTTTTGATTTTTTTCTTTTTTTTTTCTTTTTTTTTTTTTTTAAATATTGATCTCCATTGTCCATTTATTTTAGAGATCAATTGTTTTTATTTTTAAAAAAGTTTTAAAAATTATTTTTTTTAAAAATATGGAAATATTAATTTTTATTTTTAAATTAATCTCCATCCGACGGTGGAGATTTCTCTTTTTTTAAAAATATATATTATTTTTAATTCTTATTTATTTTATTATTACTATTTTTTGGCTTATTCATAACAAAAATGGTTATTTGAGTAAAAATACTATCGACTATTAAAATTGACGAAATTGGACTAACGACATGAGGGTTTGATGTAATAAAATGATAAATGTGTTCCCTTTTTTTAGGCTTGTCTCAAGAGGGTTTCATATAATTTGCTCTTTTAAAGTTTGTATGGACAAATTTCTTATATTAATGTGAGAGTAATTGTCTTCCATTTATAGAAGAAGATATTGAAACCACATAAATAATATTTGATGATGGATTTTTTACCATTCAATTTCAACTGTCAAATACAAAATATTACTTTTATCACTTTATTAATTAAAAAGATCTCATATGATTAATCTAATTACTATTATTATTGTTACGGTTCCTTTGCTCTATCATGCAGTAACGATATTGTTAATTCAAATGGTTTTATTATATTCAATGGAACAAATTAAGAATAATTTCATTGCAGTTGGAAGTTATTGTGCTTAATAACGTTGTGGATTGAAGTTATATCCTTATCTTATGATTAATATAAGTACACTTTTCTTTATAAAACAATCAATAATAGAAATTAGAGAGTAAATTAATATTGATTGGATAAATGATGTGTTAATCAAAGCATAATTCAAGAGTCATCTGTCCATGTTTACATACACCTAACTTAAATAATTAGTGGGTCAGAGTCATAATCACATCATTATCTGTATGATGTATGCCATCGCTAAGATATCTAAGTTTTTATCTGTCTATTTTCTTTTAATAGTCAACAGCATTTATATTTAATGGTTTCTACTCATCATTTCTTGAAGTATAAAAATATTTACTTATTTCCTAATGTTCACAATCTTCATATTTTCAAACTCCCAAAAATCTATTTATTATTCAATAAATGATGTGTGAAATGTTTTTGCTGTATGCACTTGCTTCTGTTGGGTCACAGGAGTCACTTCTTCATATAAGTGATTATACATCATCTTATTTATTAAAGTGTCGAGGATTTTAACTCTTACTGCACACATGCATTTTGTAAGTTTAAGTGATTAGGTTTCTTTTTTTTCCTCTATAAGCGGAGTGAGTAGCTATTTTTCGATTATGAGAGCTGATATTTGGAATGCATCAATAATGATTAGTCTATAGACCTCTAAGCCACTACAAATAATAATTTTCAATAAATTTGGATACATTTTTATTTTTTCAGTATTGACTCTGTTAAAAATTAAATTTCTAGTGGGTGGCCATGATGAATGACAAAGCCAAGAATCATGATTAATTATCAGCTTTATTAGCTCCACAATCACCTAGAAATCCTAGGCTTTACCTAATTAATTGACTCATTCCACAAACCAAACTCACAAACCCGTCTTCAATTTCCAACAAAGAGATACAAGTCAGGACGTATTTGCCAATTCTAGGACGGTAGAGGGCATGACGTTTTTCCTGTAAAAAAATTATAAAATAAATAGCAAATATATGGCGTGCTGAAGTCTTTCTCTGTGTTTATTGATTTATTAACCATAAAAGTATATGTAGCAAAAATAAAAAATAAAAATTCTCTACAGACTAGAGCCATCACTTGCCGCCAGTTTGGCAGCGTCAAAGCTTATATAAGAATTTAATCATATGATGTTTCCTGCTGTGCTTCGTTGTGAGGACTCAAAACATATTATATGGTTAATAAAATGTGGTTATGAAATATTTTATTAGTCAAGTGCAGCCAGAAATTGGTCAATACAAGTTTGGTCAGAGAAGTCTGGTGAAGATTGGGTAAACTTTTACCTTTTCAGAGGTTTATTCTAGTTACTGATAGAGCCCTCTTCTATTTAGATCGAGGTTTCCGGTAAGATGTATATTCTCACACCTTTAAGTAAGTTTTTTCCCGAGATAGAGGTTGTGGTGTAGTGATAAGCCACAACCCACCCATATTATCTTTAAAGGTCATGAGTTCTACTCGCATAAGTCTCACTTATATGAGTATTTTTCTTTTGCACATGTGGATTGCTCTTTTTCGTCATCTATAATCCTTGGACTGCATCTCACAGTCATATTATAGCTAATCCCAACAACACCTTTAGTTGATCCTAGTAATCAAAGAGGAAAAAAAAAAAAAAAAGTAAGGTCAAGAAAAAAAAAAAGGTAAGTTTTTTTGGGATTGAGATAGAAGACTTTGATAAATTTTTAAATAATTTTTTTTTTTACACCACCGCCCTATCCTTTTAGGAGTTAAGAGTTTCAATTCTCATCAAGAGTTTGAAGGTTGAGTTCTCAATTCCTAGAAAATGCATATTATAGTTTATTTGAATAGTTTTCTTTTTTATTGTCAGAATAATTGCCTTTTATTTAATGAGAATAGATAATATCTAAATAGTATAAATAGTATTTGATTTTATTAGGTCTAGTCTTTTGGGCACAAGTAATGTTTGTTTTCTGTGAGATTTTCAGCATCACGAATCAAACCTAGCGAGTATAAACCCAGAAAATTTCAACTGCAATCAAAATTGACTTGCACTATTAAACCATCAAAGCCGTGGCTGTATTAGTCTCCTTGCGGGCTGATAATGATACACTTGACAATTTTATGTAAGAATTGACTGAAAACAAATCCAAATTGTAACGACCCTGTCCACAAAGAAATAAGAACACAATCAAAGATTGATTAGTCAAAAATTTGAGGAAGTTTACAAGAGCTTGCAGTTAGTAAATTAAAATGTGGATCACATTAAATTAAAAAATTTGAGTGAATTACAACAATTAAGAATTTGTAGACGAGTAATATTGTTGTCTAACCTAAAAAAAAAATTAATCAATTAAAAATCATTCTAAAAGAGATAGTAAGTGATTTATTTTTATCATATATTATGAAATGATGTGAGGAGTGACATATAAAAATAAATCACTTGTCACAATTTTCTTCTTTTCTTTTTTTTTTTTTTTTAAACTGTCACATGACTCACATCCTTTTTTTTTTTTTTTTTTTTTTAAATAACATATTTTTTTTTAAACAAATTATTCCAAACTGTAAAGTATTTCTATTAAAATTTGAAATTGCACTACCATAAAACAGAATTGGTGCAGTGGTAAATGCTGCTCCCACCCATGCAACTCCAAGGTCTTGGGTTTAAGCGCGATCTCCACTAATATGAGGGTTTTTTTCCTCACTCTTTGTGGGTTATCTCTTCATTTTTTGTGAATTGATCTCTCTCTTTCCTGAAAGTTAATTCTTAGGCCGCACCACAATATTTATTGTTATTGGTTCCAATCATAAAAAAAAAAAAATCTGAAATAGCGCTTACAAAATCTCTTTTTAAGATTCTCAAATTTATTTATTTAAAAAAAATGAATTCTCAGATTTATCAGAAATTTTATTTGTAATGAAAATTTGTAGTCCTAAATGATAATGTAAACAAGGATTTTTATTCTTATGTTCATCATCTATATAATTAGAAATGACATTAGGCAAATCAGAAAATGATTCACCAAAGACTCGTGATAAAGTAATAACAATTTGAATTTTAATCCATCTGAGCATAGTCGAATTAATTCATATCAAGAGAGGATCCTGGACTCTTCTTCTAGGGCAGCAACCCAGACGCGCGGCATCTAATATTAAGCAATAAATGTACCAAGAACATGTCATCTACAGAACTTACCACTCTCAAAATTGAAGAAAATTTATTGAGCTTTGTCTGCAAGTAATAAGTTGTTTCTCATTGGCGAGACAACTTGAGGCATTTGCCAACAGATTTACTTCATTCAAGCCGCAGATTTGTTTGTAAAATAATAAAGTAATAATTAGAACATAAAAAAAAAAGAAAACAAAATGTTGCATGGTCTTTTAAAATTATTTTGTTGAAAAATTGAGTGTCCTACCTAGCAATTGACTTCAGTGCACCCCACAAAACTACTACATGATGAATTTTGACCAAGAAAAGAAATCACAAGTATACAATTCAAATAGTTTCCAAAAAAAAAAAAAGCATACTATTCATATACTATGACTAGAATTTCCTTTTTCAGGTCTAATAAGTAACATGCAACGAAGACTACGCCCAGGCACAGCACACCTGCGCTCCACGAGACTGCCTAGACTCGAGCATCTTAATAATATAAATATTTATCATTTGACTCATCCTCTATATATAGGTTAATTATAGTTAAATCCCTTCATGGGGTATGGACAGTTTTCTCTTTGAATAGAGGTTTATATTTTGAGTCATACCATAATGTCTAGTATAATAGTCTCGGTAGTTGTAATTGACTTAAATATATATATATATATATAATAATAATATGCAACAAAGAGTCCGAAACTATGTAATTTGTCAACTTTTGATTTAAATGCATTTTGGTCTTGGCTTAAGTAACACCTGATCTTGCATTCACATTTAGGAGGTGCATTTTAATATATTTTGAGAAATATGTAAGTCATAATATGAACACAAATACAAACTACAATTTGACAATTTCAAAGTCTTTCCAAAAGAAAATTAGTTTGTTTTTGATGGTTTGACCATTTTTAAAAAATTCCTTTTTAAGTAAAATATACGTACTTTGACATTTTACTTTTAAATTAAAAGAATCATTTTCATTTTTTAATGAGTTTGAGTTTCTGTTTTTATTTATTTTTCCATAATATTAATCTTTCTATCTGGTTATAAAAAGAAAAAAAGAATGTCACCAATTTAGTGTAATGAACAATTAGACGCATATGCATTTCTTGATGCAATTATATTATATAACAAATTTTTCAACAGGAGATTGATATTTATAATCCATCCTTTCACATCCAGCCTTTTTTCCTATTGCTTCTAATACTATATATGTATTAGGTGATTCTACCCAGATGCCAAACATAAATTATGAAATTGGAAACCTTTTCTACAAAAAGAGGGGAGTAAATTAACAAAGAAAGAAGATATTTTATATGAGATAATAAAACTTAATCATATTCAGTCCTGGGGTCTATTATATGTTATTTATGAGACAAAGAGACCCTACCAACCTAGTTAATTAAGTTGACAAAAGATTTTCAACCAATACCAAATCGCACCGGCCATGGAAAATAAAATTAAAAACAACAAGAAATTTGTCATTTTGGGATCAAATGCGGTGAGGTCCACAAAATCTATTGCAGGACTAACAACCGGCCTTTGATATTTATGGTGGTACCCTACAATTCGAATTTGTGACCATGAATTCCTGATCATCGATCGTCAATCATCATCATCATCCACTAGTAATATATGTACGTGCTGTCCAGATTTCATTGCGCTTGGAAATGAAGGCCTCGAAAAAGAGATGTAAATTCTTTCAGTTCACATTTATTTAAATCATATTTTTTATGTTCCTTATTTTATTTGAAAGCAAGATTTTTGTTCACATTTTAGAACCCTCTTTTTGAAGGAAAATAATTGCATATTTTAGAATCATATGATGATATTTTATATCATATAAAATTCACTACGTTGAATACATCATCCCTTAATAGGAGTGATTGAGTATATACTTTGACTCTAAGAAATTAAAAATTTAAGTCTCATATTTGTTCTATTAAAACACAAGGTGTGAGGATGAGTCTTCCATTGAAATGAGTTGTCATCTCTCGGTTGTAGGAGTAGTCATCCAAATTATGTCATTAGTAATCGATCTCGATAAATCGTGACAGTTAACATTAGATAAATCGAAATTTATTGAGATCTTACTAGATCAATTACTATAAGTAGGATGGAGCAAGAAAAAACAAGAAGTTATTATTTAATATTTGATAAGAGATAAAATAAATTTTATATAAAATCGAGGGTTATATATAATTATTTAAATGTATTTTTAAAATATGTATGCACATTTCTTAGGGGTGTCGACTCTGTTCCGGCACCCCATAGCGCATTGGCTATAGGCATGGTTCTAAATGTAACACTAAGGAAAGTAGTCGCTCGAAATTCTATGATTTAACCATATGTACTATGAAGGCAACTCTTAAATCAATGCCCAATTTAGTTATTTCTCTCATTAACACAACTCAAACATCATTAAATACTCAAGTCTAGAAACCAATCAACAAAGCTAGAAACACACATCCATCATGAACCATGGAGATCACAAACTCACACGATGATTAGAATTCCCAATTAGCATGGATGTCTCACGTGGTCAAACCATCAAGAAATGCATTAGTCTAATGAATTATTTTTATACTCTTTGATTGGATTGTTTTCGTGAAAACCGTTTGCCATGATTTTCTTCTCTGAATTGACCAACTCATGGCACTAGCAAGACTTATGTTTTAAAGTTCAACTTAGTTGATTTTCAGATTTTTTGCCATTTAAACATTGAGGAGTATGTATTTTTCCTGTCCTCACCTCCATCCACATTATAAATGTTTTTCATTTAGATATTGTAACGGGTCTCTTCCGCAACATTTATTGAAAGTGGAACGATACAAAAGAATAAAAAGACTAATAAGATTTTTGTTTGAGGATATAATTCTTTGCACAATTCTAGTTTGCAATGATAAATTTATAATGGATTTTAGGTTTTTATATAAGAGTTCACAAAAAACAAATAATAATATTAACTTTTATAGTAATGAACCGATAAGTGTGATGTGTGTGAAATATAACCATTCAAAATGCAAATAAGTATAAATTTATGGGTTAATTTCATAAGTTGATTATGTATCTCATTATGGGTGATAAAATAAAATTAAATTAAGTTAGACAAGAACATGTATAAAACTCATGGGTATGAAAATTGTAAATTTGTAATTAACTTAACCTCATAGGCTTAGACTCAAAGGTATAAGAAATTCAACCATTTAATTAAAAAAATTAAAAGAAAATTGTAGCAAGAATGAGAAAAAAATAAGAATGGTTCATCACCAATATTATTATACCTTTCATATCCATATCAATAAAATTATGGATTCAAAAAATATCTTTCTATTTGCATTCTCTAAATTGTCAAGGTTTAAAATAAAGAATTTCGATTTTAAAAAATACATAAAGAATTCTGATATTGTCATTTAGTATGTTGTTAAACATAACATATCCATTTGTCTTCTGTTGAAAAACCTTGACCCAAAAAGGAAGACTCACTGAAAAGCTAAAAAGATTACACCCGTACTTAGTTATAATTATAAATTGTTTAAATTTGGCCGTCAGTAGTGAACTAGTGATTTATAGATCAGGAGATACAACACTAAGTAATATAATATTATTAAAATTAAAAAAAAAATTCATTAATTAGCACCTAAGTTGGAGAGACATATGTATGTGGCATTAGCTTTTTAATCTGAAAATTTGAACATTTTTTTAATCTGAATCTGAATTTGAATAGTTTCTAGCACTCATGGTTTCTTTTTGTTGAGTGGAAGACAATATCTTCCCCAAATATATGCCTCTGAGTGGTAAAATAAAATAGCATCTATGCACCAAATTACACCAAATGCAAATTGTTAAAGCTTTTGATACTCACATTTTGGTTGAGTGGAAAACAGTTCTTTTACCCAAGATAACAATTTTAAGAATTCTAGTAATCCCAATATGTTTAAACCTAAACACACAAAAATAAAAATTTAAAAAAAAAAAAAAAAAAAAGCTGTTTACCCACTCTCATAAGAAAGATATTTGCTACTAAAAATAGCAAAGAAAAGAAAAAAGAAAACCACCAAGAGAGAGGAAAGATTCATTAGATAAAAAGTGCAGAGTTATGATTAATCCTAACACTATATGGAACTTCTTGTTGCATTATTGCATTGTTTAAAGATATTTGGAACTAAAAGCAGAAAAGAATAGATAACGGCCACAAAGGGAAAGAAAAAAAATTCATTAAATGTACCAAATTATACCTAAATTAGTCTGGACTCTAATATCATATTATAAAAGTGGAATAAAAAAATATGGACATAGTCACAATCAATACCAACATGATATGGAATTTCTTGATGCATTATTGCATTATTATTATTATTTTTACTGAAACTGGTTTAAGGGACTACTGATATCAAATGAGATGAGATACTGGTGACGCAACTTGAATAGCAACTCTCATACAGAAGAAATCAACTCATACAAAGGGGGGGAGGGGGCGGCGACGCCCAAGATGTGGGAGAAAAGCTGTCATATTAATGGCTACACACTGCTAGAAGTCGACGAACTTTGTGTGTGTGTGTGTGTGTGTGGGGGGGTGGGGGGGGGAGCGCAGGAGAGATGGGAGAAAAGCAAGAGTGGGGAGGAGGGGGGGGGAGGGGGCCGGCGGCGGTGCCCAAACGTGGGAGAAAAGCAGTTCATCTAATGGCTACACACTGATAGAAGTCGAGAACTTGTTGTGTGTGTGGTGTGTGGGGTGGGGGGGGGGGGGGGGGGGGTTGTGTGGTGTGCTACGCACAAAGGAGAAAGCGTGGGGAGGGGGGGGGGGGGGGGGGGCGGCAGTGCCCAAGACGTGGGAGAAAAGCAGTCATATTAATGGCTACACACTGCTAGAAGTCGAAGAACTTGTGTGTGGGGGGGGGGGGGGGGGGGGGGTTGGGGGGAGGGAGGGGAGGGGGGGGGGGGGGGGGGGGGGGTGTGAGGGAGTCAAAGAGATGGGAGAAAAGCAATCACATTAATGACTACACACTGCCTAGAAGTCGAATCCAAGTTCTAAGAACTTGGGCTGTGCCGCCAACCACTCTGGCAAAGCACTTATTGATGATTGCCTTGTCTTGATGCATTGTTTTCTACTTTTCTTATATTGGATTGTTTTCATTTTTTGTCCGAAAAACTTCTATGGACCAGCTTTCAATTTACATTTGTGACATGGACTCTGATTAAGGCCCAAATAGTTAGGCTTCCTGTGCCCAACAATTTACATACACGAAATTTTCTGCTCTAAACAGCAATCAAGCCCAATTGTTATTATTATTATTTTTTACATTCGATGTGGAAAATTAGAAGTTATTAGTTGTATTTATACTAAAGGATATATTTCAAAATACACTTATCTTACATTCATAAAAGCGCATCAAGAAAAGACGGAAGTTGAGATTACTTAGTGTTAAGTTTTCCATCCTCATATTGACGAGATTGTTTTGTTCGAGGTCGCAGCCCTTTTCTCAACTTTCATTTTAACGGAATTAATTAAAATAAATTATATGGAGAGAATGGTTTATATCGAGTACACCTACTTGATTACTATTCCAAGGCATCGAATTTTCAATGATATAGCAAAGCTTAAGCACTGATTTTTCTTTTTCTTTTTCTTTCTTTTTTTTTTTTTTTCGCTAATTAAGCTTAATTGAAGCTTTAACAAAATGTAATTCTGCTGGGAAATAATTTCCAGGCCCAATGGTTATAAACTGATTACCCAGAGCCTAATATAAGTGTCAAATTTAGGGGTGGCAGGCCGGGCATAACATTTTAAGGCTTATCAGGCTTATGAATTTATTTTTTTTATTTTTTAATCCACTTCTTATTGTATGGTTTTAGACAAGACATGCTAGTAAAATTAATTTGAGGGCACGGGACTATCTCTGGACTTGGACCACATGACCTACATATTGATGAACCGTAATTTTCTGAACTTTAATTAATTAGTTGGTCAATGGAGTATAATTATGGCTTAAAAACACTTCTTTGCTTATTAAATTTATTTAACTGTTATTTTAGGGAAAATTATGACCTTTTTATTTGTTTTGTAATTATAATTGGTTGATAAATTCCTTAATCGATATTGGTTAGGTGAAAGGTAGGTTTATTATATTTATTAAATTTATATTTTTTTTTATGAACTTGCATTGAATCTCTGTTTGAGCTCCCCTACACTTTGAAAGATTTTTTACAAGATATATTCTTACAATATGTGGTTTCATTTGACACGTCGTTCTTGTCTAAATGGTTATGCATTTGCTTTTTCTGTTTCACATCTATGATATAGATTTGAGTATCGTTTTTTTCTTAAATTACAAAGTGTAGACAAATCTCCCTCCTATAAAAGAAATAATTATTTGGACTGTACTTATAATAGTTGATCTCGTCAAGACTCCCCATAGATTAATGACTTGATCAGTATCAGTATTTTTACAAAAAGAATATATTTTGGTTCATAAGCTTTCACTAACTATTTATATGTTTCCTCTAAAAAAAAAAAAACTATTTACGTATTTGTAAATAGCATATAAAAGATAAAATAGCATAAAATAAATTCATGAAAAGTAATGTTATGACAATATGGCCAGTCCAAATTCATTCATTAATTTATATTATCATGCCAATGACATCATTATGTCAATCTCAACATTGTTCTACTTGTCCTTCAAGGGACAAAAAAAACCATTATTCTTCTTGTCTTATAGGGTTTTGATTTGAAGCCAACAATCTAAAATTCGATTCACTTCCACTCTTTTACATATTAAAATCATGTATTTAATTATATATCTCTTGATGATTAGGTTTTATATATATACTATTGCTTGTACTAGTTCATCATTCCAAATTTCAGATGTATTTTATAAAGTATGGGTTCCCATCACTACATGAGTTGGATGATAAAATTGCAGATAAGGCAGAGACAACATTACCACAAATGAAAAGGAAAGAGACTCCCAATTTGTCATTCAATATGATAAAATGAGATTAATCTAATATATCCATTATATTTACATTCTAGAGGTTATGAATTTTAGTTATTTCTCTCTTTTTGAAATGTCAAGTTTATTATAATTGTTTGAAAATAAAGAACTTGTCTTTCAATACATAAGTCAAAACTAGTTAGATCATAATATAGAACAAAGCTTGTAGAGTCCAGCATAACTAATTTCTGGATTCGAATGCGGTGAGTCATGAAAGAAAGATCAAAGGATTTCTGAATATGAAAAATATTCATGGACACTCGATCATTGACATGGAATGCAAGATTAATTGAAGTGAAATATATATAAACACTCGATCATTGACATGGAATACAAGATTGATTGAAATTCATTTGAACAAATAAAATAGGAGAATTGGCAGAGACTTAAACTTTGTCTAGAAGCTAAATTATACACATTAAGCAAAGATGAAGAGATGAGAATTTGTATTGTTATTCTGTTTCAATTTTGAAAATTGTTCTAATTAAAAGCGAAAGTAAATTGTAATTATCATGAGGGAAAATTAGTACACAAAAACTAACATAGTAAAAGTATTGTTGGATAGTATATTTGCTTCTAGAACAAGTGATTTGCACTTCCCTTTCCACGTCAGTATGATTTGAATCGTTTATCACTAATATGAATGGAGAAATACATACCATTTAAATTAAGAGAGGATATGTGTACAAAAATATTGTTAAATGATTAAAAAAAGGTATTCTTTATTTTTCTTGATTGTCACTCTACTAGTTGGTTGAAAGTTGAAACAAGCAGAAGTACTTTTTTATTATTATTATTATTATTATTATTTTTAAGCTAAGCAGAAGTACTTTATTGAATTTTTAATTTAACTTACCAACACGACAATGTTATTAAAATTTGCCAATTGCTTCGTCCAAACATCAGTTGATTTTAATAAAATTACGATACCACTAACACAAAAACATATTTAGTGAAAAAAAATAAAAATGTGTAAAATCTTATGAGTAATTTTCTAAGAAATAATGTGAAGTGATGTTTTTAATAAATCTTACCAAGTAAAAACACTCTTAATCACATGAATACTTACCAAGGCAAACAATTAATAGTCTTCCAAATTAGTACATGTAACAAATTAAAAAAACAAAGAATACCCTTCTTGAAATCATTTTTAAGATTCAGAATTTGTTTTCTGATACACAGAGTGATCTTCAAACTAACTAAAATCAATAATTAATCACGACACGACCAGCTACCCTCCATTTTATTGCTCGAGAAAATCTCATCCTATTCAGACATTTCACCCAATTATTTTTGGCTCTCCTTTTAGACTATAAATTATTTAATGAAAATCATATCTACATGATGCATTCAATATATAACGCCAATAAAGATACAGAAGACAAGAGAAGAGAAAGAAAAGAAATTAAAAAAAAAAAAAAAGCATTAACAATATAAAAATCTATGTACAATTTGAATATTAACACAAGAAAAATATTATATAAATTTTTCGAAGAAAAACAAAACACATGATTATACCAAATCTTTTCACTTTCTTATAGATTCATTCAAAGCAAAAAAATAAAAAAAATAAAAAAAAACACTAGAAGAAAGAAAAAAAAAAAGTTGTTATTACATGGAAATCAAGGATCTAGGACGATCTGATCCAGCCACAGGAGGAAAACTAGACAAAGAAACACCCATTACAGGCACAGCAAAACTTGTTTCCAATAAAATCCTTTGTTGAAACGTTTCGAGACTTGCCCCTGAATCTCTTATATCCTTGACCAATTGATGATAATATTCCTTAAGCTTCTTTAGCATGCATGTATAATGCAATTTCAACCAACGTAGTCTTACCCTCCTAAACATCCGCACTAAGAAAATTGGCTTTTTTGTTGTCCCTCCCAGGCGTACCACAGGGAGTTTACGACGTCGCAGAAAGACTTTCCGACGTGGCGGCAGCCGGAGTCCGGTGGTTGAAAGGGCTTGATTTGGAGGAGGAGGGGTGGTTTGGGACTCTGGTGGTAGTAGTAATGGTGCCATGTTAATGTGTGTGGTAGGAAAATGTGTGAGAGGAAGAAAATATATAGAGAGAGTGAGAATTTTGGCCAATAATGGACAAAAGCATCTTTGAGTTTGCGGACCCTATGGGATTTTGTTATTGGAAAATTTTAATTTAATTGAAATCCACAGGTTACGAAGAACATACAAATGCACAAAAATTTTTGTTTTATGTGTTTTTTGAAAGCTTCTTTATTCATTTAGAGTATTGATGAATATCGTAGTGCATACGTTAATAAGTGTATATGCGTACATACACATTAATTGGTTGAGTGGATTAGAAATAGAATTATTGAATCTGATTTGATTTTATATATATAAGGTTTGTAATTCATAATTTATAAAAGTAAATAAATAAATAATTGATGGTAATATAAAGAAAGAAACTTATGATGATTATTAATTTATTATGAAGTTGAAACCCTTTCATTGCTTTTCTTTGATGGCAGAAATTTGATGATGAATATGTATTATAATTTCCAAAAAAAAAAAAAAAGAATATGTTTTATAATTTGATTCTATTTAAATTAATGCTATGTAATTTTTATGGGATCACTTCTATATATATAAATTTTTGAACTAGCATTTAAGAATATAAATGAATTTTTTTAGCACCATCACGATAAATGAATTATAGTCCGTGAACAAAAAATCGAAAGAAAAATTCATAATTTATAACAATCGTTTGTGAACTATAGTTTATGAACACTATCGATATAAATGTTAATTATTATAAGATTCAAAAATTTAAGTTGATAAAAAATTATTCAATTATAATATTAAATATCTAAGGTTATAATACATTAATCATCCTCCGGTGATATGTATGAGATATATAGTAAACGTCATCTATTATATAATATTTATAATAAGAAGAATTTAGGATAAATGAGGTGTGATATATTTTTTTTTTTGTATATATAAAATAGAAAGTTGTCACATCAATGAGATGGGGCAGGGAACTTCATCTTTAAAGAAAACTAATCATGGTAGCTAATGAGAAGCCAGCGAGTGCATGTGCAGCCGTCAAAAGACGAGTAAATTATTGGGTATGGCAGATCCGAAAACATATAAAAATACTATGCAGATTTATTCATCCTGTGGAGCAAAATGATGGCATCAAGACATCAAACTCTTCTTTGAATTATTGTACACCTCATTTCGGTGTTGATGACGACTGATGAGGTTGATTATCACATTTCTAAACAAAGAAATAAATACGAAAATGTCAATTTACGATAGTAAAAGTAATTATCTAAATCGTATTGAAAATGCTTGATTCAAACAAATTTTGATAGATATTTAATTTTATGTCCACATCTTAGTTTTTACTGGACAATGGATCTTAATGACGTAAGTTCTTTGTTTTAAGAATTACCTTTTATTTTTTTTTAAATATATAATTATGTTCGTACAAGCGATTAAACCTAAAATAAATTATAAGAATGGATCTCCTTTTGGTTATCAGAGCCACTCATCCTAAAATCTAAAACTAATGCATCCCTTGCACTTACATCTCTTAACTAAATGAGATGTTAGGAGCACAG
Source organism: Nephelium lappaceum (assembly GCA_021234005.1). NCBI lineage: Eukaryota > Viridiplantae > Streptophyta > Magnoliopsida > Sapindales > Sapindaceae > Nephelium > Nephelium lappaceum. The sequence goes on along the minus strand of CM037997.1, from coordinate 1,693,868 downwards.
TCAAAGTAAATAATACCATCACTGAACGCACTATAACTATAAAATTATTGAAAATATATTGATATGAAAGATTAAAAATTCTTTCAAAAAAAAAAAAAAAAGATTAAAAATTTATCAAGATTATATCTAATGGATGAAATCAATTCTTGACTCAGACATTTATACTAAATGTTTTGTTTTATATATAATAAACTTCACGTAAGTCCATACGCAAAACAACAACATTCTAACAAAATCTACCTTTTTATATCATTACCCACTTCAACAAATCTAGATTATTGATATGTGATAATGGATGATTAAATAGCATATAAAAGAACAAAGTTTCTAAGAAATTGATTAATCAACCGTTTAGATTTGAGATATAATATAATTATGTGTATTACGCATAGTATGACGTTTTTAGTCATACAACTTGTCAACTACCATGTTAGGTGTCTTCAATAACGAAGCTTAAGTATTTTAATTAGATCAAGACATGCGCATTTACAGTGACAAAAGAAATTAACTGTTTTGTACATTTAAGCATCAATTTCGAGGTTGAATTTGAGATTACGGTGAAGATTTTCCCCCAAATTTTCCAAGTAAAATATTCAGATATCCAACTTTGTTTCCTGCGTATGTGTTTGTCAACATGTAAATATGTGTTGGTCATCATGTAAATGGTGACAAGTGAGGACAACATCGCAAAGCAATAAGAAATAAATAGGTAGCAAAAGCAAAAATTAAAAGAGTAAAAAAGTTTTAACTTTCATATAAAAATATAACGTCAAATCTGATATATATATATATATACATACATATATATAATGTCAAATATATAGACAGCAAAGGAATAAATTTATGGCGCGAAAACTAGGTTGATTTTGTGATTTAAGTCACCCTTACTATTATTCAAGTCAAGTGTTTGATCTGCATCTCTCACTAAATATGAGTAGTTTTTTCATTTTATATGGATAGTCCTCTTCATTTTTTTATGAGCAAAAATTTAAACTGTGTTTTTGAGTTTCATCTCAAATGATTTCGATAATATTCTAACCTAATGTTAATAGATAAAAAAAGAAAAAAAAATTATGGCAATGTAATATCGATTCTTTGTATATATAATTCATATATAAGAACTTGAGAAGCACCGATAGAAAGTGGACAAATTTATGAAATTGTGTATATGATTAAAATATAATAATTTCATACAATAATAAAGTTATTATGGAAAATATGATCGGAAACATTTATACAAATGCAGATGTTGTAAATAATGAACAAGACATCAATGTGTCACGATTCAATAAGCATCAATAAAAAAAATTGTTATAATCAACCATATAAGCCTATTATATTTTTTCTCTTAAAAAATTTTTCTCTTTCATTCGTACAAACAAAATAAATAATTGAGATAAATAATTCTAATAATTTAATAATTAAAAAGCACTAACCATAAAAACTCTGATATAACTAACCATTTAAGCTTGTTATATTCTCTCTTTTAAAAAAATTTTCTTTTCCATTCGTGCAGATATAATAAATAACTGAAATGAATAATCTTAATAATTTAATAATTAGAAAACACTGACCGTAGAAACTCTGATATAAAGTAAGTCTTTATTTTGCACTCTCTCACGTTTTAGAAAGTTAAAAGAAAGATGGATGCAATCAAAAATTTGGAGATATATTGTAAAATTTATTGAATATTTTCTCTTATATTATATGTAAAATCTTCTACATATAATTATAATACGATTTAAAGACATTTATAATCCTTATCAATACGAATCATATGTAATTAATCAATTAAAACTATCTGGACTATCATCCTAAAAAAAGAAAAAAAAGAAAAAAACCTATCTTGCATATAGTGGGGGAAACAAATACTATGCAAAAATGCTACTAAAACTATATAGGATAACAAATTGTAGAACAACGACAATAAGGGAGATTTTTGCAAAACCTATTCTTAAGGTTTGATTATTTTTTAAAAACAAATTTTTAAAATTTATTTTAAAGAATCCCTTAGTACTATTCCTCAAACACCATCTCTAGGGGTTTTCATTTGAATTAAAATCAAAGGTTATCTTTTAAAAAGGATCAAAACCTTAGGAGGATTTTTACAAATTTTAAGAAAATAAATACCTTGTTTTAAATAAACGCTTATAAATACTTTTTTTTTTATTTGGAAAATAACGCTTATAAATACATTGAGAACTCTTAACAGTAATTATGTCATTAAAATATCTTCAACAAATTTAATAAATTGTTATAAAAAAAAAAAAAAAACCGATAGAAGTTTCTTAAAACTAGTCAAAAGCACTACAATATGTTGTCATAAAATTTCAAAATGTTGTCATTGTGTCGTAGGATTTGCAATGATTTGTACATCCAACTTTATTCCATCCCATCTGTTCCCATCAAAACAAAAACAGAAACAAAAGGGGAAGAAGGCTATATTAATTAAAAATAAAATTTATATAGGAAGAAATTAAACTTATAGTCACTCTGCTTTATTGAAATAATGATTTTATCATTCTTGCATAATATTAAAATCTTATATTCATCTCATGAATCCTACATGAAAGAAGATGTGATTAATTTTGATATATCCTGTCAATCCACTTATCTTTTCGGTAAGAGTTTTAAAAAATGTAAAATCAAATCAATATGTAATAAAAAATTATTTATTAATCCAATTTTTCTTTTCTTTTTTTTAATATAACGAATATCCTTTTCTTATACTTGAAGGAAAAAGAAGTATAAAAGTGATTATGAAAATAATTAACAAAGTTAACCATTACTAATCCGAGTCTTACATGGATTTACAAAATCAAATCGTTTTATAAATAACAATAAACCACTCAAAACCCTCCCTCATCAACCACCAAAGCAACTCTCTCTCTCTGTCTCTCTCTTTGTTGATTGTCTAATCGAACGGGAACCCACGAACCCACCACCACGAGCCACAAACGATGTCCAACAACGAAGCAGTCGTGGTCCAAGCCACCGACTCAGTTGGCTCGACCCAAGCAAGTGGACCATGTTGCATGAAGAAACTTGATAATGTGGAACTCAAGAAGTGGAGTGCTGTTGCTTTATGGGCTTGGAGTATGTTGCATGCACACATATATTTGTTTCTTTCAAATTTTCTTTTTCACTTTATTTGAATATATTTTGTGATTTTTTTTTGGCTTTTGTAACAGTTTTTAATGGTGATTTTGTTGCTCTATCATGCAGATATTGTTGTGGATACCTGTGCAATTTGTAGGAACCATGTCAATGATCGTTGTAAGTAATTCAATAAATTTGGAGTTTTCTTTTTGGTGTATATATATATATATATATGTAATCAAAATCAATAAACAAACTAATGATTAGTTAATGTCCATTAATTTTGACAATGAAAGAGTCGTTTTTGGAATCTAATTAATATTAATATTAAAAGAAGTCTGTGTATATAATTATGTTTTAGAGTTATTTTTCAAACTTAGTTATTCTTATGGTTTTTTTTAAAAAAAAATTAAAATCGAAAAACAATTTAGTCGGGCAAATAATTTCTAGATTATATGGATGCTCTTCGAATTTTATTTTATTTTTTTAATTTGCTTTATTGTTATTGGTTTTAATAGGCATAGAGTGTCAAGCTAATCAACATAGTACCACTGGCCAGGACTGCAAAATTTGTTGGGGTATGACATCAAAAACCCTTAAAACTTGATCTTAATTAGTTCTTAAATATGATTTTTCCTTGTTTTTTTTTTTCCATTTATTAATGTTGAAGGTTTCCACTTTGAGAAATCATAATTATAGTGGTGGATGAGAAAGTAATATGCCTTGTACTCAAATTTGTTTTCTGATTTATGGATTTAATATTCTTGAATTGGCTTTTCTCAATTGGATTGATAGATCATTAAATGGTTATCAAACATGAGTATTTTGTTTTGGTGGATTTTTGTCTATGTAGTAGTAATCTAGAGCAAAGGTTTAAGGGATATGGGGAGGCTTTATTGTGTTTATACCTTATAACATTGGAAATTTTGGGCTGCAGAAATTTTCCTATTAGTTTCTTCTTGAATTTTTTAAAATCTAGTTTCAAATACTTGAATTATTTTAGATAGTATTAGACAGAACTATAAATGTGTTTACTTATTCTATAATAAATTTGAAACATTCCAAATCTCAATTACTAAATATAAAATTTGGGTTCATTCAAAAAAGAGAACGATTTTGTACACTAATACGATTCAAGTAGCTTCATCAATTGGTTTCTTTATTGATTGAAGTCGGATATAGAATTTCATTCCATATTTCTGAGTACTTATACGTCATTAAGACAGAAGTGTGATAATAATAACTAGCTAGTTGACTAATCTCTTCTCCTTGGCATATACTTAGAGGCTCAAAAATGGGACTCTAGGTACAGAAATGGTTTGTATGATCACCTTTCCATGAAGAGAATGATCAAAAGAGGCACCATTCGACAAATTTTAGGTCGAATCAAGTGTTTGAATCTGTCTGTTGAGTGTTAAGATTCATATAATTCGAAAAAACATTTTGATAGAGCAGACTGCAGTATCTGTAATGGGGCATCACTTTCACATTAACATTCACATTTTGACGAGAGTACTCTGCCTTGGACCCAGTGGGGTGTTGCCAGTGTCAAATAATCACACTGTCACTCATTAATGTCTCTCAATGTAACATCAGAATTTGGTGTCTCTCTACCTTGACTTGTTTTGATCTCTGATGACAATTAATCTTCTTCTTCTCTCAGGTCGCTGCAATCACGCGTTCCATTTCCATTGCATCAGCCGATGGCTCAAGAACCACTCAGTCTGCCCTTTAGGTTCGTGTTACGTACCGAGATTTCCCTTCTACGTCTAGCATGACCAAAAAATGTTGCAATACATGACTCAAAACGTTCAATATCTTATTGAGTTTGTTTCCTTCTTGCAGATAACAGTGAGTGGGAATTTCAAAAGTATGGAGATTAGAATCCGAAATAGCCACAACTGGAACCACTGGATCGCAAATTTATTATATGTCTGTTGAATATGAACATGTTCAATTAGCTTCCCTTTTAGAAAAAATAATGGTGTTTTATTGAATTTTCATGATTGGCATTTGGCCCTGATTAGTAGTAGTAATAGGACTAGCAACTATTAGAAGGAAAGAATAGCGTGTGTGGTTTTATGAACATGTTGTAGTTGATTAAAGAATGCATATTCAAGAGAATTATTATGTGTTCTAATTTAATTTCTGATATAGGATTTGCTACTGTACGGCAACTGTATAGTTATATGGAATAACTTCGTTAATCTTCAAATGCTTGATGTTTATTGACCTTCGGATTGCAATCTGATTAATCCTACTTAACCTTGTATTCAAACTGAATCTGTATGGTAGAAATGTAGAATGACTCAATTTCTTCTATTGTTTGTCCATTTATCTTCTTTATTTGTCAATAAATAATGGAGGTGCAATCTTCATGTTTGTCAATTCTAATCATCTAGTTATAACCTAATAGAGATAAATTAAACGCAGATTTACTATTGATATGAGGTTTTAAGTGTTAATTTAAGTACAAATACTGCACATGATTTGTTAAAGTTTATAATACTCTGATAAGCTAATATTAGGAGATTTTTTTGGGATTTAGATATATGATCAAATGAGGATCATGATTCATGACAAATATTTCAAAATAAAATATTTTTTGATTTCCTAATGTGGGAAATATACATACATATATATATATATATGTGTTTGTCCTACATAATAGTCAAATAAGGTTTAAAAACTAAGAACAAAAGAGAAAAAGGGGAACGACGCCTGAGAGATTCGAACTCTCGCGGGGAAACCCCATGTACTTAGCAGGCACACGCCTTAACCACTCGGCCAAAGCGTCGTTGGCGCAAGACGGTGCTCCCTGTAATTATTTAAATGCAATCTGAAGTCTCATCCAAATCTTCCAAGTCTTCATCATTTCACATCGTAAGTCTGATGTGATACTGGAACACGTACAATGCATTGTCAAAAGTCTCTTTTAAATAGACAAGAGTCACAAGACACAGCACGGTAATAATATATATAAACTCTCTAACGCCTCCCCTCATGTCTTAAAACCAAGCTTAGTCATATATACACAATGAATTCAAATATAATCATGTGGTCAAAGTCGAATCCAACTCTTTTAAGACAAACCAAACTGTAATTTAATATTAATAACAAATAAACTCAAAAACTTAAAACCGATAGAGAGATAACAATAGTATATAAACTTTCTAACAATATGCATATGTCGTGTGACGAGATCACAACAAAAATTATACGGTGGATTCGTTACATACATCCAAGTTTTAAGGTTCCTTTGCATATGACTATTCATGGATCATGCTATTTTTCACTACCAAATGTGTCTAAGCCATGCATCAAAAAAGCTAGTTGTGAAAAATGATTTATAATTCATCAAATACAGTGCAAGTCTCAATCTCAATAGTACAATGTGGGGCACTGGCATTCAATACATGTTATTGCTTTTAAAAAGTGCCCTGGCTGGATGTGCCAAGCTTTAAAAGCCTAATTTAAATCTTCTACCTTATACACAACAGCCTGAAAAGTCGCTCATTTGATGGAATGCATTCAAGAGCCAAAAGCTAGGCATCAAAATTCAATCCTCTTATTTGTGTACCTACTCGCAGAATTATTACATTGAATCCACTGAGCCTTGAAGCCATCTAACAGCAATAGGACTCCTTCACTAGGTGATCTCCATCACTCCACTCTATCGACCCGAATTCATGTGACTTAACACCAAGTCCTCCCAAAGCAGCACTTGAGAATGTGACCTCATAAGACAACGTGGTCTTTTCTGCACTGAACACAAGCTTACTAGGGGAGACATTGATTTCAACGCTAGGTGGTGCATTCACTTTGACCTCATAGACAGCATCCTTCGAGCTCCCGACGTTCTTCACCACTCTCTTGTATGTCACAATATCATTGTATGATCCAAACACAACAGCAAACGAAGGGTAGTTCAAGTTCCCTGGTCTAGACAATTTATTCGAACACACATCTGCACTTGTAGGGGCTCTAGCGAAAATAGCAATCCTCTTAGCATCATACCCAATTGAGCAAAGAAACGCGACATAATCAGCAACATTAATATCATACACAAATCCTGGATTAAGAGCTCTATTCGGATCAACGTGACCTGCCCCATGAACCAACGGGGTTGATTCCTCACCACTGGCAAGATCCTTAATTTTGCCTCCGGAGTTGTCTAGACTATAAGCAGTAGTCATCAATGCAGACTTGATTGCTGCAGGCGACCAATTCGGGTATGCCTTGCGAAGCAAGGCAGCCAATCCACTGACATGTGGGCAGGACATTGAAGTGCCTGAAATTATGTTGAACTCAACCCTTCTAGGATCAATGTCCAAATCAGTTGGAGCAGTGGCACCAGTCCAGGCAGCCAGGATATTGACACCAGGAGCAATGACATCAGGTTTGAGTATCTCAGGAGTCAAATGGTTGGGTCCACGACTCGAAAAGGCGGCAACTTTGGGGGCCGAAGTGGGACCCCCAACCACCGTGCCACGGAAAACAATGGTAGCTGTAGGATACTGACTCAATTTGATGTACTCCTTAATTTTGTTACCTGCAATCTCACCAACCATTGTGGAAGGAATGACATGTGAATCAGCAATCAACTCCTCACCACTCTCTGCTGTGTTGGCCAAAATCATCCCCAATCCACCAACAGATTTCACTGCAAAACCTTTCTCAACTCTAGCATTGCCTCCTCTATCACAAACAACAATCTTTCCTTCTACTTTTGACGACAGCAAGCTCCCCGTGTAACAGTACCTGTTAGAGAATGCACATGTGAAGCTCTAGAAAAGATGTAATGCATATCACATTAAAAGCATAAAAAAGTAGATTAAGGTATATACATCTATGGATGTTATAAGTTATAACTAAATAGGCTAGTCTTTGACTTTATTAGTACACATTTCAAATTGGGATAAAAATCAAATGGAATCAAATTCCCTTGAAAAGGGAACTCAGTTTTGGATTTTTACGTGGAGCAAAAAATCCCAATTAATAAATATAATCTAGATGCATACACATTATATAAATTTTCATTACTAAAGGCACCCTAAAGATGCATAAAAATATGATATGGATTGAATTCCCTCTTCCCAATTAGAATATAAAAATATTATACGAACTAAATTATCTTCCACTTATTAGAAATTTAAATCGTAAATATGCTTTATGAATTCTCATTCCTTGATTAGGATTGTCAATGAGTAAAGGTAGTCTAAACACTACGCCTAATCAGAACTCTCTTTGTATTTGCCTCCTATAAATTCTCAAATGCATGTGATGGCAGTGATGCACCCAAAAAACTTCCCCTAAATAGAATTTCAATGGTAAACGTGTCCTACAAATTCTCATATACAACAATATACATCAACTAGGATTCATGATCAGTATTCCAGATTTGTAACCACACCCTATAAAATAAATTCACAAACACATGAAAATATAAAAACTAGGATTCTCAATCAGTATTCCCAATTCATTATCATACCCCATAAATTTTGCAAACACATGAAAATATAACACAGTCTAAACACTCTCCCTAATTAAAATTTCTGATTTATAAACACATTCTATAAATTCTTAAATTCTCAATCAGCATTCCCAATTTATAATCATACCCACTAAATTCTCAAAAGGCATGAAAAGACAATGCACTCTAAACATTTTCACTAATTAAAATTTCCGATAAGTAAATGCATTCTACAAATTCTAGATTCTCAATCATTATTTCCAATTTGTAATCATGTCCTATAAATTTCTATAGGCTTGAAAATAGAACACGCTATATGCCCTTTTCTAATTAAAAATTTTCCAGTTTTTTTATGTTAATAAATTTTCAAGTAATAAACACATTCCATAGATTTCCAATCATATAAAAATATAATAATAAAGATTCCTGATTAATAAACATGATAAAAAGTCAATATTACCTACTACCGGCGTCAGCAGCATATATCAAAGGCACCTTAAATTCCGGCAAATCCTTACCGGAATAAAGCGAAACACCGGGAAATTCCCTCCCATTTCCGACCACAACATCGGCCGGAAACTCCCTATCGATGGTGGAAGCACCAACCGTGACGATCCAAGGTGCAATGTTCACACTAGTCTCCGGTCCCGGGCCGGAATTCCCTGCCGAGCAGGACACCACCACACCATTTTCCACGGCCCCGAAGGCCCCGATGGCGATGGAATCATGATCATACTGCGGCGCATACCCTGTAGCCCCCACCGATAACGATATCACGTCCACACCATCCGATATGGCCTGGTCCATTGCAGCCAAAATATCGGAGTCAAAGCACCCCAAGCTCCAACATATCTTGTACACGGCGATACGTGCCCGGATGGCCATTCCACGTGCTTCACCACCTGCATATTGGTAGAAACTGGCGTCGGAAACCAAAGAGCCGGCGGCCGTCGACGCAGTGTGCGTGCCATGTCCCTCGGTGTCCCGGGGAGATATCGGTTCACCGGCTATAGGCCCCCCTAGATGTGCTTGGTAGCCTCGATAGTATGCTCTTGCACCGATGATCTTTTTATTACAAGAAGTGGCGGGAAAGTCGGCTGACGTCTCGCAGATGCCTTTCCATCTTGAGGGAATATCGGAGAGGTTGGTGTCGGAGAAGCTGCGGCGGTCCGGCCAGATTCCGGTGTCGAGGACTCCGATGATGACGTCGTCGGCGTAGTGAGAGGTTGGCCAGAGGCCGAAGTGGTCGGAGAGGTTGAGGAAGTGGGGGGTGCGGGTGGTGTGCGGGTGGCGGGGGATGTCGGGGACGACGGAGAGGATGTCGGGGTGGTGGCGGAGGGCAGTGGCTTCCGAGGGGGTGAGTTGAGCAGAGAAGCCGTGGAGGGCGGTTTTGTAGGTGTAGAGGAGCTTGGTGGGGTGGATGGAGGAGGTGAAATGGGAGGGCTTGTGGGTTTTTGACACGTGGACTATGAAGGTTTGATGACCGTTGGATGATGATGATGATTGTGATAGGGAGAGAAAAGAGGAGAGAATGAGTAGGAGGAGGAGGAGGAGGAGAAGAGAGAAAGTGGTGGTGGTGGTGGAGGAGGCCATGAGATGGGATTTGTGTTTGGTTCCTGAGAAATCGGAGAGACAAGAGGAGTTGAGTTAGGAGTTGGATGTGTGTTTGTAACTTGTGATGATAAGAGAGGAAGATGAGGTATGTGGGGTCCACGTTATGTCCATGTCAGCACTAGACAAAAATAAAAAAGTATTATATTTTGTGTAATACATATTAAAAAATATATATTTTTTGGAAAGATATTTTGCGTAACAATTAGACAAGGATAATGCAATGTAATGCTAATGATAATATTTTGGTTTTTCTTCTTTTTGTTTTTTGAAATGAAAGTAATATTAAACAACCACAAACAAGATACAATCTTCGATGACTTCTTATCACCAACGGTCCTCAGTTGAGGACAAGACTAGAGAGGCGAGTTTATGTGTCAGACGGTTATTCCGCTCTGGGAACGGCCTGACTACCTCACAATACTCATCTCAACACACAACGCCTTAATATCAGAAACGATAATATTTTGTTTTGAAAAACAAATTATTGTTTTTGAAATAAATGAATCATATTTTTGAATTTATTTTTGTTTTTGAATGATTGTTTATTTCATGAGCAAGAAGAGTTAATACTTATGATTTACACAAAGTTATGTATTTTTTAGAAATATCATTTACAATATAATCACTCAATAAGACCACATTAAATGATAGATATATTGTGATTACGAAAGTAAATATCTTGATTACTCATATAATATTTGATTTTAATGAGAAAAGTTTACATATAAAATCATATAACGTGGACATGTGGTATTTAAGGCATATATACCAAACATATTGAAGTTTATTTCCAATCTTGATAAGTTTAAGTAGATTTTTGATGTATTTGGTGTATGATTTTAAGTAAAGAAAATAAAAATTTGTATATATATATTATTTGTTTGTACACATGAATAAATTTTAAGGGTTTTTTTTTTTCCGTCTTTTAATTAAATTAATTGTCTATTAAAAGAAAATAGATGGTAATTTAATTGATTTTGAATTTGGTACATATATTTGTGTAGATAAACCCTGTTTTACAAGAACATTATTATTAAAAAAAATTATTAATAAAAGTCATTATGTTTAATTAATGAACCTTACTAACCTACTGGTTTACTTAACCCAAATTTATAACCACAGTAGGTGGCAACACCTCAGACACATGTTTCAGGGATATAAATAAAATAAGCATATAAAATGACAAAAATGTATGTGCTTTGATATCCTGTAAGACTGATCGAGACATGCGATTTGATTATTGATACTTTGATGAATAAAATGATGTTATCAGGCGCTCCGCATGATACGAGATTAAGGTTGGTGGGCTTCTATCACCTAAAAAAAGGGGTAAAAAAAAGATCGGTGGGTTCCACTAGTGAATAAATTATCTAATAGTAGTTGATGATAACCAAAACGACACCAAAAGACGCAATTATCGATGTGGAGGCAATTTGTTTAAGGAATTTGTTAGTCAACACTCTCGTTATTCACATAATTAAAAACTAATCACCACTTGATTCACATTGATTTTACATATTTGGCATCTAATTTTATATATTTGATTGAAAATATAACCTCATTTGTTCATAATTCAAATAATTACACTTTTGACCTTTATCAAATTTGGACAAATCCTCAATCCAACCATTAGCAAAGCTTGTTGTGAGTTTGGTGATGAGATGCTAATTAAGTGGAAACCAATATGTATAGTTTTTGATAATAAAAAAGAAATGACATAAATAACTGTAAAATTTCCATAGATTTTTTGTTAATTTAATCTATTTGAGTTTTCTAAAAATACATGATCGGATTGACAAAAATTATCTACCAAAAACCATTGTGAATTTAAGATAAAGTCAATAGAATTTAACTTTCGATAATTGAAAAAATAAATTTATAAAGTCGGTTCCTTGTGAGGGAAAAAATATTATCAACATATATATAATAATCACCCTAATATAATTTGATTTGACGACAAAATACAACCCGGACATATTTGAAATTAGAGACGCTATAGAGCTGAGTTGTGTGTGTGTATATATATAATCATAAAGAGTATCAAGAACAAGTCCCTGGCTTGGAAGGAAAATTTCTTGTTCTTGAGATATGATCTCATTTCATGAGGCTGATTATATGGATCCAGTAGCGCCACTGATATTTTGATGAGGAGGGCTTATGATGGGGATCATGTGGTCCAAAATATGAGATTGGTGGGTAGGGGGTGTTGCGGGGTCTTCTGTTGATTGCTATATATATATATATATATTTCATTTGAGTCATTAATAAGCAAAACAACAGCAAAATGTTGTGGTGATCAAGCAGTCACATGGTTCATATACGATCATACTATATATACGGTTTCAATGATGTATTTCTTCTATAAAATTTAGACTTTCAGTTTTACTATGAGAGATCTAACCAACAAAACTATCCAGAAAACGTAGACTTCTAGCTTCAGTATAAGTGATCCAACCAACAAAGCTATGCTGATTAGAATCTAACCCACGAAACTATCTCGGATAAGTAGACGTATAGCTTCACCATAAGAGATTTAACCAACAGAAGTATCCTATAAAGATCAAATCCAAAATGCATATAAGATGTTACCATTGAAATGGATCAGGATTAAGTTCAAAATCAATCAAAATGATCATAAGTCAAACTATGTGAGGCAAAAAAAATTAAAAGTAAGTTTGATTCCCACTTTTCTCAAAAAAAGAAAAAGTTTGATTCCTACTTTTGGATCCACTTGTGATGAGAAATGTACTGACCACATCCACATAATGCGAAGCAAAAGTTTCGATACTATATAAGAAAGATATATATATAATAATCGCAAAATATGGAAAACCTCTGTTAGACTCTCGTATCTCACATCATTATTATAAAGAGTGATTTTTAATAGAGTATGTATATTGATGATATAATAATCGCAAAGATAATCACTCTAGCCCAAATCATATATTATATAAATTCATTGATCAGTTTTTAAATCTACTGATTGCATTACATCTTTAGTGAAGGAATCTAAATAAAACTTTCACTATGTCTAGCGTTTCCCAAATGAGAGAAAGTCCAAGACAACCTTATTTTAATGTCCATTCCACTATACTCTTCCAGTCAAAAATTCAAATATCAGTATCAAATTCAAATATAATAACGTAATACAAATCAAACTCAAGACTTCAAGGACAAACGGAGCTCAAATATCATGTTAGTTACCACTGCACCAAAGAACTTAAGCTGTCAGGTCGCCCAACTAACGATCTAAGGCTCTGTAACATTATCCAATGTCAAACCTTGATAATAAAGTTGTGATATATTCCTACAAATGCAATTCCAAAATAGAAATTTTGCAATCTGTTTTGTCAAATGAAACGATTTGATCTAAGTTTGTGTTAGAATGAACGGATCCACCTATGTCTGCCTCACTCATGCTGCTCTAACTAAAAAGACTATATTATTATCAACCAAAGTTCAACTTGAAGAAATAAATGTTTTATCACAAACAATTAAAGATGTGGTTTGACGATCGAAAGAACATGACAAAGCCAAACCAATGAGAAAGTTCTCATCATCGATCTTATCTCAACTTGTTTCATTGAAATTATATAAGTTATGCCACAAACGAAAAGATATGTTTACAGAATCTATTCATGACATTGATGATAACTACATTTAATTATATAAAACGCTTGAAGAAGATTAAATAGCGTAAGTTCTTCCATAATTACAAACAACACGAGTTGCGACAGCATTTCGCGAAATTAGAACAAAGGTTACTTTGGATGGGAGACTTGAAACAGCGGCAAGCATGGCAGAGGCACGAAAGTCCCGTACCTTTGCAACAGTTTTGACAAGTCACATTTCGAGAGCAGCTGCAGCTTGGACATAGTGAGTGAAATGGTGCACAGCACGTACACCAGTTCTGTTTTAGAAGACGACACAGGCAACCGCTAGAGCAACAAATGCACAGAAAATTGGTACAAAAGTTTGACCTGCTCAGATTTACCGCATTGAATTACTACATACAGTTCATGCTAATACTCAATTTCTAAAAATCAAATAAAAGTTGGCATTCATGGTGCCAGTGACCCTCAACATTAATGAATGACTGAAATGAAAAGTTTCCGGTGCATGAGACCCTAAAAGGCATATATAGTTGCATGGCAAAATATTTACAAGTGAAATTGACTAAGCATCGTATCTGAAGGTGCATGCATTTTGCCAAATTTGGTTCTATATAACATTGACTTTGTGATTGAAGTCTAGCAATTAAAGCCGTTCTTCTGCAGCTAGCTAGTGGTTCAGTTGTTATAAGAACTAGTCTCACGATTGATAAAGATTGTTCCTTGCCACTACCAGAACATAATTTACGTATAGTGAATGTTTTGAGGATATAAACTAGGAAAGAGTGGAAATTAATATAGCAAACGTAAAGAGAAGGCAAATGAAATACCAAAGTCTCTTCCAAAACGACTTCGATCTACGAGTCTCTTGATTTCTGCTTGAAAGAAAATAACGAACCAGTGTTGGTAAAGTAAGTTTCACATCAGAAATCTTATTTCAAAGGAATGCATAGACAATACTAAATGGAGTTATGTTCAATAAACATACACAGCAATAAAAGGATCCAGTTTAGCCCCAACAAAGTCGTCAACCCTGTCAATAGAACGTTAAGGGTCAAATAGCATCAAAAAAGTAATATTACAAATCTTTACTAAACTATATGTTATATAAAGGCCCTAAAGCAGTCATACATACTCTTTGCAGCATATAGAAGCTGGTGTAAGGTTTTCAATGGATTTCAACTCTTCCTGCTCGAACAAATCGTCCATAAGTACATGAATTTGCACAAGTTTTATCATATCCATGCAAAAATAACACTGTTCTCACACAAATCAGAACAAAAACAGGGGAATTTGATAGTACATTCACTACCTCAACTTCCCATCTCAAAAATCACTAATTAACTTAACATCATACAAATTACACGCAATAAAGGCTGCAACAAACATCATTAATTCAATGTACCATGTGATTCTAAAACTAGAAAAACACCATCCAATCACCATTGTGCAATCTCACCACATACTCAAGCTCTCACAACCACAATAATGGATCAAGTTGGAGCCGCCTACATATATCACAAAACTTGCAGGGTAATGCTGACTAAAATAAGACTATATATTTTCTCAAAAAAAAAAAAAAAAAAGACTATATATTGAAACAGCCACATATACAAATTAAACATTGCAAATACATCCAAAAAAAAAAAAAAAAAAAATTGTTTGTGCAAGAAATTAAATCTCATTCTCTTCATGCTTGATACATGTGACACATTTTCTAAAACTAAACTAATCATATTATATCACTAACTACAAAACCAATCAAAAATATCACAAAATAATTATAGATAGTTAGATACAAAAAGAGAGAGAGAGAGAGAGAGAGAGAAGGATGTGAGACCTGAAGCAAACCAATCTCTCTCTCCAAAGCCTGAACTTTGACCATCTGCCTTCTTTTTCCATACAAATCGAGACCACCACCAGGTGGGGACCTGGGGCTGAAGGGAGGCTCTACCACCGACGACCCACATGAACTTTCCATCATTCAAGTCCACAACCACCCTCCTTTTCTTCTCAAAAGCTCAACCTCACGCAAACATGACTTCTTCCATGGCTGTTAAGGCTCTTTGAGGCCTCCATTGAAGAAGAGAAAAAGAGAGACTAGTGTGAGTAGTGTAACTCTGTTAAGTACTACGTGAAGAAGCCAACATTTATATATGTATCTATTATATATATATTTTTATTGAAAGGGTATATATATTGTATATTTTATATTCTAGAAAAGGATTGTTGAAAGGTGACTAGTTGAGAACTAAAATGTTGTAAGTTAGTGAGGTTTTGGTCAGAGAGAGAGAGAGAGGCTTGAAAGTACGAAGTCCCTGATAGATTGCACAGACCGCACGTGACTCTGACACAGGCCTAGGATACTAATTTTATTTTATTTTTGAAATATATTATTACTTAATAGTTAATAGGTCTTGGAGTTTGCGAAATTTACAAATATATCAACTTGGCCTTGCAATTTTATTATTAATTTTCTAATATATATATGTATATTAATCAAACAGCCATGATCAATAGTTTGCCTCGTAGCTTATAGAGATTAAATATATATGCACAATACTAATAGTTAAGTGTCTACCTTTGACACTAACTAAAATTAATACTATATACGTGATTCAAAAATTTATTATCATAATAGGTCTGATTAGTAAGTTTCGAACTTCATAATAGAATTTTGAGTTTTTATCTTAGATATGAAACAAAAGTAAATTAACCATCTAAGATTGAGTTTCAAATTTCATAGTGGAATTTGAGCTCTTATTATAATATGAAACAAAAATAAATTCACCATTTGAATTGTGAATAGATATGTAATTTTTTAATTTTTTTAATTAAAAAATAGTTTTAAATTTTGAAAAATAGAAAGGTCAAATCAGAGACAAGTTATAAATTTATCGATATCTACTAAAAATAAACTCTATATGAAATTTTTATTCCAAAATATAAGGCTGACAAATATATATATATATATATGATAAACTTGAATAATATCTCTGATATTAAGAAAAATGAAATAACGACTTGAATTACGAATCCATCAACTTATAGGAGTGATTTTTGTTACATGCAACAAGAAAAAAATAATAAAAACAAAAACAACAAAATGCAATCTCAAAATCTCAAATATTGATCAAACAAAACCAACTTAAAGTCCAAGTAGAAGAATTTACAGAACCAGCAATAGTAGTAATAAAGGTTACTATGTACTAAATACATATACAACAGCTACTTTGTCTCTTCTTATACATACTCGTTTGCTTCGCAAGACCTAAAACTGAATACCGAATGAATCCATCCCCCACAAGTGAAGTTTGAACCTTTCTTAGTTCATCGAGCTCTAACTTAGGGGAACTACTGTCGGATCCTACAATGTGTTCGGAGTGTCCATCTAATTGAGTGAACTAAGACCACCCATCGATATCAATCCCATAGCAGTGCTTAACCTGAGCGAAAGGAATATCAAGTAGAGGGTGATGAGACCTGTTCCTAGGAGTTTGCTCGGGCGCATGTCGTTTCTAGGTAAAACAGCCAGTGCCCAGATGAGTCCTGACATGAGAAACCCCATTGTGTAGAACAAACTGTTGTCCTTTGGAATCAAATATGCATTTGGTCTCTTCGACCAGGCTCCAATCAGCATTGATATGCCTAAGCCGACAAGTGTGTTGAACATGGGACCTGCATAGCATCCAGACAAGGCTATCTGCACACCATCCCCACCATTCATTGCCAGTGCAACATTGGAGACTAAATCGCCCATTGAGTTGCCCCATGCTAATACGGTTAATCCAAGAATGGAGGGGTTGATACCGAAGATCATACCAAATGCCACCAATAATGCAACAAGCTCATTGGCGATCATGTAAAACCATATGATACTCATGAAAAATCCACCTAAAACCCAGAGAATTAAGAACTTCTGAGGTGGATGATCGATGTAGTGGAGAGGGATGCAAGAACACTAAGAAAACAGCCAAGAGCAACACATATAAGATACGCAATCAGCTTGCTTTGAGAACTCACATTGTCTTGGCTACTCCAAAGAAATGCTAAGAGTATAGGCGCCAATAAAGCACTGGCTACAGCATACGGCTTGGACCACATGTCCTCCTCAACAGATGGGATTGTCAACCGTCTTGGCACAGTCAATGGCAACTCCAACAGTGAAATAAACTTCGAACATGAAGAAGTTGAATCGCTAGTTTGAGTGGCCTCATCAGTCCAACCCCATGGAGGCCTTTCATTATCTGCCTCACTGGCTTTCAAATGGTTTGAATATATAGCCACATTTTGAGCCCACATCCACTGGGGCAAGGAAGGATGGAGTTGAGGTGGATTGTCATCAGTTTCAAGTAGGGAACTATACACAGTAACATCCTCTTCACTTCCTTGAGAAAATACACTTCCTCTGACAGGAAGCAACGGTGTGACGGCATCAAGTTTCAACCTCCGCACATGTTTCCGTAAGATCTCATTCGTAGCCACGAAAAATGCATAGACTGATATAGATTGAGACAAACGCAATAGCCGCCCCTACGCTCACCTTCCCAATTAACAGAATCACCAACAAGCACACCAGTGTAAAAAGGAAGAAACCAACATCCCTAATAAAGCATTTCCTATCAATCTGAACCCCCTTCTCCGCAACACACAACGAGACAGTCCCAACAACAACAGAAGTAACAAACACTGCACCACCCAACACACTATTAAGTCCAACTTCACCAGTATTAGTCCCCACAAAAGCAGCTATACTTGCAAAAACATCCGGCGCTCCATTCCCCAACGGAAGCAGCGTGACACCAGCAACCGTCGGAGGCAGTCTCAACAGCCTCGATAGCTTCTCCAACGAACAACAAAAATAATCCGCAGCAGTGTTTCCCAGAAGATAAAACAATGCAACTAACCAAATAACCAACACCACATAACCTAACAACTTAAACCCTCCAGCAATCACAATAGAAAAACTGAATGTAATCAAAGAACCCACCAGATGAACACTGTGGGTTTGCCTTCAAGTACTCACACTGATTAGCATAACCCTTATGAGCAATCAATCCGGCACATGAAACATTAAGCATCAGCAGTCAAATTATTATCCGAATTCAATGAATAGACACCATTTTCGATCATCTGCCTGCGAATTACCGTCAAATGACTAGACCCATTATTCCACAGAGCATCTGAACTCAAACTATGATCTATAACCATTGAAGATTGCCTAAAAACTGGACTCCTCATCACATCTTCTTGATTATAAAACAAGAAAAACAAAATCAAAGCACAAAATCCATTAAAAATGCCAAGAAACTTGGGGCGTCTCTTACTATACGAGCCATTTAAAGCCTCCATTTTTAGTAACTTAATCAAAAACCCTCCAAACAAAAATACCCAGAAATTACAAAAGCCTAGGGTTTCATTTCCTCAACAAAAACAAAACCCTAGAACACTAATGAGAGAATCAGAGACTTATTGCATGACCTATAAAGCTGCAAACTTCTTGATTCGCAGTGAGAAAATAAAGCAAACCCAGTAAAGCAGGGCTGGAATATCACAGGAAATTCGATGACTTACCAGTGAATTAGACGAGATCGAGGGGTTGCAGAATTAGGGTTCGTTAAAAGAGAATAAAAATTTAGGGATTTTTTATTTTCTTGGTTTTGAAGGTGAGATTGGTCTGTGCATTGTTTTTTGAAGCAGTTTCTTGGGGACTTCCTTTGTTCAGGACTTTTTGTTGGGTTGTTGACACGTGTCAAGGACTTGGTTGAAATGTTGCTTCACTTGAACCAATTTTTTAATTTTTGTTTTCGGTTTTTTATTTCTCGTTTCTTCTAAATGAATTTTGATGTATTTTGGGAGATTAATTTATTTATTCTTAAATTTGACGCCAATCAGGATAAATCGTTACAAGTACTATTAGGAGTATAGCTTTCACCACGGCTAAACTAACTCTACACATTTCATGATTTAACTAGAGAATCTAAAATTTAAATTCTTATCACAAATAAAAGAAGAAAACATACCATCCAAGATCTTAGAGATTAAAGGTTTAAGTGTTATTATTATTCTAAAATATAAAGTGTAGATAATTTTCTCTAAATTTAATTCTCATTCCTTATCTTAAAAAAAAAACATGTATGAAAGGAGAAAGTATTCTTCTAATCTACGTTGAAGAGATTTATATTTTAGTTATATATAAGAAAAGGATATTAAGAATAATATTTAATTGTATAGTTCAAGCTTATGTTAAAAATCAGGAGGAGTTATACAAGAGAAGAGAAATTTTGAAAAGATTTTTCTTTTTTAGGAAGAAAATAATTGGATTAATACATTTATACAGTTAAGATAAATCCTGACAATATATATATATATATATATAGAAAGAGAGATAGAGGTCTAGTGTAACTAATCTTTATAAGATCCTTCTTTTTGCAATTATCAATTTATCCAAAACAAGTGGAATTAAAAAAAAATTATCTTTGTTATGATTTAGTTGATGGATGATGACTACTACATGTGTAGTGTGATGATAATGTTAAGTACGTAAATATAGTATAATGCAATCTTTTTTAGCCAAGTATAATGCAATGTTTGAATTTAAGCAGACACAAAATTCACATTTACATCTTCCATTCATCCATGCCGAGTGACAGTAATTATTTATTTATATTATTGAAATATCTAGAAATCATTTATTTAAATTTGATATTTACTGTATCCTTACCACCTTCCTTCAAACATGCATGGTATTACCACCAAAACAAAACATGAAAAACGTTACAAAATAAGCATAGAAAAAAAAAAATCGGCTTTTCATGCTAAGATTTTTGTACTCCAGTTTTTTTTTCTTTTTTTTTTTTATAAAAAAATAAGCATAGAAAAAAATTAAGTACATTTAAAATAAAATAAAGAGAGATAAGCAATTAGAATCGGAATATAATTTAAATAAAACGGACCATTTCTTTGTATTATAAAACTTAAAAAATTTCAAAATCTAATTTCAACTTTTAATATAAACAACACCATATAACAAAATAAAACCGAATAGTCAAACCATTAATGTAGTAAGAGCGTGCTGCGCAAAATTTTCTGACCAACCAAACAGACTAACACTCCATGTGTCACATTGTACTGAACCAGTAACAATAACAACATCCTCACATTTTTAATCATTCATTTATAGACATACCAAACCGATTCATTGTCAGCATCATCATCCAATCAACAAAAAAAATTCCATTAAATTATTGAATGACCATAACTTACACGTCTCTCTGACTCACCAATCCTCCCATTTTTTTTTTTTTAAAAACAAAACACTAACAAAAACAAACGAACTTTTGCACTTTTTCGATGTATCGTTATCTTATATATAAATGTAACCACGCTCTCGTATCTCCGTCTTTCTAGATTTTATCTTCTTCAGAGTTTCATTTTTTTCGCAATTTCTCTCTGCTGATTTAATTCCAGGTACGTCTACATCTATGTCTTTTATGTTAAAGATTAGTTCTTGAATGTAAAAAGGAGGGAAATTTTGGTTTATATGTGGTTTAGAAAGAGATCAAGGTTAGCTTTGATTGTTTTTTGTGGTTTTTTCTTTAATGGGGTGTGTTTGTTCAGTGAGAAAATCCAGGAAAGGAAGAGACTTGGAGGTGGTGATGAGTTTTCCAGGCTGCCAAACAGTTGTTTAGATGTTTTTCTTTGTTGGGTTCGATTTTGTTTTGGTTTTTGCATGTGACATGAAGGGAAAAATCTTATTTTTATTTGGTTTGGGTAGAGATCAAGGTTGGTTTTTATCGTTTGTTGTGGTTTTCTCTTTTCTGGGGTGTGTTTGTTTAGTGAGAAAATTTAGGAAAGGAAGAGACTTGGAGATGGTCATGAGAATTCTTGGCTGCCAAACAGTTGTTTACATGTTTTTCTTTAATGGGTTGGATTTTGTTTTGGTTTCTAATGATAATATATAATAAATTATGTGAGTTGATTTGCAGAGATGGGGTTTGCAAAGAAAGAGCTCGAGTTCCTTAGCGAGATCGGATTGAGTCCTGAGAATCTGGGGTGTTTTGTGAATGGCAAGTGGAAGGCACACGGCCCTGTTGTCTCCTCTGTGAATCCTGCTAACAATCAGGTTTATATGTAGTTCAATCTATATTTATGTATTTTTTTTTAATAATTTTTTTATAGTTGTGATGATGGAACAATTGATTTTATTTTATGTTCATTCAATTAGTGGATTTGACTCATGAATTTTTAATGTTTTGTTGCTGATATTGGAATATTAGTTTCAAAATGAATTTTTCCTCGTCAATTGTTTATTAAAGATTGTATCTTTTAATATAATGATGAGAAGTATTTGATGATTTGTAGTTGTGTACAGTAGGGGAGTGATAAACAAGTCTTAATTGGTAAATCCAATTGAAGTTATTTTTGGATTTTCACACTTACATTTACCTTCTTTTAAGCTTGATAAGTTTTCTGGTATCGTTATGATCTAAAACACTTGCAAATTGTAATTTTTTTTGCTTCGGGGAGCACACATGTATGTTAATGCACAGCTGTAAAAGACGAAGCCTGAGAACCTTTTGATCGGTGATGGATAATGTGTGTCTTTTGTTGGTTCAGACAACTGCTACTGTGGTGGAGGGTTCGCTGGAGGATTATGAGGAAGGCATGAAAGCTTGCAGTGAAGCTGCACGGATATGGAAGCAAGTAAGAAGTTTGCGTTTTTTAATGAGCAGTTAGGATTCTTCTTTTGTCATCGCAAAGTTCACTTTCCTGCGTAGAAGTGTATGATCCGCTAGAGAATGACTTTGCTGGTTCTCTGGTTGGTTAATGTATTGTTGCAGGTTCCTGCACCAAAAAGAGGGGAGATTGTCAGACAGATAGGTGATGCATTGAGGGCCAAACTCCTACAACTTGGCCGTCTTGTGTCACTTGAGATGGGAAAAATTCTTCCAGAGGGAATTGGAGAAGTTCAAGTATGGTTGTCTTACTTGAAATGTACTAACCGTTATGGTTCATTGAGTCGTCATTGTCATTGACATTGACTGTTTACTAATTCTTTTTTTTTTTTTGGTGAAAATGACTGTTTACTAATTCTTGTGAGCTAAATTTTGCAGGAAATTATCGATATGTGTGATTTTGCTGTGGGTTTAAGTCGTCAGCTAAATGGATCTGTAATACCTTCAGAACGTAAGCTCAAACATTAATAGTTGACATTTTGCTTTATAGTAATCTTGTTTCTTCTATTTGGCTCTCTGAGTAGCTTCGATTCTGTTTTTATCAGCTATTATCCAACCAAACCCAGAATATTCGGATAGATGTAGGAACTTTGTTGGTTTTGCCACTGAAAATTCTTTCTTATTCAGACCGTCAACAATAGTAATTGGACCTTATTTACTTTCCTAATCTTTTAAATGTTAGTCTGGAACTAATTATGGTTCTTTCTTTGTCAAACAGGTCCAAATCACATGATGTTGGAGGTTAGTTGCTTTTGACTCAGAGCAATGCATATGATCTACCTTCATGACTAACACCCCTTGTTCTTTGTGTATAGACGTGGAATCCTCTGGGAATAGTTGGCGTAATTACAGCATTCAATTTTCCCTGTGCTGTTCTTGGTAAGTTAGCTGCAATAGACTCTCATAATAGGCAAGACATGGAAGTGTTTTCAATGACATGTTAATACAAATCTCTGGATAATATATATATTGTGTATGTTAAACGTGTTACAATATTTGACTAGTTCATCAAGCCGTTCTGCAGTCCATTTGCTTAACGTAAACATCTGTTTATCTATGATATTGCTATTATATGTGTGAGTTGTCATACTCAAAAAATGATTAGCAAATGGGAAACTTGTCACTTAGATGACTACCTTTGCTCTAGAATGTGTTAATGCACTCGGGAACATTTTCTCACTTCATTGGTCACTGTATGAAATCGTCTTTAGTCTAACCATCTGAGAAGATTTCAATTGTACCCCCTATCTCCACAAGTTTAGCCATTTCTTTTGTCGGGATTACTATAGGTGATAATAGAAAGAGGTGGTTTATGTTCCTTTTTTTAAAATATTTTCAATATTTTGGTAATAAAATAATGCAACACAATCAGTAGCTCGAAGGATGGTATATGCTGCTATGTTCATATATATTATCTTGATATATTTTCACATATTGGAATTATCTGTCTGACTTAAATGTGTTTGTGTAGGATGGAATGCTTGCATTGCGCTAGTTTGCGGGAACTGCGTTGTCTGGTAAGTGATCTTGTTAAGTAATGAAGATTTATGAGCCCTTTTCTTCGTTGATGTAAATATATTAGTAGACTTTTGTTGGCGCATTCTTCCTATTCATAATAATTGGCTTATGTGTCACAAATTATTTGTTCATCCTTCTTGTAAAATGATCAAATCTATATCATGACACACAGGAAAGGTGCCCCAACAACTCCTTTGATCACAATTGCGATGACAAAAATAGTGGGTGAAGTTTTGGAGAAGAACAATTTACCTGGTGCTATATTTACTGCCTTTTGCGGTGGTGCTGACATTGGTCAAGCAATAGCAAAAGATAAACGCATCCATCTTGTTTCATTCACTGGTAGTTCAAAGGTACCGGTTTCCATTTCGAAAAACTACTGCCTGATGATCATATTTTGCATCGATAGATAAAATCTTGTTCAACTTCTGTATCACAAATTGTTTTGATATGCAATGCATGTATTTTGGTACATAGTCTCTTTTCGCTTGTTGAATAAAATATTCAATCAATAGTTCAACTCATGTCAAATTTGTTGCAATTAATAATGTTTTGTTCGCTGAAATCGTGGATGCATGTGCGCTTTGAATTTTAGCCGATTCTTCAGTTTAGTTTGGCTCTAATACACAAGTTTATCAAATTTTTGTTAATCTATCTGGTGTGTGCCAAACGACAGGTGGGTTTAATGGTGCAACAAACAGTGAATGAGAGGTATGGTAAATGTTTACTTGAATTAAGTGGAAACAACGCTATAATCGTCATGGATGATGCGGACATCAAGCTAGCTGTTCGTTCTGTTCTGTTTGCTGCTGTTGGTACAGCTGGACAGCGCTGCACAACTTGCCGTAGGCTGGTATTTCAAACTATGTGATTTTTCCGTTGAATTTTCAATATGGTGATAACAGTGCAAAGTTCTCACTCAATACTTTCTTTCTTTTTGCTTGTTTTGAAGATTCTACATGAGAAAATATACCAAACAGTCGTTGATCAACTAGTTGATGTGTACAAACAAGTTAAGATTGGAGATCCATTGGAGAAAGGCTCCTTGCTCGGACCATTGCATACTCCAACTTCAAGGAAGAACTACGAGAAAGGAATAGAGACCATCAAATCTCAGGCATGTCAAACTCTTTCACCCTAGTGCACATTTTATATATCATTTAATATATCTACTATAATGTCCGACGAAGTATCTGTTTTGTCTTGAAGTTTCCGAGTGTAAGTTTTACAAAACATTATCCCGAACTCACTTCAGTTATATCTTTTAATGCTTGCAGGGAGGGAAGATCCTTACAGGCGGTTCAGTTATAGAATCCGAGGGAAACTTTGTGCAGCCAACGATAGTAGAGATTTCTCCCGATGCAGATGTTGTTAGGGAAGAGTTGTTTGCTCCTGTGCTTTATGTTATGAAGTTTAAGGTAACCTCTTCTTGCAACGGTGTGTTTTGTTGGGGCTTCATTTTTTTTCATTACTCGTGTGCTCTTTTTGAAATTTGAACACCTTTTCTACAGACTTTAGAAGAAGCAATTAATATAAATAATTCGGTCCCTCAAGGACTAAGTAGTTCTATCTTCACCCAGAAGCCTGAAATTATTTTCAAGTGGATTGGGTAAGTACTTCTGCCTTTTATTATATCGTAATTTCTTCATGTCACTGTCACATAGCTTCTGCATATATAACTTTTCACATAACGGTCCCCGACGGAATAATCTGTACTATTTGAAATTTTCATTAGACTCATTCACATAATATGAACACTTTAGCTTCAAAAATTAAGGTTTGCTTTCATGTAACGCAGACCACTAGGAAGTGATTGTGGTATTGTGAATGTAAACATACCTACAAATGGGGCCGAGATAGGTGGCGCTTTTGGTGGTGAAAAGGCTACAGGAGGTGGTCGTGAAGCCGGAAGTGACTCTTGGAAGCAATACATGCGTCGCTCAACTTGGTAAGCTCTTATTATCGACTCAATTCAACTTCTTCGATGGTCATTATCAACGCCCTTAGCTTAGTCAAAATTTCTTTTCCGGATAAGCGAGTGAGTACATATCTCACTAATCTATCTACTTACTTTCCTTGCAGTACAATCAATTACAGTAACGATTTACCTTTGGCCCAAGGAATCAATTTCGGCTAATAGAAACCGCTTTACAATCAAGTATGCTAACTTTTCTAACCTTTCTAACGTCATTTTCTTTCATTTTTTCAAAGAACCTTTAATTACAGTTCACTATACGATCTTTCGATGCAGGATCCAGAGCCATTCTCCATATAGCCAACAAGCTTCTACCCTCTTAACGGTTCTTCCTTGCTTCTGGAAAGTTATGTTCTAGGATTTCTGCTATATAGCTCAGGAAGAGAAATTTTCCGTCTTTCAGCTGCTATATATAATAATGATGATGATGATAATTTTTATTCATGAAACTTCTCTGTAATTGTACTCAAGATTTTATTTCATAATAATACATAATAGTTTCGTAATAATACATAATAGAAGCATTCATAACAATTCGAGCATTCAAAAAATCCAGCTTAGAAGTTCCATCAATTTATATGATCTTTCACAAGGTTTTCAATGACAAATAGTTGAAGCAATCTTCAATTTCTTGATTAGTGTTTGTGTTCTAGTGCTAGTTTCAAGCTCCCCATATAAAAGAATTTGAACTATTTGCCAAGTGACAAAAATGTGACTAATAATATTAGTCAAGAATTAACTATTATGTGCAGTCAGAAAATTTAGTTCCAAATGTTGTTAACTTAAAATTTTCCAAAGTTGTTATTTATATGTAATGTTTTTTACTATTTATTTGAAATATAGATGATATAAATATAAAAGATTTGCACTAGAAAGTTAGTTATGTACAGAAATTCTCGATTTGCTGACCAAAATAATTTTTAAGCACTTTTAAAGGAATGGTCTACAACAAATCCGTGATTAGATACTACAGTAGTAGAGTTAGGGCCTGTTTAGTATATTATATTTTTACTTGTTGGGGTCGGATTAGACGGCTAGTGGAGGGTATTTATAAATGTTATATCGGCTTATGGTTCTCAGCCCATGTGAACGGAATAAGTGAAAATGAGGGTGTGGTTAGAAACTTAGTGAAGGTGTTAGGATAATATTTGAGTGGATTTGTGGCTTAATAATGGGTTTCGGTTTAAGGGAAAATTAGGTTAAATCTGTGAAGCCTGTCAAATTTGTAAAGTTGGTGAAATTAGCTTTAGCCCAGAGCTTACACTTTTTAATAATCTCTGTTACAATCAATCTAAGAGTTGTTATTAAAAAAACTAGTGTGGTAACCTTACTCAAACTAATAAATTAGCAAAACTTCTATTATATATATGTATATATACACACACCCATATACAAAAGGTAGTTGAAAATCTATCTGAGGTCTACAAGAACCTTCCAACATTAATATTATATATATTAATATATACACAAACATACACAAAGGGTGGTTGAAAATCTACCTCATGTTTACCAAAACCTTTTAAAATTAAATAATATTTGTAATCCAAAAATCTAATCTTATAACATCAAGAGATATCTATTTTCATATTAATATGTAATTGAAAAATTTAATCTCATAATACATGCTGAAAAATATGTATAATGAGACTCGGACTTCTATGAAAGGAAAATACACTAAATATTCGAGTTAGCCGATGTGTCTCTAAAAAATTTTTAAATTTGTTATTTAAATATATTTTTCATTCGATGTTATTCACATGTACTTTTCAGAGGTTGAATAAAAAGTTACCTATGCTACAGATAGGGATATTGAAGTGGAGACCAAAATATTTTTTTAGTAAGGCAGTTTTAAAAGAATGGAATAAGATGAAATTTCAAGTGGATAATTATGGATTACCTTATCATGTTACACATAAGAACCACATCAACAAAACTTGGAAAACAATTAATAATCATGATCAAGAATTAGAAAAATCACATCGTACGTATTCTGTTTGATTGTAATCTATTTTAAATTTTGATTGCAAACGTGCAAGGATTGAGTCATAAACAGCCTGGAAATGTTTAATGTTTCAAAAATTTTGCAAAATAAGTTTTAGGTAATATGACTCTATGAGACTATGACAGAAGAAAATGCCGGCTGGTACAAGTAAATGTATATTCTTTTATTTCCTCTTTAGTCAAAAAGTTGATTTCATGCTACAATACAACAAGAAAACACTATGTGGTTTAGATTTTTAATAAGGAATTCAACGTTTTTTTTATCTAGATTTATAGTATTGGAACAAGTTTGTAATTTCGGTTCGTTGGTGTGCTCTTTTGTGACATGCAAGAGATGTTTAAATTAGATGAATTCGGTTGAATAATAGAAATAAAATACTATCGATTAACATTCAATAATATCGGGATAAATTCGTATTTTGATTAGTTAGTGTAGTCTCTTATATCATGTAAGAGATTTTAAAAGTAGAATAATGAAAATTTGATAAAATAAGAATAAATTTGTAACATGATTTAGTTGGTACAATCTTTTACATTATGTTAGTTTTAGGAGATGTTCAGAAAAATATCTTACGAACTTTATCGAATGTTATTGTGTTTGTATTTTAACCAAAAAAAATTAAGGGAGAGATGATTGGAGTTTGTTTGTTTTATAATCTTTTATTTTATTGACTTACCTCAAAATAATATTTAGATATCAATAGTATGATAGGATACCTTGGTTAAGAGTTTCATCTAATAATTATTGCGAAACCAACTTGGTTTTAATCATTGAAATGATTAATTTAAGTATCCAACTCTTGAAGGATTTAATTAAACTAATGACAATTAGGAAAAGACAAAGAAGAACGAATCATGTGATATCTAATCAAAGTTTAATTAAACTATTTTAATTAATTAAGATAATGAAATATGAAAGACACATAAATAATGTACATTAGGTGAACTACTTCCCAAGAAGAGTAGGAAAAAAACAAACAAATTAAGATCAATAATCGGTGGGAGAGTGTGGATGCATGGCATGGAGGGTGGATATAGAATCTCTAGATGCCATCAATTTCTAGTAAACAAATAATATAATAGGTCATTACCATTGTCAAAGACAAGGACAGTTAATTTTCTCAAATATTATATTTTCTATCATCCACGCTGGTGAGAGCGTGAGTCTATCCAGTCCTATAATTTTTTTAATGCAAAGGACAGAATTTTGGGATATTGTATAATTTTTCTTGTGCAAAAGATATAAATGTTGGGATATGATGCAAAGGGTAGTTTTCATGTTAAAATAGACTTGATTAGGTCTTAAAAAATTATCTAATCAAAGATATAAATTAGATTAAATTTCCTCGACAATGTTCAGATTTTGGTTTAAATAAAAACGAGGTGTGAAACTCGTGTTTTCCAATGAACTTTAATAGATAAGGTTTCTAACAAATTTTAGGTGGCGTGGTAATAAATGTCATAAAGGTAGAAAGTTTCAACCTTTTAGTAGCAATGTATGATACAGTTATGTAACTATATCACTTACAACTTCCAGTAACAGTACATAAAATTTATAGATTTTATATCCTCAAAGGAATAATAATTTTATAAATAAATATATACATCTTAGATTTAAAACCGTAATTGTATGTACCACTTTTTATAACCCTCTAAATAATAATAATAATAATAATAATAATAACAATAATGCAGGCCAAACATAATTGAGATTGAGAGAGGTGTTAAGTGGGGTTCCAAATCTGAATCAAATGACCTGTGGTGATCTGTCCCTGATTGACACCAACATAGCCATGAGTCCTGTTTTTATCTATTTATTTTTTGTTCTTCCAGCTGTTACATTTCATTGCAGATCTCTCATCTCACCAACCATGCACAATCCAAGATTCAAGCAGCCCCCCAGAACCTTCTCAATAGTCCATGGCAGGCAGCAGGGCAGACTCATTGGCAGCATTTTTCACTGCTGTGGCTGTTGATTGATGATGTTGTCTAGCACTGCTTTACAATGTTGCTTTCTTAGTTGTCAATCTTTAAGTGAGTGTGTGTGTGTTTGTTTGTATTGGCTCTTTTTTTCTTTTTAAGATCTCCATGACCAGCCTTTCAAATCATATCCTAGTTTACATAGGATGATTAAGACTCTGTGTTCAATTCCAAACCCCAAATCCTCCTCCTAAGTACTGCATAATTATTGGCACATATACTTCTCCCTTTTTCACCTTTTTTTTTTTAACCATTCTCTTTTGTCCATACATAATGTACATGAGGAAATAGGCGGAAAATTTTGACTTCTAATGGTTCAACCATTATTTGAGAATCAGAATGAAAGGGTCCGCTTTCACTGCTAATAACACACAAACTATTTTTCATTCTTTGTATTCAAGGAATGCTTTATGACTACAACATTCTGTATACGCCCAAAAATTTCTTCAATAGTAGCTTTTGGACCATGCCTCGGTTGTATCGTCACCAATCAACCTCTACAGTTACTTGACGTAGTTTTGAAGTTAGAATGGCACCTTCAAGGAATGTAGAAATATTTGAGCATCAGAATTAATGGAAGAGTTTGCTTCAACTATTAACGCAATATATAAACTACTTTTCATTCTTCGAATCCAAGGAATTTATCATAATCACGATATTTTTTATCAAGTTTATGCTCATTACAAAAATTTCTTCAATGCTACCTTTCGGATTATATCTAACTGATAATCTTCTATTATTATTTTATGTAATTTTGAAAATAGAATAACATCTTTCAAGTAATTATTTCTACTATGGTCGCATGTATACACATAAATGATCGTATGCGAAATTTTTGCACCTTTTTTTTATATGAGATGCAACTTATATCATGTATATTTTACACATCCCCATCTATACCGTCGTAAATACGGCACCTACAACCATCTATATTCCTCTCAAGTTTGGATATGGATGAGTAAAGGATAATTTGTAATTATGAGGTTTGAGATTTAAATTCTTTCCAATATGCTGTGGCCCCAATTTTTATTTTTTATTTTTTATTTTGAAGAAAGTCCACTTGACTAAAAGAAGATAATCAAATATCCGTTTTTGTCACTAAAATGGTGATCTTACATTCTTCTTTCATGAATCATCTGACTTCTAGCCATGAAAAATTCTAAACTTGTAGAGACAGCTCGAGAATTGCCTTACCTATACTTTATTGCAAGTAATTGGAAAGATCTGGAAAAATTTTGTATAAAAAGTTTCAATAAAAACAAAAAAATAAAAGTAAAAATTCGTTCCTTCAAGGCCAAGTATCATGTACAGCTGGAAAACTCACATAGTTTTGTCATGTCGTGCAATTAGAATCTAATAAAGAAATGCCATCAGTGGCATCACAGCCCACAAAGAATCACACATGCAGAATAAACAAAGTTCAGTGTCAGATTTCAAGCATCATAAGTTAACCAAACCATGTTTCTGATCAGTATTCCAAACCTGAAATTCGAACGAACATTCTGATTTGATATGAACTCTTACCTGAATAAATATAAACTTTGAAACTGTAGTTAAAAACGAAAATATAATAAATGTTTTATCATATAAAAGATATATAATCATTTTTTTTTTCTTTTTTTGCATTTATAGAGTTAATGTGATTGAGGTACCTCCAACGAAAAAGAACAAAACATAGAAGAGACTAGAAATTTTTTCTTGAGAAACCAAACAACATAGAAAAAGTTTTTTTTTTCTGTTTTAATATATATTCAATACTAACATGTAACAACTACGTTGAACAACTAATCTCCCTCAACCTCCTCAACGTTGTTCTTTTTCCAATTTTGTTTGATTGTTTTTGGATCAATTGAATTTGTAATCTAAACCTCCCCCCATCATTTGCAATTCTTATTCCAATCTCAATTTTGCCATTAGCCAGACAAGGAAGGGAAGCAGCTCTCAGACCTTGCAAGCCCTGGACCACCGCGACGGCGGATCTCTCCAACCATGTTGGTAGGGCTACTAGGGGTTGATCTCAACCCTCTTGGAGAATCCAAGCTTCTTCTAAGCAGCTGCCTCATTGCAGATATCAAGTCTATGGTAGCATCCGGGGGCGGTCCAGATGACTTAAACTTCTTGCAAAAGCTCATATGCTTGGCCATTGCTTCCTCAGTACTAATTAGCCTCTCAGTCCTCACAATCTCATCCTTTATCGCCTCCGCACACAGGCCACAGATCCATTTCCCTTGGTACCTTTCGCGAATTCGCTCAATGTAGGCCTGTGTGCACTCCTCTGTCAGCTCACAGCAATCACATTTTGCAAATTCAACTTCAATTATTGGTGCTGCTGCTGTTGTTGTTGTTGTTGTTGATGGTGGTGGTGGTGTGATCTCTTGTGCTGGTACCACCATTGCATCACTTACTATAGTTGCAGACATTGCCAATCACCCTGGAAAATCAATGAACATGACAATTTGATCCAATCAATCATCAACTTGATACGAAATTTTCTGGGGTGTGATTGGCTGCAGAGAAGATTGACTAGCCAATATGATATACATAGACAAGTAACATGTTTGGTTATGTTCGTAAAATTAAAATTTTTTATTCTAACACATATATGGTGAAAAATAAGTACTTTTTTTGAGACAAAACAGAAGATAAAAGCACTTGTACAAAAGGCAGAAAACTTTATGCACCAAATGATATATCAAAACGTCAAAAAACTACACAGGTGACAAAAAATTT
This sequence comes from Nephelium lappaceum, assembly GCA_021234005.1. Lineage (NCBI taxonomy): Eukaryota > Viridiplantae > Streptophyta > Magnoliopsida > Sapindales > Sapindaceae > Nephelium > Nephelium lappaceum. Next base: position 1,661,129 of record CM037997.1, on the reverse strand, counting down.
ACCAGCAAAAAGCAGATCAAAAGCAGGAAACCACTTGATTCTTTGTTTTCCTTTCCTCGTTCTTCCTCTCAACTTCTGCTTATTGCTTTTGGCTTTTGGCTTTTTACTTGTATTTGATTACTTGTTATCTCTCTTTCTCCCACTCTCCTTCCTCAACCCTCCTCTCTTCTTCTCCAAAAATGATTTCCCACTTGAATAAAAACATTTCTCCAAACCCTTTTTTGCTCTCCAAGCTTTTTCAAGAGCTCATAAACATATCAAACAAACAATCACCTAAGCTTTGTGTGAAGAAAAGCAACCAAGAGACTGCTTTTTGTTGCTTCTTCTTCTTCTTCTCCTCTTCCTCTATCTCTCTCTCTTCCAAGACTCAACCACTAAATTCTCCCACTCAAAAGCATGTGTTTTGGTGTATATATCACATCACCTGTAGAAGCTTTCAAGAAGGGAAAGAAAACACTTTTACAAGAGAGAGAAGCACTTTTATAACGGAGAGACAACAAGAAGAGGCAGCAAGCTAGCACACCCGCAATGATTGAAGCCCTTTAAAAGCAGTAAAATTCCATGTCAGCAAATTTATTCTCCCACCTCAATCCTGACCATTCATTTCTTAATTGCCAGCTAAGCACCCCTTATTTTTTTCTCTCTAAAGTTATGAACGAAACCACACGGACGACTTGATGCTGCATTCGCCATATGTTTTTCATGAAATTTGACCATGTAACGTTTCATAGTGCAATATTCATCTTTTTTTTTTTTTTTTAATCTAAAGTTACAATTTATATCGACAGGAAGAATGCGTACAATATTTTACACGGTTTTTTTTTGACGAAAATCAACGGCATAACATTAGAAGAAAGATGTGTACAACACGTTTTAGATATCTTTTTAGAAGAAAACGGACCATATAATTGCATAAAGTTAAAGGCAAGATGAAGATTATATGACGTTACATAGTAGAGAGTCGATCACTCAGCTGTACAACACTATGTAATCGACTTTCTAGACGAAAAAATTATGAGGCGCGTACATTACTGTTACATAACTGCATGAGACAAGAAGTTATGTGCTGCTCCATTAAGTTCCTCTGCATGTCTGCACCCGTCATTGATTACCACGAGTAGGACAAAACGTGTAAGTTACAGTCTTTAATGGTCTCTGAGTGGTTCAGGTGGATTTTGGTGTCAATTGGACGCTAGTGATAACAATTTTTAGAGTTTGGTTAGTAACTAAGAATCGATAATTAGTTATTTTAACAATATGTATTTATATATATAGATGTTCATCCTGAATGGAAGGATTTCATGATAGTACAAATTATTTAAAACGAATTATTCTTTTAGAAATTCTAAATTTATCACACGTTTGGATTTAACTTATTTTATGTAATTTATAGGTGATTATATTTATTAAAAATGTAATTTAATTTGATATAAAAAGAGATCGAAAGTTTTTCGTTAATAGCAAAAAAATATTCACTACACCTAAATGTCATATAGATGTTTTTTTTTTTTTCTTTGGCAGTGCAAACATGTTTAATTTCTTTTTTGTGTTAATCATATTGGCTAGTATACAGCAAAGAATAGTCAACAATGATTTTTTTTTTTTTCCTTGTTAATGAAACTCATGAAAGTGTTGCTAAAACTGACGTTTGAATAAAATTCCAATTGAGTTAGAGATTATATATGAGAAAAAAATAAACATATAAATTTCTATAGTGCATTTAATAATAATATATGAAGAAAACTGAAGCAGGTTGGTTGGGCTTGAAATTTAATGAGATCTGACAATGCACATCAAGTTAGCGTAGAAACTACACATGCGGTCTGAGTATATGATAAAATTTTATAATACATTTTAACAGTATCGATCTCCTTCCAACGAAATTGGTGTTAAACTATACATATTAATGTTCAAACTTCATAGATGTAATGTGAACTACACAAGTTATATGAAACTCTCTCACTATAGACTCAGGGGTCGTTTGTTTTTTACACTTAACACTTAATGGTGCTGAATTATGTCAATTAAATTATTTTTATTTATTTTTTTAAATAGTCAAACCACTTAAAACCACCCAAAAATAACTGAAAATAAAAAGTTATATTTTCTGACTTTTCACTTAATACCAAATCACTTAATAATTTTATAAATTTATTATTCTAATTTTATCCATTCCAAAATAACAAATTTCCAAGTTTGTTTTAGTTTTACATTATAAAAATTTCTTTTAATACTTAAACAAACATATTTTTAAATTTGACCTAATTTTACATTATATATATTCATTTTAATGATATTTTTTTCAATATTATTTTTATTTAAATATATAACAATAATCATTCAACTTAATACCATTTTATTTATTTTTATTTAATTTGCTTTACTATAATAATTTATTTATGTGTATATATATTTTTTAAAATACTTTACTATAATAATTAATCATATTTTAATTATGAATAAAAATATTATTAATATATACATACAAGTGTTTTAGCATTTGCTAAATAATTTATTTTAATTGTTTGTATTATATTAAATAAAGTTATATAACAACTAATAGTAAAAGGATATAAATGTCAAATTACTAGTTTTCAGACAATTTTAACTTTAAAAAACAAACAAGATTACTATACATTCAGATGTAAAGGAAAAAAAAAAACAAACATATCATTCAGATTTCAAGTTTCAATCACTATTCAGTCTTCAGTTTTTAATAGCACTATTCAATCTTCAAACAGAAAAATAAACAACCCGTCAGTCTAAACTCCATGAATTTTTACAGTCAAGTGTACAAACTTGCTAAAGGAATCCCTTATCGGACATAAAAAAAGACAATCAAACAGGGTTGATCGCTATATTGGTCACATAGCAAGAACCTAAATAGTGATGTGATGATCTCTTTCATTATTGAGTTTGATGGTATATTGCAATTGAAGCAACCCCTTTATGCCCCCACTTACTATTATTTTTTTTTCAAGCATGAAGATATATATATATATATATATATATATATATATATATACCTTGTTTGTTGGCAACTCTTCATGATCTCAAATTCAATAATATAAACCAACCAGTCATAGTCAGATAATGTAGTTTACGAAATACGTGGACTAAACAATGCCAAGTTAAAAGGCAACAGGGAGTGAAATTATTGACATCAATTGTGATGGTGACTTGCACTATTTAGATAGAGGACAACCCACCTATATTTTGTTCCTATCTTTCTTGTGATCAAACTTTATCATCACAACAAAAAGAAAAAGAAATAAGAAATAAAGGCGTTTATAGTTGTTTATCATCTTTTTGATCTTTTGAACTCATTAATGAAGGTTGTGCGAAAATTGTTCAGTCTCACATGGTATTAATAAGTTCATATTTCACTATCAAGTGCATGTGAACTGTGCACATTTTTTAGGTCATTTTGCTATCAATGTTCTGCTATAAAAACAGGGATATGCATCGTTGACTAAAATAGGAATGCGAGACCAAGTTTTGTACAGAGAGAGATAGATTTTTTTGGTGAGAACAAGCTTGTATAGACATAGAGTTACTTTTTTGGTACTCATGACATCTATAGTTTTTCGTATTTAGATTTGTCAAACCTCAGTTTCAAAACAATATTGTATATTTTTAAAAGAATTAAGGTCAAAATTAAGAATTGTATGTACAGTTTAAATATCTATTCCTATAATATTTACCAAGATCAAATATCATATTACAGGATAGATGTATACTTTCTCAACACTAAGGAGAGGTTTTTGCACATTTATTGAATGATTCATGACTTACAATCAAATATTATACTAATAGCTAGATATTTGTTTCCATAATATCAGGGAGAGTCTTCTAACGTTACTTGTAAATGTAAAATATGAGACTTGATCAAACCCCAACCACCGTAAAAATGAAAGGGAAGATACACACCAATCAATCAAAAATATTTGTCAGCAGTTAGAAATGACATACCATGAATGATTAATCTTTACTTATGGTCTTCAGTAACAAAATCTAGATGTTATAAATCTGTATATATTAAACTACAGATGCAGACTGTTATCTTTTCACACATTAAGATTCAAACTTCTGACATTACATTAAATTTGCATAACATAAATATAATAACATCACAAATTTAACATTCGATTTTACACGCGAACGTCATGTCAATTTCATTGCACCTAAAATTCATACAGGTTGGCGCATTGTGTATACAAGCAGTGTTCAGACATATTTTGGCAAAAAGAATTGATCTAGGTGAATTTGGTCTGTTTATATATAGTGGCCAAAAATTTAATACATAGTTGACAATCATGCATGTGAACACGCGTACGCTTGTTAGGGCAGTTTTATTATCATCAATGTTTGGTACAAAAAGTTGGATAATAATACGTGAGTTTAATAGGTGAAGTGAAAATGTTTTTATTTATTTATTTATTTCTAGTGAGAACATATTTAAAGCTTGAATGAAATTTGTTATATTTCAATTTCTAGCTAACGTGTATGAACATATTTAATGGTAGGTTTTAAAAATGTTCAGTGGTAGGTTTTAAAAATGTTCATATATGTCACATGTTTTTTAAATGTTTCAACAAAGCTTTCTTTCATTACCGTCCAAATGTGATTAGGTAACAAATAATACATATTCAGTCTAACAATGTCCCCGATTTAAACCATCTCCACTGCATACGGTATTTGTAAAAAAAACAAAAAAACCTTTAGTTATTTATTTATTTTTTTTGTAATAATCATAAGGTAATAAAAAAATTTACCAACACTAATAATCAAGGATTTACTACCTGAAAATTTACTGTCATATTGGAAAATATCCACCCTCTCTCACACATGTTGGTGAAGTATATGATATGACACGAATTCTTATAATTAATGTGAAAGAAAAATGCATTAACCATTTAAGTTTTAAATAGTTGTGTACATTTCAAGAAGTTTGACACATATTATATTAAAAAAAAATACACACTATATTTATAAAATTAAGAATATATTCATTATAATCACATTATATTATACAATTCACATATTATAAAACAAGTATAAAAACTTTGCAGTCTTTATTAGAAATTATTATTTAAAATTTACCTTTCTAGGCTTAACTTAGGTATTAACTTTAATCCCAATAGTATCAAGTATATTTATTTAAATTTGTAACTTCAACACCGATTTACTCATTTGCTCTCACTTGAAAAATATTTATTTATTATAAATTCATATATTCTTCGTCATTTAGGATGAAAAGTAAATTACTGAATGGATTACAAATTTAGATCATAATTCATATATATTTTTTTATATATTATACGTACACGGTATAAGTATATGTAACATTATCGACCCTCTTAATTAGGCATAACTTAGAATCGGAGCTCTCGAAAGAGGGAGGAATACTCTCAAAAGATAGAGGAGAGGCCCATAAAAGAGAGAAAAAATCAACTACACTTTTGATGGTAACATGAGTTGAATCCTACCTTTTGCATGACAAGTAAAGGTAAGGAGGTGTTGCCGTCACTGTGATAATACACCAAATTCGATTATAATTTTATATTGAAAGTATCTTCCCATATGCATATATAAGAAGCATTTTTACTTGGAAGTGCTTTCTAAAAGAGTAATTGGAGATTTAATTTTAGTCAACCTAATTTATACGCATCACCGTGACATATCAATAATTTAATATACAATGAAAAGTGCTGACATGTATGATATTTAAAATGAAAATCTGACATGGCATCTAATCACCACTGATGTGGCATACACTAATCAAGATAATTAACTATTAATCAAGCGGCATAAACTACTAATTAATTTCTATCGATTTGGTATATGCCCTTTTAGATACTTTTAGGATTGCTTCCATTTTTGTTTAAAGTTAATTAAAAGTAATTATCTTTATTTATTTAATGAATTAGTTTATTTTCCAATTATTTTAATAAAAATTAGTTTATTTTGTTAATGAATTGAAAAGAATAAAATCTGTATATCCACTTTTAACTTAAGTGATTAATGTATTTTCCTCATCCATAATAGATAATCAAATCAACTTCCAAAAAAATAAAAGAAAAAGAAAATAAATAATCAGATCATGGCATATATATTTATCACATTATTGGAGGAACAGATTGATTATGAATTTATGATTGTTATTGATTTTTTTTTTTTTTTTATGTATATAAAGTAGAAACCAAAATATAAAAAATAAGAAAGAAGAAGTGATTAATGCACTTCTTCTTTGAAAAGAATAAAAACTGCATATTTACTTTTAACTCCAATGGTTAATGCACTTTCCTCGTCCATAATAAAATCAACTTTATCAAAAAAATAGAAAATAGATAATTGGACATGCCATGCATATTTATCAGTGAATAGACCGATTATGATTATTGTTGGATGATTTTTTATTTTTTGTATATAAAATAAAAACCCAAAATATAGAAAGGAAGAAAGAAGAAGTGATTAATGACCACTGAGTGGGAAATGACAAGAGAAGTGGAAAATAAATTTTTGTTTGTTTTCTAAAATTTTGAAGTTCTTGAGAAAATATTAGCCACAAAGAGACATAGTGATCCTTTTATAAAGTGTCACACACTCCAACGCTAGTATTAAATTATTGATGTGATGTACTATTTAATGTTTTTTTTTTTATTGAGCTAACCTGTACTAGTGATACAAATCTTTGTTTCTATTCACATCTTTGAAGATAGGAACGATATTAATGTGATATTCTTATATACCAAGGTGGTACTTATTTTCTATTGGTATTTATTGTCTTCATTAAAAAAAAAAAGAAAATGTCATGAATATATAAAAATAATAAAGCACAATGATGTGATAAATGTTATTGCAATTAAATGAGAGTCATGAAATTTTTTAATAAAAACTTCAATTTTTTTTTTTTTGTGTTTTTTTTTTTATTTTACAAATGTTACATTTCCTCTGTATAGCTATTTTTGATAAAATTGTAATGGAAGATCTGTAATGAAAATTAATTTTAAATACTACCCGTACCTACTTTAAATAAATTATTTTAGATATAAAACATCCTCAAAATATAATTAATATTTTCGAATTCTTTTCAAAAGACAAATTAATCATTTTGTATCTCTTCAAAGCTATATTATCACAAGTTTTGTTGCAAATTTTTGTTTTTGATTATAAAAAAAAAATTAATTGATTTTTTTTTACATGTAAACAATTCTCCGTACAAAAAATTCACTAAACACCAAAAGTATATCTGATGTGAAACTTTACTTTATTCATATTCAAGTCTTTGTTATGAAGTCTATAAATATATAATAAATTAAGTTATGGATTGCAAAAATTTTACCTAGTCGTTGGAAGTACTAGTCATCTTGTCCAAATCATGAATTTGTTGTTGTTAATTACTTGGTAAGACTGCAACTTCTAACATTACATGCATTGGTTTGTCCAAGAAAAACTGGGGGCGTGACTTTGTGGGCAGACCTGTTATCGTCACCAAATAAATCATCTGATTAATTAATACAACCATATATGTATTTCATGATGTTAACTGACATAACATGTATGGCTCATCCAACTTTGATTTTATTTTATTTTTCACTACAATTATTGGACAGAATTTGGATTTGATATGGCAAGTAGACTCTTCTTTCTCCTAATAAAGTAATTTTCATGGAAATTTTAACACATCCATGAAGGAGTTTTATGCAATTGAATAAGAAATCTTAAGATCTACTTCACTCACAGAATTTATGATCCAACATTATGATAGTTGACTTACATTAAACTTTTTTTCAAAGAAATTAGTTAGAGGTACGATATATGATTTGGATTCGTAATCTTTAGGAATACAAGCACGAAGAACTCAGTGCTAAAGTCATTTTCGTTGAAATTTCAACAAATTTATGAAGGTCTTTTTTTTAAAAACAAAGTTTATAAAGGTTAGTGTATGTAATTATAAAACGAAAGTTTAAGAACGAATTTCACTCCCAACATTTTCAAACTAACATAAGGATGGTGAGAAACTTGAATTACAACAGAGTATCACTTTTACGTCCCTATCTCTGATAAAACTTTAAAATTAATAAAAAACAAAAAACCAAAAACTTATAAGTTAAAAATACAAAATATGACTCGAATATATAATCTTATTGATTAAAAAAAATAAAAAACCCTCATTATTAAACCATCTAAACTTCCGTCCAATACTGTTTTCTAGTCTCATTATTATTTGAGATACCAGATTTGGCAAAACAACTCGAACCGAAACAGAACTAGCTATAAGATTTTACTGTATAATCAATGCAATGTAACAAGGGTTTCTCACACAGCAAATGAACAACATACAATTATAAAAGAATTGTTCCTGAGAAGAAGTAAAATAGAAGAACAAAATACTAAATTTACAAAAACTGTATAGCTCTTGACATGAGCCTCCCTCTATAGAAGAGAGACACCATTTCCTGAGCAGCCAAAATATGAGTTAGTATGTATTGAATTCTTTGATTGTTAGTATGACCATTGAACGCCAGACTCCGGAGACTCTGATCCAATAACAATGTACTTCTGGGCAGTGAAACGCGTAAAATGTGAAGAATAACGGTCTCCTTTTGTGTTGGTACTATAATACAAACTATACTGGCTCTAACATCAGCTTCTCTATAACACTACCTCTGCTGTAGGTTGACTGAGACTATGGTACTCAGGAGCTCGTTGTTCCTTTTCAAGCTCAGTTAATAGCTTTTCGATCTGTCTTCTATAAACTGGCATAAAATGATCACTTACCATAGTCTGTGACAGCCTCAATTTACTATATAGTGTTCGCGGTGTCAGGAAAATCGCAACCTTTGCCTCTGGCGGCTGCTGGTCAACGTCTGAGTTGCTTGAGGATGGGGACTCACTTTCGGATTCGGGTTCAGGTTCAGGTTCTGGAAGGAGGGTAACAATGTGCATGATCTTTCCTGGAGGGAAGAATCTGTGTACTTCCTTCATTTCTGGTGCAGAGCTCTCCGGTTGGTCCACACCCGCCTCTGCAATGGCTGCCGCTTCTTCTTTCCTTATTTCCTTAGCCACATCACTCTCCTCACCTTCTGTTCTTTCATAAAGCTCATGTTCGAGTTGTTGCCATAATTCGACTTCATTCATGCTGCCTTCATGTGAATTACGGCCAATGAGGTCCTCATCTTCGTCGGAGTGAGGATGCATTTCATGAGAGCAGGACTCAATTTCTGAAGTCCATTCCATTCCAACACAAGAAGACACAGGCAGTTCAAGGTTTTGCATTGCAACGACAGCTGCAGGTTTCTTGGGAGATGAAAGAAGAGGTTCAGAAGTTTCATTTTTGGATGAGGAAGATTCTGGGGAATCTCCCTCTTCTTTCGAGTTTGAACGAACAGCTGCAGCCCGATGACGGGGTCCTATGCATGACCACGAGGACAAGCCGAGTGAAGGACGTGTCCACGCTGCCTGCGCCACACTCTGGGCTCTTTTCATCACAACCTGCAGACAGTGAACTGGCAGGGTTAAATTGTTAAAATAAAGCATAATCCAAACTAATTTTCAGCTCCTACACTGGCATTCGAACTTTATCTGATTACAAACTACAACATTCAGCCACAGTTTCAATGAAAAAAAAAGAAAGATGGGAGCTAGAATAAGTCAAAGTTATGGCTCAAAACATGAATACCAATTTCTCACTGCAAAACAGTGGAAAGAAAAACATCAAACCTTACAATGGAAATTGAGCAACTAGATAGTTCACAGGCAATTGTTCCGTACTAAGGAAGTGAGTTTACCTGTGTGCCATTGGAAACAGGGCGTAAAATCGCCCCAGCTCCAGCGACTTTTGCTTTAGCACTGGCAATGGACGGAAGTCGGGAACCCAATGCAGATGCAGACCGATAGACAGTACTTAAAATTCTTGTACGCTCAATCTGATTCCTCAGATCATTCAGCCAAGCAGATGCTGTCACCTGAAAAGAGTTCCTTATTGTGAGTTGCATGAAAATATTGTTTAAAAGCAAATGGAACAACAAGAAGCCTAAGCAATGTTTCTAAGAATATCGATCATGCAAAGTAATTAGTCTTACAAGTAACAATCAGCTAGACTGGCTGAGACAAAATCTATCATGTACGAAGGTAAATCTGTAGATGTGTCATGTGTGTTTTACATATTTGTGGTAATATCATGATCAGTCTATCAACACGTAGAAAACTTAACATCTCTTGTAACGACACCTAATGATCATCTCAGCATATATAAAGACCTTGCTAAGGAAAATTCAGCATCCCTCAGAAGAAGAGTAAACACGGCACTTCAAAGAGAAAAGGTGTAAAGGGCAAGCAATTTAGGCAAAACCTTGCTATTGTACAAAATAAATAAACTCTACAGCAAAGGGAAAAGTAAGAAGGCTATAAGGAGAGCAGATGGCAACACTAGTGACTTCATACCGGTACTATAGAAGCACAACAACACGTATACTAAGGAATCATCTTAACTCTTCAAAATAAGGCAGTAACAATAAATCCTCAACTACAGAGAGAGTAGGAACATAACCTCAGCACGCAAGTCATCCACTGAAGCCGCAGAGAAAGTTGGCACTAAGTCAGCTCCATTTATGACAGAAGTAATGAACTCATGCCCTGACTCTGCCAATTCCCAAGTCATACAAGCAGCTACACATGATACGGCCAGTTAGCTTTACTCGAGACAAATCATGCAAACCCAAGTAAAAATTTTAAAACTCAATAACCTAACAGAACACCGTGAAGAAACTGGAGATCCAGGAATATAGAGAAAGGCATTGGGACATAGTGGCCAGACGTAAATGCATTCATAAGATATTATGTAACATGAACACAAAACTTCTGGCTACAACAAGCAACAAACCTGGAGCAAATGTAACACAGGTAGTTGTTGACAACTCTTTCTGCTCCCGCAATACATATGTTAGAAGCGCTGCAGTGCCTCCACCCAATGAGTGTCCTACAATCTGGTAAAATCCACAAGGTTACTTAACTCCGAAAGTTATCCAATTTAAGAGCCATAATAGGCAGCGAATGACATCATCGAACAAGAAATCAATAATTGTGAAGGCACTGCAAATTATGAGGCTATATTTACTACTTCTACATTATTTGAAAAGTGTTTGAAGCAGAACACTCTCTGTGAATTAAGGCAAAAATCATTTCTGAAAACGCTCACAAGCATTTGATGCAGCATGACATACACAGAAGACATATTTGACAACAACAACAGAGAACAAAAATCCTAGAAAGGACAGAAAATGAATAACGAGAAGATAATATGAACTTTAACTATTTCAAAGCTAAAGATATCTTGTAGAGAACCAAAGTTCTAGTCTAGAAACATGAATATATCCCAAAACATTATGACATTTTGATAAGAAATAAAAATTGTTTTCATCATTGGCAGGATTTTACACTTTGTCACTCTCAATCCACTGTTTTTCTTTCTCATTTCAGTTTCAGGTTGAACTATTCTAATTTAACCAAAACCTCAATGCGCTTCAACCTGAGATTTGTAGCACATTCCTTATTGAAAATTAGTGTGTCAGACACACAAGGCATCACTCTAGCAAAAAATAATATCCAACATTTATACAGACAAGCAACAGAATATATCCCTGCATTTGCTTAAAATAAGCGTCAACTTTTCGTGGCTACCCTACAAAACTCATTATGAGAGTTTCACTTAGAAGCAACCTTGTTAATTCTTTTACTTTCTTTCTTCTACAAGCAAACAAGTATAACATAACAGTGTAGTACAACATTTGATATTGTCAATGCTCATATACATGTATAGCCATATCCTCCCTTAAGATTTTTGAGAGTCACCGTCTACCACACCTAATCCAAGCCAAATCAGTGATCACGACACTCATGTCTGTGTGTACAAATCATAAACTATAACTTCTGATCCTCTTCCTTTTCATATTAAGGCTAGCTAAACTTTTGGCTTCAACTTAATAACATTACCTACTAATCATTTACACTAAGCAACAGATGTACGCAAATAAAGTTTCAATTAAATCTTTACCTTAAGTTTATAACCAGGATATCGTCCAAGCGCTTCAATAAGACAAGGAGTGGCAAGTTTTGCAATCCATCGTGCAGCTGCAACCATCCCACAATGTGCATAGCCTATTACTGAATTACTGACTCCTCCATCATGCACAACACAGTGATGGAATGGCACCACAGCTCCTGTAACAGCTGTAAGAGTGTCCTTTATACTATGTGTTCCACGAATCAGTAAGAAAAAACACTTCATTTTGTGTTCAACTAATATTGTAAAAGCCGGCTTCAATATCTGCACAGATAAATGACAATTCCAAAATTAGACAAATTAACAAGGCGGTTAAAACAAAGATGACAAGATTCAAGTTCAAAGATAACATACTCCTGCTTTAGGTTCCTGAAGAAGAACATTTTCTTCAGTATACCCAGTCTCCTCCAAAAATAAAGGGAATGGTTTTTTGGAAAAATGCCAACAAAGGGTCAACAAGTTTAATAAATATTTAAGTTCAGTAGTAATCTCCAGTCCTTGAAGCTGTATACTATCTTTACCACCAAATACGCTGCCAACATGTAAGTGTCCCTGAAAATAGTAGTTATATAGTCCAAATCATTCCCCAACAAAATAATAAACCTATTGACAACAAATCATTCAAAGTCACTCTAATACATCAAGTTTCATTGCAGATAGAAACATGCGTACAAAATCTCCCTATTTGGCTCGTTAAATGAACAGTCATAGCTATGTATCTATCCAATATATTTCATTTCTTAAATGTTGCTAAATGGAACACCTCCTATGTGTTCCACCTATTTGGCTCTGAGCAATGAGCAAATTATTACAAGAAATCGTTATAGACAACCATACACTATTCCACACAAATGATACTCATGAAATTTCAAGGATGCTTACCTGCCTCTTCAATAGAAAATTAATTCCGAAAGCTAAATCTCCGATGGGCCACTTTCCCAAAGTCTCCGAATAAGTAAACCTAAGAGTCTCCGACAAAGTCGAAATTGTCTCTAACCATGTAGCAGGGGCTTGAATTAACCTATGCGAAACTCGCTCAATTCCCAAAGGAGCATGACTGGTTGATACAACACCGTTATCTTCATCATCATCATGCGAAGACGAATTAGACTGTAATTTACGATTCAGTGTGTAGTACAAGAGTGCAGCTGCACCAGCTGCAGTCGCCATCGTTGCAGTCGCCATGAAACTATCCCTAATCAAAGAACAACAGTAATAAAGTCAAAACGCACACGATGATCATTAAATCAAAATTTCGATCATCAAAACCAAACTATCTAACATATACAAAGGGTCAAAACCCCGTAAACCCACACGTAATACATAGTAAGGCTTAGTGAAGTCAATAACAATCCATACTCATAACTGCCTACTGGAATTGTAGCTGCATTACATAAATGGGCAACAAAAACCAAAACCTCAATTAAATATGCAAAATTTCAGTTGAATTGGACGTACAAGTATTAGCTTAACTTGTCTTTTCTAGTCTAATAATTTAAAAAAACCGAATTCGAATTCAAATAAAATGAACTTTCCTTCATTTTCCTACACTTTCTCCAAAACTGAACAAATCCAATCATTCAAAATCACAAATTTATATCCAAAACAAAAACACTAAGCTTGGTTGCCAACATAAACTGTAGCGCACCAAAACAGAACAACTTTCCTTCATTTTCCAATATCTCAACAACCAAACAAAACCAATTATGCAAAATCCCAGCCTTCCAACCTTCAAAATCACAAATTTGCATGCAAAACAAAAACCCTCTAATTGGTTGCCAACAAAACTGAATCACGACAAAAAAACAAAAACCCAACTTTCCAACATTTGCCTACACTTTCTCAGCAACCAAACACCCCAAACTTCAATATTCAAAATAACAAATTTACATCCAAAACAAAACCAAAAACTACACACTCTGATTCATAACCCAAAAAAAACAAAAACAGGAGCAAAATGAAACCAAAAAACCAACTTTCCATCATTTTCCTACACTTTCTCAGCATCCAAACAGACCCAATCAATTCAAAACCCCAACTTGAACATTCAAAAAATCAAAACTTCACATACAAAACAAACACAATCAAACAAATTGAATCAAACCCATTAAACAGAAACTGAATTCAATCAAATAACAACAATAATCAACCTAAAAAGCATCGAAACAGAGCAAAACCCTAACCCAGCAGAATCGAGAAAAAAAAGGTTTTTTTTTAATTAATTTTTTGGAGTCGGAAGAAGAAAATGAACCTGGAACAGTGACAAGTCAAGCCCTCAAATCAAATTAAATTTTATCTATAATTAGTTAAAAAAGAGAAAAGTTTTGTGGTATTTCACTAATTAGAATTTGCGTTTATATATAGGTGTACTCGAAGGCGTCTCCAAAATTGAAACCGGTCTTTTACTTTTGGAAGTTTTTTATTTTTATCTTTGTAAAAAAATCGAGGTGTTTTATTTTTATATATATTTGGGGGATTTGGGAAAAGCCCCTGTGGTTTGAACTTCTCTCAAAAGAATCCTCTATTTTTGTGAAAATTGAAATTAAATGAATTAAGTAAGATTTATCGAGATTAATCACTGTTCACATGGTTTAAATATTTAATATCATGATCAGAAGATGGTTAATACAGCAAGGGGAGAAAATTGTGTGTTTGGTGGGAATCAAATAGTCATTCTCTTGTTGAATAAAGAGGTCTACAATCATACGTGTTAAAAATAATTTCATGATAGTTGAAAATTTATGATACTAATGAAAAGAAGTTAACGTTTAAGCATTTTTCAAAGCTAGTCTTTATTTTTTAAAAGAAATAATTGTACAATAAATGGTTAAAGGTTTATCGAAATTGATAAGATTAAATATTGCGTGTAATTTAAAAGTTTATACTTATAATATTGGAAGATATCTATTTTTAGAATGAGAAAGAATTTTATCTAAACACATATTGATATATGTATATAGTGGAATTCAAACCTTTACATTAATATGATTTAAAAATTTTAATCACTTTTATTATGAGTGAATATATAAATAATCTTCAAATTTTGAATTTAGATTTTAGATAAAAAAAAAAAATGTGTAAGGTTTCATAAGAGTCACGTGACACGTGGCGGGAGGGGGGTTGGGCTGGTGACGGGGGAAGTTTTTGAAACCGACTTGAGTAGAAGTTTCCTGTTTACGCGTTGACAAGCTGGATATTTGTTTATTTAATTTAGGGTGAATTCTAACAAATCCCCAGATTTTATATGAAAATAAAAAAAACACTCCAATCTTTCGAAAATAAAAGTTTTATACCCTACCATTACACATTCCGTCTACTTCACTATCCACCATCATTTTACAAGGTTTTATCTTCAAATGAAAGCTTTTATTTTCAAACGAAAATTCTGAAGGTAGAGTGTAAAACTTTTATTTTCGAAAGATCATAATATCTTTCTTATTTTAATGTAAAAGTTGGGGGCTTTTACAATTCATCCTTTTATTTATTTGCTTAATTAAAAATTAAGAAAATATTGTTTAATTTATTTTTACATTAGACTGATTGCAGTAAACTCTTAATTAGATCAAAAGGATAATAAATAGATGTCGAGAAAATATAAATCTCCGTCACAAATTCTTAATTTGAACATGAAATTTGTAAATTCTTAATTTAATTGAATGGATTATATGCATCGAAAAGTGAAAATCTCTTCCATCTAATACCTAACAAACTCTTGATTAAAGTGAATATCTCTTCCATCTAATACCTAACAAACTCTTGATTAAAGTGAATATCTCTTCCATCTAATACCTAACAAACTCTTGATTTGAACACCCTAATAGCCATCACAATAAGAGGAAAAAAACTACTTACATTAATTTATAAATTATATTTGATGGAAAAACTCTCTTTTTAATCCAAAAATTGTTTTTAGAACAAGCTATGTACCAAAGGAACATGAAAATTGGTTGAGATAATATATATATATATAGTACTTTTATAATCAGAACGTCCTACCTTTAAAAAATAAAGATCAACCAATCAAATTTATTCATTATATTCTCTCTCCTAAAACAAATTCTTTCTTCTATTTAATTCAAATGAAATTAATGAATTTAATCAGTTGGTTCTTACTTTTTAAAATCAGAACATCCTAATTATATAAGTCCTCTCTCTCTCTCTCTATCTCTATATATATATATATAAAAGACTTGTATAATCAAGACGTTCTGATTTTTAAAAGTAAAAATCAATCAATCAAATTCATCCATTATATTTGAATTAAATAGGAGAAAAAATTTATTTTGGGAAAGAAAATATAATGGATGAATTTGATTGGTTAATCCTTATTTTCTAAAATCAGATATACCTTATTATAAAAGCATTATATATATATATATAATTTGACCCGAATCCGAATCCCATCAGCTAACACAATCTTCCAAATATCATAGAAAATCATAACACAACAAGAGCAGCCAAGAGTCAATAGCATTCATGAAGTACAGTCATAATCAAGTCATGTAACTCATAAGCTACTAGCATTACAAAAGCACCTTTTTCTTTCCTCTTTGGTCGGCGCTAAGTACATATACCGGATTTCAAAGCGTTTTTTTTGGGGTCTGAATGACATCGACTATGCAAATATCAAAGGCACGTAAAATTTAAAAGAGGAAAGATATTGTCTTGTCCTTTTTTTGGATATCCTTTTTTTGGATAAAGCGCTATAATGACCATAGAATGAATTCTTAGTCTCGTTCGCTGATTGCAGCCAAGTGCTCGTCAACCTCCTCGATGGATAATACTTTGAAGACTGGATCCTCCTTTCTCACCACTCCAACCTATACAACAAGAGAGAAGTTTTATTGAATGATCAGCATGTTATGAAGTCAATAAAATCTTACTTGTCTAAAACAAGCTATGGGATTGAAATGGGTGGATACGAAATAAAGTTATGGCTTAGAACAACCAAGGAGCAACGGGGGGCATGCCAGTCTTAATTTTATATGCATTTATCTTAACGAACCCTCTCACAATGTATACTTACAGGTTAATGAAAGGAAATGCAGTGAAGGACAACCAGAATTGGAGTAGAAAAGAAAGAAAGACAACACGAAAAAAAAAAAAAAAAAAAAAAAAAAAAGGATTGTAACGTGATGACAACCATGACAAGTTGCTTTGCAACTATAATAAGAATCAAAATATGTAATGTAGAAAGTAAAAAGACACGGCCAAATCATCCAAGAAACAAAGAAGTTGCTAACAACTGCCAGCATAGTGATTCAGCATACTCATGTCCATTGCACTTGCTATCAGTAGGTTATTAAATTGAATATAGAGTAAATAATTGAACCAGATGAGAAAGATTTTCAGTACCTCAATCTCACTGGCCTTAAAATCCTCTTGCAGAACCGATTGCAAGGCAGAAATCGCAGTCTACAAGTAGAAAGCAAAACAAAAATATTAGATTCCAGAAATAGAATGATGCCCAATGTCTGTGAGATTAATTATAACAATGGAAACACATGCCATTGCTTGCATCAAACAGGAGGCTACTTGAAAGCATAGATCGAAAAAAAGTTGCAAATCCGTAAAATATAGCATTACTTGTTCAAAATTTAATAACAAAAAGGGAAAACAATGTAGAAGCTTTTTAGCAAATATCCAAGAAATTGGACCTCATCAGTTTGTTTACAGCATTAAAGAAACAAAGCAATATTTACCTGCACAGTTTCCTCATAAGTAAATTCAGGATCATTCTTCATTTTCTTCTCCAAGAAATTGATGGCCTCTTGCTCTTTTAATCCAGCACTTGTTGCCTAAGAACATGTTAAAATGCATTCTTCAATAAAATTTACTTAATTCAACACTTCAACGTAAAAGAAACTATAATAAACAATGAAAACTCTTCCATCACATATAGGTGAGAACGAACGATATTAATTTATAAATTATAACTTCTCAAAGCCATATTGCACTAGACAAGCAAGTACTTGAAAAATCTTATCATAAAGCAAAAACACACTTATGACAAAAGTAGGTAAATTAATATGCTGATCAATTTCAATGACTAGGTAAACGATTAAAGTTAATATGCAGTCAATGTCCTCCTTCTTGAACAATAACAATCGCCATAAATTCACAATAGACATATGTTTGTCAATTTGAAGGAACCAGCTGGCTATTGCAACTTTGTTAGATGTAAATATGATGGAGTTAAAACTAAGGTAAGGTTGAAGGCAGAGCAAATGACATGATATCTACTCCGATCATAAGTATCCCATATCCTGCAGAAACAGCTTTGTGTGTGTGCACAAGCACGTATAGTCTTCCATTTTAATTCATTTTATAAGATATATATTGTGATACCTATTTTAGGTAGTTCAAAGAGTATAGCCCACCACAAGAATAAAACATGCGATCATAGTAGAATATGAGAGAAAAATTTCCACATACCTTGTGACCAAAGAAATGGCCAGCCGGATCACATTTATAGAGTCGAGGTCCATATTCATCATCAATACCCAAAACCATTGCAACTTCAACCGCAAAGACAAAAATGAAAAAGGGAAATGGAACGAAAGGGCAATGTCAGTAAGAAGGCTACTGAATATAACATTTGATATAGAAAAAGAAAGACTCCAATGACTGGTGCATTATTGCACAATGCAGGGCCTCATATTGACATGGAAATGTTTCCAAAACGGTTAAGGACTAGAAACTAACCTACTCCAAGTGGTCTCATATATGCATGTTGAGTATAGACTTGTGATTTGTCCGCAATCCTGTACATAAACAGAATTTCACATAGATAAGATGAGTCAATGTCATTTCCCACTACTAATTTTACGTATTTAATCATTCAACATGAGAAAAGTAAGGCAAAAGTAAGGCAATTGATAGATGATATAAGAACCATTTAAGAGGAAAATGGAAGAATTTTGCAATATGATGGCATGTCATATATGAAAACTTGAGAATTCTAGACATCACATATACAGAAAAACAGATTACATAGGATAAATGGATGCCAATAATGGAAAACAAAAAGCATGCAGCACGACTGATTTAGCAGTTGATATGGTTGAAACAAGCAACAATCTAAACAAGTGCCAATAGAATTTGCCTTAGCAAGACATAAATGAAAAAATATATACCATTTAGATAGTACATCCACAGGCATCTCATATCCATATCTGAAGCGAAACTCAGCTGCTTCATTCCTTGCCTGTTGAACCAAGGTCCTTGCATCAGCTGGAAAATGAAAAGTAGACATCTGAGCTCCATACAATACACATTTTAATGCATTATACAGAATCACATTTATTATATGGTAACCAAAATAATAATGTAGATCTCAACTCTAGACCGATAACTTGAACCAAAGAAAAACCCTGTGGGGAAAGAATATTCAATGACTAGAGAATGCTTTTGTGTGATTGTAGCAACATATAAAACATTATCCAAATAGACCTTCCATCGTGCTATATGAAGCTTATTTGCTGACTTAGTCAATTTCTTGTTCGTGAAAACATATTAAGCATGCTCAAACATGTTAAACATAGGTGTGGTGGCATTCACATAAATAATTTGATTCTCCAATATCATCATCTCTCACTAAAGCAGGCAACTACAAAATGAAACATGTTCTCACCTACTTTGATCAACATATCTATCATTCATAGATTACAACATATGCATCGCTAGAATTTCATTCATGATTACTTGGTTTACTAATACCATATCTAAAACATTAACTTGGACATCTAGTCATTCGGATTTATATCAACAATAAAATTTCTACAAAGCTTAATAAAGCATAAAGGAGAAACCTGTCATCCCGGTTGCTAGCAATCCAAGGTACTTCGTAATGGGGAATAAATGTGTGACACTAGTACTATCCAAAAGCTTGTCCTGCACCAATTTTATACAAAATCACAAAAACTTCAAGCCATAAATGAACCAAAATTCAACAATAACCAACCAATAACACTCACCGGGACTTTCTTCTGAGTCACAACACACACTGAATCCTTCCCTCGAACACCAATCGAGGTCACCCCAGCAGCCTTGACAGCCTTAAAAGCATACTCTACTCAACCATTCAAAACACAACCTGGTTACAAATCCACTCATCGCAAGTCCAACAACCAATAAATAACATGAAAAAAAAAAAAAAAAAAAAGAAAAAAAGACCACAACTTCTATGCTATACCAAAATATAAACCAAAACTTTCCTCTCTCTCTCTCTCTCTCTCCCCACACAAACTTTTTCAGCAACCAAACAGCATCTCATCTTAAACCCTCCAAAACCTTAAACTTCAAAACTTTCTCTACTCTTCTTAGACTAACAAATCAAGCATCAAACTGCGCTACAACAAAAATCACAACTTTCCATCTCTCTCTCTCTCTTTCCACAAATTTTCTCAGCAACAAACAGCATCTCATCTAAAACCCTCAAACCATTATCTAAAAGCTTAAAGTTCAAAACTTTCTATACACTTCTTAAACTAACAAATCAAAACTCACACTGAGCTACAATATTGTACTATAAATCATCAAAAACATCAACTAACCGATCAACAATAGCACGAAATACCACATACCCAAAACCTCAAAGCCTCTAAAACCATGAAAATATTCAATTTTTTTAGCATTAAATGACAAAACATCAAAAAACCAAAAAAAGGGTCAATCATTTTAGCACATACCCACTTGAAAAAGACGACCTTCTGGTGAGAAAATTGTTATGTGCCGATCATATCCACCTCCACTTCCTCTACTCATTGTCTTCTGCTACCGTGTTTGCTTTGTTTTTCACTTTTTTTTTTTTTTTTTTGGTTTTCTTTTTCGCCAAGCTTAGAGAGATCTTGAGAGAGAGAGAGCAGAAAGGACGATTGTGTTTAAAGAGAGCGACAAGGGTGGTGTAATCAGAATTGGATAGGGTGTATTAACAATGAGTTAGAATTAGGATGAGGGGTTGTTTGAGAGTTTTTTGGGCCTTGAAAGATTTTTCGGCTTTGAGAGGTGTTTTTTGGGCCCAACAAGATTTGGGATTTTGTTCATTGGGTCAATGTAGTTCAATGCTAACATGGATGTTTTGAGATTGGGTTAGAGTCTCTCTCTCTCTATATATATAAGGCTTTTTAAAATCAGAGATCAATCTATCAAATTCATTCATTGTATTTGAATTAAATAAGAGAGACAATATGTTTTAGGAGAGAGAAAATAGATGAATTTGATTGGTTGGTCATTACTTTTAAAAATCAGGTATAGCTGATTATAAAAGCATTATATATACATATATATATTTATATTTATATATTTGAAGATGGTTACAGTTTATAACTTTATTAAGAAAGAGTCAGAATTTGGATCTAGTATTGCCAGAAGGGTTTTTTCGGGGCTTGAGAGATGTTTTGGGCCCAAGAAGAATTGGGTTTTTGTAGATTGGGTTAGTGTTTTTCAAGGCTAACATAGATGTTTGGAGATTGGGTTAAAGTTTATGTTTGTGTGAGAACTCCGTGAATGTTAGTGTTGTGAAGTGAAGGTTCATGCATGTTATTGATATGAGGATTGATGATATATTAAGTGATGTGTGGCTATAGATAGTTGGATGGTTATTGTATGGTTGAAGATATTCTACCTTTTTTTTTTTTTTTTGAAATAGAAGATATTCTACTTAATTTAGTGAACAAAAAAAAGTGCAATTCTCTTTTGAAGAATCAGTATTTTATTTGTTTATTAAAATATTTGAGGAAAGTAAAGTTTGAACTAACACAACTGTTTTGAGATTAGGTTAGTGTTTATACTTATGTGATAACTTTATTAAGAAAGAATCAGAATTTGGATCCAGTGTTGTTGATTTTTTTGGGCCTTGAGAGATGTTTTGGGCCTATGAAGAGTTGGGTCTTTGTAGATTGGATCGAAGTGTTTCAATGCTAACATAAAATGTTCAAAAAAAAAAAAAAAAAAATTGCTAACATAAATGTTTTAACTTTTAAGATTGAAGTGGCGATATTTGCATTCTTTTAAAATGGTATCTACACCCTCTATTTTATTTGTTTTCAAAATTTCAATATTATCTTTAAATTAAATGAAAATATTTATTCAAAAGGTATTATTACTTTTAATTATTTATTTATACTAACTAAACTAAATTTATAAAAATTAAAACAGCAGATCACTACAAAGTTTGATTGTTAGTCATTATTCTCATATCAACTCATATCCAGAAAGGGGTTTGCCATCCAATCTGAAAGAACTGATCATTATCACGAAATTCAATCAGCCTAACCCCCTATCCAATTGCAATTTATACAAGCTGACGTCACTTAAAAGTTTTCAGATCATTAATGATTAATCCGCAATTGAAATTTAGTGTACGTTTGGTATAAATTAATTACTAGTCAAAAATACTTTTTTAATATTAAAAACTCTATTTGATTTTTTTTTTTTTTTTTACATTGTTTGGTTGACATTCCAATAGAGCTTTTGGAGAATTAAAAAAGCTAAAAAATGTCTACTTGGAAAATAGATTTTTTTGAGCTTTTTTTAAAAGATTAAAATGTCTAATTTACCCATATTTTATTTTGTTATTATCTTTGTACCCTTATAACCCTATTACACTTTCTTTATAAATATAAACATATAGCTTCTACTTTCATTCACTTTTTATTTCATAAAAACATATAAGAACTTCTCTTTAATTAATAAGTTTTCTATATTGTGTGTGTTCTTTTTTTTTTTTTTTAATTGGCTTTGGTTGTTATATATACTGCAAATTTTTTCATCTTATGCTGATTATGTATATATACATTGCATATACAGACATTACGTGTGTGTGTGTGTGTAAATTGCAATTGGTTTGATTATTGGTGAACTTTACAAAAACCATGAAATGTATAAAAAAAGGGTAGAGAAATACAACCTTATTTCTTGAGGTTAATTAAACCAGAAGTGAAAAATTAGTAGAGAGCAATAAAATTTTTATTACTACTACAATTGATTAATTTTTTATGGTTGAGATTGAAACAATTACATTTTTAGAATGGATATACTATTGTTTTTTCTCATATCATTTTTGGTAAATTAATAATATAAAAGTGCTTTAAAAATATTTTAACCAAACATTCTATAATTTAAAAAAGTTTTTTAATTGATAACCAAACAATTAATAACTTTCTTTTAAAAAATCTACTTTTAAAATATCTATTTGAAGAAACTATACTAAACAAAACCTTATATTACCTAGAGGCTTCCATATCTCAAAACAATTAATGGAGGAAGAGCCTCCTCTATTCTACATCAAAATATGGAGGAATTTGCTACCTCCTCCACATAAAAACAAAGAAAAGGGTAAATGCTATTGTCTCTCCCAAATCTAAGAGGAGGTGCAACACTTTATTTTTTATTTTTTTTTGGTTTTTTAGATTTTTTTAATAGTTTTCAATTTTTATTTTTTATTTAAGTTATTTTATAATTCATCTATATATTGACATTTTCTTAAACTTAAAGAACGGAAATAATTGGTAATGTATGTGGTGTAATTATAAGATATAATTTTTTTAAAAAAAGTATTAGTGTAGTGGACATACAAAAAGGGGTTTACATACAAATTTTAAATAAGAATGGGTTAGAGCATATATATAGAAAATTAAAAGAAGGACATAATTGGTAATGTAGTGGGTGTAATTTATAAGATATGGATTTTTAAAAAAAAGTTTTAGTGTAGTGGACATAAAAAAAGGGGTTTACATGCAAATTTTAAATGAGATTGGGTTAGAGCATATACATATATATAGACATAGTACAATACATATTATACATACAAATACTACAAATCGGACTCTCTAAATGGGAACACTTGAGGAGCGGTCTTAACTGAAGCCTCCAGAAGAGGAGGGGAACTGCAGCTCCCTACATATTACACATACAAATACTGTAAACCGGACTCTTTAGATAAAAATACTTTAGGAGCGACTTGGAACTGAAACCTCTAGGAGAGAAGGTGAATTGCAGCTCCTAGGCAGGAGGAAGACCAGCTGAAAATCACCCTCAAAAATATGAGTTAGGCTTGATTACCGCCCGGTCAAGCCACAATTCCTGGTTAGAGTTTATATTTGTGTGATAATTTTGTGAATGTTATCGTTGTGAAGTGAAGGTTCATGAAGGTTATTGATATGAATATTGATGATATAATAAGTGATGTGTGGTTATAGACAGTTGGATGGTTATTGTATGGTTGAAGATATTCTACAAAATGTAAGACTGAAATCTACACTACACATCTGCATGAAATGATTACTTGAAATTCAAGGTTGCATTACACGTATGACGATTATTCTCCAAGCAGCGCCAATCTGATACTTAATTGCTGTTTTTTTCAACAAAAGAATATAGAATCAACAATCTCATTCTCATGTATCTGATACAATACAGATAGATTAAGCAAGAAACAAATGTAGAAACTTACAAAAGCATCGAAGCTCCCTTTTAGAGGTCCAAAACCAGCTCTCTGTTAGCTCATGGCAGGAAGGTCACTGCAGAAGGACTGGGAACATTCATTACTTGCTGCATGATGTCGTCAGATTGTTGGACATCTTTTTACCAAGTGATAGTCGTCTTTTGCAATTTGCGCCCATTCTTAAGAGGAAATTTTACCAACTCAAAGTTCATTTTCATTCTTTTCATGGAACCTATTATTCTTCAAACATGAAATAGCATTATCCATTATTTGTTCATCATCCTGTTAATTCCAAATATATTTAAGCCAAAAGTAGATAAAGAATCAAAAAACAAAAAAAAAAACTAATGAATTAAATCTTAAATAGTGGATAACTTATAAAACTACAAAGAACTAAAATGCAATTACTACAGGTGCATCTCATTCTACCAAATTAACTAAATAGGTTTGCTCTTCTTTATCAAGACATGCTGCAAATGGACTAGAAATCTAGAAGAATAAAATATTTTATTAGAATTTCGAAAGACCCCTTAAACTTAAAAATATCCGATTACTTATAAAGGATTAAATTCTCTGTAGGACTAAATGTGTTCTTCCTTATGTGTCATGTATTATGAATAAAATGTTTGATGTTTAATGACAAAGTACTCAATCCTTTAGCCTAATGACTTATAACTCCCTGCTAGTCTAAAAGCTTGAAAAGTAGCCTTTCAAGTTGGGGTTTTTTTTTTTTTTTTTTTTAAATATATTACAACTATCGGTACCATTATGATAGACACTATGTTGTAGTCCGAAATACAACATTTTTACAAAGACCCTCTATTCTGAGAGGAAAAGTGTCTTTACAATTTCAAAAAGATTTGAACATAATTTATCCACACATGAGAGGATTAAATGGTAATTATCCGTATTTCTGTGGATAGTACTCAAACTCACGCATTGATTATTGGATGCAGGTATGTTTGACTACCCAGGCACAACAACTTGGGGTAGTAGCCTTTAAGATTTGATACTTCAACATCAACATGAAAATTTCATCTTGCTAACCGATTAAGAAAAAAGGTGATAGATTTGTGCGTTTCTTTTAATTACATATTCTAAATTTGTATATACAGTGTTGATGGGCCTTATTATGCACCCCTATCCAACTTATAATAGATATGTTTAATTAATGCAAATAAATTCACTAACATGACAAAGTTTGTAATTATGGTAAGGTTCGGCAAACCAAACTATAAAAATATGTCAACTTCATTTAAGTATAAATTTTTTTAAAGTAAAATATTCAAAAGAACTATATCCCTTTCTTGAGAAATTTTATAATTTTATTACCTTTTGTTCTGCTTCAGATGCCAAGTTAAGGATAAGATTTGCCCTATTAGAGCAAGCAAACCAGTTATATTGTACTATTATTTATATTAATACTTTTCTTAACTTTCTAATTATATCATCATTTGTTTATTATACAAAATCGAATCTTTTTCCTAATTTTATGTTTATTTATTGTGAACAGACGTATAGTCTAATGGTAATCATTTCTCTAACTAAGCAATACAACATAATTTATTAATTCCTAATTAAATTCTAATCACAAGATTCCTATATATGTCCTTTAAATTATTACGTAGAATTTAACATGCATGTTAAACTTTTTTCAACACTAGGGAAATACATCCCTGATAATTGATTACATAATTTCCATTGTATGTTAACGTGTTTAATTAGAATGAACAATAAAATACATATACAGAATTTGCACCTAATGAAGTATTGAAGCGTTCAGTTATATTAATTTTCTAGAAGGTAGCCTAATTACAAATAAGTACAACATGTCTTTGGAAAAAAAAAATAATAATAATAGTAATAATAGAGAATTGGGTTCTTTTCCTTTAGAGATTCTTGGAAAGATTTGATGATAGCTTTCAAAATAACATGTGATGTCTTTAATGGATTAGAAACTCATAAAATCTAGTTTCAAAAAATAAATAAACTAATAAAATCTTTTTATATCTCAACCAAACTTGGAAAAGAAGCACAAATGAAACTTTTTCTTTTTACAAACTATATACCTTAACCAAAATAAATAAATAAAACACCACATTAATTTGGATGGCAGATTTGTGGACCCATAAGTCGCCACAAAATGGTCATCTGGGACTCAATTTTCAAAAGCAAACAAGAGTGGTCCATTTGGAAACACACAACATCTTTCTTATGAGCTGCAGGCCGGCCCTTTGATGTGACAAGATAGCTCTGCTAAAGAACAAAAAGCACAGTCAAGACAGGTTGTTTTCAGATGGGATACGTTGTATGGTTTCTTTCTGATCTTTCATTCATCTGCTTCTTTATGCCATACAATGGTAGATATTAATTGGGTCAAATGACCATTGGCCCACCACCCTTATCTCTCTTTTTGCTTTTATAAATTTATAAATTGATGATGGAATGAATACTTAATCAGTTAATGATATTGATAGCAAAGCCCGTTGAAGCTTTGTGGACACAAATTATACGAGACATTAAAAAGGCAGACATTAGTTATGAAGTTCAACAATTAGGTTTGTATAATTTAATAAAATGGGCTACCATATTAATTTGGGTAAGTTGCACTTGTTTCGTAGGACAAAACATGGATGACTTATTGATATGTCATTCGAAATTATTCTATTTAGTTATAAATTTAAATCACGTTTCCTTTACTTGAACTATGAGTTAAGTGATAATCCCAAAAAACTCATTATAATTTACAAAATATTTATTTTACCACATATGATTTCATTTTTATCTAAATTCTCATTGACGTTAATAAAAACACTCAAAATACCTTCAATAGTTATAAATTAGTAATGAAGTCATAAATAATAAAATAATCATTTTCTGTTAATTTTTTAACATAAAAAAAGATTTTAGATAAAATAAACTATAGTGATAAAGTAGACATTTTTACAAACTACAGTGGATTTTTTGGGATTATCCATTGAGTTAATTGTATTGTTTTTCTCTTCCACCTTTATCACTTAGTAGGTACATTTTTTTTCCAATGTCGTGGAAGTAAACCGTGTCTTGATTAGCCTTTGAAATTCATTTTTATATACATTGGAGTTGCGCATTTTGTAAGAATTATATCTTATCTGTATGTATAGTTTTAAACTCAATAAATTTTGACCAATCTCAAAATTTCACTTAGTCCCGCAAAAGTCTAGAAATTATTAAAAGTTGTTTCTCTCTTAAGTTGTTATGCATTGTCTCATCCACATTAGTGGTTAGGTTCAAATATCATCCAATGTATTTTAAAAGTTTTATGTAAATAATTTATACTAACCGTGAGACTTGTTGTATGTCGAAGTAAATATTTTATTATTATAAATAATGATTGATTTCGATAGATTTTTATTTATTTGATTATAACCCTTTCTTTTTTAACTATTATAATAAATTTAATATTTTGGAATGAGATACAACTCAAACTCACAGTTTCATACTATAGCTAGGTTTTGGGAAGCATACCTTTAAACCAAACTTGTCTCATAAAAAAGGGGTAGAGTTTCTAAGAATAGAGCTTTGCAGTGATGCAATCATTGAAGCAAGCAAAAAGCATCTCCATCTCGGCGCTGCACTCGACGTTTTTCCATAATGTAAACGTTTCATTCGATTACATCGAACCGGCCAATAAATCTGGGACCGCTAGGCAGGACCACAGTGGAGGACCACGGTCGTCACGATCGTACCAGATTTGAATTGGAAAAATTAATGTTGACAACCGATATCAATTAAGAAAACGTGGCAGACCGTGATTCGTTGATAAACTTTAATCACAATTATTGCCATTTAAGTCACACCCCTGACTTGTGGGGTCAACCTGCTTTTTTAGTGCATTGTACACTGCATATGCCCCACTGAGTTATCATGAGATCAATTTTCAATCCAAGTAAGTAATAACCATATGTAAAATAATAATTATTAAAAAATTTAAAATAATAATAATAAAGAAAAACAATTTGGATATATACATATATATGAAAATTCTTTGGTTTGAATGTCCATATGAAGATAGAGAGGTGCCGTCTCCATAGATTGAAAGATAACTATCTAAACAAAATATATTGAATTTACGTTAAAAGAGTGTACGTAAAAGTTTTAAATTCGATTTCTACAAGATTTTAATATGAAAGTCCATATTAAACAACCACGTTATATACATAATTTAGTTTTCTTTTTTCAAGAATTTGACTCTGTAATATACAAACTCACAAATTTACGGAAAAAAAAAAAGAGTGGAACCTTAATAAGATATATAACAATTCTAGTTAGAGCTTGTTTGGAATTTTGTTTTTCCAGGAATAGTCAATATGCAACAATGCATATTAATTTGTACCAATACAACTAATTCTGTAAATAATTTAAAACCAATCATGACCTGTGTGTGTATATATAAATTTACATTTTATACTACATGTCTTTTAGGAGATCAAAATTAGAAAAAAAAATACAAGAGTATTCTGTTAATTTTTGAAAATATCAACAAAAATAATGTTTAGAAACATTTCAGTTTTGTTTCAAAGTAAGAAGAACAAAATACCGTATAAGATGAACAAAAATGAATAAAAAAACAAAAAGGTTATAAACACCAAGCCAGTGGTGCACGAATATCACAAAATAATCATATCATATTATCTAGTCACGTTAAGTTGATGTCTTTTAAAGTCAATAATGATAGTTAATTAGGGCCCAGTTTCTTTAACCTTTCTTTAATCAATAATTTAATTGATATAAGTTTTATTTGAATGTGTTCAAGCATTACATTACTAAAGAACGAAATCATTCAAATTAAAACCTTTTTATTTTATTTTATTTTTAAATTTATCTTCAATCCATCAAACCAAACACCACTATCATATAATTTAATAGCCCAAATATCTCATTTTATTTGATTTAAAAGAAATAAATTATTATAAAATGCATATTATTAGAATAAATCCTAAAAGTTACATTTTAATGCCATTTTAAAGTAATTTTATATTGATGGAAAATATCGGATATGTTGC
Source organism: Nephelium lappaceum (assembly GCA_021234005.1). Lineage (NCBI taxonomy): Eukaryota > Viridiplantae > Streptophyta > Magnoliopsida > Sapindales > Sapindaceae > Nephelium > Nephelium lappaceum. The sequence continues at coordinate 1,631,572 of CM037997.1, read as the reverse complement.
AACTTTTCGCATTCATATCAATATAATTATATACTTGAATTATCTTTTTTCAAATACTTAAATTTATATGCGTTTTCAAAATTTTAACTTAAAATTGTTTGTTAATTAGTATTATTAGTTTTTTCAATTTTGAGTAAAGTTATACTCAAATGTCCAGTCAAAAAAAAAAAAATGATGTTAGGCTTTTTAAATTTTTTATCTAAATTCATACCCAAATGACATGACATTTGAATTGTCAATATTTTATAAATCATAAGATGATGTGATAGTTAATAAGATGTTGATAATTCATGTATCATATCATTTTGGTATAAATTTAGATAAAAAGTTTGGAAAACCTATCATTACTCAAAAAAATTATACTTGAAATTTGATAATTGAAGTCTTCACAAACTAAATTACTACACACAATTCTAAAAATGTTCAAACTTAAAAATGGTTAAAAATTTAATATCAAATTTATCTTTTTTCTGATTTATTTTTATAATATAATTTTTATGCAAGTCAACTCCTGATTGACTTGAGTTGATTGAGCACCTAGAGAATTTGCGTGTCACCTTACAAATAAAAACATAAGACCAAAACGTGTGCAGCCATCTTTTTATCAACTCAGTACCTGTAGAGTACTGCATTTGACAACATAAGTTTAGTAGGTAATTTAAAAAAAAAAATAGTGATTCACTTATCAACTCCCGATAGAATTCACTCAATGTCAACACTAAAAATTTTGAATAATTCATTTCAAATTACAATTCAGAGAGATCCTAATGATATTTTTCTATCATTTAAAAAAATAATAATTATTTTTTTCTAAACACAACATGACCAAAAGAGACATTGACATGGCAAGCTTTTACTGGGTGCTTACCAAAACAATCCTATACTGAGCTGCACCCTATTGTCACCCAGAAAGTACATCAGTTGTCGCTTATCTTTTCACTTTAATATGCCACTACGTGGCAACATCTGACTGGTCGAACACCTTTAAACTATTAATTTCCACGTAACAACTGTTCTCTTCATCTAGACGCACCTAACGACACTTCAAGTAAAGTGAATGCACATCATGCATTCACACTAATAATTATTAATTATTTCTTTATATATTAAATAAATAAATAAATTTAAAACCTTTTATAATTAGCATCAGGTTCAAATTAGGGCCATGTCATGCCTAGATCTAGCAACATTATAAATTAGTATGCTTGAATCAAAACTACTAGCACAAGGTAAATAATTACCCTTACCATGGTGGAGAGGTCTTTCTTTCTATATATATAATCTAAAAGTGACAAAAAATCCAAAATCATTTGTTATTCATAATAGAATAGTAAGGAGAAATGCATTGCCTTATAATATATATGATTATACATCTTCTTATTTACTAAGGTGTTATGAATTTATTTTCTATTGAATATATTTTTAAGCTTGTATGTATGAATAAATATTTTTTTTATTATGAGAGATTTGAAAGCTTGAATGTGTAGTTTTATTTCTTTATCATGTGAGCAATTATCTTTTATTTATATGAATAATTTGAATAAAAGATAAATAAAGTTTCTAAAAAAATAATAAATAAAATTTTACATTATATATTTATATATAATATTTTAAAAAAAAAATTTATTTTAAATGATATAGATCAATCAATCAAATTTACTCGTCATATTTTTTTAAATAATTTTTTTTATTTAATTCAAATATATCTTATGAATTTAATTGATTCTTACTTTAAAAATTTGATAAATTTGATTGGTTGATTTAAAGTAAAAAAGACCTTGTATCGAGATCATTATATATATATATATATATATATATATAGTTTTAAGTCTGCTCTTGACGTTAAACTTCATTTCCAACACAAACCTAACTCTTCCAAGCATCACCGGGAAATTTTCACGGCGACCGGAGAGCACATTTTCCGGCGAGATGGCGTCAGAGTTCGAGAGCTGCGTGGACTACGGGCTGACTCTCTCGAAACGCATATACTACGGCAAGGAGCTGGGGGTGATGGTGACGCCACTGGAGATGACGAGGACGCCGGATAGCTACCTGCCTTCGGCGGTGGCGGTGTACGCCGTGGTGTCGGAGCCGGAGGTGGTCGACAACCCCAACGTGCCCAGCTACCAGCCGTACGTGCACGGCAAGTGTGAGCCGCCGGCGCTGATACCGTTGCACATGCATGCAGTGGAATTGGAGGTTGATTGCTGCTTGGACCACGCGTTGGTCACCGCCGTGGGGCGGTGGCGCGTGCATTGCGTGATGACGAGTAGGAAGTGTGATTGCCGGGTTGCTGTGCCCATGAGAGACCAGGTAGTTTGGTTGTTTATTTATTTAATTTTTTAATTTAGTTTAATTTAATTGATATTAATTAATTTTTACGTGTTAGAAAATGTTGATACCTAATCGGTGGGGATCATGTGTTTTTTTGTTTTTTGGAAAGTCAAAATTCAAAAAGCACTTTTGGATGAGCAGAAGCTATTTTGACTGGGGTTTGTGTGGATATTTGGAAGTTTGGAAGCGCTTCTGTTCTAAAGTTGATTGATTTTTTTGAGCTTGAAGCATATATTGTTAAAATTTGGATATTTTTTTTGAATTTTGGTGGTATCCATATCGAAAAAATATTATTGAAATATTGGAATTTTTTATACCTGATTGATGGAAATTATGTGTTTTCAAGGAAATTAAAAAGCACTTTCCCCGTAATCAAAGGAAAAAAAAAAGCACTTTCCTCATGAGCAGAAGTTGTTCTTTGTGGAGTTTTTATTGATATTGGAACTTGGAAGCACTTCTCTCTTGAGATTGTTTAATTTTTTGAACAAGGAAGTGAATATGCCTAAATCATCTTGAAATATTGGAATTTTGGAGGGTATTTTAAATAATTTTATAAATCTGAATTTCCGATATATATTAAAACCGATATTTACTTATTTATTTTTTGAAGATGCTTTCGAAATAGCATATAATCAAAACAAAACATTTATGAATGTTTCATTTTACAGTATTGTCACGTGTATGTACAAAAAAACGTTTTGTTCTTGTTTGGAAGTGGCTTTCTTTCAAAAGTGCTTAGTTTGTTGAGGCATATGCTGTTGTGATTAAAGTATAAGTTGAAAATGAAATGATTTTGTTTTCTTGATCAATTAAGAAAATTAGTTTGATTAATAAGTATTAGATGGAAGATTCGGTGATGACTTGTGTCATTAATTTAATAAACTTCAAGTGTACAATGTTGTGAACATGTATGTGCGTTGGATATATATTTTTTAAAAAGAAGATAGATAAAAATGATGTCAAAGCATGTTTGATTAGTTCATTTCTGTTAAACTCAATTAGTTTAGATTAATGCAACTTTTTGACATTAATCAAATCTACTTCGTGGATCAAAATCAATGAGAACTTCTTAGTTGATGTAATCAATAGATAAGTAGTGATTGCGAATAAAATTATTACACTTGAGTATTTATTAGACTTGAATACGGAGCTAGCCAGCATATTTGATTAGTACATACATGTTGAACTTTATTAATTTAGTATTTTGACATTAATCAATCTATCTTGTTGATCAAAATCAACGAGAAACTTCTTAGGCGGGGGTAATCAACGGATGAGTTGTGATTATGAATAATATTTACTAGTTATTACACTTGAATTCAAAGCTACTTAGTTCTTCGTGGAAAAGTCATACTTATAAGCAATCATAATAGAGCCAAAATGAACAGACATCTTCGTGGATACAAAACAATAAGAAACTTCTTAGTACACAATGGATGAGTTGTGATTAAAGATAAAATTATTGCACTCGAATTTGAATCTAGCTAGTTCTTTGCGAAATGCATTGGATACTTGGTTAAAGTGATTTAAGGGGTCATAACTGTGGTGATAATATGAAATTTGCTCTAATTACTGATTATTAGAAATGTTTTGAAGTAAACTATTATAAATGTTTGGCTAACAGGGTTCACTTCTAGGTGTTGAGGTTGACATTGGTGGAAGATTGTATCACTCTAAGTTGATCACAGTTGAAGACGCAAAAGACAAGGAAAATGCAGCCAAGAAAAGCAAATTTGGTGGCTACTTGAAAGGTCAAATATATACTTTCAGAATTCCGCAGGTAAAAATTTGCATTACATTCGGAAGTGGTTTTTGGTATGCTACAAGTGCTTCTGTGTCTATTTTGTAGCGTTTTGTTGAAAATGACACGTTTGATGCATTGATGTGTTACTAATTCAGGTTGAAGGAGGGTTCTACTCTTTCGATAAAAGTAAATTGGTCTCAGAATTAACTTATCAGGACGACCAATTGTGCCTTGATGTACCGTTTACTTTTCCTGAATATGTTGTTCCTGTGGGGAAGAACATTTCGAAGAGAGAAAAGATAAGGTTGAATGTTAATTCTGGGACTGGTAAAGAAATTTCATACAAATGTACTAGTCATCCGCTAAAGGTATGTGGATTTTCATAGAACTTATACTCCATAAGCTTTGTAATTCATTGAAACTGACAATCTTAAGATGAATTTTTAGGAACTAAGTCGCGAAACAGGTAAATTAAGCATCTTATATGATGCTGAAGTGCCTAAATGGTCTGATGCTGACTTCAAGTTTTCATATTCGGTAAGGACTAGAATTCATTCATTATTTTTCGATAGAGAATTTTTTACATTTAATCCCGTTAAGTGGCGACGCTGATCCTGATTGAATGCTGGTTTACAGGTTCTTCTAATGATATGTGTGGTGGTGTTCTCTTCCAATCTCCAACTTTGCATGATTGCGATCAAAGACAAATGTTCTGCCTCTATCTCTTTCCGGGAAAGAGCCAAACTATGAAGGTATGTTAACATTCATTTGCAGCCTGCTTTATATTGTTGTATGTCTTGTAAACACGTTATCGTCATTCTTGATTTTTATAAATCGGGCAGGTTTTTCGGAAGGAAGTTGTATTTCTAGTTGATACAAGTGGAAGCATGAACGGAGACATTATTGAGAATGTCAAAAATGCATTAATGGCTTCACTTTTTAAGCTCAACCCACAAGATTCCTTTAACATTATTGCATTCAATGAAGGGACTCAAAAATTCTCATCGTCAATGGAGCCAGCATCTGAGGTAGCAATCTCAAGAGCTACTCAATGGATCAGCGAAAAATTAAGTGCGGATGGTGGTACGAATATTTTGCTTCCCCTTGATGAGGTTTGTATGGTTTTTTTTGTTTCGTAAAACATATATAGCATCTTACTAGAAAAGACTCAAAAGCATTTGTGATATGCGTAGGCAATGAAGTTGTTGTCTGATGCTAGTGAATCGATTCCTCTTATTTTTCTAATAACTGATGGGACTGTGGAAAATGAAAGAGAGATTTGCAATGAAGTGAAAGGTTATCTCACAAGTATAAAATCGATGTTGCCTAGGATATGCACTTTTGGGATTGGTAAGCTTATCGTGTTTAAGTGATTTCAAGAAATTCTATACCTCTCTGATGTTTGTCACTAAAATGAAGTCAGTTTGATCATCTATTACATAAAATTGTTTTCAGGTTTGTATTGTAATCACTACTTCTTGCAAATGCTAGCACAAATCGGAAATGGTCACTATGATTGCGCTTATGATCCAGGGTAATAACACGTGAAATTTTCTAGTTTCGATAATGTCTATAAGCTTTTTGGCTATTTTTGGGTGACTCAATGATCTGTGCTCTGTCACTCAAGTGATAGATTTGTTGTTTATCGGGATGAAGAACCGTAAATTACATAAAGCGTTTTGAGTAATTGAGTTCTAAGTTTAACTATGAAACACGTTATTGTCAAGTAGGCAACACCAGTTTTTCATTCATTATTTCCCGAAACAATTTACTCAACTGTAATATTCTTATGTGGTTTACCCATTTTACTTTGCCAGATGATGTTAATTATCGAATACAAAGACTATTCAATGCTGCTTCATCAGTCACTTTGGCCAATCTAACGTTGGAGACGCTCGAACATCTTGATTCATCGCTTGAGGTATATACATTCATGTTCATCTTGACACTCTTCTGTTGATTCTCATATGGATGTTATGTGAAGTGGGCCTCTATATCATAATCTCTACGTTCCTTGCAGTTGTTTCCGTCTCATATTCCAGACCTCTCTTCTGGCAGTCCCTTGATTATATCAGGCAGATGCACCGGAACTTTTCCTGATTCTATCGAAGTTAGGGGCAATTAGCAGATATGAGCCGTTTGTAATTGACTTGAAGCTCAGAAGGCCAAGGATATACTTCTTGATAGCGTAATCTCTCAAACTAAACACTCTTCGAAATTATAATTTTACCTTCAATCTATGTTAAGAAACTAACGGAATATGAATATCATTCTAGAGTTGCATAAACCAATAACCAAGATGCATCTTGACTGCATGTGAAGTAACCTATTCGAACTATCAACTTATACAATCTGCACGAGTTCCTCCAAAGTAGATCTTAATGCTTTTTTCGAGCACAGTGTGCATTTCTTCTCTGATTACTTTTTGTTCAGCAGATATTTGCAAGGAGTCAAATCGATATACTAACAGCTCAGGCATGGTTGTTCGAAAGTAAAGAGCTTGAGGAGAAGGTTTGCTATGTTTGGTTAAACTTTCTTCCATAACTGAGTTGATGTGTTGGTTTTGAAGTGATCATAACTTGTAGATGTTCTTGTGTAGGTTTCGAAAATGAGCACCCAAACTGGGGTTCCATCTGAGTATACACGCATGGTTTTACTTCAAAGCGGCAAGAAAGCACCTGAGCCAGTTTTTATACAGGAAGTAAGTATTCCCTTATGATCTCTACAAACATTGCAAGCTTTACTTTTTATGTAGAAATTTCATTTTTGTTATTGATGCTGCTGTTTAAGACCTCATGTTCCATCTTTCGCTTGTAATAGAATGTCCCATTTCAATGAAAAGAAAATTGAGTCTCGAATGTATTTATTCTGCTCGAATTAACCAGGTATTCAACAAAATCAACCAGCAGAAGAGGTTGGATTTAAGTACCACCCCAAGCTACGTTTACCTTGGAAGCCTAGGGGTAGGCTTCGGGGACTTGAAAGCAACGGTTGAGAACATCATCCCAGGAGTGGAAATAAAGTCGTTGGAGGCAGCAGATATCCTTATGAAGGCTGCTATGAATTGTTGCGGGGGCTGCTGCTGACCGGTGCTGCTGCATGTGCTTCATACAGGCATGTTCGCGGATGAACAACCAGTGCTCGATCGTCTTGTCACAGCTCTGTGCTGCCCTTGCTTGTTTTGAGTGCATAAGTTGCTGTTATGAACTTTGTGAATGCTAATAAACAAGTTCAAAAAATGACAGAAAATAGACTACTACTATTGTTGTATATGTACATATTTACTTATCTATATGTTTTCAAATACAAAATGTGCTTGGCCGAACTACTATTGCAGATGTGACCTCTCTTGCCCTCTGATTCTTTGAAGGATTCTGCTCCTATATAGGAACTGTATAGTTGCTGTAGATTCTTCACTACAACTGATTTTTTTCTTATTTTGTTTATAAATTTCTACAATTTGTTTTCATTATTTGTTTTTGGTTTTTCGGGAGGGGAATTTGAGTTGGAATCTCAGTTTTGATGAGAGGTGGTGTCACCAACCGCGCATATAACTTGTGAATACGTTTCATTAAACAATTAAACCATTAAATTCTTAGTTTGAAGAATTTGATCAACCGACTGAACCGATAAATATAATAACTAATACTATGCATAATAAATCCTAGATAATACACATAATTTTCTATTTTGATCATGTGCAATGCGGTCCTTGGCATAATAATATCGGTCCCCTACGTGACTTCTTCCAGGAAGCAAAAAATGCCAGTGACCAACCTACCCTTAATAAGAAGACACTTTGCCGAGCCAATGGCAGGGGTATTGAAGTAAATATCGAGAAACCATTCTGTTAGAAGGACAGGGCCATTTAAAGGCTTTAAGAGATTCGTTTCTACTGCGCACGCACACCAAACATGCCTACCGTTTTTTTCCCTCCAAATTATCTCCCCCTATAAAAACCCAACCCTCACCGATTTCACTCTCTAGAAATTGAATTAAAAGAAATCACAGCTCTCCTCTCTGTCCTTCACCTCTCGGTCTCTCCTTTTTGTTCTTTGATTATTGTTGCCGTTTGATGCATTTGGTGATGATTGCTCTGTTTTTGTGGTGATGATTCCAGATTGATTTTCGATTTTGCTTGTTTGATTTGTTGTAGTTCGAGTAATCATTCGTTGACTTTTTCATTGCTTTTAGATCTGATTTTGTTTTTTTTTGTTTGTTTGTTTGTTTGTGTTTTTTGAACGCAGCAGAAAATGCAGAACGAAAGCTTATCAAGCTCTACTATGGCAACCTCGGCGCGGCGAGCGTGAATTCTCCGGAGACGCCTTTTACAGAGCCAAGCATAAACATCAGCGACGCGATCCACGACTCACGCCTCTTAATGCAACAACGGCAGCAACACCAGAACATGGTGAACCCTACAGCCTCTGCCTCACCGCCTAAGTGAGGCGGCGAAGAAGGCGGAGATCCTCCGCCAGAAAACACCTCGCTTCAATCCGTCATGAAGCACGTCCTCATCAAGTCCTCCATCAACGACGTCAACCACCTGCAGGCAGCTTCTTCCAACGACATCGACAACAGCCACAACAACAACGTCAGCGCAATGCCGCCACGTTTGAGAACATGCTGAGCGTCGGCATGCGAGGGTTGACTGTCGGCTGTGGCGGCGGCGGAGGAGATCATCGGGAGGAGGTGTTGGTGGAGAGTCCGACGAGCCTGATGGAGAATGTGGACCTGAAGGGAGTTTCACTGCCGAAGAGTATCGCTGAGAGGTCTGATGGTTACTTGGAGAGTAACAGTATGGCTCATCCTCGGACTGCCGCGGTAAAATTACTCTTCCTCTTTCGCTCTCTCTCTTTGATTCTTTTAATTACCATAGCGTACGCCATTTATATGACTTAATTGACGCTGGTTGTCAATGTTTGGTGAGTTTGATGCATGCATTTGAATTGAAATGTATTGAAATGTGAAGTGAGCGGTCAGTTTACATGGCTGATGATGAATAATACAGCAAAAGGTGTATGTGCGAGGAGGGAAGAGAGAGGAGGAGCCACTTGAACTCGAACTGAACAACCAAGGCATGTTCAAGACTGAGTTGTGCAATAAATGGCAAGAGACTGGGGCCTGCCCGAATGGTGACCACTGCCAGTTTGCTCATGGAATCGAAGAGCTCCGCCCTGTCATCCGCCGCCCGCGCTACAAGACAGAGGTGTGCAAGTTTATGTACTATAGAAAGTAAAAATATGGTGGACATACAGTATAAGAACAAGTAGTATGATAACGGTGGTAAATTGCTTTGGATTGATTGGAGCTTCAAAGAGTAGAGAGAGCATAACATTTCCCTTTCTTTTGGGTTATTTGCTGCTGCCTTTTCTTGACATCTAAGGCATCTTAGGTACAATCTGAGGATGTTTGGTGAACTCAGATTTAGCTAACAAAAGGATTAATCCATTGAAATGATGATGTATTCAAGCAATGTTGCCTTACCTTTATTATTCGAAATTTAGGATTTAATTTGCTCACATATGTTATGTGCGATGCGTACATTTTTAGCTAGGAAGATTCAATTTTTGCGGTTTTTATTACTTAAATATGTTAAAGGTCAGAAACTTATTCCAGAATAATAATAGACAAAGCTACCAAATTTCTTTTGATTAAGAATCTAACTAACTTTTCTTTTTTGAAAATAAAAAATTTACTAACTTGAACAAATGTCTAACTTTTTCCTGTATTATGGTTACATGGGTATCATGTTGAGGCATGTGGGCACCGCAGCACAGGTATATTTGTGTCTGCCTAGCAGAAACAAATTGTTCATGAAATGTTTTTTTTTTATTGTTTAAACCACATGATTTGATTAAATAGTTAATGAAAAGTTGGGCGATTATTTACAGTTCTCTTGATCGTTTACTTGATGAAATTTGATAAATTTTCAATTCAAATTTATGAATAAGAATGTCTATAACAAATGTTGCTCCACTCCTACTAAAAAAAAAAAAATCTGCTCTACTCCTATAGATTTTATAAAAAATCCATCAAAAATATATGAAATCTTTAGAATCCGTGAATTTCTTTAAAATCTATCATTTACAAAAACAAATTCATCAAACTCTAACAAACTATAGATTGATTACTCTCTCCTAAATCATTAGATAGTTCATTGATGGATCATCTCGTAGTTGTTAGACATGACAAAAAAAATCTTATGCTTTGCATGACTTATCCCAGTAGTTTACAAGTTGTAATATAAATATATATATGTAGAAATTTCACTAGCAGTAATTACAGGGCAGTAGTTAATGTCATTCGTTTACTAAGGCGAAAATGTATTATAAAAACACTTATTAGAGTGAGCAACTCTTCCCCTACTAAGGTATTCAGTATGTTCTTCCATTCAAAATGACTTGCAGTGTATGTTAACGGTTCTAACCACACTTCAATTATCACTTTCCATTTTATCACAATCTTCTCAACGTCTTTGAAAGATACGAACAATCTTTCAACAGTCCCCAATACTGAACAAGGACTTTGATCTGTGGGAGTAGACAATATGGTTATAAGTATGTTCATGTCTTAGCTGACCGATTCCTTCGGAGAAAGTGGATGGATAAAAAAGCAAATACCATAATTTTAATAATTTCTATTGTAATTTATGCATAATTTTATTATATTTTATGTATGTGTTCTTGTAATTCTATTGTATGCATAAGGTGTTTAATTCAATATTGCATGCATGATCATGCATACAATATTGTGGTTTATTTGATGTGACTAATAAAGAAGTATAACATGCCCTTTCCATGGAAAATTGATCATCATTTTTTTCCACTGTTTTTTTTTTTTTTTGCAAATCATGTAGTATCTAATGCTACGCTCTTTATAAATTTACTATTATATATATAATGAACCAGATTAAAAATGAGGAAAACAAGTTGGATGGATTTGCAATAACACCCACTCAAGACCATTTCATAAAAAATAAAAAATTGTATCGTGATATTGGTGAAAACTAAAATAACAACTACTGAGATAATTTATTAGTTGCTCAGTAATTTATTTAATTACTTGGCAATCTGGGTCATTCAATATGACAATATGGGACCCTTTTCATTTTTTAGTGATTTTGCCCTATTAATCTTTGTTGTTTTAACTTTAAATATATTCGAAATTTATGATTTTACTGAGATATATCATGTGTCGCACTTACATTTTAAGGCAAAAATATGAGAAGATTCAAATTTTTACAGTTTTTATTCCTTAAATGTGTGAAATATCATAAACTTATTCCTATAATAGACAAAGCTACCAAATTTTTATTAAATAAAAGTCTAACAAACCTTTCTTTTAAAAAAAAATAAAAAAATTACTAACTTCTAACACAAGAACAAATGTCTAACTTTATCATGTATTATTTGGTTACATGGTGTATCATGTTGTGGCCTGTGGGCACCGAAGCACGAGTATATTTGTGTCTGCCTGGCAGAGACAAATAGTTCATGAAAGGTTTGTTGTTTCTTGTTGTCTTAAACCAAATGATTTGAATAAAGAGTTCATAAAGTTGGGCGATTATTTACAAGTCTCTGATCGGTTACTTTCTGAAATTTGATAAATTTTATATTCAAATTGTGAACAAAATATCTATAACAAATCTTGCCCTACTCCTATCAGATTTTATAATAAAAATTCAAACAAAGTCTATATAACTCTATAAAATCCGTGAATTGACTAAAATTTATCTTTTACAAACAAATTCACTCGAACTCTAACAAACTTTTAGATTGAGTACTCTCCACTAAATCATTAGATAAGTCATGATAGATCATCCCATAGCATGTTAGCCGTGGTCAACACCCACAAATCACTATATTAGCAGTAATTAAGTAGTGGATTTAAGACCACTTTTGAAGATTAATCATATCTAAAATGCCTAATCAAAGTACAATGGACATGACGAAATACAATCTTATGATTTGTATGACTTATCCCAAACAGTTCACAGTTGTAATATAATTATACGTAGAAATTACACTTAACAGTACTATTTACAAGACAGTTCATGTCATTGTTTACTTAAAGCGAAAATGTATCATAGAAACACTAATTAGAGTGAGCAACTCTCCACCTCTCCTAAGGTATTCAGTATGTAGTATGTTCTTTCCCATCAAAATAGCTTGCAGCGTATGTTAAAAGTTCCAACCCACACTCCAGTTATCACTTTCCATCTTTTGTCACAATCTTACTCAACGTCTTTGCAAGATAGGACTTTGATGTGGTGACCTGTGGCAGTAGACAATATGGTTTTGTTCATATCTTAGCGGACCGATTCATTTGGGAAAGTGGATGGACCAAAAAGCAAAAGATGTACCATATAATCTGATAACCATTTCTATTGTTTTTTTTTTTTTTGGAAAGAACATTTCTATTGTATTTTATGCATAATTTTATTTTATATTATGTATGTGTTCTTGTGATTATATTGTATGTGTTCTTGTAATTCTATTGCATGGATGAGGCGTTTAATTCAATATTGTATGCGTGATCATGCGTACAATATTATTGTGGTTTATTTGATGTGATTAATAAATAGAACATGCCCTTGCATGGAAAATTGATCTATCATTCTGTTTCACTGTTTCTTCGCAAATCATACAATGTCTAATGCTACTCTCTTTATAAATACTACATCTATTAATAATGTTTATATTAAATCAACCAGAAAGTAAGATGCTTTCCGGGTGGGATCAAAGAGTTAGGAAAAAAAATTTACTTCCATAGTCCCAATATAGAATCCAATCCAAATAGACTGTATTAAGCTGTTGTCTTCGCGGAATCTGTAGATGCATCACCAGACAAGAGAGCTTTGGCAGGCGGAAGAAGTGCCACCGATCCTCTCTGAGGACTTGAGTATTTTCTATACACACTTTCACTTTACTTTCCGCTGCTTTAGAATGAAAGAAGACCAGCATTTAAGCACAATCCCTGTATCAGAGAAAACACACATTGAAAAAATCAAACACACGCCCCCATAATCAAACTATGTATCAAATAAAAACTCACATACATCAACTGAGCTTCAGAGAACCCTGTATGAAGCTTGAGTGTCTCTGTCCAAAGAGGGGTTTTGTTGAGTGAACAACGAGCAGCATAGACTGCTGGGGCAGCAACCATTGATGGGCAGAACATTATGGTGGTTTCATAATTCATCATACCCAATTCAGCTAGAAATAAACCATGTTCTCCAATTCCTGATCAGGCATCGATTGCCTTGATGAACAGAACCAGGAACATGTAATGTGTTGGCACTGTCAATGTCCATTCCAGTTTCCCCAGTATCGTTTTCTCCATCATCAGTATCTGATCCTTGGTTTTTTCTGCAATGTATACCAAATCATTGACTTTTGGAGCCCATTTTTGTTCATACTTAGAAGCCACAAGCATAGCACTCATGCCCACCAACGGTAATCCCCTCCTAGGCACAATCATGGGAGCAAGAAACCGATCAATTATGTTGATGGTGAGATAAAGAGTCTCAGGTGAGAGTTCAAACTTGTGATGGACATCAATCAACCACTCCACCAAAGTTGCCCTCATTTTCTCATAATCTCAGTCTGTGAATGCATATAGTTGGAGATACTCCAGATTTGCTTCCTACATGAGAAATACAATTAATACATACACAGGACCACTACACACCACGTTCACACACTTGAGTCAAGCAGTGAGTCAGTGACCGAGTCGAAGTAACCCAATCACTTCACTTTGGTTGCTCGTTGTAATAAATTTAAAACCTCATTGCTTATTAGAGTAATTAGGCGGGGAGATGTCCAATCTGATAAAATAATTAGGGTTTGATTAGTACGTATCAACTTTCGAAAAAAAAAAAGGTAGGTATAAGGATCTCATAATTTATTTTTAATTCTTTTAAATTATTAATTTATTAATTCGTAGGATAATGTATATTGATCCACTTTATATAATTACAAATTTTATTTAATTATTTAACAGTATTGACAATAATAGTTTAAAACCCAAAAAAAATATTGTATATATATATATGTATTTTTTTAATATAATTATAATGTAATTAATAATCTTTTGACTCTAATAGGAGTCAAACGCTTCTTGTAATCCCTATAGATTAAATTTATATACAATCTAAAAATTTACTTATGCAATACAAAGGGAAATTTACTCTTATAATAAGAGAAGAAAATTCTTAAAAAATATGCTACAAATGCCATGATCGAACTCCAATCTCGATTACATGTGTGAAAGTGCAATACACTAACCACACAACTTCATCATGAGCATCATGAAAGCCATAAGGATGGCTCCTAAATTATTACTTTTTCATTGCAATGTATATTGTGCGTGTATGTGTGTGTGCGTGCATACGAGCAAGATAGGTCTAATAAGAAACGGACACGTTAGTGCAACAGAAACAGGACATATGGCCTACAACACACAGTTTGAACAAAGGAGAAGTTGGACGGTAGTTGTTGTTCAATTAACATAATCAATCATTAAAGGCAAGAAACTTGTTTTTACAATCAAAGGTCTCAAACTTGATGAGAGTAAAGAAGTCAGCTAAAGGAATTCGAAGACAGAAAACATAAGCCTTCGAAGGAACTGTTCTTCTAAACTAACGACAAATGTTCAACACGCAGTGAATACACATCAGTGTAAGTAATCCAAGTGACACATGACGATTGTCGTTGCATGCATCATGACACTGGGAAACTAAGATCTTGTCACCTTATAAAAGTTGATTGAAAGCTTTATTATGAGTTAGTCAAGTAAACCACAAATGTCTGACTTAAATATCGGATAGTGTTTTTGGAGATAACCTTTCTGTCACCTTAACAAAAGTTTTGTTTGTTTTATAGATTAAGTTGCAACAGAGAATCAAATGAAGTGTTTCTTAACAACAACTTTCTATAGCATTACCAAATGCATCTTTAGTAAACTTCAAAATATATATATAATTATTTTTCAAAAACAAATATATTATATGACTTCTTTTAACTCTAAATGACATTTATTTGTTTGGTAATCAATTTTATGCTTTGTATAAATAGAAATAATTTCGATTATATCATGGAATAGAAGATTAAAAATGAATATAGTTTGTTTGAACACCTAAAAAAAGTTATTGTCAATTAAACTAATAGATGTTATTATAACCAAATTTCTTTTTTTAAAAAAAAAAGTAGGCATGAATTACATCTTTATTCATAGTTCAAATAACTATCATTCATATTTATAATAGAAGTTCAAGTTCCTATTATATATATTTATTAATATATTTAAAGAGTTTTTTCTAATAAATTTCTCTCAATATTATAAAAATAAAATATATAATAATTAATTTTGATAGCTCTTAATTGATTTATAATTATCTATGTGAATTATTTTTAGTTTATAGTTTTAAAAAAAAAAAAAAAAACAACAACAACAACAAAACGAAATTAAATAAAAAAAAGAATGGAACAAACAGAAAACTCAAAAAAAGAGGAGATAAACACGGGTACGTCTGAAAGTCCATGTAACGCTGTAACGTGGGTCTGACAGGATAAGTAGGTCCTAGTGCTCTTGAAAAAAACCATTTGGCAAGTCACATCGTGGTCCTCTCATTCGGTATGAAGAGTTGAGAACAACTGTCGATAGAGAGTCTACCAAACATCACATTTGCCGGCCCTCATTTTCTTGTATTCTGTACCACCAATTATCAGGACCACAATTCATGTATATCATAACCTACTTAATTGTAATTATCCAGCACATATATATATATATAATTATGGAGTGCTGTGGCCGCCCTCAGTACCCCTCAGCTTCACCGACACTCCAACGCCTGTTCACACACTTGCTGTTGAAAGTGACATCTCCCTCAAAAGCAAAGTCCACTCATTTGGTTAATTAAACATTTGATGTTCGCATCTTTCAGTTAAGAAGGATGAAAGAGGACCGTAAATGACAACTGATTTCGTTGGTTTAAGAGCTAATTGTCCCGTATTTTTGGTATGGTTCTACGTCTAAAATTAAAACTAAAAAGCTCCTCCATTTATATATATAGATTATCTTTCCATCTTATATGGGAAGATCCCTCCCATATGAAAATGGTATTCTAAGCTGTGCAACTAATGTTTTTAACTTGGTTGATCCCTATTATCTTTTGAATCTATTTCAATTCTAAAAATAAAATAAAATAAAATATTAAAAGAGGACTATTCATTTAGGCTGACTTTCATGTTTTCCACCCTATTTGTATTAGATTTTTTTATTCTTGATAATTTAAGAGTTTTTTTTTTTAAAAAAAAAAAAATGATAATTTAAGAGATTAGTTTTTAGTTCATTTATATCTTTAATAATAGTTTGACCATCTAATACATTTATCAAAATATTTTCGAACAAATACAAAGATCAATGATAAAATGTAATTTATTTTCGAACAGATATTAAAGGTCTAGAATTATGTTACTATTCACCAATCCTCTTCACACTATATATATAGTGATCATTAAAATATATTACAACAAACTCTTACACTCCCTAATAGTAGAGAAAGAGGGTCTCACATTGGGTGGGAAAACTACCCTCTAATTAAAGAGACTTTCAAGTTTAGAGTAATTTGTCCCCATACCAAGTGGATTAAAGAGAGAATGTCCACTTTTGTAGGACACAGTACTTGAACCAGCCAAAACTTACGAAAAATGGGCTCATGTGTTTAGCCACCAGATTAAATAACTTGTGAGTTACGTGATTTTTATTTTTTGATCATATTAACATGCCTCTTAATGGCATATAAAAGGTTTTAAAATTAAATAAATAATTAATATTCTTCATTATTATATTTATGCACAATTCTCTAAAATTTTTAAAAAATAAATATATTTTTATTTGTATTTATAATTTTCTTTTGTTTTTACATTTTCACCTTCTCAATCATGAAAAATATGCATTGCTATTACTGATAAATATCGTTTGATCAATCAGAATGTTTATTGATTAAAAGCCAATTAGTCAATTCATTGCAAGTTGAAGTGTTGATTTTTTTACAGATCACTAAACGGCAGAGACAATTATCTCTAATAAATATCTGTTCAATCAAGCTGCTTACTGATTAATACCTAAGCAGTTCGCTGATATTTGTCACTCAGTTCACTGATATTGTTTCTTCTTTAAATATCCCTCATATTATAATGATTTAAATTTGAAATTTAATCAAATCATATAGGATAATGGCTCATTGATAATTTTTAAGATCGTTACATAATAATTGATCGAGATATTTATTGATTAAAAACCAATCAGCTCAATTTAAAGCAAGTTAAGGCACTGACTTTTTTTCGGATCACTAAAAGTTAGACAAAATTATTAGTGGTAGCACCATCAAATTATTTCGTCCACTAAGTATGTAACTTTAAAATCGATAATTTTAATATTAGTCTCTATATTTTTAAAAAATCTTTTTTTTTTCAAATATTTAGTGAAGTGGTCCAAACATCCTTTTAATTTAGAAATACGTCAATTTAATCTCTCATGTTAGTTAGTGGTCGGTCGGACTTCGGACTTAACATTGACCATGGAAAATAGTGCCAATTTGAACATTATACGATATAATTTATATAATTAAAATAGAATACAAATGTCAAACAATGATTGGTGAAATATTAAATATAAATTAAATTAAAAAAATAAAAAATAAAAACCACATAGCAACAGCCATCAAAAACCACAAATTGGCGACCATTAAAAAACCAAACGGCAACGATGGTCGAATCTCCTCCCGATAGCAATAGGGATGATGACAAACTGTCTCGTCACAGAGGAAGGAGATCGAAAATCGAATCTCTTCACAAGCTACCATCTCTCTTTTCTCCATCTCTAATCGTCCTCTTCTATTATTTATTTATTTATTGTTTTATGGTAGTGGCATGTTGATTTGGGGATGGTGATGGTGGTTTGCTAGCAATTGTGGTTATGGTTGGGTTTTAAGGGATTAGGAGGGACGTTTTGAGATGGTGGTGGTGGTTGGATAGTGGTTTTGGGTACTGTCTGCTCTTCAACATCTGGGTGAACTCAGATGTTTGTAGAGATAGGATGGGTGGTTATGGTTAGTTGTGGTTGTGGTTGAAGTAGAGATGAGGTGGGTTACGGTTGCGGTTGAAGTAGAGATGATTATGGTTATGGTTGAAGTAGACATAAAGATTGGGTTGTGGACGATTTGGTTGAAGGAGACATGGTTGAAGCAAAGATGGAAACAATTCAGTTCAAACACAATTTGAGTTCGAATCAAATTGCAGACGATTTGATTCATATCAGATTGTCGACGATCTGGTTTAATAAGGTTACCGTCGACTCAGATCAATGACGATCTAACTTTTTATATTTATATATATTTTTTAATTTTTTGAAATTATAAATTAGACCTAAGTGCCAATAAGGTAATTCCATAAGCCTCATGAGTGGTAAAATAGTTTTTTGCATTTTCTATTAAGTTTGATAGTTAAAATTATTGTTAAAGATATTAAATTGATGTATTTCTGAATCAGTAAGGACATTTGGACAGTGTCACCAAACATATTTGAAAAAGAAAGGTTTCAAAAAATTATAGATATCAATTTGAAAATTGCCGCTTTAAAATCCCACATGATCAGCAAGTCAGCACGCCGGTGTGATGCTTGCTTGACCTGGGACATGCTCAGGTGGTCTGTCACATCTGATTTTTTTTTTTTTTTTTAATTTCATTTTTCTTTCACATCTGTCACATTAATTATAATCAATGTTTTAAATATCACACTATGCGGTATAAAAAAAAAAAAAAAAACTTGAAATACTCATATTATCTCAATATTATTTAAATATTTTAGAGATCAATATAAATATAAGAGAATATTCAATATCCTTTGATATATTTATGTGTATTCTAAAGTATTTGTAAAATATTTTGATATTTTTGAAAATGAAAAATTTAAATCGATATATTTTGATTTAATTTTTTTTGTCTTATTAAAATTTAAATTTAAAGAAAAAATTACTTCACATAATTTAATAACACTATTAATAGAGTTAAAAATATCATTTTTAAATTTAAAGGGTAATTTCTAATTATAATAAAAAATTATGGTAATTATGATGGTTAAGGATGACAAGAGATAAGATTGGAGCTAGATCTCCAAACCAAAACCTATTTTGAGCAAAGTGTCTCAAACCCAATCAATCACCCGATGAGTTTTCGATTTTTCACCATATACTTTATCCATTTTGACTTGAATTATTAAAAAATATATATTTTAACATATACTTAAATGTATATTTAACTTTCACTCATTTAAATGTATATTTAAAAAACATAACTTAAGTTCAATTGTATGCTGAAAGCTTAATATTTATTTGAATTCACACGTAAAAGAGAATTCAATAAAACATTGTTAAAAACTAATAAATTTTAAATTCAAATGTGAAGTACAAATATTAAAATAACTTAATAAATATAAAATTTATTACGTGTATTACAACAATGCCAACTATTAACACAAAATTTTAAAAATTCATTCAAGCATTTCAGTCATCTACAAAAATAGTTTCTTAAATTCATAAGAATAGCATCAAAACAAAAAAAAATAATAATGCACAATACTTAAAAATAACTATATTATTTTTGTTATTGTTGGTGTTATTGTTGTTGTTGTTTATAAAAATAATATTAGTGTATAAAAAAAAAACACACACAATAAAATAGGTAACTAGGTTGGGGTGGGTCAATATGTTTTACTCAAAATTAACTAGATTATAAATCGGGTAAAACCTTTTTTTACCTTAATGCTATCTAAAATTTGATTTCAATACTCCAAATTTGCTCTAAAAGAATTAGGGCTCTGTTAGTTTAGGTTAGATTGGGGAATTTTGACATCTTTTGGCAATGATAATATATAAATATGAAATTTAAATGCATACTAGACAATAATATCCTCCAACTAAAGTAAATCCAAATTGCCCAATTTATGGATCAATTGGAATGGACGAAGCAACATATATGTGGCACATTAATAATGGTCTTTACAATTATACAAACATAGTTTTATAAGAAATTTTTGTGCAAATCAAGATAGAAATATACTTTATGTCTTCAAATCACGGAGGGGTTATTTTGGTACTAACTTCTATTTCTATAAGATTTTGTAAACATGTAATAATTATTAAAGTAAATATTTATATTTCTTTATGTGTAGAAAATATTGCAAAACAAAACATTATTTCACTAAAGATTTGATTATTAAAAACATATATTTTTATGGTTTCAACTACATATTATAATTATATATTTATAATCGCTGCAGTGTATATACATTCAATTTAATCATAATTACTCATAAACATGTTAATTTATTATCAAAATTAATTCATTTGATGCATTATTAATTGTTTTAGTTTAGTTTAAAGTTTTAATAAAAAATATAAACTTTAAAAGCAAATATCGATAATTTTTTAAATCTTTCGTCAAATATCTAATCGATATCAATATAATCCTCGATATATCCATAAATTCGATAGTTTGACATTGATATCGATACCAATATTTAAAACCTTAGTTATCATCGGCTTGAGAAATACTTCAATAGGTCAAAATATATATTTAATTGATTTAAATAATGTAGTATCACAGGAATAAAGAAGAATTATATATATATAACTATTGATGGTTAAGATAAGTCCAGAAATCAATTCACATCAAATGAGATATAATCTTGAGGTGTGGTTTGAGAAGCGACTCTCATATAGGAGGCAACAATCTATACGTAGCTTTCATGTGAGAAAATAATTTACATATAGGTAAAAGAATAGCTCACGCAGGATGAAGGGATAACTCGTATGCTTTTTATATATCGAGAGATTAACTCACATTTTATATATCGGGGGCTACCTTTATTGAGAGTTGACACGTGGAACTTGAAGGCGCAAGGTTAGTGGGAAGTCAACGGCGTCACTAATGGCGTCACTTGCCGACAAATAATTGTATGATAAATTTATGTCTTATAACATAAAATAAATACATCAAATTCACGTGTCAAATCTATTGAGATTTTTTGATGTGATTGGTTAGATATGTGATGCTAGACTGCCCACGGTCCTTAAATGAAAAAGTCTTGTCTACGATGCAAATCATCCAAGCCACCGGAATGGTATATAATCGATCTCATTCCCACTTTCAAAGATTAGAACTCTAACTGAGTTACACAAGATTTTAATAGTAGATCTAGAATGGATCTCCTTGATGAGAGAGAAATTGTTCAGGTACATTTATCTTTTCACTTCTCTCCTACTCTCTTTTCTTCACAATTTCTTCATATGATTGACTAACTTTAACTGCAAATTGAAAACAAAATTGCTGCAGCATTTGTTTGATCTCATGACCTAATTAAAAGTTGTCAATGCAATAGAAAAGAAGTGTTATATATGGAACTATAATCCAATTTGTACTTGTAATATATATATATATATATATATATAAGAAATCTTTTATTTTCAAGTAATAAAGGAGGTGAGTTTTGAAAAAATCATAGAAAATTGAAAGTAATGGCATTTTTAGCGCTTTTATTTATCATGAATTATAGTTTCGTGAACAAAAGAAATAATTTTATATGGTTTGTGACATTCATTTGCAAACCATTTTCTTTATTTTTGAACTAAATAGTTTGGGAATTATAATTTGTGATCATTTAAAATATTAAAAAAAACCATTTTAATTTTTTATTACATGGTCAAATCTCGCCCAGTTTTCAGTGTTATTCGACACAATTTTCACTTTAACATGGATGATCTAGGTGGCATTTCAAGGAAATTCATCGGTGAAGAAAGTGATATTAAACAGACCACACAAGTTAAATGCCCTCACTTATGAAATGGTAAGTACTCACATTCACGTCGTCAATACACAGTGCCGACACTATTTATGGTTTTTCTTAAAAAAAAAAACCTATTTATGTTTATATGTTTCTCATTTTTTTTACTACTTCATATTAAAAAAAATCAATGGATGAAGTTTAATTCAAAATTTATGAAGTTAAATGTCAGTAGCAAATCCCATATTGATTAAGATTAATTGTGTGTTATTGGCAGCTCTCTCAAATGATGAACAGAATGCAAGTCTATGAGAACGATTCTAAAGTCAAACTTGTGATTTTGAAGGTTAGAATTATACAAATTTATGAGTGATGAAGCAATTGATATATTCATCATAAACCTGCAAATGGCAATAAAATTCATTCTAAAATATCAATGAGAGTTTTTTTTTTTTTTTTTAATGAAAAAGAAAATTAAGAATTTATTCGACTAATACGAACAACTGGATTGAGTTTTAAAAGCATAATTTTCCTATTTATAAGTTATAAAGAAAAAATTGCTTTTATTTTTGTCATCCATTTTTATCACTATGCGACGAGCTTAGTTCCGTCGCACACGCCATTAGTTCGCGAAGGTGTCCATCCTCCGCTGGCCACCACTTAGTTTTGTCAAACCAGAACCGGAACCTGAACGATCCACCACGGCTGCACTGCAATCGCCGCGCACCGCCACTCAGCAGCTCTTCTCTTTCATCCACCATGGTTGCAACGATCCACTGCCTAAACCTCCGTTGCTACAACTTTCATGGCTGTTCAAACCTCCGACCAGACCTGCACCGCCGTACACTGCCACCCATCCTTCTCTTTCACAGCAACTCGTATTCGATGCAAGAGGGAATTAATATTAGTTCGCGAAGGCAGAGTCGAAATTGCCTTCACGAACAAACATAAAAAACAAATAATTTTGGTGTTGATGAAGTGGAGCAAACAGAACACAGACGGAGACGTTCGCGAACACAGTGGAGCAAATAGAACCTGCAACAGAATATAGCGGAGCAAACAGAACTCCATTAGTTCGCGAACAGAGCAAGTGTTCGCCAACAAAGCTCCCCCTCTTTTTTCTTTTCGTTCTCTCTTGTTTTCTAGGTGTCAATCAAAATAAAGAGAGCAGAAGCTACATGCTCTTTTTTTTTTTTTTTTTTTTTTTTGTGTTTGAAAATAAAAACAGAGCATGTCTGACTTCTGGTTTGATTTACACCTAGCTCAAGACAGACATTCGGTGGGCCAATGCAAATGAGAAAAGAAGATGATTTTCTACATACTGCCAAATGGTCCCCAATAAGAAGGTTCAAGCAGCAGCCATGTCAACACAAATATATGAGCAAGTTGATAAGTGACCCATTTAGTGGACAATGGGTAGTCATAAAGAAGATAAGATTTGGTGGGCCAATGCACACGACACCAAACATACTTAGAGATGTTGACGGATGCTTTTATAATATAAAATCAATGCTTAAATGAAAACTCCACCAATTTAGAACCGTCACCCATCCTTCTCTTTCACTTCTCTTCTTGATTGCTTCTCGGCTTCACCCGCACCCCTCTCTTGAGTTCTAATATTTCTTGTTCTATTTCGCTCTGTCTCTTTCTTCGGCTTCAAATCAATATTCATTCCAAAACTGAATTTTAAATCAGATTATTAAAAAATAGGGTTACGAACTAGTTGATAAATTGAAAATTTTTTTATTAATTTTTTAATGAATGATATTATTATTTTTTTATCCAAGTAGGTACTAGTAAATCTCAACTTAATTTTTCGATATCAGTGAAATAACACTTCAATTATTTGATGTTAGTTTACATCGTTTTCACTATCGGTGACTAAAATATTTTTAATTAAAAATACATTTCGTCGTGAACTATTATAAATTTGGGACACTAACTATTTTATTTATCATTCTTAGGGAAATGGAAGAGCATTTTGTGCTGGTGGAGATGTTGTAGCATTGTATAATTTTATGACTGCAGGTGACAAAATTATCCCCCTATTTTTTTATTTATTTATTTGTTAACAATATCATCACTTAATTTCAATCTATTTTTGAAAGCTTAATTTCAATGTTTTTGGTAGCTATATTACCATCCAAAAAAATTTGTTTTCACATCCAATTTCTATAAAAATTTGTCACCATAATAATTTAATTTCAGTATTTTCTCACTTTTCCACTTCTGATTGAAACAATAGAATACCAAAAAGTGGTAAAACAATTTGGATTTAAGTAAATAGATAGAGATGAATTCAATAATTGCCCTATCCTTCTATCATATATAATTTATAGCCTACTGGAATCCTTGCCATGCAGTGTCCTTATTATTCTACTTGGATTATGAATTGATGAATCAGGGCATTGGAGTTTCGGTGCAAGTTTCTTCAAGAAATTTTCAAACCTCGAGTATTTGGTTGCTACGTATAAGAAGCCCCTGGTAATATAAATAAATAATTATAATATATACTTCCTTTTTTCTTTTTTCTCTTCTGAGAATTTGGAATGGAGAACTGTGGTTACAAGAAAGGAAGTTGCGTTAATTAATTACCTAACGTATGAATGATAATAACTATTGAAGGTTGCACTTATTGATGGAATGGTGATGGGTGGCGGTGCTGGAGTTTCCGTGCTTGCGCCGTTCAAGATTGTCACCGAGAATACTGTATGTATTTGCCATTATCTTGTGTGTGTGTGTGTGTATATATATATATATATATAGACACACGCACATTATTTTTTTTAAAAATCTACTGATTTTGTATTAGTGAAAACATAATATAACCAGGCCTGCTCTTAAACGTGTATAGATTTTTGCTATGCCGGCAGCAGCAATAGGATCTTATGTTGGGGAAACTTATTTCCTCTCTAGACTCCCTGGATATTTAGGTAAATCTCTATCTCATTTAAATGTCAAAATTTAACTACTAGATATACTTCTTGTTGTTGATAACAATCTTTATCATGATATAAAATTTCCTTCACGTTCGCTATGTATACATTTAATATTATTGTCTGTTTTCAGGAGAATATTTAGGGCTTACGGGAGCAAAATTGGATGGAGCTGAAATGATTGCATGTGGACTAGCAACACATTTTGTTAGTTCTATGGTACAAGTCATGATAATCTTAGTTACCATGGTTGATTTTTGGTTCAATCCAAATATGTCCTATTAATCTTTCCCAAAAAAAGAAAAAAGTGACCTATTAAACTTATTGTGCTAATAGTTTAAACATGACCGTGAAATTAAAGGGTTATCCAATAAAATCTATTTAACTTGTTAATTTTAAGTTATATCAATTATATTAATTTATTTATCTATTTAAAACTTTGAGATAATTTGATCTTTTAAATTGAATTATATAATTCTATCAATTAAACATATTTAATAAATAAAAATAATAACCTACAGTATAAATTGATCTAAAATAATATTTTTGATATTTAATCATTTTAAACAGATTAATGGGTTGGGCAGGTAGAATCTAAACATGACTCATTAATTTATTTAATGGTTGAAACATATTTACCTATTAGTAATCTGAACCTAATAAGGTCTAACCCAAACATTTTAATTTCATATCATGTTGTGTCCCGGGGTCATATGCACAATTCCCACCCTAGTTCCTGCGTACGTATCATTTACTTATCACACAGGCTTCCAAATCAATTCGTTCCACTGATATGTGTTCTTAATCAATGTTAACATTTTTTTTTTTAATTTTAATATTTTTGTGAAATCTATTTTTTTTATCAAAATTAATATTATAAATTCAATGGTTTAGTACATAATATGTATATTTCAAATTTCTCTTAATTATAACATAGGATCTCCAGCAGTTGGAATATGCACTAAGCGTGGAGGCACCTTCAGATACAATTGCAATTTCTCAGCTTATCAACAAATTTATCCACAAACCAAAGCTGAAACAATCTAGTGTTATACACAGGTATAAAGCCGTTCACTTGACAAGTTTATAAGCATGTATATATAATCATATAATTTTTCAGTTTAAGATCTTTAATATAAGTCATTTAAGGGAAGTCTCAATCGTCCTTGTAGAGTTTTGTAGATTATAAGACATGATCAAGACCTTTTATATGGATAATTTAGACTTTAATAACGACAATCAAGACTTTCTTCAAGTACTATGCATAAAGGATTCCACACTAGAGAACCAATTTCTTTTTTCTAAATTTCATGATTGAGATAACAATAATTGTGCTATAATGGAACCAGATCGGAGATAGTTAACAAATGTTTCTCTCAAGAAACTATTGAAGAAATATTGTTGGCACTGGTAAGTATGTGTGTATATATGATTTTTGGTTGCAATCCAAAAGCATTAACCAAAACTTTATTCTGTATATATGTATACATTCATTGATTTGTCCACTTGTATTTCAGGAGAAGCAATTAGAAAATGGAAGGGAACAGTGGATAGTTGATGCAATTAACTCAATGAAATCTTCTACACCAACTGGCCTTAAAATTTTTCTTAGATCGGTAACAAGGAAACTCAATTAATAATAATTAAGATTTTCATTTATATTGTGTGATTTTTTTTTTTTAAATTTCAATTTAAGATGATGAGTAAATACATACTTCTATATAATTTTTATGCCAATTTTTTTTTTTTGAATTCAAATAATTAGATAAGGGAAGGTCGAACGCAAAATCTAAAGGAATGTTTGGTTCATGAATATGCTGTAATTTGTCATGTTATACGGAGAACTGTCAGCAATGATTTCTATGAGGTATGTATTTAAAAAAATATCATAATTAAATTAATAATACTTACATAATTTCATGAACTTGTGTTTTTAGTACAATATATACTTTTTCCACAGGGCGTGCGGACAAAATTGATAGAAAAGGTTAAAAAACCACAGGTATGTGTATATTGTTATAAGGACTAATTCTTATTTGTAACCTTTTAATGTGACATTTAGTTTTCATTTTTGTAAAATGTGTATATCTTTTTTGAAAACAGTGGCAGCCTTCGAAGTTAGAATTAATTAATGAAGAAAAGTTGAATCAGAGTTTTGAAAGATTGGATGAAGATGATTGGGAACCCTTACAACTTCCTTCAAGATCAAACTTGGTTCATGACAATATTGTGGCATCAAAACTTTGAAATTTAAAAACAAGTCAAAAAATAAACTATATAGTATGTACCATATGTAATGTTTGGTGTTATAACAGACTATATAGCATGTACCATATGTAATGTTTGGTGTTTTTGTTATATATAATATATGTACAAATAAGAGATTATGATATGATTTTTTTGCTTTAAAAGAAAATTAATTTGTTAAGAAAAATTACAGATATACATCTCGAAATGTTTTATTGTCGAGAAGAAAAAGAAAAAAAAAAAAAAAGATAAAAACGTTCCAATCTAGTTGAAGACAAAATAAAAGAACAGAAAACACTATCAAATCAACTAACTTGAAGATGACAATGAGCCAAAGCCGAAGGCCAACCAAAGAAATTATGTCTTTGCATGGGCTGAAACACTAAACTGGGCCTGACTAAACACTAATAGCAAAAAGAGCAATATCAATCGAGACAAAGGGAATGAGACATGTTTTTAACTGCAGAAGTAAAATAATCTATTTACTTTCAAAATTAACACCGCCTAGGTTACAGATTTGTTAAGGTTCTACCCAGATCAATTTCGAATAACTTCTATAACCCAAATGTCTATTCTTATAATAAGAGATCACACAAATCTTGAGAAATATGAGCAATTTAGAAATTTACTCTAAAATAAAAATGTTTACTCCTACGTATCTTGCAAAATATATGCAGGGGGACTTGAATCTTAAGCACTTAAATAAATGATATCTTAGTGAGATGTATAACCTCCAGTGTTAGAAGGGGAAGTATATTTTATTTTCATTTTGATTTTGGTTTTTTCTTTATTATTATTATTTTTATTTCTATAATACCTCCAAAGTCTCTTGTTCTCTATCTGTGTAAAACTTCTTTTGCAATTTAAACTTATTAATCCAAATATGAAAGAAAATATTTGAAAAAATATCTAATATGTTTTTAACATTTTAAAAATAGTTGTATTCATATAGAAAATACTTTTTTTAATGAAAAAAATACCCTTGAAATATCAAAATTTTAGAAACATAATTGATATATTTACCCGTATTTTAATAAATATAAATCCTAAAATTTCCATCAAAACCAATACTTACTTTTCTAATTCTAAACACGAAAAAAAAAAAAAAAAAAGAAGCTATTATTCAAAAAAATAATTCTCTCAAACAAATAAAAAGAACAAAAATTAAACAAAATAATAAAAAATACAAAAAAAAAAAAAAAAAAACCCAAGTCTGACAGCTTAGATTTTCAATTGGACAACGTGTGACAAAAGTGACACCTTTTGTCTCACAACAAAACTAGCGAATCGGGTTTCTCTTCTCGCCTCCCTAAATGCTTTGAACCTATGTATGTCCTTTCTTTCTCTTTCTCCCAAATATTTCAATTTCAATACTTGCATTGCATGCATTGCAGGTCTGTGAAGTCTCTGCCTTTGTTTGGTTTCTGGGAAAAAAAAAATTATCACAAAGTTGCAGCTTTTGTTGCTTTTTGGGCCCAGAAAAAAAATGGTTTTGAGGCTCACTTTTTGATCATGTTTTGTTGTGTTTTTTTTGCAGTTGATTGAGAGAAACGACTTTTCTTGTTGGTGGGGTCAGACTCTTTTGCTTGTTGGTTTTGCTTTGTGCCTCCTTTAATAGGTGAGTTGTTAAGGTTTTGTTTGGTTGGTGGGAAAATGCAGGAAAATAAGCGAGAAGAGGGGTTTGGTTTGATAGTTAAAGGATTTCATGACGTGGGTATTTTGAGTAATGAGTATGCATATCATGTTTACACTGCTATGCTTTATAATTGAGATCGGTAGCTTAAGTGAGGTTTCATTTTGTAGTTTGTTTGTTGATCAAGTTTGTGACTTGGATGTGATTTGTGATGTTAGAAATGTGGTTGACTGATTGATTGATGTGTAAAAGGTGTTATGATTCTGTGAAATGGGAAATTTTGGTGAATATGCGTTGATATTGCATGAATTGAGACTGTAAGACAAGTTGAGAGTGTGTTATTTAAGGTTAAAACAAGATGAGAAGTTATGGAATTGATAGAATTTGGGGGTGTCGTGTTTATGCCGTGATGTTATTCAATCTTGTGATGATATTTGGCGGTTGTTTCAAGGTCGTTGAGTGATGGAAGTGTGGGAAAGGGGAAAATATTGGCTATGATAAAGTCGGATGGAGTGTCTGGTAACTACACTGATGAAATCAAAAGGGTGATTCTTGAGTCTGGTTTTGGCATTGTAAGGGAAACAATTGTGAAACTTGATGAGAACAAGGCAGCGACCTTTTATTCTGAACACTCTTCAAGAACTTCTTCACTAGTCTTATCAAATAAATGACGAGGTACCTTTTCGCCGGTTGTATCTAAATTAAATTTTGAGGAAATTATAATTTAGTTACCTAATTGAAAATATAATTTAATCAGAAAAATTGTTTCGGTCTTATTATAATTGACCCCCCTACCGTTAGTAATTTTCCATTACATTTGGTATAAATAGTGTCAAAGTGGTGACAAGACCAAAATATCCTTGGTGGTTGAAATGGATCCAATTGACTAAATAAAAAATAAAATTATTAAAAACTAAAAAATTAAATAAGAAATTTTTTCATTAGCTTCATCAACTTAGAAAATCAACACATTCATCATCTTCATTAACAGAAAATCTTCTACCAAATGAGAATAACATCAAATCTAGTATTTGACCATAATAATTCCTTAATTAACATCAGCTCCATTGTCAAACAACAAGACCATAGTCTAATAAAAACCCACCAAAATAAAAACCAAAGTCAAACACAAAAACTAAAAACTAAAAAATAAAACAATAAAGAAGCCCAGATCTGGTAGGTTCGTCCCTGTCTCTGTCTCTGTCTTCTTCTTCTTATTCTCTTCTTCTTTTTATTCTTCTTCTCTTCTCCTTCTTCTTCAAATTTGGGTAGGTTCACCACACACACTCTCTCTCTTTTTCCTCTTTTTCTTCTTCTTTTTCCTCGAACCCAGATCTAGGTTTGTCACTCTCTCTCTCTCTCTCGCTTCTTATTCTGCTTCTCTTCTTCTTCTTTTCAAACAAAACACAACTCTAAAATCAACCAAAGGATGAAGATGACATCTGAAGTAACTAGGTCTGGATGGGTTTCAAAGGTCTAGGAGGGGGCAACAATTGGCAAACAAGCAAAGGTCGTTGGGGAAAGACGATCATCGGTGATTGGCAAAAAGGTGCGAACAAAAGAAGGTTGTTGGAGAAACAAGGGTTGCAAACAAGAGAGGGCAACGATTGGCGAATGGGTGCAAACAAGAGGGTGTTGTGTTTGATTTTGTTCGAGGTTGTGTGTGAACAAGAGGGGTTTGTGTTTGAAGAACAAGGTTGTTTTTTTTCATTGAAGAAGAATAGTGTTGTTCTTTTTCTTCAATTGTTTCGAGTTGATGTTTTTAATTTTTATTGATTGATTTAATTAAAATTTATTTAATTTATTTTAAAAGAAAAATAAAAATGAGGTCAAAAGACAATTTTGTCCCTCAATCGGTTAACGCTAACGGAGATCCGCTAATGGTCGGAGGGTTAATTGCAATAAAACCGAAACAGTTGCTCCGCTTAAATTATAGTTTCAACTGGGTAGTTAAATTATAATTTGCTGTTAAATTTAAGTCATGATGTTGGTTTCGACAAATGGCCTTAGATGAGCAAGCTTTGAATTAGTCATTTACCTACATATACTTGATATGTATCATGTTCTTCTCAAAAGGGAAAAAAAAAAATCATGTAATCCAATTTCATCTGTTTTAATCATTTGATAATTCTGCTGAAGTTATTGAAGCCTGTTTGAACATAGGCGTTAGAGTTGTTAGTCGTCTCGTCATCCATTTCAACCTTCCAAACATGTAGAATATGTAGAGCATCATTTAAACTAGTCCGAAGAGAAAGCCGAGGATGTTAAGAAGCTGTTTCAATGAATATTACCCAAAAAAAATTAGCGATGATGTGCATGCATGATTAAATTTGAAAGTGTTCGACGAAATTCATTATACGCTTACCACAGTTTGGATGTTCTTAAGGAGAATATCATAGCTGAACTATATGATCACACTCATTGTGAGGAGGAATGACAAAGTGAGTGACATGCACTCAACACTTTTGGTTTTAATAACAAGTAGCTACATGGAAAAAAAAAATTAGGTAAGAACATTATTAAATAAGTGATGATTTAGTTAATTAAATATTAATACTCACTATGATTAATAAGGTGCTAAAAATTCGGCCATAGAGAAGCCAATGCAAGTCTAGCCAAGGACTAGGATTTGTAGGTTGCCTTTTAGCATAAAACGTATGATTACAATGATATAAAGAGTGCTCCAAGTTTCATAAAAACAAGTATTTGGAGAGCTAACGTCTGCAGTCAAATTTGTTTAAAAGAAGTTAGTTGATAGTTAAGTTAAATGATGTTCTAATAATTAATTTGATTAAATTAATTTTGAGTTTCAAGATATATTACCCTTTTTTCTATTGGTGCATAAGCAAGGAACATGGCTACGTAGATGGTCTCTATGACACATCCAAAGGAATTGAGAGTGATGAGAAAGAAAGCATCCCCCTTGATAAATGCATAGTATAACCACTACATATAACTAAACAAAATACAAAATAGTGGATGCATTGGAGGCTCCCGGTTGATTTCTTCTTAAAAATTTCATAAAACGTTGGTCCAAAAAAAAAATTACAGTTTAAAGTGCTTTTCAATATATATATATATATATATATATATATATCATAATTAGGAGGTCCAAAAATGAAGAGTACAAGTGTAAATTTATAAATTAAGTGTTTGTTGAAAAACAAACTTGTGGGGCCATAAGCTAGCTTCATGCTTACTTTTGCTTATTGAAATTTTACATGTCATGAATACTACTGTTTCTTTCATGCATTAATATCAATGTCATTTAGAACTAAAAAATTATTGAAAGTGTCACGTTGTGTTAAATTATTGTGTTATATATGATTTGTTATTATAGTCTGTTGCATTGTTGTTGTAATGTGGGTTTGAAATGTTTGTTTCCCATATTTTTATTTTGTGATGGAAATAAAGCCGTGTTTTAAGGATACTTAGAGGTTTGTGGTAGTACCTTCTTGCTAGAAACTTGTTTTTGAGACTAGAAGCAGACTCATATCAATTATTGATTTGAAGATGATACACATTTGTTTTCACTTATTGCTTTTTCTTTCTCTAAAGCCTATTTGCCTCTCTTTAATCTAATTAATCAACTCTCAGGATATTGATGCAATGATTTTCTTCTCTGAATTGACCAACTGGTATTAGCAAGAAATGCCATAGTCTAATTAATTAGTTTAATTCACTCTTTGATTGGATTGTTTCATGAAAACGCTTTGCCATGATTTTCTCTCTGAATTGACCAATTGGTACTAGTAAGACTGATATATGTCAAGTTCAAGTTAGTTGATTTTTAAATTTTTGGTCATTTGAATGTTGAAGAG
This sequence comes from Nephelium lappaceum, assembly GCA_021234005.1. NCBI lineage: Eukaryota > Viridiplantae > Streptophyta > Magnoliopsida > Sapindales > Sapindaceae > Nephelium > Nephelium lappaceum. Next base: position 1,599,011 of record CM037997.1, on the reverse strand, counting down.
TACTTATCCTTCCTGTCCTCACCTCCATTCATGTTATAAACATTTTTCATTTAGATATTATGGCATGTCTCTTTTGAAACATTTATTAAAACTAGAACGATTTAAAAAATAAAAAATAAAAAAACCTAGTAAGACTTTTGTTTGAGGATATAATTATTTGCACAATTCTAATTTGCAAGGATAACTACATAAGAATAGGTTTTTATATAAGAGTTAGGGAAAAAAAAAAAAAGCAAGAACTTTTATAGTAATCAATCAATAAATGTGAGGCGTAAGAAATATAACCATTTAAAATGTAAATAAATATGAATTTATGGGTTAATTTAATAATTTGATCATGTCTCATTATGGGCGATAAAAATAAATAAATTAGATGAGAACATATGCAAATCTCATGGGTATGAAAATTGTGAATTTATAATTAACTTAAACCTCATTGGCTCAGAGTCAAAGGTGTATGAAATTTATAATTTGATCTCCACCATCCATCAAGAGTGATAGATTGATAGATGGTGGAGATCAACCAATTATTTTTTAAAGTTCTTTTTTTTTAATTTTTTTTCTTTTTTACCTTTTTTTTTTAATTCTATTTTTTCTTTAATTCAAGGGTTATATAATCTTTGCACCAGTCTATCACTATTAACTATTAATCTTAATGGTTTGTGACTAACGATAGATAGTCAAATTGTAATAAATTTATAAAGTTTATCTCTCCCGTAAATAATTTCAAACCACTCTTTTAGATATAATTTAAATTGCACTCATCATCTAGCATCGATAAGATAACACATCTCTTCTACATATTCATATGCATTTCTCTCTATCAGCCTAAGACCTTTGCTAGCACCATAGGTTCCAAAAAATTTCATTTTATTTCATTTTAATACGATTGTCGCCTCGTAAGCTCTTCGGATTGAATCTCTATTTTTTCTTTATTGAAATTTATTATGATAATCTATCAATATTACTCTTTTCTTATCAAATCGTAAATTTAAACACAGAAACACAAAGCAAAATAAAAGCACTAATTTCACCCGAAAACATAACATAAATGATAGGTAAAATGAGCAAAAAATAATGATACATAATGACTCAACACCTCATAGCCCACACGGTCTATTTCAATCAAACCCTCAACCTTTCTCACCCCCTTCTCCTCCCTCTCCCTTCCCTTCTCTCATCCCTCTTCTCTCTCTAACATCGTCATCGCTATTAAAGTAAGTTGTCATCGTCCCCGTTACCTCTTTGAAATCATCAAATGTCGCTGTCATTAAAGCCGAAGCCAATCTCTCCAAAATCGTCTAGGTTGATGTGGACAAGTTCTAGTGGTGGTCGAGTGACGACGAGGACGAGCGGCTGTAACTAGTGACAAGTAATTTAACTGATTTGGGTTTGGTTGGGGGTTGAGGTTTAGTCTTGGTATGGTGATTGGAATTGGGGGTCGAGGTTGGGGTTTGGTATGGTGATTGGGATTGATTGTTAAAGTTTGACTGGGGAGATTGTTACGGTGTGAGAGATTGTTGAAGTTTAGTGGTGAGTTTGGTGGTGAGTCTAGTTATAATGAAATTTTTTTTTGAAAAAATATTCCATCAATAAATAGGCTATAATCAAGGGAAAGACAATTTTCCATCAATCAAAATTTTTAGTTGTAATGGAAAATTTTCAAAAAATTTCCATCAATTAATAGGCAGCAATTGCAGGTGAATATTGGTGAAAATAGATTTGAAAAAAAAAATATTATTATTATAATATATCTTTCATTCACTACTACGGTTTGAAGCCATATTGTTTTCACAGTAGCCAACTCTCATATTATTCAAAAGCTTATTCTCTATTAACGAAATTGAACCTTCAACCACCGAAGCATTAGAGATCAAGGTTATTGTGAAGGTTGATTGTGAATCAAGTAAGTGTTCTTTTTTTTTTTTTTTTTTCTTTTATTCTCTTAAATTGTATGTATGATAGGTTTGTGGGATCATATTATCTAGGTTTTGAGTATTTTGATGTTAGATTAAAACTGTATGAATTATTTTAGAATAATCAACGGTTGCTGGAATGTTTTATTCTGAAATAATCAGACAAACTAGAGGATTTAGTTAGGTCAATTATATTGCTTATAAAATTATGAAATTTTGTATGAATAATCCTTAGGATGTTGGGTTATAGCTTGAAAAATTTTGTGGTCATAGGGTAAATGTGTAATTAATTAGAAATTTTTATTCACCTCTGACTTAGTAAAATAACAAACTTGAACACCATTAAACTAGATTGAATTTTGAATGTTTTAGACATGTTATTGATGTTATTTTGGTGTCATTAAATTTCTTTATAAATCAATATGAGTCCTCTATAAGTCATTAAATTTTGAAGAATTCTTATGAAGCATTTTATTTTTTTAAATTCAGACATTAAGAGCTATTCAGTTTTGAAACTAATGTCGACATAGTCTTACTTTGGATTCGGAGGTTTAAACTGATAGGTTAACAGAGATATTTAAGGCTAAAAATTTTTATGATATTTATTCTAGGTCATTAGAATATATATATATATATATATATGCATTGTTGGGATGATTGGTTTTATACACAATTTATTAGAGAAATTAGATTACATATTACAACAGTAGAGACAGTGTTGACAATAATGAATTTTAATATTATATCAGTAGAGACAGTATTGATAATAATGAATTTTAATATTACATCAGTAGAGACAGTGTTGACAATAGTGAATTTTAATAATATTTGAAATTAAATTAATTTAGTAAGTTACAATTTCCTATAAATTTATGAGTTTCGTGATGTGATTTTAGGTTGATAAAAGAGATTAAATTCGTAAAATTATTTTATCTATTGAGATAAACGGAAAAGGTATGTCTTATACGCTGTTTTAATATTAACTATGTTTGATTTAAAAAATACATTAATTGGTCATCTTAAATAATTGAATAAGACCTTAGATTTATCAACATTATTTTATTATATTTTACTTAAATGATTCTACATCCTTAAACACGTGTTTTATGTACATTATTCAATTGTATTAAAGGTATTAAATTTGTATATGAAAAATGTGATATGTTTTATTAAAAGTACTCCTTCGCATTTCAAAAGAATGATTTATATTGTAATCATGATTGTGATGCAAACTTTTTAAATATGTTTGTAATTCATTTAATTGTAATGGCCTAAGCACCGAAATCATAGGTGTTATAATTGTATAATATAATCCAGCTGAAATATTTTATTATTCCACAACACTAATTATAATAACCCGCATCGAGATTACAAATGCTAATTATATTGATCTCATCCGGTGATTATAACTGCTATTTGTATTGACAACGCTAATTGTATTGACCTCTCACCAGGATCACCGAAATTGAAAATGAGAAAATGATTCTACGTGTCATGAGCTACCTCCATTTTATTTAAATCTGTATATGACATGTTTTCTCTTATTTTGACTTTGATTTAAATATTGAATGTATTATTTACCGTATTGTTAACTATTTTATTGACTTTGATTTTGACAATTAAATGTTTTTTATATTGTATTGTTAAATTTAAAATTCTTAACACTATATATTTATCAAAATCTATTAATAAAATCTACTTAACGACCAGTTCTAAAATCTACTCTCGAAAAAAATAAAAAAAACTACCCATAAATAAATAAAAAATATCTGCATCAGATAAAGATGGAACCTCGTCGATAAAAATAAGTGGGGACGTGCTTTAACCATTAGGCCACCCATCACAACGATCTTCTTTATGAATAATTTTTTCTAATTTTAGAAATATTTTAGACACAGTTCAGACCACACAACGTGAGGCCCACAAAATCTACCGCAGGTCTACCAACCGACCTTCAATACTCGTGGCAGTATCTTTGTGAACATGAATTCCTGATCATCAATGAACGATCGTCCGCTAGTAACATATGTACATTTCATTGTGCTTGGAAATAAAGGACGCAAGAGGTTGGCATAAACTTTTCGATTCACATTTATTTAAATATCATATTTTTTATATTCTTTACTCTACTTGGAAAGCAAATCATATTTTAGAACCCTCATTTTCAAGGACAGAAATTGCATATTTCAGAATCATCTAAAATTAATTATATTGAACACATTAATGATTGACTATTTTAAAACCCACTTTTTGAGCACAAGAATTGCATATTTCAGAACCCTCTTTTCAAGGACAAAAAATCCGGCCCAGGCTAAAAGAAAATGCTACCACAGGTAATAATGTCCACCACAATCCTTCACCCTATGCATGGATGCTTTTGTATGCGGGCCTGTAGATGCATAACATTCTATGAGTCATTTAAACATCCAGAACACCATGTAAATACTGTTGTTGGCTGTTTGATGTCTGAGAAGGAAACTTCTTGAAATCAACCACGTTGATGCATAACATTCTACGATTGTTAAAGAAAAAATTTTAAGTTCATGCCGGTTATTTTATCATTCTTCCTTTTATTGAATGCAATAATTATTTTATCATTCTTCCTTTTATTGAATGCAATAATGTAGTTCATTCATGATTATCGCGATAACAACAAAACTACTTCAATAAATTTGTAATAAATTTCATTGAACACTTTCAAAAAATTTGATCATACATCATTGCTAATTCTTTATTAATTTATTTTGGTAATCATTGAAATAGATTCTTAACATCCTCAGTTTCCTCTTCGGATTACTTTTGATAATCCTTTATATAATCTTTTCACCACAAGATTAAAGACAACAACGATCTTAATATTCCAAACATTCATGTCTTTCACCTTGTAATAGATTACATAAAATATCATAAAAAATAATCCGATAAGAAAACTGAGGATGTTTTAAATTTGTTTCAATTAACATTACCAAAATAATACAGCAAAAAATTAACAATGTATGCATGCATGAACCAATTTAAAAGTGTTCGACTAAATATATTTTAACCTTACCGAAGTAATTTTGTTGTGATCGCGACGTGTTTACATTCAATAAAAAAGGAAGAATGATAATGATAGACATGAACTTAATATTTTTTATTTTAACAACATATGGCTACACAAACAAAAAAAAAAATTAGTTAATTAAATAAACAACATTAACAGTAAAGAAAGACAATTTATTTATTTATGATAAGTTATTAATACTTAATATGATAGACAAAGATACTACTGAGTCGACCACGGAGATACCACCACCGAGTCCACCCATGCCCACTACCAGACCCGTACCCACTCCCTCCTTGATCCACCACCACCTTCCTTTCCCTTCCACGACACAGCTACATTCACCATAACAGTAAATGTTCTTCCATCCACAGCTACCAGATACATATAACAATAAATAAATATAACGGTAAATGATGCAGCAACAGCCACCCTACTCTGTTAAGCCACCCTAGAGCCACCTCTACTCAACCAACCCTAAATCACCAGAACAACGACCCTACTCTGTTAAGCCACTCTACAGCCAACTTACTGCAATAAATTCTTGTAATTTTTTACATTTTAAATATAGATCTAAATTGTAATTGAAAACAGTGAGGCTATCAATCAACAGACGCAGTTCATAAATTGCAGTTTTAAGTTGTTTATCTTGTCCCTAGAACTATATCTAGTCATTGCCAGATAATTTTCAGAACAAGTTTGCCATGCCTGAAAACTATCCGCACAATTTTTTTGGGATCAAAGCAGTTTCGATTTCAGGCCTGTTCACCCTCAACCGAAGCTCACTCTAATACCGAGTAGTGAGTCTTTTTCTCGGCTTTACCATCCAACCCCAAACACAACCCCTTTCCATCCGCCATAATCAACCCATAACCTATAAAAGAACAAAAACCAGGAAAAATAAATACACTACCCCAGACACCACCAGAGATAGGCTTAACTCATCAATAGTCCCAGATCCATTCTTACTTCATTATTTTCAGTTTGAAGGGGGACTGGTGACAAAAAGTACTCACAAGTGTTTAGCATTTTTTAGTTGATCCAATCCTGGAGAGGTGGACGTTGAAACTGGGATAGCTCCTGTCAACTGATTGTCTGCCAAGTCGAGCCAATAGACTTTGGAGAGCTTACCCAAAGGAGGAATCCTACCACTGAAATTGTTTGAGTTCAGAGCCCTGAAAATGAGGGTACATTTCAGTAGAGTGAACAGGGAAAAACCCCTCCTGAATTGATTTTGCTTTTAATGTTATTGCTACAGCAATACTTACAAGAAAGATAGCTCTTCCAAATTGCCCAGTTCATCAGGAACATTACCAGTGAAACCACAGCCGGCTGAAATTCTGAAAGTTAAACACAAAAAGAAGAAGAAAAAAACATCACAGTGCGTCACATTATACAAGCTCGCTGACGAAGCCAGGTTAGCAAGCAAGAAGCATTGGATTTAGGATCTTACAGGATACTGAGCTTTTTCAGATCTCCTAATCGCGGAGAAAGGGAACCAGTTAGGCCATTAATAAAAGAGAGGTCCCTGAGATGAAATAAATTCATGAACTTGAATTAATAAATAAGACCATGCTCCTTAAGATATAGTATTATTCATAAACCAACAATGCAACACATAGATGATTTTCATGTCTGTTATAACCCATCCAGGAACTCAAAAGAGGTATCAACTTTGAAGACAAAACAAGAGGGAAACTTACAGGGATCTCAATTCTGATAGCCCCCCAATATCTCCATTCAATTTCCCTTCGAGGCTCATGGTTGATAATCCCCTGAAAGCATAATGTGAAGTGATGCATTGTAATGAAAACAGTACTGAATCAAAGACAAGATCCAATATGTAGAAATAATCAGGGTTGTCTTTTATGAAATATAGAAAAAAACTCACAAAGCTGTCACTCTTGAATTGTTACACATAACTCCTTCCCAGTATTGACAGGGATCATTTGATCTTTCCCAAGTTGGTGGTGTATTTTTCCATGAATCCTTCAAAGATTGAAGAGCCGCAGCCGCCACAACATCCAGTGAGGTGCATATGCAAAATGTTAGTTTCTTAACCCAAACTCATCTCATCTCCACCAAACACCCATACACAGACACACACAAAGAAATCACGCATCCATCTCCACCCCACTCAAATCTACCACACACACACAGACCTTCCATTACACAAAATCATCTCCAACAACTCTCAAGCCACCCAAAAGAAAGAAGCAAAAATACAAATCCTAAGATCCGCCACCCATCACTTAACTCCACCAGAATCCGACGCCGTCTGGCAGACCTCTACCCTCTCATCTTCCGTTTTGCCCTCTCTCTCCTCTAAATCCATCTATTTCTCTCTTTCTCTCTCTAGTTCTCTCTCTACTCTTGAATTTTTACTCATTTAGTTTGATGTCTCACGGCCACAAAGAAGACGGACGGAAGGTTTTATAGCCCATTCTTTTGACCAAATTACCCCCTCACTGTTTTATTTTATTTCAAAAAAGCCACTGATTTTTTTTCAAATTTTCGTGAAATTATGATTTAGTCCTGTGTGCTGCTTTTTATAATTTATAGTCCGATAAACAAAATTACATTTCAGCCCAGTCAAATTTTGTTTTCACGCTGTTGTGTAAACTATCAATGTAGTCCTGTTCTTTCTTTCAATCTAGTCCTTTTCTTTGTAAAATTTATAGGTTTATCCGGATGTCATGCGAAGTACGTATGTAGTGAGCATTTAGCTAGTAAATATACATTACGTTTTTGGGTGGAAAGTTGTAGAAAATGATTAGTATTTAATATTCCTAAGTTATGTTGTATGTCAACTTGTATGTTACTCCATAAGCTAGAAAATATATATTTATAAAGTCAATTTATTTAGTTGGCAAATTGAATTTTACATTACGTTGCGAAAATGAATTTCAACCTAAATTATCTTCAATTGTTCAATTTATGAGGTTTATATAGTCTAGCATAGAGGACTTCATGTCTTCAAATATTTTCATTGGATTTTACGGTCATACTTAGTGTGTATACTTTCTTCTTTCATTCACTCTTTTCCCTCTATGCTTATTTATCAAAGTTTACTTTTGTTATAAATTTGTTATCTTGCATACTTGAGTTGATTTAAAGTTGCAAGTAATAAATGTATATTTTAGTTGATTTTGATGCATTTCTTTCCCTATCATATTCGACATATGACATATCTTAGAGACTCTCAAAAGGAAATAATTATAAAGAGTCTTTTTTCCAACTCACTCCTAGATAATTGATTTACAAGATATTTTATATTTGTGTGAATATGTTGCATGATATTCTATATTTGTGTGAATATGCTCCGAACAATGCAGTACTGTTTGGAGCATATTGTTGAATGGCCATATTGAATCAGTTGTCACGTACCTGGCACTACTAGTTGGCAGTAAATTTAGCCTTCAGTCTTTAATGTTGGATTTGATTTTGTAACAATAAGTAACAAATAAAATATTGTGGTCACCAGTGGTGGTGAAAGCTGGAGCTCTCAGTAGCTGTTAGATTTTATTTCAATGCTATCTGGAAATTTCACTACTAAAAGTTTATGTTAACATGTTACAAATACACATATGATAATGAAACTATATGGTTTCCAATATCAATTTTATATAAAATATAATGATTTATCATGGCATAAATTATTTTCGAATTTGATTCTCTACATTAATTTATATTATAATTTAAGAATGACATTTTAATTTTATATGTTTGCCAACGTAGTTGAAACTAGAATGCCTTGGTAGGTAATGTTCAGAGTCTGAGCATTTGTTGAGATAATATGACTTTTATCTTTTGAAAAATAAATCCCTTCAGAATAAACTTGTTTCGTATAAACAATAAAAGCAGTTTATAAATGTATAATAGTATTTCTCTCTGCAGTACCCACGCGCTTGCCAGAGATTGTCAATGTGCCTAAGTGACTTTTTTCTGTTTTTGGAAAACTTCATTATATTGGTTTTTTTTTCAGAGACTACTTCATTATAGTTTTCACTTATCGAAAACTATAGGTTTTTAAAATATTTAAAAAAAAAACGGATCATTCCATCCTTAATTAAATATATATACTTTTATTTTGACGCAAAATATGTAGAAATTTCAAAATTCACTTGAAAGAAATTTGTTACATTTTGTAATATGTAACATAATTTTGAAATCTTTCTTGTTAGATTTCATTATTAGTATCGACAGTCAAAGCCAAAATTACAGGGTTGATGAAATTATTAAGGTAAAACAGTGTATGGTCAAAAGAGAAGGTTGAATGTCATTATCCTATACTCTAGAGTAGCTGATCAAGATTGGCATGTTAAACCAAGTGGTTAAAAGCAGTGCAGTAGTCAGTATAAAGAGAAGTGTGCTCTGTACTCTATCAGCCAATCAATCAAGAAAATGAAAAACTCGATACACAATTTTCTTTGCGTCTTCAATATATACTAGAAAATGAAAAACTCGATACAACAATTTTCTTTGCGTCTTCAATATATACTTTCTTTTGCTTTCTTCTCTTTCAAGCATAAGTAATCACTCTTTTAGTTTCAAACAGAAAAAATAAAGTAATCACTCTTTTATGAGTGATCCAGTATCGGTAACCTGTATGACATGCGGATATTTTATATTTTATATATTATTTCAAAGATTTATACCGTAAATATCTACTGATGATATAAATAGTAACCTTATCTGGCATGAAAATGGAATCCAACGTTTATTTTTTCAAAGCAATCTTGAGTAATTTATAGCAACCAGCTGTCATTTCTTATATTTTTTAAGCAATTTTGTGTAAAATATAGCAACCAGCTGTCATTTCTTAAAGAAAGAAAGGAGATTAATCAAATTTAAAGATTAGTTGGAAAAACTTCAATTAATATTTCAAATATGAATTTATTTAACAGGGGCAGGTTTAAACTATTTTTTTTAAGTTATTTTTTCTTAAAATAAAAGGTTGTTTGCTAGCATCATGACGGATGGTTATCCTGAAACTTAAACGGCGATGGATGGATAGCTTTTTTTCCTTTAGCAAAATGAAATGACTTTTTAAAGTTATTTATTAGTAACTTTTTTACGGTGTATGAAACTGCTTGTTTTGCTTCTTCTTCTTCTTTTACTCATTCCTTTTTTATTTTATTTTTTTAAAAAGAAAAGAAACTACTTGTTTTAAGGTTAATTTTCTTTAATTTAAAAATAAATTAATATGTACCTACTCTTTAAAATTAATATATTACTATATTGATTTTAAATTTTTTAAATAATATTATTTTAATTATGTAATCATGCTAAAGTGATTTTTAAGATTATATGAAATAGGTTTGATGATATTTTATGGTTATATGATTGTATTTTGATCATTTAAAAAAAAATTTAAGTTTTTTTTTTTTTATAAGCTTAACCCAATTTGACCGTCAGTCAACATTATATATCGATTAATCACCGAATAATCGATAAATCATTAACCGCTACCTTATCGATCGATTAACAATTAACGATTTTTTGAATATTATATATTCCACCAGCGTCTATGCACCATTACCCACTATCATCACCGTCTAGATATTGTAGATCATCTCCCTTATCACCAACTTCTACATGATCATAGCCATCCTCCCATGAAATCTCCACCATCATCCTCACAGTTCATCCCCCTCAACACCATCATATATAATATTCTTCTCCAAGCTCCCCTCAACGGTTCCAAGAACCAACTATAGAGTCGTGTCAAGTTCATGATCCTCCTCCAACTCCAAATTTGCCAACCAATCCGGTGAAATGATGCCACCATCTTTCGTACTGACGCACCACTCTGGTACTCCAAATTGCCCTCCAACTCACTCTCCGTCTCATCTCTGTTAACAATAACTTACCATTGTTTAACCTTACTAAGTGTCTTTCTTCCTTGACAAGCACTGCTGTGTTGGCTGAGTTAGGCCAATTCGATTGATTACTTGGCAACTTGGTCGATTAATTGCCCTATTCGATTTTGGCATCTGATCTCATCCTAATCGAATTGGCAAAGTGTTGTTAATATAAATTAATAAATTATGTTAATTTATTTATTTATTTAAAACTTTGAGATGATTTGAATCTTTGAAATTAAATTATATAATTCGATCAATTAAACATATTTAATAAACAAAAATAATAGTCTACACTATAAATTGATCTAAAATAATATTTTTGATATTTAATCATTTTAAATAGATTATTAGGTCGGGTGGGTAGAATCTAAACATGGCTCGTTAAATTATTTAATGGTTGAAACATGTTTACCTATTGGTAATCTAAACTTAATAAGGTCTAACCCAAACATATTAATATCATATCGTGTTGTTGTGTGCTGGGGTTGTATGGACAATTCTTACCCTAGTTCCCGTGTACGTACCATTTGCTTATCACACAAGCTTCCAAATTAATTCGTTCCACCGACATGTGTTCTTAACCAATGTGAACATTTTTTTTTTTATTTTTTTATTTTTTTATTTTTTGTGAAATCTATTTTATTTATCAAAATTAATATTATAAATTCAATGGTTTAGTACATAATATGTATGTTTCAAAATTCTCTTAATTATGACATTGGATCTCCAATGGCTAGAAAATGCACTAAGCGTGGAGGCACTTTCAGATACAATTACGAATTTTCAACTTACCAGCAAATTTATACTCAAACCAAATCTGAAACAATCTAGTGTTATACACAGGTATAAAGTCGTTCACTTGACAAGTTTATAACCATGTATATATAATCATATAATTTTTTTCAGTTTAAGAGCTTTAATATAAGTCACTCGAGGGAAGTCTCGATCGTCTTTGTAGAGTCTTGTAGATTATGAGACATGATCGAGACCTTTTATATGGATAATCTAGACTTTAATAACAACGACCAAGACTTTCGTCAAGTACTACACATAAAGGATCCCACACTAGAGAACCAATTTCTTTCTTCTAAATTTCATGATTGAGATAACAATAATTGTGCTATAATAGAACCGGATAGAAGATAGTTAACAAATAGTTCTTTCAAGAAACTGTTGAAGAAATATTATATGTTTCTGAAACCTTTTATATGTTTGCCAATATAGTTGAAACTAGAATGTCTTAATAGGTATAAATTTTATATATTTTTGAAACCTCTCAGTCTTATAGTTTTTCACTTTATAATGTTTACTGAACATTTATTGAAATAATATGATTTTTATCTTTTGAAATCCTTTGAAGTGAAAAATGAAACCATTCACCAGAAATTTGTTTCCTAAACAATAAAATCAGTTTATAAATGCATAATAGTATTTCTCTCTGCAGTACCCACGTGCCTGCCAGAGGTTGTCAATGTCCTGTATGTAATTAAAATATGCCTCAGCGACCTTTTTCTGACTTTGGAAAACTTCATTACAAAGTCTTTTTTTTTTTTTTTTTTTCCAGAGACTACTTCATTATAGTTTTCACTTATGGGAAACTATAGATTTTTAAAATATCTATTAACTTATATAAAAAATATGACGAAAAACATAAATAATATGTATATGGATTCGTTTTTTATCAGCGGAGTTCGTGTAACGTTAAAACACTTCTGGGCTGATTGTGTTGTTCGCCCATAATTAAATGGTGTTCTGTCAACCTGCAGAATGTGTGTGTTGGCACAACAGTCGAGACACCAACCGCGTCACGAGCAGCCCCATGTAAGTGGCCACGAACGTGAGCAAAGATCCAAAGCACAACAGTTCTACAGATTTTGACAACCATGTGCAGATTGATGGGATGGGCAGTATTGGCCGGTACGGATGTAGTAATTACAAAATGTTTGCTACTTGAGAAATGCTTACATTTTTTTTTATTTTTATGATATATATTTACTTAGATACATTACAATAGTATCCACACACGTTATCCTGAAGAGGTTGGATTAGTTCAAATCTAACCCAATTATTATTGTTCCTTTTTTCCTCCTTTAAAGGAATTTGTGTTCAACTGGACAATAAATAGAAAAATGATTACATTTGTTTTTTTATTTGGATTCATAATTCTGAATCTTAGACGATTTTGTTTGTTTAAGTTAAAAAAATTAAATGTTTATAATAAGTACTTACTTACATACATATTAATAATACACCCAATAATTAATTATATTATCCTTTTAATATATTATTGACTTTCAATCATACAATTCTGAATCTCAAATGATTTAGTTTATTTAAGTTAAAAACAATTAAACATTTATAATGTATACTTCCTTAGATATATAATAATAGTGCACCCAATAGTTGATTATATTGTTCTTTTAAAACGTTATTGGTTTCCAGTCATGAATTTTTTTTTTTTTTTGAACATAGTCATGAATTTTACTTATATTTAATTCTAATAGATCTTAAGTAAAGGAATTTAGTTTCCGTGTGACCTATTGTTATTGTTTGTTAAATATTATGATATTAATAAGAAAAATTTATTTTCATAATTTAATATTAATTTTAATAGTTATATGAATGTTAGTATTAAAAAAAAAATATCTCAAATAAAAAAGAATCAAGCAGGCCGAGACTTACACAAATCAGCTTATGATGTGACTCACCACCACGTGATTTAATGACCCACCAGGCCACCATAGGTCCACAAGTATGACCGTACCTTTTCAGACTGAAATGCAACCATCCAAAAGCAGCCTGGAACTGGACCTAACACTCCTTGCTCTTCACTTGAAAACTCAGTATCATGATTCATGATGTATATATATACACGTGTATATATATATACGTGTGAGAGAAGATTTTGCCATAAATTACAAATCAATTAATATAAACTTCATCATTTACCACTCTTTGGCTACTACCAAGAAACTACATGACTTGTCACATTCTAAATGTCACATCTTACACCATCTCTGAGAGTTTTCGATAAATGTTGCCATGAAGGTGCAGCAGCCCCACTCTGTACTCTTTTACGCTACCCACCAAACCCCTTCTCACGTTTCCATAACAGCATCACCAGGTCCATTAATTAAGTCAAACAGATATACAAATATCCGTCATTAAAGGAAAAATATTAACATCTGCACCATAAATGTAGCATAGACTACGATAAATTTTATAATTATGAATTTGATTATTCCATTGACCGGATAAGATTACAAATGTAATTATAATCTCTCTGAAAATCGACTTTGCAGCCCATCCGATCCCCACTAATCCTTTGTAAATTTATTTCATCTTAATTATAAATACCAATAAATTGAATAATAATTGAAAAGAGGCTCGTTGTTAGATATTATGAGAGAGGGGGAATCTGGGAAAGTAGGCACGCGTGCTTCTTTTGGGTTGTCGTTTAGTGGTGATTGAGGGGGAGATTTGGGAACTTTCGGTTGGGGGTGGCTGAGTGGGTGGGTGTGGGTATGTCAGTGTGGTGGTTGAGTTTTTTATTTTGGTTTTTGGGAGGATTCTACTACTGCTGTTTTTCACAAGTTATCAAGACATTTCCATAAATAGAAAAAAAATCTTTACTCGATAAGCACAATTTTCTCTCTGCATCTTCAATGTATACCTTCTTTTGCTTTCTTCTCTTTCAAGCATAAGTAATCACTCTTTTAGTTTCAAACAGAAAAAACAAAGTAATCACTCTTGGGTCCAATATTGGTAACTTGTATGGCATGTAGATATTTTATATATTATTTTAAGGATTCATTCCGTATACATTTATTGACTACATAAATAGTAATTCTTATCTTGCATGAAAATGAAATCTAACATTTGTTTTTTTCAAAGCAATCTTAAGTATAATATTGCAACCAGCTGTCATTTATTAAAGAAACAGAGGAAATTAATAACATTTAAAAGATCAGTTAGAAAAAGTTAAATCAGTATTACTGACATTACATTATTGTTAAACTGTAAAATATAAATTTATTTAATGATATTGCACACCCACTTGTATATTAATTTAATAATTTAAACAGGAACAAGTTTGAACTAATATTTTTTAAATTATTTTTTAAAAAAAAAGGTTTGCTAGCATTGTATGTGACAGCGGACACAAAAAAAGCGCGTTGGACGAGAAAATCTTGAAATGACTGACTATTTGAAACTGACTGCAGATTGTATTCTTCGCCCGAGAGCTACCAGCTGGCAGCTGCGACGTCTCTCTCCGCGCTTTCTTTTTCTAAAAGCTACCCAAGTGCAACGTCTCTCTCTGTGAAGCTACCAACTGCGACGTTTCTCTCTGTGATGTCCTTTTCCAACACGCTCTTCTGTGTTCCCGATAACATAAATGCAAGCAAACTATCATTTAAAAACAAAAAACTAATTTAATAAAAATTAGTTTAAACCTGCCGCCATTTAAATTATTTTGAAATTTTCAATTTTGTCTTTTTTTTAAAAAAAAAAACTAATTTTTCAAGTCCCTGTTTTTACATTTCTGTTGGCTGTGAACGAAGAAATCTCGTCTTTCAATTCTAACTTCTATTCTTATCTACGTATCTATATATATACTTCGATAAAAAAAAAAAAAGCTTCTAATTAATTTTTTTTGAAAAAAGCTCCTAATTTCTTTTTCCTTTATATATATATATATATATATATTTAGAATTCACGGTTCTTAATTCTTTTATAAACAATCATTTTGCTTGTTGTACACCCACGTAGCAGAAAATCAATGTACTTGTAATAACATGCCGACATGGGTGATGGATCGTTATCCTGAAACTTAAAAGCGATGGATGGGTAGCCTTTTTTCCTTTCGCAAAATGTAATGACTTTTTTTTAATTATTTATTAATCTTCACTAGTAACTTTTTTTTGCTGCTGCTTCTTCTCCTTCTTTTTTTTTTTTTTTTTTTTAAGAAAATGTAAAAAAAAAAAGAAAAGAAACTACTTGTTTTAAGGTTAATTTTTTTTAAATTAAAAATGAGTTAATAAGTACCTACTCTTTAAAATTAATATATTATTACTTAATTTTAAATTTATTTAATATTATTATTTTAATTATATAACCGTGCTAAAATGACTTTTAAGATTTTATGAGATAGGTTTAATGATGTTTTTGGTTATATAATTGTATTTTGATTATTTAGAAATTTTTTAAGTTTTTTTTTTTTTTTTTTTTTTTTTTTTTTTTAGATTTAGTCCAATTTGACTATCAATCAACAATACTTATCTATTAATTACCGAATAATTGATAAATCACTAACCGATTACCTTATTAGTCGATTAACGATTTTTGGAACATTACATATTCCACCAATGTCTGTGAACCATTACCCACTATCTGGCTGACCATCATCACTCATACATCACCCATAAATTCCCTATCATCAACGTCTAAATATTGTAGATCATCTCCCTTGTCACTAACTTCTACATGATCATAACCATCCTCCTATGGAATCTCCACCATTATCCTCTGAGTTCATCCTCCTCAACACCACCATATATAATATTTTTCTCCAAGCTCCCCTTCGTGGTTCCAAGAACCAATTGCAAAGTCGTGTCAAGTCCATGATCCTCCTCCAACTCCATATTTGTCGACCAATCCAGTGAAATGACGCTACTATCCTTCGTACTGACGTACCACTTTGGTACTCCAAATTCCTCTCCAACTCACTCTCCGTCTCATCTTTGTTAACAAGAACCTACCGTTGTTTAACTAAATCTCTTTCTTCCTTGACAAGCATAACTAAGTTGGCTGAGTTGGGCCAATTCGATTGATTACCTGGCAACTCAGTAGATTAATCGGCCTGTCTGATTTTGGCCTCCGATCTTGTCCTAATCAAACTGGCAGAGTGTTGTTAATATAAATTAATAAATTATTTTAATTTATTTATCTATTTAAGCTTTGAGATGATTTGAATCTTTGAAATTAGGTTATATAATTCGATCAATTAAACATATTTAATAAAAAAATAATAATAATCTACACTATAAATTGATCTAAAATAATATTTAAAATAATATTTTGAATATTTAATCATTTTAAGTAGATTACTAGGTTGGGTGGATAGAATCTAAACACAATTGTTAATTTATTTAATGGTTGAATTATGTTTACCCATTAGTAATTTGAACCTGATAGGGTCTAACCCAAACATTTTAATTTCATATTGCATAACCCAAACATTTTAATTTCATATTGCATTGTCGTGTCCAGGGGTCGTATGGACAATTCTCACCCCAGTTCCTGTGTAGGTATCATTTGCTTATTACACAGGCTTCCAAATTAATTCGTTCCACTGATATGTGTTCTTAACCAATGTTAACATTTTCTTTTTTAATTTCATTTTTTTTTTTGTGAAATCTATTTTATTTATCAAAATTAATATTATAAATTCAATGATTCAATACATAATATGTATATTTCAAATTTCTCTTAATTATAACATAGGATCTCCAGTAGCTGGAAAATGCACTAAGCATGGAGGCACCTTCACATACAATTGCAATTTCTCAGCTTATCAGCAAATTAATACACAAACCAAATCTGAAACAATCTAGTGTTATACACAGGTATAAAGCCGTTCACTTGACAAGTTTATAAGCATGTATATATAATCATATGATTTTTCGATTTAAGATCTTTAATATAAGTCATTTGAGGGAAGTTTCAATTGTCTTTGTAGAGTCTTGTAAATTATGAGACATGATCAAGACCTTTTATATGGATAATCTAGACTTTAATAATGACGATCAAGACTTTCTTCAAGTACCATGCATAAAGGATCCCACACTAGAGAACCCGTTTCTTTCTTCTAAATTTCATGATTGAGATAACGATAATTGTGTTATAATGGAACCAAATCAGAGATAGTTAACAAATGTTTCTCTCAAGAAACCGTTGAAGAAATATTGTTGGCACCGGTAAGTATGTGTGTGTATATGATTTTTGGCTGCTATCCAAAAGCATTAACCAAAACTTTATTCTGTATATATGTGTACGTTCATTGACTTGTCCACTTGTATTCCAGGAGAAGCAATTAGAGAATGGAAGGCAAAAGTGGATAGTTGATGCAATTAACTCAATGAAATCTTTTACACCAACTGACCTTAAAACTTTTGTTAGATCGGTAACAAAGAAACTCAATTAATCATAATTACTATTTTCATTTATATTGTGTGATTTTTTTTTTTAATTTTGATTTAAGATGATGAGTAAATACATACTTCTATATAATTTTTATGCAACATTTTTTTTTTGAATTAAAATAATTAGATAAGGGAATGTCGTAGGCAAAATCTAAATGAATGCTAGATTCATGAATATACTGTAATTTATCATGTTATACTGAGAACCGTGAGTAATGATTTTTATGAGGTAAGTATTTAAAAAAAATATCATAATTAAATGAATAATACTTACATAATTTCATGAATTTGTGTTTTTAGTACTTACAATATATACTTTTTCCGTAGGGTGTACGGACAAAATTGATAGAAAAGGTTAAAAAACCATAGGTATGTACATATTGTTATAATATATTATTGGACTAGTTCTTATCTTGTTTGAATTGTTTATGTATATATATATAAACTTATCTTATTTGTAACCTTTTAATGTGACATTTAGTTTTCATTTTTGTAAAACGTGTATATCTTTTTTGAAAACAGTGACGGCTTTCGAAATTAGAACTAATTAATAAAGAAAAATTGAATCAGAGTTTTGAAAGATTGGATGAAGATGATTGGGAACCCTTATAACTTCCTCCAAGATCAAACGTTGTTCATGACAATATTGTGGTATCGAAACTTTGAAATTTAAAAACTAGTCAAAAAATAAACTATGTAGTATGTACCATATGTAATGTTTGGTGTTTTTGTTATATATAATATATGTACTGATAAGAGATTATGATGTGATTTTTTTGCTTTAAAAGAAAATCAATTTGTTAAGAAAAATTATATATATGTAAATATCTCAAAATGTATTATTGTCGAGAAAAAAAAATTTATTTTATTTTGTATAATTAAACTCAAAAAAGTAAAAACACTCATATCTAATAGTTACATAATTATTTTTAAAAACAATTTTCATTCAAACACATTTTTAGTTTTTATCTATTTTTAAAAATAGTACAAAATAACTTTTTATCATTTTTTCGTTTTGGAAACATATTTTCAAAAATACTATCAAATGTATTATCATTTTTTAAAACGTCATTTTCAAAACATATTTTTCATTTTTGAAATACCTTTCAAAAATACTATTTTAAAAATGTATCCAAATGCACCCTGATCAATTTATGATATCATGATTTTTGTTAGTACTCAATCTATTCAGCTTTTCTTTTTATAGAACACGTAGATGTTTAGGGGTTAGTTGAGGTACCGACTGCATCAGTTTGTCTGCACTCTCTTTGACCTTCTAAACATGAAGATTATATAGAGTTAACATCCAATATAATCTGATATAAAAAACATGAGATATAAGTATACTAATCATGCACAGATTAAATACCACTACGAATAAAAAGAGATTCAAAACAACTAACCTCATTTGTTGCTTATTTGCAAGCCAAAACTATAATATGTGTTTGAAGATCACAATCAAGGCATCTCACATTGTTTGAAGGAAAATGATTTGAGGGAGATTTTAAGGGGGAAAAACACAAGCAAAAAGCAGAAAAAAAAAAAAGTAAAAGGTTATGAATAAAATGAAACAACCTCAAATGATTCTGCAAAATAAAATTTCTTACTTGAGTGAGATTTCATTTATGGTTTCCTCCAAGAAAGATGAACAAGAAAATTTTCTGTTCATTTGTAGTTTCTATAGGGTTTAAGAAATGAGTTTTTTAGATAGATGAAGTTTATAGATTAGGATTATCAAAAAGTTTTTAAATTTAAAAGTGGTAGGAAGCAGTTAAGATACATTTTTTCAGGAGTGATAGTTAAAATATATATTTTTTAAATAAATTAAAATATTAATATGAAACTGTTGGATTTCTTCAAATTGTTATTAATTAACATCAATCAAGAATACTTCAAAAATTAAAAAAAAAAATCAATCAAGAAAAAATTTCGGTCATAGTTGTGTAGAGATGGACTTCCTCTAGTGACTAATTAAATATGACAGACATATTTATTAAAGCTTTCTAGCAAGTATCATGCTATTTTCTTGGAGCTATCAACACTATTTAATTAACATTTTTTTTTAACTAAAAATTTAATTAATGGTTTTGTTTGTATATCTAAAACAAGTTTTTTTATTTTTATTTTTTTAGTTTTTTATTTTTTTTAAGTAAGAAAAAACAAGTTTTTTTTTTTAATCGCCATTAAAAAAATATAATGTAAAATAACTTTCCCTGGAATTATAAATTAAAAGAAAGAATTTTTTTTTTCCAATTAAGAAGGAAAATTAGTTATTTAAAAATAATAATAATAATATTAAACATCAAACTAGTTAGGAATCTACTCAAACTTGTCAAGAGATAATCACTACATACTCAATTTTACTACTTGAAGATAATCACCACATACTCAATTTTACTACTTGAATGTTAAGAAGTAATACTTTCATTAGTTAAAAATTTGATCTAAATTGACTACTTATTATGATTGTATTTTAATCAAATAATTACAAATTAAATCTTGTTCAAGATTAATATTTAAATGTTAAAATGTTTATTATCTATAAAGAGTTAAAACTCATTATTAAGTCAAATATGCTTATCATCATGCTCTTAATTTTAACTAAAATTTGAACATAATAATTGAAATAAATACTATCAGGTATGGTAGTTCAACTTATTTTAATTGACCAATATGTTTGCAACTAAAACAAACAAGAGCACTATGACTTATTTATTTACTAAAATAATAGTTATAAAACCATCATGTACTTATGCAAAATGTTGCACTTTAGAGGAACATTTTCTTCCGAGTCCAAAATAGTTTTACTATGGTGGAAAAATTTCCCTCTAAAAATTTTACATGTATAGAAAACTTTTATCTCTTTTAATATGGTAGATTTTTAATGTTTTTAATTTAACATTTATTAGTATTTGATTGTATTGGATTTTAATTTCGAAATAATTTTTAGCAAATCATAGATGAATAAAAGATAAAAATTTAATTTAGTTAAGATACAATGCTTAAAATTAGGTCATGCTTTGTTATTATTATTATTATTTTCTTAACAATTAAAGATCCCTCCTTATACATATGTTTTTTTATTATAACTTACATAAAAATAATAAAAATTCAAAATTTCTTACTTGTAAATAACAAAATTATAATTTTAGTGATATCATGGCTACACACATTGATATGTCTCACTAATAATAGGTTTTTAGCTATGCTTAATATATTCAACGACATAATTTATGATGTCACCATAATAACAACAAATTAATCTCACAAAAACTCTACAATATTGCGATGAAAGAATCAGATTAATGTGTCACTTTAACAACATATATTTAATGATATCATGCTTAGAGAGGTCACCAATTATTAGATTTAGTGGGACATTTTTTATGTCACCAATATGCAATTTCTTGTATCATGAACTCATAATTGCATCTTCCGCTTCATTTACAATGTCGTTTTTATCCCCTTACTATCATTCAATATTCAAATTGGAACATCTTGTGGGCATATGCTACTTAATTATGGATAAGACATCCCACTAAACAAAAGCAATGAGATAAAATGATAGCTTATGTCAACTTGCCATATGGATAGTTATGGTATGACTGGATTAACTTATTAATGCTTAGATTAGTACTAGCAAATCAAAACAAGACAACAAAATTCTTGGTCCTATCTCTTCATCTTCTCGAGGAGGTGAGCACCCATAGGCATATGGTAATTAATAATGGATTAGGCATCCCACTAGCTAAACAAAAGCAATGAGATAATTTGATAACTTATGTCAATTTGCCACAACTGCCTGACCGGGTTAGCTATTGTACAGCTTTAGTGTTAATGTTTTAATTAATACTTATTGATCAAAACATGACAACAAAGTTCTCATTCTCTCTTCATCTTTTCGAGGAGGTAATCAAAGATAAAAAATAAAAGCATAAAAAAATTCTTCGGTCTTGAAGAATAACATAGATATACTAAAACTAATATTTCTACATGCAAAAGAAATATTAATTAATCGTGAGCTTTCTAGTTAGCTTTTAAAATTAATTATGAATATCACAGTGGTTGGCATAATTTGATTAATAATAATAACTTTCAATAAAAATTAATGAATATAATGATGTCCGACGTAATCTGATTGTTAACAATATCTCTCAGTTTTACTGAAGTTTAAAAGTTTAAATCTCCGTTCCTTTAAGTTTAAAAAAAAAAAATTATGAATATAAGAAATGACATACCAGTACTTATACTAAAGTGTGTTATAGTTTTGGAAAAATTATGAATTGTGGTGTGCGTTTTTGTCTTGTATAACATGGTAGGTGTGTGGATGTGTCTCTTCTATTGTAATGTATGTGAGAAGGAGAGGATGAGTGTAGTAGATGAAAATGGAGGTCCCATGCCATAGATGCAACATATAATATTGCTCAAATCAGTAGTATGACACTATATGATATAGATGATAAATGTTATCTTATACCCAAGTTTTTTCTTTGGTGATTTTTAGTTCAAGAAATTGAGTTTAAAATTTTTGGTCTAATAAAATTGTCATAGCTTTGTTCAAATCTCTATAAATCAAATATTATAACGATGAACATAGTTTTAGATATTCTCTCCCACAAATTATCACAAACAGTTGACTAGTTAAATTATTGAAAAACATATTAATCTATCAAATATAAATCCAACAGAGGTGACATCATTTCCATAACCAAATGAAGAGATCTAATCAATGTTTACACCTTTAGTTGTTATCTAAATGAATCCATCTCCAAACCATGTGTGAAAAGAACTCAATACAAAAATCGATTGCAAATTTTCCAACTAAAAGGTTTTTGTAATAACTCCCTCTCTCTCTTAAAACCATTATATATATGTTTGTACAAAATTTCACATGATGGAGCAGCTGTGGTCATGGTAAGGATCTCTAACCACATGACAAACATCATGATAAAGAGGCAGCCCAGCATGATAAGTAGGCCAGACTACCTGCATCTTCGTCTCATTTTCCTTTCCTTCGTCTTCTTCTTTCTTCTCACCACTGGCAGCACTCACGCTTTCTAGAACAGCATGCCCAATTTTCTTTCTCAGCAGTCTTGTAAGTTCAGCTGCATCTATTCCATCTCCTATTACCTCTATTTGGTTCTTATCGTCCCCTTTCAACGCTGCTGATTCCACACCTGTGAATAATACTTGTGTTTAACAAAACTTTATAAAATTAACTTTTTAGGACAAAATTAAGTTTGTGGAATGGGATCATGTCTGCATTCAATAAATTATTGCACTGAAAGAAATATATAATATGCAATTATAATTTATAAGATTTCCTATGAACACAGTACTGGTTTATAATGAAAATATACTAAAATAACATAAAGACGAAAAATTCCCATGAATTTCAAACAAAAGAAATCAAAATGAACTTTGTTTACCTGAAGTGCCAACTGCAATTTTTAGGGCCTTGGAGCGGGATTTTTGGCCATCCATGGAAACTTGGATCACCACCTTTTGCTGCAAATCAACAAGACAACTATGTTAGAAAAGAAAACCACTTTATAATTATATTATTATTTTTTTTGAAATATATAAATTATATATGAGTAATGCATGTGTTACTTAATTTTTAAGATTTATATTAAAATCTATCACTTCTAAGATGCTCAACTTATATTTATGTCATTTTTTATTTCACCATCAATACCTTATAAATTATATGATAATTACATATAATTTATATGTAAGATGGAGAGTTCCAAGTAAATATGTTAATTAGTGATTTGAAATTCATACCTTCATGGTATTGTTTTGCTGGATACAATGAAGAGGAAGAGAGCGATTGAGAATTAGGTTTTAGTGGATCGAGACAGTTGCTATACGTACGTCTTCAGCAACGACTGCCAATTTATATACAAGTGCATGCTTCCTGGAGATCAGATTCAGCCTTTCATTGGTGAGAATGTCTAGGTAGCTTCTAAGGAAATTTGAATATTCAGGTCTCCTTGTACCCATAGCCCGCCATAGGCAGTCAATGTCTATGATTGAAATATGATCCTCACGTAAGTGTTGACTTTTTTTCTTTGTAATTTGAAAGAATAATTCTTTAATTGTTAAATTACCATGTGCATACTGATTCTAGAAGATTGTTGAGGTAGTTAAAAAAGGGAAAAATCCAAAAAACCCCCTGAAAACGAAAATAATATCAGTTCACTCCACTTTTTAAAAATATTAGCTAAAAAACCCCCTACCGTCTCCCCAGAGCGGTTTTCATCCAACTTTTTAGCGGTTTTGTAAGAAAAATAATAAAAGACCAAAATACCCTTATAATATTAAAACATTAAAAAATAAAAAACAAACAATTAATCAATTATTAAACTATTTTTGATAACCAAAATTAAAAAACATTAAATAAATAATAAATTAATTTAAAAAAACTAAAAAATTAAATAAATTTAACAAAATAAAAACTAAATAAATTAAATTTAACAATTTCCAGTTCAATCTCCCGTTCAACTTCAACATTCCAGTTCAACTTCAACATCAAACACATCATTATCATCATCAACAACACACAAAGAAATCAATCAAATAACACATCAACAACAACAAAAAAACCCCAGATTTCAGATGCACAAAAAAACGTCAGTAACAGTGGTCGCAGATCCGTTCCGCACTGTCTTCTCCGTCTGTGGTCGCAGATCCGCTCGCAGATCTGTCTTCTCCGTCTGTGGTCGCAGATCCGCTCGCAGATCGGTTCCGCACTGCACTGTCTTCTCCGTCTGTGGTCGCAGATCTGTTTTCTCCGTCTGTGGTCGCAGATCCGTTCCGCACTGTCTTCTCCGCCGCTCGCAGATCCGTTCCGCACTGCACTGTCTTTTCCATCTGTGGTCGCAGATCCGTTCCGCACTACCGCACTGTCTTCTCCGCCGCTAGCAGATCTCCGCCGCTCACAGATCCGTTCCGCACTGTACTGTCTTCTCCGTCTGTGGTCGCAGATCCGTTCCGCGCTGTCTTCTCCGTCTGTGGTCGCAGATCCGTTCCGCGCTGTCTTCTCCGTCTTCTCCACAAATCACGTCAGAAACAGCGCCTGTAAGCGACTGGGCATCTGGTTTGAAGATGCGGTGGCGGCACACGGCCTGCGAATCTGCAAATCTGGGTTCATCTAAGATCGAAGAAGAAGAATAAGAAGAAGAAGAGGAACGGAGACAGCAGCTGATGAAGAAGAAGAAGAGTGAAGGAGAGAGAGAGGGACACGACTGTTGAAGAGTGAAAGAGAGAGAGATTTTTTTTTTTTAATTTGTTTTCAAATTGTTTTTATTTTTTTCTTTTTTTAATTAAAAAATTGTATATTATATTTCAGTTGTAACGTACTGTTTATGATCGCATTCAATTACCTTTTTATCCTCGATATTAACGGATCCGTCACTTTTTTAACTATTTTACTATTCCAATTGACGGTCGGACCTTTTTGGCTAATATTTTTAAAACCAGTGGTGGTTTGATATTATTTTGCTTTTCAGGGGGTAAATTGATAATAACCCTTAAAAAAAAGTACATGTATTGTTGAAACTGGTCATCATATGTACTGGTTAAGTATAATAACAATTTTGTCAAAAAAAAAAAAAAAAAAAAACAATCCAAGCGTGTTGCTTTTGAAAAAAGAAAACAAAATGAAAATTTTAATATTCTTATATGATTCAAAAATTTGCTTAAAATTCATTCCATATAATGCAACAAAGTGAATCATTATTATTTCATCATTCATCACATCATCTTATAATTCAAATAATGCTAAAAAAAATTAATTAATTATTATTATTTTAAGATGAGTTTTAAGCCAATTTTTCTAGATATATGATATTGTTTGAATTAATCAGTTTAATTGTAGTGGTTATGTATGATTTGTGGCAAATTAAAGATGGTCTTTATGGGAAAACTTTAAAAGTACTTATGCAATTGTTTACTTAGGTCAACCTAAAAATTATTTTTAATGATCACTTGAGACTTGAGAAAGGCAAGTTAAATGCAATGAACGAAGCCAAATAGTGGATTATTAGCTGTTGTGAAAAATGTGAACGCCCGGACTTGAACTTAATTAATCATTACATACTAATTAAAGTACTATTCCTGATGACATTCAACATGTTCACATGTTATATACTTGGTTATAATATTACACTGTTCACACTTTACTTTTGCATTAGTTATATATTCAATAATGATAAATGAAACAGAAATATTTCTGACAAGAAAAATATCAAATTTTATGTGATATATTTAAAGATTTAATTATTCTTTTTGCATTAAAATATTAATTAAGAATTAATGCATTTTATACATTTGATTTTTTTTTTTTAATTTGACATTACTGTAACATAGCTTGAATTTCTTACTGATGTAGATGTAAAAATAACTTTTTTCAACGTTATTGGATATCTAATGTTTGCAAGTATATCATACCATCTCTTAATTTCAACCTTATATGGATATCTAATGTTAGCAAGTATCACTTACCATCTCTTAATAGGAGTAGTTAAGTATCTTTGATAGTACTCTAGCTCGCAGCATTAAAAGAAATGTTGGCAAGTGTTTTGTTTTTTACCCTAACTCAAATGGGTATATAAGAAGGTTTTAGCCATGAAGTACATTATGGGTGCAAATAATCATGAACTGAAAATTTAAAATCTTGAACCCGGAAAACTATATTATATGTATATATGATTTTTATCATCAACTAGTGAAGAAAAGTAGAGAGAGAGAAGTGAAAACATACTAGAAGTTGGTAGATCTTGTACAAAATGAATATGTTTATATTAATCTTATTTCGATCTCAAAGAAAATAAAAGATCCTTTCTCACCTAAAAGGGTAAAAGACAAATAAACATATTTTACGCTGCATTCAAAGATTTCTTCCTTAATATTTAAAGAAAGACTTCATCATCAGAATTAAACCTTTCTTTTTTTAATGAACAATATTTAAATGTTGTTTCAGTCACTTGTTTAAATTGACTTAATCTTCCAAAGTTTACACCAATGCATACATTTGAATGTTTTAAAATATATTGTTCCAATTTTTGTGTAAGATTCATACAACCAAATCATTAGATCAATTTTACTTAACTGATCTGGTTAAATTTCATTTGATCTAAATTTGGAGCATCATAACCATAGATCCAACGCATTATTATTCAGAACAAAACAGAACTCAAAACACAAACATACAGAAAACTAAAAGAGATGCAATATTTTTTTTATGGTTTATTGGTTTAAAAATTACTATATCCACGCAGGCATATGGCACTCCTTCTTCTATAAAATAATATTTACAAGTGAAAGCTCTCTCTCACTCTCTCTCACAAAATGGGTTTCTTCTCACAACATAAAATCTTAAGGTACAAAGAATATTTATACTAACTCACGGATATAATTAAATACTCGTAATTAATTTGAAAATCCTTCTTCTACTAGAAGTAGAAAACCTTCTTCAACTTAACCTTTGATGTGTTCATATAGTGTTATAATTTTGTATTCAGACTTCACACTTTGACAATCTCCCATTTGAAGACTGAAACACAAGTAATCATTATCATTCTCTCTAATGACGAGTGGAATTAGTACACTCAAAGGTGTTTTCCTCATCCTTGAGGACCCAGCTACTACAAAGAAAATGAAATAATGCAAGCACACACAAACAAAACAGATGAAGAAAGGAGAAGTAAGTTTTTTTACGTGGTTTAGTAAATCTCTATGTTTATGGAGTGCACTAACAATCCTTCCACGGTAAAATAATGTTTTACAAGCGGAAGCTTTTCTCATGATACAACTCTGTCTTTTTCTCACAGCACAAAATCTAAACAAGAGTTATTTATATTAGCTCACGGGTACAATTAATACTCCTTATTAATTTGGAAAACCTTCTTCCACAAGAAATAGAAAACGCTTGACTCCCAATGCATTAGCATAGCACCACAGTGCTGAATTAAGGTTTCACACTCGAACAATTACTTGCAAAATGCTTATATAACGCCGTTGCAAAATTTACAGCACAGAAAGATATATTAATTTTATTTTGTTTATCGATTCATATATAAGTATAGAGTCTATAAAAATATAATTTATTTATATCCATTTATTTTATTTTTTTTCCAATAATTGAAAGGGATAGGTGAGGTTAATTACCAATATACAAAAGCACAACAATTGTTTTTTAAAAGAATTGTATAAAGAAAAATATCTATATTTTTTGTTTGCAAAATAAAGTTCTATGAGAGAACTCTTGGAGATAAATAAAAAGAAGAAAGCGATACATGGTAAAAAATTATACATAACATAAAATTGCGGCACCGGCCTAGAACTTAATTCTTGTAAATTTTTATATATAATACAGTGTACTTGTCACTTGAAAACATATGCATGAACGAGTACATATCAAATTGATCGAATTTTTTAGTAGTCAAAATGGCACGAGGAAATGGACTTTGACTTGAGTGTGTTCATTGCAAATTTCCAAGATTTTTCGGTAATTAACTAATATATAATACTAAAATTATACTAAAATTTATTATTAGTCAAAATGGCAAATGGACTTTTGACTTCGCAATCGACTTGTTTTTCCTTAACTAATTGTTTAGTAACCACTCATAACAATCTCATCCCCCATTTCTAAACATAATTTCTCTCTCTTTTATCTCTCAAATCAAGTCGATTGTGATAATTTTGGCCGTTGATTACCGGGAGTGCAGGAAGCATCCAGGCGACTGTCTAAACCGAGTTTTAAAACACTTTGTGAAAGGTTTAACTAGTCTAGAAACTTAAGTCACTGAAATGGGATATTATTATTTTATGTTGGACACCTGCCACTTCGTTTGTATGCACTTACCAGCCTATCCATAAATAAATTTTTCTTTAATTTCAAAGATTTAGAATATAGGCAAAGCCAAATCGAATTTCAAACTAGGTGTACGGTATTGGCTATTCTTAATTTTCTGTTTCTTTACAACTACTCGTTAATTATTATTACTATTTTTTTTTTTGTAAAAAAAAAAAATTACATGTTTTTTTTCCTTCCAAGTTTGGTGTACTTGCCACGATACATTGATGGTGCTTAATGCTTATGTAAGCAACGGTGCTTCCGCTGCCATCTATGGAATCCGACACAAGCTTGCAGGGTAATTTTATAATCAAAATCATGTTTGACACAGTCCGGCCGCGGTATTTCATTTATGTAGTTGGTTAGTGATTTTTTTTTTCCTTAAATTAATGACGTATGTATGTTAGTCTTACAATAATATCACGGGGTCCATAATTATCTACACCAGGCCAATCGACTTTGTTGGTCATGATAGTTTTCTTTGTTGGAAAAGAAAAGATTTTATGATGGTTACCCAATCAGGTTGTGATTTTCAAGAAGGCAACTAGAGAGAGATAAAGTCATAATATAGTTATCTGTTAAGGATTAGATCAATTAAAAAAAATTAATATGTAAATTCTTGATCCTCTAACGTTTTCGTTTAATAGTTACATCTGTAGAATCTTGCTCATATATATTCTTATATGAGCTCTGTAAGCAATGGTTAGAATGACGTCTGATCAATCATAATGGTTGTAAAAATATTGTTGCAAGCGATGCATATTTTATGTTTTAATAGATAAGAGTAAAACTTAAACTTTTGATATTTTAAGGTTAAGAGAAACATTTAATCACTTTTATTAAGGGATGTTATGTGTAAAATGTGCACATATTTGGTTCTTATTCTAGTTACTGTATACAATTCTGAACTTTTTACCACTGATATTTTATTTTACATCGTTTCTGGACTTATCTCTCATAATTAGTTAGAGATAATATTGGATTGTGAAGCCTAAATTAATATTATGGTACTAGAATAACATTATACCAACATTGGGCTCAACATATAATATATATATCTTCAATCTCTTATACTTGGGTGCTTGATTTTGTTTTGTTTTCTTTTCTTTTTATTGTATCTCAACATACAATGCATATACTTTATTTTAATGAAATTTCTCGTTACATTGAGTGATGTTTCAAAGGGGACAAAAAAACAATAATCACAATGTGAGTTATAGAAACTCTTCAAATCAGTAAATCTTTTCCCATTAAAACAATAATTCGAAAAAATGTATAAAAAGTAATTTGTAATATAAATTCCAAGTAAAACTTATATTTATAGGGCTAAAATCTACTTCCAATCATGATAAATCAATTCCCACCTTATACAAAGAAAACCCCCACTTATACAGGTAAATATACATATGTTATGACTCAAATCTTTATTATATATGTAAAGGGAAGTGCGCTTACTACTTGAACTAATGAATGTGCTAAAACTAAAGCAATACTTAATGATATTAATTATAAA
Organism: Nephelium lappaceum; assembly: GCA_021234005.1. Lineage (NCBI taxonomy): Eukaryota > Viridiplantae > Streptophyta > Magnoliopsida > Sapindales > Sapindaceae > Nephelium > Nephelium lappaceum. The sequence continues at coordinate 1,568,606 of CM037997.1, read as the reverse complement.
TTATATATTGATCTACGATTTAGGTGGGAACCTCTTTCTTGCATAAGTAAGCATATATATTTTGTCCATAAAAGTCCTTGTCGTCATTGTAAAATTTAGACTATCCTTTGAAACGCGTCCGCATTCAATTGCATCACATGTATATATACACTCAACCGCACGATTCTAAACTTGAGGCTGATAAGTTGAAACAACAGAGAATTAGATTTTGCTACCAAAATCAAATCATGGTCAAGTCTAACTGCCGTACCACTAAGAAGACAAATTTGAGAAAGGGTTCATCGAGTCGCCGAAGAAGACCAGAAATTGATAGGTTATGTCAACAGATATGGCATTTGGAATTGGGCTGTGACGCCAATGGCCGCTGGTAGGGTGCACAACCAACACCTCCGTTAATTTATAATGAGATATCAATCTTTGAGACTACGTGTATGATCAATTGCTATTTAGTTGGTCAGTTTTATTTCAAGAAATTATCAATTAGTTAACCTTGATTTATTTATTTTTTTTCTAATTAGGTTTGTTGAGATGTGGGAAAAGTTGTAGAGTCCGGTGGATGAATATACCTAAGACCAGGCATCAAGCGTGGAAACTTCAGTTAAGAACAAGATTAAACCATTATTAACTTGCGTTAACAACTTGGAAATCGGTAAGTACTCATATCTCTCGAATTTGCAATTGAATTTTCTTTTCTTTTTTTACCATGATTTACAATTTAATTGTAACAATTGTGCTTTCTTGTATTAGATGGTCCACTATTGCATCAAAGTTGCCTGGAAGAACAGACAATGAAATAAAAAATCACTGGCACACTCACTTGAAGAAATATATCCATTTGCAAGGAAATCAATCAGTCAACCAGGAAAATCCATCTGAATCAGATGATGGCTGGAACCGCAATTGTTCCACTCCTTTGATGATGTCGTCACAGCCGTCTTCCAATAATTTCTCTTCATCATCAAGTTGTGATTCCGCTGGTGAGACTTACAACAACCAAATCACTGTTGAAGAGAAAAATGATTCATCTGTAAGTTCAAACGGAGAAGTCAATAGTTTATGGGATCTCAGGCCATTTCCAAAGTGGAGGGCATACTCACGGTTGATGATTATGCACAACCGTCTTTTGATGATTTTTGTTCCTCATCAAGTTGTGGTCCTGCTGCTGAAAATACATATAGGGAACTCCAAAGTCTGTGGTATATGATCCTCCGTTTCCAATGGAAGGTTTGTACACAATGGATGATTATGGGGCAACATATACAGACCCCGGACTTTCGGTTTCAACTTCTCAATGGGAATTTCAAGAAGACAGATACACTTTCGCTTCCTGTGATGATGCTAATGATGGTTTATGGGCCTACTTATTGAAAGAACTAAATGAAGAGAGAGTCTAATTATATACTAATTATATTATATATTAGTCTCACTTTCTAGGTGTTTTTAGAAATATATTTGGTTACGTGGAGTATCCTGGCATGCATTTGTATTGTGTTGTAAACGTGCGGAATGTTGTGTGATTCCGTGTCGGTTGTTCTATATGTTATTTTATTTTCAAGTTTTTTTGATGATTTTATAGATTTTCAAAGGGCATGATAGTGATTGCATGTATCTTTTCATTGTAAATTTGACTTTTTAATTTACTGTTGCAATAGAGGTTAATAGAAAAGGGTTTTTAGCTAATTAAGGAGGGTTTCATTGTCATTAATTTCAAAAAAGGTTAAGTAATCATATCCATAAATTATATTTATTAGATTTGTTATAAAATTGATTATTAAAGTCAAATCTAATTATTGTAATTATAAGATTATCCAACTAATAAAATGGTCAAATCTAATTATTAGCTAATTGTCATTAAAATAATTCATTAACATAATTCATCGGATAAGTATAGGATTTGACCATTTTATTAGTTGGATAATCTTATAATTAATAATTAGATTTGACTTTCATATCCAATTTTATAACCAATCTAATAGATATAATTGATGGATAAGAATAATTGACCTTTTCTGAAATTAATGACAATGAAATCCTCCTTTCTAACAATTAGCTAAAAACCCTTTTTCTATTAACCTCTATTGCAACAGTAAATTAAAAAGTCAAATTTACAGTTAAAAGATACATGTAATCACTAACATGCGCTTTGAAAATCTATAAAATCATCAAAAAAAACTTTAAAATAAAATAACACATAGACAACATTTGAAATAAATGTTGAAACAAAAAATTAAAAATATTAGGTGTTGTTCTGCGTCATTCTCAAGATGTATTGTTCCTTTTTTGAGTTGATGAAAAACGTTTTTCATATTTTGAATTTAAATTTTGTGAATCAAATAACCATATATTTTGAGTTTAGATTATTCTAAAAAAATTTACTATAGGACATTTTTTAAAGAACTGGATTTTTAATTTCAATATTTCAACAAATTTTTGTGGTGCTGGTACGGTGCGTTGTTACATCAGACCTACAAGGTACTATTTTAACATTTTTTGGACTAGTAGTCCGCAAGGACGGATTTCCAATTGATATACCAATCACTAAAAATCACAATCGTTTCTGAAAATCACAATCGTTTTTGATACGGAAGACTATGCTTCAACCATAGAGCATATTTGGATAGTTTTGTGTAAGTAAACCACAATTTTATAACCAATCTAATAAATATAATTGATGGATAGGATTACTTAACCTTTCCTAAAATTAATGATAATGAAACCCTACTTTCTAACAATTAGCTTAAAACCCTTTTTCTATTAACCTCTATTGCAACTGTTAACTTAAAAATACATGCAATCACTATCATGCCCTTTGAAAATTTATAAAATCATCAAAAATACTTAAAAATAAAATAACATATATAGAAACATTTGAAATAAATGTTAAAACAAAAAATTAAAAATATTAGGTACTGTTCAGCATCATTCTCAAGATGCATTTTTCCTTTTTTGAGTTGACCATAAATGTTTTTCATATTTTGAATTTAAATTTTGTGAATCAAACATCCATATATTTTGAGTTTGGATTATTCTAAAAAAATTTACTTTAGGACATTTTTTAAAAAACTCGATTTTTAATTTCAATATTTCAACTTGGGCACAAGATTGTTTTGCACACCATAACAAATTTTTTTTGTGACAGTGCGTTGTTACACCAATCCTATAAGATACTATTTCAATCTCCTTTGGACCAATAGCCCTCAAAGTCGGGTTTGGTCGAGTTTCCAGCTTATATACCAATCACTAAAAATCACAATCCTTTCGGATATAGAAGATCAAACTATGCTACAACCACGTAATATACTTAGATAATTTTGTGTTAAGTATGGGGACGTTGAATTCAACTTATTGAAAAATTCAGAGCAGTCTGTTTTTCTCAACAGACAAAAAACCAAGAAATAAAAACTGTCACCATGACTTTCCATTGAAGCTTGGACCCCACCCTTGGTTTCCAGATTTTATAACCGTGCAAACGACAAAATATATTTCTATCAACTTTTGATTTGTTTGTTATTGATATAGTTGATAGTTTTTAATTATTATTTGTTATTGGTTCACTTGCTGTCTTGGGTGGATTTGCATTTACTTGCACTGACATCAATATCTCTACTGTTCTTTTCCCCAAAATCACACTTCAAATCTAACAAATAACTTAAATATCTCATCCCATCCACTAGAAAAAAAACACTTAAATATCTCATCTTCGTATCTCCTTCAAAAAGATATTCTTTTCATTAACTTCATCTTAGATTACATATTTTGTCCTCACAGTTACTATAAAAATATTACTAAATTTTTTACTTAAATCTATACTCAATTACTCAAATGATATAACATATAAATTATCACTACCTCATATATTCATTTATTGGGCCTATTCAGTTTGAATACCGATAACCAAACCGAATCGATAAACTCCCGTATTTTTCAGTCATGGTAATCGAATCCCCCTAATTTAAACATGAAAACTGAAGTAAATACCTACGGATCAACTGGACTCTACGTTTTCATGCCCACGTCCAATTTATTTATTTAATTTAGAGCTTTTTTATGGGGTGTGTAATTTGCTCTTTTGCTTATAATTAAAGATCAAATGATATTTACAAGCTATACTAATCTACTTGATTTTTTGATTTGCTGGTTTGTTATCACAGGTATTTGTACCTCCTGCCTAGTGTTTTTTGCTCCAACGTAAGTATTTACTTATCCAGTCTACTTAATATTTTTAAAAGGAATTCCCTAGTCTTCAAAACAAGTTCCTAGCAAGTAACTACTACCACAAACCTCTAAGTATCCTTAAAACACAACTTTTATATCTATCACAAAATAAAATCATGGAAACAAATATTTTGAACCCACATTTCACCAACAATGCAGCAAACTATAATAACACAATAATTTAACACAAAATCTTAATTCAATAAAAAAAAAATTAATTTTTAAATAATTTGTGTATAGCAAAAAAGTATTCCATAAACTAAAATTAAAAGTTTTTGTTTTTGTAGACCCACATTCAATGAAATAATTAAAAAAAAATCTACAGAGGACTATATGATAGCTTTGATGAGTTTTATCACTTAGAGAATGCCTCACCAAATCTACCACATATAGGGAAAGTAATAGTAATCCTTTGTTGATTTTTTTTTAATTATTTCATAAAACATAGATCTGCAAAAAAAAAAAAAAAATTAATATTAGTTTATGAAATATTTTTTGGCTATATGCATAAAATTATTTAAATGATATAGCATATAAATTATCAATACCTCATAATTTAAACATAACCAAACTAAATAGATAAACTTTGTATTTTCCAGTCATGGTAACCCAATCCCCCTAATTTAAACATGAAAATTGAAGTGAATACCTACGGATCGGGTGAACTCTATGTTAATGAAAAGAATATCTTTTCTCAAACAAAAATTAAATAAAAAAACTCTAAAATAAATTTTTAAAAAAAAAAAAGAAAAAAATTGAAACCCAGATCTTCAACTTGAAGATCCGGGTTTCATTAAATAGGAACTTAGGTCATCTTGGGTTATTTTTTAAACCTGCAACTCATCTTCATCTCGAAGTGTTTAGTGATGCAGATTGGGCATCAAGCGTTGATGATAGAAGATCTACCAGTGGGTGTCTTGTCTTTTTAGGTGATAATCTTCTTACTTGGAGCTCTAGAAAGCAACAGGTTGTTGCTCGTTCTAGTGCTGAAGCTGAGTATCGTGCCTTGGCTCAAGCTTCAGCAGAGGTTCTCTGGTTAACTTCCTTATTTCAGGAGCTTGATCTCAAACTGTCACAGGTACCTATCATTTGGTGTGATAGTTTGAGTGCTAAGTCTCTTGCCCAGAATCCTGTTTTGCATGCTCGAACCAAACATATTGAGATAGATATTCATTTTGTCAGAGAAAAGGTTGCTGCAGGTCACCTTCTCGTCCAATATATTCCTACTGATCATCAAAAGGCAGACATTCTTACTAAGGCCTTAGCACAAGCACGGTTTACTGATCTTTGCTCCAATCTGTCCTTAGGTTTTTCACCTAAGTTCATATTGAGAGGGGATGTTAGAGATCAACCTCAAGCTCACATATCTTCTGCAGAAATTAAGTCAAGTAACAGCTTAGCTAAGTCAGTCACTATGCTTACCCAGCTTACTCACTTAGCCATCTAAGCCACTCATCAGCTTAGTTGATGAGGTGTACTTTCTGTTAGTTTTGGAGGGAAAGTTTTTGTTGTATAAAAAGACTTGTTAAAAGATTTTTCAAAGTAATTGCCACATTCAAAAAATACATACCACCAACAAATAACACAAATAAACATACCACCCAGGCACCATTCGCACACCGTCACACACCAGCCACTCTCATCGCCATCATCACCGTTCATCACACACCCACTGTCCATCAAACCATCATCCAATACCAGCGATAAACACCATCACACACCGACTGGTCCATCCATCACCACCTAACCATTTAAAAAAAAAAAAAAAAACTTTTCGACATCCAAAAAACGGCGTCGGCAGAGTGAGAAAAGGGAAGAGAGAGCGACGACGGAGGGTGGTGAAGGAAGAGAGCGACGGCGGAGGAGGGTGGAGAGGGAACAGATGAAGCGACGGCGGAGGAGGGTGGAGAAGGAACAGACGGAGCGACGGCGGAGAGTGGAAGGGGACGGTGGAGGAGGGTAGAGAGGAAAGAGAAAGAGAGACGGCGGAGGAGAGTGGAGAGGAAAGAGAAAGAGAGACGGCGAAGGAGGGTGGAAGGGGCGGCAGCGGGTGGGGACGGCAGCGATGGGTTAGGGTGAGATGAGAGAGAGAGAGAGAGTTATAAGATGAGAGAGAGAGAGTTATGGTAGAGAGAGAGAGAAGTAAAATTTATGAACACAAATCGACTAGAAGTGTCCAACACGATAGGTCATAATTTTGTATCTTTGACTATACCAACCATATTAAATTGCTAAAAGATAAAATCAAAACAAAATCGAAAATTATAATATTTTAATAGATAAATAAATCCTCATCACCGACTATATTAACTATACCTACCATATTACATTGGTAAAAGACAAAATCAAAACAAAATAAAAAATTATAATATTTTAATAGATAAATAAATCCTCACCGACTATTTTAACTATGCCTATCATATTAAATTGGTAAAGATAAGATAAAATCAAAATAAAATCGAAAATTATAATATTTTAATAGATAAATAATTCCTCATCACCTACTATTTTAATAAGATATATAACAATTCTTGTTAGAGCTTGTTTGGATTTTTTTTTTTCTAGGAATAGTCAATATGCAACAATGCATATTAATTTGTACCATACAACTAATTCTGTAAATAATTTAAAACCAATCATGACCTGTGTGTGTATATATAAATTTACATTTTATACTACATATCTTTTAGGAGATCAAAATTAGAAAAAAAATACAAGACTATTCTGTTAATTTTTGAAAATATCAACAAAAATAATGTTTAGATACATTTCACTTTTGTTTGAAAGTAAGAAGAACAAAATACCATATAAGATGAACAAAAATGAATAAAAAAACAAAAAGGTTATAAACACCTAGCCAGTGGTGCATGAATCTCACAAAATAATCATATCATATTATCTTATAGCCCAAATAGTTCATTTTATTTGATTAAAAAGAAATAAATTATTATAAAACGCATATTATTAGAATAAATCCTAAAAGTTACATTTTAATACCATTTTAAAGTAATTTTATATTGATGGAAAATAATCGGATATGTTGCAACTTTTCACATTCATATCAATATAATTATACACTTGAATTATCTCTTTTCAAATACTTAAATTTATATGCCTTTTCAAAATATTAACTTAAAATTGTTTGTTAATTAGTATTATTAGTTTTTTCAATTTTGAGCGAAGTTATACTCAAATGTCCAGTCAAAAAAAAAAAAAAAAGATGTTAGGTTTTTTAAATTTTTTTATCCAAATTTATATTCAAATGACATAACATTTGAGTTGTCAATATTTTATAAATCACGAGATGATATAATAGTTAATAAAATGTTGAAAGTTTACGTATCATATTGTTTAGGTATAATTTAGATAGAAAGTTTAGAAAACCTATCATTACTGAAAAAAAATTATACTTGAAATTTGATAATTGAAGTCTTCACAAACTAAATAACTACACACAATTCTAAAAATGTTCGAACTTAAAAATGGTTAAAAATTTAATATCAAATTTATCTTTTTTCTGATTTATTTTTATAATATAATTTTGTATGCAAATCAACTCCTGATTGACTTGAGTTGATCAAGCGCCTAGAGAATTTGTGTGTCACCATACAAATAAAACCATAAAGACCAAAACGTGTGCAGCCATCTTTTTATCAATTCAGTACCTGTAGAGTACTGCATTTGACAACATAAGTGTAGTAGGTAATTTAAAAAAAAAAAAAATAGTGATTCACTTATCAAGTCCCGATAGAATTCACCCAATGTCAACCCTAAAAATGTTGAATAATTCATTTCAAATTACAAATCAGAGATATCCTAATGATCTTTTTCTATTATTTTTTTTTTAAAAAAAAGTAATTATCTTTTCTAAACACAACATGACCAAAAGAGACATTGACATGGCAAGCTTTAACTGGGTGCTTGCCAAAACAATCCTGTACTTAACTGCACCCTATTGTCACCCAGAAAGTACATCAGTTGTCGCTTATCTCTTTATTTTAATACTGCCCCGACGTGATAACATCTGACTGGTCCAACACGTTTAAATTATTAATTTCCACGTAACGACTGCTCTCCTCATCTTGACACACCTAACGACACTTCAAATCAAGTGAATACGCATCATCCATTCACACTAATAATTATTAATTATTTCTTTATATATTAAATAAATAAATAAATTTAAAAACTAATATCAATGATAAATAATATATGAAAGAATTACTGGGAACCCTATGTAAATATACTATTCTACGATTAAAAATCACTTTTACTTTTTATAACAATAATCTCCTCTCCACTCACAATTTGAACACGTTAACTGTTTAAAATAATTAAAAAAGGATAAAATAAAATAAAAAAATAAGAATATCTCTAATTAATTAATTAAAAATAAATTTTAAATTATAAAATAATTAAAATATAAAAAAACAAAAATAAAAAATTAGATCTGTACCGTTCATCAATATGATGGACAATGGTGATTGATTTTAAAAAACCAATTTTAATCTTTTATATTTTAGAAAATTAAAAAAATTTGATGGAGATCCAATCTCCATTTAAAAAGAAAACCACACATTTTTTCTCTACCTCTCTCTCTCTCTCTCTCTTTCTTTTTTTCTTTTTCTTCGTCTTCTTCACCAGTCAACTGCTTGGTGGCCAGACCAATGTCTGGGTACCGAGCTTCTGGGTTTCGCGATCGAAACCCAGACGTCGATCTGGGTTTCCACTAGAAACCCAGATCGACGTCTGGGTTTTGATCTTGGAACCCAGACGCCGGCCTGCGTCTGGTTCCAAGATGGAACCAAACCGTCGCCCCTCGGCAAGGGTTTGGTTCCAACTTGGAACAGATTTGGTTAAGTAACCAGATCGGCAACGATCTAGTATTGTCGCCGATCTGGTAACCTTCATCTTCTTTCCCTTTCTATGCATTTGATTGATGATGTAGACAATGGTTTTTTATGAAGTTGACATTTGGTTTTTGTTTATGTTAATGATTGATGATGATAGACTTCTGTTTGTGTTGATGAAGAAGCAGCAGTGTTTATGGTATTGATGGTGTTGATTGCAGATTGATGTTGATGATTTGGATGATTTTAATTTATTGTTTTAGCAGATGTTGAAGGTGGTAGTGTTGAACTGATGGTAGATTTCCCTTATCACTTTCAATTTTATTTTTTAAACTTTTTCAATTTTTTCCAAATTGACTATGATCGTCCATTTTGAGATGGATGGTTATCCATTTGAAAAAATTTTAAATTATTTTGTATAATTAAGTTTTTTAAAAAAATTTTAAAATTATTTAATTTTTAAAATATTTTTTATTATAAAAAAATTAAAATGTAGAGAAAATGATCAAAATATCCTTATTATATTTAACTCTCATGGTCAATTATAATATGGAGGTAATTGATACAAAAAGCAAAATAGTTTATGACAAAAATCGACTAGAAGTGTCCAACACAATAGGTCAGAATTTTGTATCTTTGACTATGTTCTATGTCAAACGAGATCGTTGTATTCGAGAGAATGACAAAAATAACCTTATTTAATTTTAAAAATAAAAAACATTTCATATTGATTACCTTGATGTATCCGATTTGATAAGGGTCCTATACTTCCATAATAAAGGCCACATATTCCTCAGCTTGTTTTTGAATGTTGGAAAGTTTGTTTAGAGAGGCACTGAGACTGATAATCTACACCAATCAATTTCATTATAATGTTAATAATTTTAAAATGCTATTCAGTTATACATATTCATTCTATCAGATCAAGTAAATCATTATGGCAATGCTCACTAGTTTCAAGAATTTTTCTTTATTTAAAAAAAAAAAAATAAGGTTCAAGATTTAAAGTGTCATCACCATTTTTTCTGTATGAATTACTTCTACCAAACGCGGTAGGTAGTTTATCAAATAAAAAACAAGAAAGTACCATTCTAATTTATTTTTTTATGACCTTTCCATCAGCATCTCTATCTATCGTGCTTGAGCAAGTGCCCGAAATAGCTCAATTGCAAATTCCTTAAGAGTCTTTGCTTATACCGACCATATTAAATTGGTAAAAGACAAAATCGAAACAAAATCGAAAATTATAATATTTTAATAGATAAATAAATCCTCGTCACCGACTATTTTAACTATACCTAACATATTAAATTGGTAAAAGACAAAATCGAAAGAAAATCGAAAATTATAATATTTTAATAGATAGACAAATCCTCATTACCTAGTATTTTAATTTTTATATATATGGCGCAAATGCACACATGTTATGAGTTTGTATATTCCAATATTGTACATGCTACCATCATAAAACTGATAGACAGAAAATTAAATAAAAAATATAATATTTCAAGAGATAACAAGCCATCATCACCTACTACTTCAATTTTTTTTTTTTTTTTAAAATGAGTTATAAATGCTCATATGTTAAGGTGTAGCTTTTTTGGTTATTACGTGTGCAGTGTTGGTTCACTGGAGAGAAATATCATGATTCTAGAACTCATAAAATTGAATTATATGTTGATTACTATTGCTCAAAACAAAGTGTGTGTGTATGACATTTAGTGTTAGTCACATCTATCAATAGTTTGGTATTTCAGATATTGATTTATGAGATATTTTGTTGGATTGAAAGTATTAAGTTCATGTTTTAATGTTTTTTTCATCTGCAGATATCTGAATCTTTGGTAGTTGAGTTTCTAAAGCTAAGAGGAGTTAGATGTGGCAGCCATATGAAGGCAGGGAAAGGTGTTCACCGGTTATCTTATATTGTTTAATTTTAATTTTTTTTGTTATCCTTTGAATTCTATTTTAATTAGGCCCCAATATCATATAAATTATAAGGCCCAATTCTTAGTCTCATGATATGAAATATCCCAAGATTGCTTTAGTATATGCATGTTATGTGTACTTCTCAAATCTTTAGTTTATTAAATAAACTATATAACTCTACAAACTCCTTTTCGGGAAACAAAAAAAAAAAAACCCTCCTGCAACTTTCAAAAATAAAAAATTCCACAAACTCGTTCAAACTACAATTCACAAAGCAAAGGTGAAGTGTTGGATCCAAAAGTGGGACCTCACTAGCAACAAACAATCAAAACATGATTGATCATAACACACCACTGCTAACATCCCAGTACTCCCACCCACACCACACCACACCCCACCAGCCCACAAGTGCCTCTGCTTCTGCTTCTGCTTATTTTTTACTATAGTACAATTAAAACAATTCATTACTTTAAAATATTATACAAAATTTGAACCTCATAAGAAAAGATGGTTTTTCTATTTATGGAAATATCTTGATGGTGGTTCTATCTGGGGAAATGGAGAGAGACAGAGCCAATTGAATTGAGATAATGACAGCAAATGGTGTAAACTTGAGATAATGCGTGGCCTTGTAGTCAATAAAAATTGAGATTACTTTGGTATATTTTTTTTCAAAACAAAATTATTAGTATTTGATGTGATTAAGTTAATTATTAATTTTTTTTCTATGAAGTTCATTTGAAATTATGAGATTTTTTATTGAAATTATAAGACTTAACAGTCTAATTTAGTTTTTAAATCATAAAATCTAAATTAATATTTGAATTAGAGCAAATAAAAGGGAAGAAAGCAAATTACATTAAACTAAGAGACGTTGGGTGTGACTGAGTTCTAAGACTTTCCACAAGAGAGGGAGAAAAGGGTGTGTCCTGCCATCTGTAGTCACATTGATCAATATGTATTCTCTTTAAACTGAGTTTTCCTTATGGGGTTGTGAGAATTGTGACCCAACTTTTAGTTTTTGGCAAACCATTTGCTGGCCTTTATTCATTTCCCTGTCCTACGTTTTGTACAGCCCATCCCTCACTGCCTCACTTACCTTCCGTTTTGATTATAGCTACAAAAGTGTGATGAGGAGCATGAATAGTACAAGATTTAACACCCCTTGGATTTTGTTGAAATGAAATTACATATATACCCTTCTCACTGACTCACGTCCACTTTTTTTCCGGATGTAATCCCTTGAACAAAAAAACATAAAAATGAAAATAAAAAGGTGCGATTGATGGTTCTCGGTGGGGCCACTCTCGTTCCCATCCAATTATTACACAATCTGAAAACATTAACAAGTAGACATAATCAACTAAAAATACCCATTAATAAATTGAATGGACACTGTTCCCAACCTTTCTTTTCAATGTGTCATGGTATGACAATTTGATAAATGCATTCTCCGATATAATTTTAGAGTAATTTAAAAAAAAAAAGAAAAAGTAGTTTTAAAGTAACGGGAGAAAACATCGAAACTTTGTACAGAAAATTAAATGGGGTGTGCAGACCAGATTTCCAATAATTTGACAACAATACATCGTTTATTTTTTGCTGAAGCCTGTAAAAGTATTGTGATATATATATCTTAATCTGAAATCTTGTGTGGACCTTTAAAAGGATTGTGATATATAGATATTATCACTAATTTATGGTGAAGTTTATATTAATTTATTTGTAATTTATGGCAAAATCTTCTATCACACAGATATATACGTATATATATACGTATGTATATGCATTATGATTCATAATACTGAGTTTTCAAGTGAAGATGGAGTGGTATTGGTTCAATTCCAGGCTGTTTTTGGATGGTTGCATTTCAGTCTGAAGAGTTACTGTCATGGTTGTGCACCTGTAGTGTCCTGGTGGGTCATTTAATGATTTGGTGGTAAGTCACATCATAGGCTGATTTGTGTTGGCCCGGTCTGCAAGTTCCTCATTGCAAGAAAAGAATCACGTGAAAATTGCAAGTGTTGAATTAGGGACCCCACCCCCAATGAATATTTATATCAAAACGTTTCTATTGTCAGACCATCTCTGACGTGATATCAATGCAGCGTAAAACACCGTTGCAGTGTTAAAGTCGCTTCTAACGCCCTCTCGAACCCACGACACCAAATTTTAAATCGTTTTGATGTCGACGTCAAATTTTTTTACATTAAATTTTATTTCATTCAAATATACGTTACATCAAATTAATATAAATAATATCTTTCAAAAATATTTTATACATAATTTTTTAATTAATATTAATTAATTTATTTGATATAAATTCTTATTCTCAAATAATTACTCACAATACATAAAAAAATTATTTACTCATAATTTTTTAAAAAATTTTTACAAAATATTATTTTCATTATATTTTTAACTAATTTTTTAGTCATTTTATTATTTTCAATTAATTTTTATCCAATAATTGTTTATTCACCTAATTTTTTATCTATCTCATTTTTCCAACTAATTTTTTTATCCAACTAGTCTTAAGTTATTTTTAGTAGTCAGGGTGTTTTTTTTTTTTTTTTTTTTCATTTAGGGAATATAAAAAAAAATTATGATTAAGAATTCACAAATTGGCAAATGTTGGCCTACGTACAGAGAACGCGGTTTCTTGGTTGAAAGACTTTGAACTAGCTTCCTAAAAGGACCATGTGGTCAGAAGGTGCGAGTCTAGGACTAGGACTAGGTGGCAGTTGTTTATAAGATTAAATATAATAAATCCCTTTTTTGTTTATGATGTCCTTATTTTTTTAACAAAATTGGACTTCTTACAATTCGATTAAAATTTATGCAAAACTCATTTTAAAATTAAGTAATATAGTATTAATTAATTTCAATACAGTTCATTGGAGTTAAACTCCAATATCGGATGGTGCTCTGACAATTTTCATTGAATTCTGACAAATAGACAATATATCATGCATAAAAAATAATAATAATAAAACATGGTTCCGACGAAGTGATCATTACTTACAAAAATTATAAAGTATGTTTGTTTGTCAATGTTTTGACTTCAATAAAGTTTTGTTTTGTTTTGATTGATTACCTAATTGATTTAGTTTATAATAAAGACTTCAATTCAAAAGTTATGAATTTGATTAAATTCTGTTCATATTTGATTATATTATTAGAACTTAATTTACGTGATATTGATGGGGTGGTCGGTCAATGGTTTGCCCATTTATAAAAATCATTTTTATCTAGAATCCATGCATGGCAGTTTGTAGAAAGAATTTTATTTTGTTCTTTCTTTTGAAAAAAGGAAAAACAAAATATTTATGCTTTTCTCTATATATATATAATGCAAAGTTATTTTTATTTTAAGAAACGGAAGGCAAAGTTTGACGAAAACAAAAGTTTTAGATGGTCCATTTGGTATCAGATGGATGAGGTTAGATTTTATATTCAATTTCCATAAAACAAGCAATCAACAATGTATATCTCTCTTAAGGATTTAAGTCGAATAAAATTTCACATTTCAATTAAATAATTTAAAGCTATTCGGGCTGTGAATACTTTTTCATATATTTATGATTACTCTTGAAAGTCAATTAGGAAGAAATGGTTATAAATTCAGTAACCCTGAGCAAGTGTGCTCCTTGTCAATTAGGAAGCAATGTTTTTAATTAATTAACTTCATGCCCAAGGTTGGTTTCATCTTTGAATTGAATGTTAATTTTTGTCCTGTTAGTTATTCAGTTTTATGTGTATTCTTCTTTTATGCCGCCATGGGAGCTTCAGGTTTCTTGATCTAACCATCTAGTATATTAGCTTATTCGGACTTGTGGCCCCTCATTTCATTGGTGAGATGGTCGGTCCTCCCATTAAAATTTTTGGGAGTTCCTCAATTCAAAATTTTTAATTAGTTTATTGGTTTCTTTTATATTTTTTTGGGCAAATTACACTAAAGTACCCGGACCTATCAAATTATTACAGTCATGATGCGAGTTTTATCTAAATTACACATAAATACCTTTGACTTGGTTTGACTAACGACCAATTAACGGTAAAATTAATGTTCAAGGGTAAATTGGTCATTTTACATATAAAATAATATTTGGGATATTATTTAAACAAAATGTCTCTCTCTCTCTAAAAAACAAAATCTCTCTCTCTCCTTCTATTTCTTCTTCTTTTTTTTCTTCTTCTTTTGCGCATCATCTTCTTCTTCTGCTCGTCTTTTTCTTCTTCTTCTTCTTCTTCTTCTTCTTCTTTTTCTGTTCTTCTTCTTCTCTGGGTTCGAATGGAACCCAGAACTGGGTTCTAATTCGAACCCAGTTTCTGGGTTCGAACCCAGTTTCTGGGTTCGAACCCAGTTTCTGGGTTCCTTCGAACCCAGTTCTGGGTTCGAATGGAACCCAGATCTGGGTTCCTTCGAACCCAGTTTCTGGGTTCGAATGGAACCCAGATCTGGGTTCGAATGGAACCCAGTTTCTGGGTTCGAAGGAACCCAGATCTGGGTTCCTTTGAACCCAGATCTGGGTTCCTTTGAACCCAGAAACTGGGTTCGAATGGAACCCAGTTTCTGGGTTCGAATGGAACCCAGTTTCTGGGTTCGAAGGAACCCAGATCTGGGTTCCTTCGAACCCGGTTTCTGGGTTCCTTCGAACTCAGTTTCTGGGTTCGAATTCGAACCCAGTTTCTGGGTTCCATTCGAACCCAGATCTGGGTTCCATTCGAACCCAGAACTGTTGGTCATCTTCTGTTCTTGTTTTTTTTTTTTTCCTTTTTTGCGTGGTTTGATTGTTTGGTTGATTGTGTGGTAATGGTTGGTTCACTGTCATGGTTAGAAAAAACTGGGTTCAAAACTTTTGTATTTTTGGTGATTGTGTGGTGATAAGGAGGATGCGTGATTCAGGATAATAGGGATTTCGTGATGGTTTGATGAGTTCATGATTGTGAACCCAGTCGAATCTGGGTTCAAACCCAGATGCCCAGAAGAAGATGAACAAGAAGCAGAAGAGAAAGGAGAACAGAGATGATAAGGGCATTTGTGTCATTTTATTCTAAAAAAGTTGTCAAACTGTTAAGTTTGACTAAGTCAACTAACGGTAGGGTACTTACCTGTAATTAACGATAAACTCACATCATGGATGTAATAATGTGATATGTGAAGGTACTTTAGTGTAATTTTCCCTATTTTTTTCTCTATTTTAATAATATTTCTTCATTTTATTTTTTTTCAAATTATTTTGATATTTTTTATTATTGTCAATTCAAAATTAATATTATATGACTTTGATAGAGCCAAGTAAACCGTATTGAACTTGGGATCTATATCTAGACAATGATATAGTGTATCACTGGTGATGATAAACAATCTGTGGGTGATGTATGAGTGATGATGGCTGGTCAGATCACTAACATGTCACATGTGTCTCTGTCAGACTGAGATCTTCAACTCCAATCTCTCACGCGCTTGTTCTTGCTTCACTAATTAGAGCTTTTGACACGCGGACTGAACAAGTCGAGTTGTCAGCGCGTGTATTCGGCCCACTTCCTTGACTTTCATCCGCGTGTATTCGTCGTAGTTGGTAGCTATTGGAAAAAGAAAGCCATAAAGAGAGACGTTGCAGTTGGAAAAAGTAAGCACACAAAAAACCTATCATGTTTTCTAAAAAATAAAACTAATTTTAAAAAAATTAGTTTAAACCTGCCACTGTTTAAAGTAAATTTTTTTTTTTCAAAAAGACAGTTGTTTAAATTATTAAATTAATATATACGTGAATGTACAATACCATTGAATAAATTTAGATAGATATCTAATTTATTATTAAGAATTTTAATATATATATAAAAAAAAAAAAAGGCTCCGTACCTTTCATTCTCTTTTTGTGTTGAACCCACTTTTGGAAGCTTTCAATATAAAAGAAAAAACACATCAACTCTCTTTTATACACCCTACCAAATACAGAACATACACTATACATTTCTATATATGTACATATATGTGTAAGTACATTTTAATTTATACTTAAATTCTTCAATACAGACATTTATAGTTTTATGCATTTTTCCCGATACCCATTTTGACATTAAGATAAATTAGAATTGTACAAATAATCATACCCTCGAACAAAAGTCTTACTAGTCTTTTTATTTTTATTTTTTTGGTATCATTCTAATTTTAACAAATGTTTCAAAAGAGACACGTTACAATATTTAAATGGAAAACATTTACAAGGTGGATGGAGGTGAGAACAGAAAAGATAAATAATGAATCTTCATTGTTCAAATGACAAAAAATCTGAAAATCAACTAACTTGAACTTGAACATATATCAGTCTTGTTAGTACCAGTTGGTCAATTCAGAGAAGAAAATCATGGCAAAGGGTTGTCATGAAAACAATCCAATCAAAAAGTAAATTAAACTAATTAATTAGACTATGGCATTTCTTGATGGTTTGACCACGTGAGACATCCATGCCCGTTGGAATTCCAATCATCGTGTGAGTTCGTGATCTCCATGGTTCATGATGGATGTGTGTTTCTAGCTTTGTTAATCGGTTTTTAGACTTTTGTATGTTCATGATATTTGAGTTGTTTTAATAAGAGAAATAACTAAATTGGGTATTAATTTAAGAGTTGCCTTCATAGTATGGTTAAATCATAGAATTTCCTAAAATCATTAATAAATGCTAAGTAATTAAGGAAAACATTTTAACATAATAATTTGAATAAAAGGGATCATTGACTAAATTAAACACAATAGACGTAGAAGGTAAAAAAATTTAGGTCAGGTATCTTTTATTAGTTATTAGTTTATTAAATAATGTTATTAATTAAATCAAAGGAGAAAATTTGGAATTCTACATTGAATGTAGTGATATGTTTGCTTTTATTAAAAGAATTTCAAGGAAGATCGTGAAAGTAGAAATTCTAATTAAAAGCAAAAATACCTCAAGCTGCGGGACATTTGGAAATCAATTTGACCTGCTCTGCATTTTACAACCAGCTTTTAGATTTCAAATTCAGCATGCTTTTCTTTTCTAAAACAGCTCGTGGAAAGCAAATTAAATTATAAAACAAATTAATACAAATTATGAAAACAAAACAAATCAAATTATAAGTTTAAATCTTTGAGGCAACTTACTCAATTATATAAGAGACTAGCTATTACAAAATCCTGATCGAAGATTAATTTCGTCTAAAGATTGATTTTGAGATTAAAAATAATTGTTTATATTTTGTAAATAGGCATGAAATAAACACAATCAAGAAAAATAGTTGAAATTCCACCAGACCAATGTAACATCCCAATTTAATATAAAAACCAATATAATGAAGCATTCAATCAATTACTTAAATCTCAAAAACTAAAACTCAATTAATGAAAGTTGGCTGCTGTGAAGACGAACAATATGGCTTCAAACCCTGATAATGAATAAAAGATAATAATAATAATAATTTTTTATTTTCAAATCTATTTCCACCAATATTCCCTTTCAATTGCTACCTATTAATTGATGGAAATTTTTCAAAAAATTTCCATTACAACTTAAAATTTCCATTGATGGAAAATTGTTTTCCCCTTAATTACAACCTATTTATCGATGCATTTTCTTTTTTTCAAACAAATTTTTCATTACAACTAGGCTCACCACCAAACTTTCAACTATCTCTCACATCACACCAATCTCCCTAATCAAACTTCAACAATCAATCCCAATCACCACCCCAGACCCCAACCTCGATCCCCAAATCCAATCACTATACCAAGACTAAACCCCAATCCCCAACCAAACCCAAATTAGTTTACTTACCCAGTTGTCGCTGCTCATCCTCGCCATCACTCGACTGCCACTAGAACCTGTCCACGTTAACCTCATCAATTTTGGAGAGATTGGCTTCGGTTTCAACAACAATGAAATTTAATGATCTCAAAGAGGTAACAGAGATGACGACAACTTACTTTAACAACGATGACGATGTTAGAGAGAGAAGAGGGATGAGAGAGGAGAAGGGAGAGGGAGAGAGAAAGGATGTGAGGCTGAGGGTTTGATTGAAATGGACCGTGTTTGCTATGGGGTGTTGGGTCATTAATTATCATTATTTTATACTCATTTTACTTATCATTTATGTTATGTTTTTTCGTGTGAAATTAGTGCTTTTATTTTGTTTTGTGTTTCTGTGTTTAAATTTATATTTTGAGAATAAAAGACTAATATGGATAAATTATCAGAATAAATTTAAGTAAAGAAAAACTAGAGATTCAGTTCGAAGAGTTTGCGGTACAACAATCGCACTGAAATTAAATAAAATGAAATTTTTCTGAACCTATAGTGCTAGGGAAGGTCTCAGGCTCATAAAAAGAAGTGCAAACAAATATGTAGAAGAGATGTGTTATCTTACGGATGTTAGATGATGAATGTAATTTATATTATATCTAAAAGAGTGGTTTGAAATTATTTACGGGAGAGATGAACTTTATAAGCTTATTGTAATTTGGCTATCTACCATTAGTCATAAACTATTGAGGTTAATAGTTAATAGTGATAAAGTGGTGTAAAAGTTATATAAACCTTGAATTAAAGAAAAAATAGAATTAAAAAAAAAGGTAAAAAAGAAAAAAATTAACAAAAGAAAACTTTAAAACATAATTGATTGATCTCTACCGTCTATCACTCTTGATGGATAATGAAGATCACATTACAAATTTCGTACACCTTTGACTCTAAGCTAATGAGGTTTAAGCTAATTATAAATTCACAATTTTCATACTCATGAGATTTGTATATGTTCTCGTCTAACTTAGTTAATTAATCAATTAATTTTTTCTTTTTTTTTTATCACCCATAATGAGACATCATCGAATTATGAAATTGACCCATAAACTTATATTTATTTACATTTTAAATGGTTATATTTCATACACCTCGCATTTATTGGTTCGTTACTATAAAATTTTTTGCTTTTTTTTTTTTTTTTTTTTTCTAACTCTTATATAAAAACCTAAAATCTATTCTTATAAAGTTATCCTTGCATATTAGAATTGTGTAAATAATTATATCCTCAAACAAAAGTCTTACTAGTCAAGGAAGAAAGACGCTTAGTGAGGTTAAACGGCGGTGGATTCTCGTTAACAGAGATGATACAGAGAGTGAGTTGAAGAAGAATTTGGAGTACTAGAGATGGTGCATCAGTACAGAGGATGGTGGTGTCATTTTGCTAGATTGGTTGGCAAATTTGGACTTTGTGGAGGGGAGCTCAGAGAAGAATATTAGATATGGTGGTGTTGAGAGAGATGAACTGTGAGTATGATGGCGGAAATTTCATGGGAGGATGGTTATGATCATATAGAAGTTGGTGACGAAGGAGATGATAAAGAATCACTGGTGATGATAAACAATCTGTGGGTGATGTATGAGTGATGATTGTGGGTGATGTATGAGTGATGATGGGCGGTCAGATGGTGGGTAATGGTGCATAGACTGGTGGAATATGCAATTTTTCAAAAAATCGTTAATTGCTAATTGAGTGATGAGACAGCGATTAGTGATTTATCAGTTACTTGGCGATTGATCGGTAAGTACTGTTGACTGATGGTCAAATTAAATCAAATCTGTAAAAACACTTAAAAAATTTTCTAAATAATCAAAATACAATTATATAACAATAAAATATCATTAAACCTATCTTATATAATCTTCAAAGTCATTTTAGCACGATGATATAATTAAAATAATAATATATAAATAAATTTAAAATTAAAAGTTAGAATAACCATCCATCACTTTTAAGTTTCAGGATAACCATCCATGATCCATTTCTCCATGTTATTACAAGTACATTTATTTTCTGCTACCTGGGTGTACAACAAACAAAATGATTGTTTATAAAAGAATTAAGAACCATGAATTCTAAAAATATATATGTATATATAAAGGAAAAAGAAATTGGGAGCATTTTTTTTCTAAATAATTAGAAGCTTTTTTTTTTTTTTATCAAAGTATATATACAGATAAAAATAAAAGTTAGAATTGAAAGACATGAGGTTTCTTCATTCACAGCCAACAGAAATGTAAAACCAGGGACTTCAAAAATTAGTTAAAAAAAAAAGCAAAATTGAAAATTTCAAAATAATTTAAACAGCTGCAGGTTTAAACTAATTATTTTTTAAATTAGTATTTTTTTTAAATGATAGTTTTCTAGCATATGTTATAGGGAACACGAAAACGCGCGTTGGAAAAGGAAGCACAGAGAGAGACGTTGCAGTTGGCAGCTTTTGGAAAAAGAAAGCAAAAAGGGAGACGCTGCAGGTGGTAGCTTCCAGGGGAAGAATATAATCTGCAGTCAATTTCAAATAGTCAGTCATTTCACGTTTTTCTCATCCAACACGCTTTTTTTGTGTTCCCTATAACATATTTGCCGGCATACTATCATTTTTTTTTTTTTAAAAAAAAGACTAATTTAAAAAAAAATTAGTTTAAATGTGTCACTGTTTAAATTATTCTTTTTTGGATAAATCACTGTTTAAATTATTAAATTAACATACGAATGAATATACAATATTATTGAATAAATTTATATTTCACAGTTTAACAATGATGTTATATTGTTATGTCAATAATATTATTTGAACTTTTTCCAACTGATTTTTAAATTTGATTAATCTCCTTTCTTTTTTTAAGAAATGACAGTTGATTGGATTCCATTTTCATGCAACACAAGGATTACTATTTATGTCATCAATAGATATATGTACTATAAATCTTTAAAATAATATATAAAATATCCACGTGTCATACAGGTTACTAACATTGGACCGCTCGTAAAAGAGTGACTACCATTTTTTTGTTTTGTTTGAAATTAAAAGAGTGATTACTTATGCTTGAAAGAGAAGAAAGCAAAAGAAGATGCAGAGAAAATTGTGTGTATCGAGTTTTTCAGTTTCTTGATTGATTGACTGATAGAGTACAGAGACACTTCTCTTTCTACTGACTATTGCACTGCTTTTGACCACTTGGTTCAACGTGCCAATCTGGATTAGCTACTCTAGAGTATAGGATAATAACACGCAACCTTCTCTTTTGACCAATACACTGTCTTACGCTAATGACTTCATTCACCCTGTAATTTTAGCTTTGACAATTCGATACTAATAATGACAAGAAAGATAACACATTTATGTTATATCACGGTATGTAACAATTTTCTTTCGAGGGATTTTTTAAATTTCTATATATTTTGCACCAAAATAATAGTACATATATTTAATTAAGGATGAAATAAACTGTTTTTTTTTTTTAAATAATAATAAAAACCAATAGTCTCCTATATGTGGAAACTATATTGAAGTAATCTCTAAAAAATTTAAAAAAAAATTATAATGAACAGTAAAGACTAAAGGCTAAATTTAATGCCAACTAGTATGGCAAGGTATGTGACAATTGATTCGATACGGCCATTCAACAATATGCTCCAAACATTACTGCATCCACGAGTGATAATAAAGCAAACATGTCATGCAATATATTCACACAAACTTAGAATATCTTGTAAATCAACCATCTAGGAGCGAGTTGGAAAAAAGTCTCTTTATATTTATTTACTTTTGAGAGTCACAGAGATACGTCAAATATTATGAGGAAAGAAATGCATCAAAATCAACTAAAATATACGTTTATTACTTGCAACTTCAAATCAGCTCAAGTATTCAATATAACATATTTACAACAGGACTAAACTTTGATAAATAAGCAGAGGGATAAGAGTGAATGAAATAAGAAAGTATACACACTAAGTATGGCTGTAAAATCCAATGAAAATGTTTGAAGACTTGAAATCCTATAAGCTAGACTATATGAGCCTCACAAATTGAACAACTGAATGTCATTTAGGTCGAAATTCATTTTTACAATGTAATGCAAAGTTCAATTTGCCAACTAAATAAACTGACTTTATAAATATATCTTTTCTAGCCGCCGGAGTAACATACAAATTGAATTTTGTATAAATATATTAAAGTGTTATTAATTAACATATAAAACTGAATTTTTTTAAACTTAAAAGTTTGATAGGACCAAAAAAAAAAAATCAGTTTGAATTTTTTATTTTAAAAAATATCGGGATATCTCGAAAAATATCTGAATATTTTACGAATATATCAAAATACATACGGATATGCTAGAAGATATTGAACATTCTTACATATCTGTGTTGATCCTTTCAAAATATGGATAATATCGGAATAATATTAGCTGTCAAACAATCACACGAAACAAATATTTTTGCACATACGTGCATGTGTACAAAATTGCCCAGCCTTTTTTTTAATTATTACTTAACTTTTTATCTAAACGTAATATACTACAACTGCTGAAATACCTTAAGTTTTTATCTCTATGAAATAACATTATTTCAGAGTAATCTTAAAAAAAAAAATTTAATATAAGAATAGATGATAGTAAATAATTAAATTACATACATTATACATGCATATTTAATACATTTATTAAAAAAAATTAAGTTAAATTCAATGAATTTATTTAAAAATTTATTTAATACAAACAACACAACCAAAAAATATTTTAATATATAAATAGATTATAATATATAATTATTCCGAATATTTACCAAAAAAATTAAAGAATTACTAATAATAAAATATGTATGTCATATATATTATCTAATTATTTATTTTCAATTGTTTTTAATACATCAAAATATATAAATATGACAAAAAGTAGTTAAAAGGCAATAGATATATAATAAATTTCAGTTATTTGTAATTTAGAGTTGTACTCTTGATTAGTATATAATCATGTGACTTATTTAGCTAATGCATCTGCACAGCTTATCGAAACCTTTGGCTGTAAAGACAAGATACAATAGCATTAGTACAATTTGTTATTCTCTTTTGGGTTAATCAAATGTGCGCTAAATTTTAGTTTGAATGATTGTTTATCTATGGTTGTTGATGGTGAAAGAAAGTCTGTTACTAATATTTGTTACGAGGTGAAACAATTGGAGTGCCAGGGTTGGTGACTTTGAAGTTTTCATACGAGCATCCTCATTGCAATGGAAAAAGTAAGAAACTTTATTATATAATTTACTATTGCTTTAGAATCACAAGATTCATGAATGGCAAATACTAACTATATAAAGAACAATTATTGACTTAGATAAAAGTTTCCATATTAACAAATGCAGAAAATCTGATTTAATCAAAGTAAATAAGTAAACTAAACGTCATCCTTTAGAAAATCTCCATATCAACTGAATTAATAAGCACACCATCAGTTACTAGTTTGCTTTGACAACTACGAGGGGAAAATTTTTGAGAAACAAGTTCAAATTATTTTTTCAAGGTTTTCCTTTGCTATCTGGTTTGCACGATCACGTACACTCTAACTTTGTTGTGATTTGATAGTGTTCGATATAACATATGTGATAGATAAAAAAATAGCTGCAGTATTTTGAGCTTTCTATTCTTCGCTTTATCTTACTATTGAGAAACCGGTTAAAATTATCTTCTTACAGTTTTTCTTTATTATCTGATTTGTATGATCACGTAAGCTCTATAGGATTAAATTTGCAGTGTTTTGATCGTGCTCAATACAACATATATATATATATATATATGTATATTGATAAAAAAAGTACCCGCACCAACTTGAATTGGAAATAAATCCTTTATTCTTCAGTTTTCGCTATAGTGACAATTTCCCACTAGCGAGAATCGGGCCTAAATAAGTCTTTCAAGGTTTTCCTTTGCTCTCTGTTTTGCATGATCACGTGCACTCGTAGTCTCTCACACTAAATTTGTTGTGATCGAGTTTAATATTATATATATATATATATATTGGTGGTATATAATGAAAATTTTAAGCCCTAACTGATTCAGTCTACCATTCATTTGTCTCACTCTCTCCCTCTCGGCCATATCGACGCCGACAACTCGCCGTGCCTGTCTCTCGGACAATCGCCGCCGTCGGCCATATCGACGCTGTCACAGCGTCGCACAATCACCGTCGCCTCAACTTCTTCTTATGTCCTTACTGTTTCAGACTGGCTCTTTGCCACCTCACAGCAATGTAATCATAGCATTTTCAGTAATGAAAATTTTATTTTAATTTCATATTTCGTTTAATCTGTTGCCTTCTTGTAATCTGTTGCATTTTCAGGGCGCATTTTCAAGGCTTTCTTCTCCTCTCGGTCGACCACCTCCCACTCTCCTCCACTGACATTTTCAGAGTTTGTGGTATGGATCAACCCGACCCGGTAAACCCGGTTTATCATATTTTCGGAGTTTTCATTTTTATTGAAAATGAAAATTTATTGAGACCGGTGTCTGTCGCTTCACATTTTTCTTGTAGTCACTTTGCCGTCTATATGGTATCTTTGAGCTCCGAGCTCACCATCACATTTACTGACCATCATTTACTTATCCTCTTTTATTCTCTGCAGGAATCTTCGGATTTCCAGTCTCTCCATTCTCGTTTTATTCTCTGCACCATCCCCGCTTCTTTCCATCTTCTCCCCAGGTTTGCCTCCGAGGTTGGGAAAGTTCCCTAACACACTGGTCCCTCTACCGATTTCGGTAGAGAACAAAGATAAAACCATTGAAGTTGTCATAGAATCTCATGAGAAGCGAATCTGTGATTTACAGGTTGCCGTGTTCAGCCACGATCAAGCCCTCTTCCGGCTGGAGGCACAGGCCTCCATTTTTCAGAAACAGGTTCAAGAGGCTGCCCTTTCACATGATCGCGTCCTCTCCCGAATTGAAGCCTATTTGAAGAACTCCATTTCTCGGCATGACCGCGTCCTCGACCGAGTTGAAGCCAATTTGGAGGCTTATTGTAAACAGGTTGCCATTGCTCAGGAGATGGCAAATAAAAGAGGTAAATGAGTTTATTTTAAAAGTTAAATAAATGAGTTTTTATTTATTTTTTACTGTTTTTAAACATGCAGGTGAGCCTTCGGGGGAGAAAAAATGAAGCTTTGGTTTCTTCTTTCTGTGTATGCTGGTTTGAACTTGTATATTGGTGAACGATGTTGCTGGTACTGAATTGTTTTTTTCTGTTTTTCTTTTTTTCTGGTACTGTATTTTATTTGCTGGTACTGTTGTATGTTGGTGAACGATGTTGCCGGTACTGAATTTGTTTTTTTTTCTGTTTTTCTTATTTGCTGGTGGTGTATTTTTTTTTCTGTTTTTCGTATTTGCTGATTCTGTATTTTATTTGCTGGTACTAATTTTTTTTTTTTCTCTTTTTCTTATTTGCTGATTTGCTGGTACTGTATTTAAACGTGTATACTGGTTTTAATTTTCAAATGAAGTTGGCATGCTTTTTGTTTGTGCTAATTGAATTTTGTGATTGAGTTGAGCAAAAATAATGAGAGTAAATAATAATGAGAACAACATTTTTGATATGGTATTTGTTGATAAGGTTTGTAAAACTAAGGGTGAGAGTAAATAATAATGAGAACAACTTTTTTAGGTCAATCTTGGGACATTTTTTCTATTTAAACCTTT
Source organism: Nephelium lappaceum (assembly GCA_021234005.1). Classification (NCBI taxonomy): domain Eukaryota; kingdom Viridiplantae; phylum Streptophyta; class Magnoliopsida; order Sapindales; family Sapindaceae; genus Nephelium; species Nephelium lappaceum. The sequence continues at coordinate 1,542,086 of CM037997.1, read as the reverse complement.
ACTCCATGCATTCTTTCTTTTTTTTAAAAAAAAATTATATTTTTATAAAAAAGCAATTTATAAAATATAATAATTATAATAATTAGATCAAATTTTATTATAAAATAAAAATGAAATAAATGTTAATCTACAAAAGATGAAATCATTATACTACAATCATTGAAATGGATCTATGAATATTCGTGTATACCTTATCTGTTTGAGAACCTGAGGTTTACAATACCATGATTAAAAGTTATGTTATAGAAAATGGTATTTGTTAATAAGGTTTCTAAAACTAAAGGTGAGTAAATAATAATGAGAACCAATATTTTTGGGTCAATCTTGGGACATTTCTATTTAAACCTTTACTTCATGCTTTCTTTCTTTTTCTCTTATTATTATTATTTTTTTAAAATTTTATTTTATTTTTTATAAAAAATTTATAAATTATAAAAAAAACCATAATTAGATCTTATTTTATTATAAAATAAAAATGAAATAAATGTTATTCTACAATAGATGAAATCACTATACTACAATTATTTTCCATCACTTACTCTCCCTACTGATTTTAAACAAATTCTACGTGATGAGAATTAGTCATAAATATATTACACCTTTATCTCTGCACTAGATCCAAGCCATTGGCCTAAAAGACCATTTGGCCCTGAAAATGAGTGTCTACTTGTTTCTTTGTTAAGAAGAGGCATAGTAACAGATCTGCACATTCAGGAAAAATTGATCTATGAATATTCGTGTATATACCTTATTTGCTTGAGAACCTGAGGTTTACAATACCATGATTAAAAGGTATATTATAGAAAATGGTATTTGTTAATAAGGTTTCTAAAACTAAAGGTGAGAGTAAATAATAATGAGAACCAATATTTTTGGGTCAATCTTGGGACATTTCTATTTAAACCTTTACTTCATGCATTCTTTTTTTTTTTTTTTTTTTTTTCTTTCTCGTTTTTAATTTTATTTTATTTTTTATAAAAAAATTATAAATTATAAAAACCATAATTAGATCTTATTTTATTATAAAATAAAAGAGAAAATGTCTAAAGTGACCTGTTTGGGGAAGGAAATTTCCAAAATAACCCATGTTTGGAGATTTATGCAAAATGGACATTTTATAGACAAAAATGCCCTTGGGATTCAGGTGGCGCCCAAAAACAAGTTTGGCAATGCACTCTCGCCCAAAGAATTTCAGACCTCACTCTCTTCTCACTTTCCACACTTCACTCTCTTCTTCAATTGGTTCCCACCAACGAAGTGTCATCTCTCGTCCGTCATCTGAACACTCTTCTTTCTTGCGACACCCAACAAAAGAAGGACTGATTGAGCTTGTTCCTAACATTTGTCATTTTTTGGACAGTGGAAGAACGACAACCAAGGGCACTGTCATCTTCTTTGTGGTTGGTAAGTTTTATAGACGAGCCTAACTTGCTTTGGGTATTTGAATATGGTAATCTGAGCTACAGCTAAAGAATTTGGAAGTGGGTTGTGGCTGTTTGGTGTATGTTGTGTGTGTGTGGTTTCGTGGGTATGATCGGAATGTAAATGTTAGATTGTGTTGCTAATTGTTTTTGGTGAATGTATTTAGAATATGAATGTGTTGTAATAGAGAGACAAACTGCTCTTAGAATTGTTTTTTTCCACTTTCCTTTAAGGTTGGTACATGAAAAAAGTTAATTTAAGACAAATCAAGCTTAGATTTCGATTACCTGCGTGAAGGATAAGATTCTGAACCTTAACATTAGGAATCCTAACCTTAAGGCTAGATTTGGAATCTCAACATTTAGTTTTGGATTCCTAACCTTAAGGCTAGGATTCCAAACCTAAAGGTTAGGAATCTCAACCTTTAAGTTAGGATTTCCAATATATATGTTAGAATTCTCAACCTATAGGTTAGGATTCCGAATCTTCAAGTTAACATTCCTAACCTGAAGGTTAGCACCCCCAACTTAGGCTGAAAATCCCAACTTTGGTGTTGAATACCTCCAAGTTAGGATTCTAAAAGATAAGGTTAAGATTTCCAATCTGAAAGTTAGCACTCCTAACATTAAGGTTAGGATTCCTAAAGGTTAGGAATCCTAAAATGTAAACCCTTCAAGTTAGGATTCCTAACCATTAGGTTAGTATTCCTAACTTCAAGCTTAGGATTCCGAACCAATGTTGATGTGTTGAATTTAAAGTTCGAGGTTAGGATTCTCAACCGTAAGATTTGGATTTTGTATCTCAACCTCTAGGTCAGGATTCCCAACATCTATGTTAGGATTATCAACCTATAGGTTAGGATTCCGAACCTTCAAGTTAGTATTCCTAACCTGAAGGTTAGTATTCCCAACTTAGGTTGAAAATCCCAACTTTGGTGTTGAATATCTCCAGGTTAGGATTATGAAAGATAAGGTTAGGATTCCCAATCTGGAGGTTAGGACTCCCAACATTAAAGTTAGAAGAATTCCCAACCTGTAGGTTAGGAATCCCAACCTAAAAACTAGGATTCCCAACTTATAGGTTAGGATTCCTAATCTTTAAGTCAGGATTTCTAACTTTCAGGTTAGTATTCTAAACTTCAAGATTAGGATTTCGAACCAATGTTGATGTGTTGAATTAATAGTTCGAGGTTAGGATTCTCAACCATAAGATTTGGATTCCGTACCTAAAGGTTAGGAATCTTAACCTTAAGGTTAGTATTCTTAACCAATAGGTTAGGATTTTTGACCTAAAGGTTAGAAATCCAAACCTAAAGATTAGTATTCTTAACTTGTAACTTAGGATCTCTGACTTAAAGGTTAGGAATCCGAATGTTTAGGTTAGGATTCCGAAGCGAGGTTGAAAAGGTCTACCATTTTTGATGTTGAATCCCAACCTCCAGCTTAGGTTTCAGAACTTGGGTTAAGAATCTTAACTGTTGTTAGGGTTGAATCCGAACATCGAGGTTGGGATTACCAACCTTAGGTTGAGATTCTCAACATGTGTTAAGGTTAAATCTTAACCTGAAGGTTGGGATAACAAAACAATTAGTTGTTTTTGTTGTAAAAAATGCAATTGCTTTCTATTAATTTATGGGAAAATGCATAAAAAGTAATTTATTTAAAAATGCATAAATGCATAAAATTAATTTATGCATTTATGGGAAAATGCATAAATACAATGAATTTATGAGAAAACTAACATTTGTTATCTCTCCAAACAAACAAAGACTTGGAATGGATAAAAATGCCCTTAATGAAAATGCCCAAAAGGTAACCTTTGTTGTCTCTCCTGCCCAAAAGCTCTGCAGTCACAATTCTATAATCCACCATCTCCGACTCCTATCCCTGGGTGTACACAAAGCTCTTGTTGTCCACCATGCTTATATCTTCATTTTCATCTCGACCACCCATTACCCATCGCCTTGTACTCTACATCGTAGTCCTTATTGTTGTCCAATTCTTCCATTTCTTCCTCCTCCACATCGTAGTCCATGCTTATAATTCATTAGCCTAATTTCCTAACTAAATTATATTGTGAATGTCAGCAGGAGAGCAAAAAAGACCCTTAGCAACCTGCCGATAAGGTTTCAGCCTAAGAGACAAGCAGACTTTCTATATATAAATATGTTTGAAAAAGAGTAGCTGATCTTAATCAAACCCTTTTCATACTTGATTGTTTTCTCATTGCTAGGAAAGCTGCTACTGCAACCCTTGGTTTCAGAGTTCAATGCACCACTTAATTTAATTAGAAAAGATCTAAAAGCCAAGGATGTCGGCTGGAAAGATGATGGTGTGCTCATTAATTCAATTGATATGGAGATTTTCTAACGGATGACGTTTAACTTACTTATTTACTTTGATTAAATCAGATTTTCTGTATTTGTTAATATGAAAACTTTTATCCAAGTCAATAATTGTTCTTTATATGGTTAGTATTTACCATTCATGAATCATGTGATTCTAACATAACAACGATAGTAATTTATATGATAAAGGTTCAGGTGTATGTTGTGTGTGATTTTGTGGGTCTGATTGGAATGTAAATGTTAGATTGTGTTGAATTTAAAGTTTGAGGTTAGGATTCTCAACCGTAAGATTTGGATTCCGTACCTAAAGGTTAGTATTCTTAACCTAAAGGTAAGAATTTCTGACCTAAAGGTTAGGAATCTCAACCTGGAGGTTAGTATTCTTAACTTGTAGGTTAGGATTCCGGAGCGAGGTTGAAAAGGCATACCATTTTTTATGTTGAATTGCAACCTCCAACTTAGGTTTCAGAACTTCGGTTAAGAATCTTAACTGTTGTTGGGGTTGAATCCCAATATCGAGGTTGGGATTACTAACCTTAGGTTGAGATTCTTAGCATGTGTTAAGGTTGAATCTTAACTTGAAGGTTGGGATAACAAAACAATTGATTGTTTTTGTTGTAAAAAATGCAGTTGCTTTCGATTAAAAATATATATAACTTATATGTTGCCTTATTTGAGAGATTTTGAGAGCAGCGATGCTTGTTTAACAAAAACCAACAGAAATGAAGATATGGATATATGTTGACCATATTGTTGACATAATTTGACAGGTTGAATGACATGGATAAAATCCGAATTACAGTTCGATAAGATGGTGAATGGATCAATAAGGGAGGAAACATTATGTACGAAAGTGGAAAGACCAAAGGAATTTTTTTGTTAAAGAATTCTTCATACCAAGAATTGTATGTTAGTGTATGTCGTGCACTTGATATCAAAACTTCTATCGTTGCAGTGACGATGAAGTTCAAATATAAAATATGTGATGCAGCCCCACCGATTGAAGTGGTGGATGATACTGATGCTGAATTCTTTGTCGTCGAAGTGAGTGATGTCATGACGAGGAATGCATTATGTATTATAGTGGAACGTAAATGTAACTCGACAATAATCTTCTTAGGTGGTAAGGAAGAATGTGCCAAACAGAGTAAGTAGAAACTACTTTAGAAAAACCTGTCGACAGTGACATTTCGATTTGTGTAAAACCTATGATGACCAATGAAAATGTGATTGGGCTTGATAACTTTGATGAAGACTTATTCGGTTGTTTTGGTTCAAAACGTCCGCATATCTGTACATCTCCAACGGCACCTATGGAAGCATCACCAATTGATAGGGTGGAAAGTACGCATGAGAAGAAATTGAAATCTGAAACAATTACAGAGGATTGTCAGGTTACAACGATAGTTTCAATTCACCAGCCGGAAGATGTCGGTTATAGTGACATTATGTTCAATAGTGTTAATGATGTTCGGGTTGGTGAATTATTTTCTAATAAGGAAGAGCTACACTTGAAGATGAGAATGTTAGTAGTTGGTAGACATTTCAATATAAGAGTCAAGAAATCCACAAAAGACTTGCTGGTTTTGGCTTGTGTGCAAACAAGTTGTAAGTGGTGGCTGTATGCAACAAAACTTGAGGGGTCAGAAGCTTGCATTGGGGACTCATCCACGTAGAACAATGACAAAACCCTTTTATTACTTTACGTCTAAATAAACTTCTATTCAACAATTGTTGTTGCATAATAAATTCACCAAGCACCCATTATTTGTTTAATTTGTAGAATTTACTTTCAAGCAATAAGGTGTTGCTTTCTTTTTCATTCTCTTTTACTTTTAGTTTGCCGTTAATTTTCTTTCACATCCTTTTTTCTTTTTCCCTCTCTGAAGGTGTCATCCTGATTTTCAACAAAATAAAAAAAAAAGGTGGACGGATATCACAACAACACTTGTTCAAGGAAACTTATAATAAAAGATCATAAATGATTTTGTTTCAATCTAATTTTAATTAATAATATTAAATATATTGAACATCATCCATGGAATCCTTTTCACAGAACGCGTGATGTGAGAATAATTTTAATTAAATAGGTCCATTACGTCTATTAAACATGACATGACATAACTTGATGTAATAGATGAAATTTTCTTCTGTTTTCTAAAATATGTATATACTTATCAGTATTTTATTGAATCAGTATGAGATTTAGCATAATGACATGATGTGCATGTGCTAATACTGTAACGCAAATATTTTGGAGGTCCTATCCTTTCTTATTGTTATTATTAAATAAATGCTCCAAAAGACTTGATTTTTTTTTTTAAATTCTTCATTGACAGCTCACAAATTATTTGGCATTTTTTTAATGTGTTTCAATTACGCGAATGACAATCTTCTTTTATTTGATTTTTGACATTTAATCAAGTTTACTATAGTCACATGGCTGAACAGTGACTTTTATTTATATTCATACATTTATGATTGTAAGTCAAACATAAAATCCAAAAATGTTCTTTACAACTCCTCCTCGTTGCTAAAAAACAAACAAAAACAATCTTAAAAAAATAATAATAATAAAAAGGAAACATGAATTTCGTGCAAGTGTGTGAAGTCTGATTAATTGGATACCATAAAAAGTAAAAGCAGGCAACTCTCACTCTTATTAGGCTAATTTCTTATTCCTCACTTTCAATAAAAATTGTAAAAACTAATAAGAAGATGACACACTTCAGGGAAATAAATTTTGTGACATGTGAGCTTGGCTGGGTTTCTTTGCTATATATATGTATGTATGTTTTTTTTTTTTTTTTTTTTTCAGTTGCTATTAATTATATTATTTTTAAGGATTTTTTTATTGGTTTAATTAATTTGCTAGCTTTTGGTCCAAGGAGAAGATACGTGGGATTTGAGAATTTTTTGAAGCAAATACCTAATGGATCAGAAATCTATTGAAATAATGCTGGGTCATTGACAACTTACACAGCTTAGATATCACTTTCAAAATGGGAAATAAGAAAGCTTGGATTATTTTCACGTCGTGGCAGTATTAAAGTGAAAAGAAAAGCGACAACTGAAGTACTTTCTGGGTGACAATAGGGTGCAGTTAGGTATAGGATTGTTTTGCGAAGCACCCAGTAAAAGCTTGCCATGTGAATGGCTCTTTTGGTCATGTTGTGTTTAGAAAAAGATAATTATTATTATTTTTTTATATTATAGAAAAATATCATTAGGATCTCTCTGATTTGTAATTTGAAATAAATTATTCAACATTGTTAGGGTTGACATTGAGTGAATTCTATCGGGACTTGATAAGTGAATCCTTATTTTTTTTTTTCAATTTAATTACCTACTACACTTATGTTGTCAAATGCGGCACTCTACAGGTACTGAGTTGATAAAAAGATGGCTGCACACGTTTTGGTCTTATGTTTTTATTTGTAAGGTGACACGCAAATTTTCTAGGTGCTCAATCAACTCAAGTCAATCAGGAGTTGACTTGCATAAAAAATTATATTATAAAAATAAATCAGAAAAAAGATAAATTTGATATTAAATTTTTAACCATTTTTAAGTTTGAACATTTTTAGGATTGTGTGTAATAATTTAGTTTGTGAAGACTTCAATTATCAAATTTTAAGTATAATATTTTTGAGTAATGATAGGTTTTTCAAACTTTTTATCTAAATTTATACCCAAATGAAATGATACGTGAATTTTCAACATCTTATTAACTATCACATCAACTTATGATTTATAAAATATTGACAATTCAAATGTCATGTAATTTGGGTATGAATTTGGATAAAAAATTTAAAAAACCTAACATCTTTTTTTTTTTTTTTTTTTTTGACTGGACATCTGAGTATAACTTTGCTCAAAATTGAAAAAACTAATAATACTAATTAACAAACAATTTTAAGTTAATATTTTGAAAACGCATATAAATTAAAGTATTTGAAAAGAAATAATTCAAGTATATAATTATATTGATATGAATGTGAAAAGTTGCAACATATCCGATATTTTCCATCAATATAAAATTACTTGAAAATGGTATTAAAATGTAACTTTTAGGATTTATTCTAATAATATGCGTTTTATAATAATTTATTTCTTTTTAATCAAATAAAATGAAATATTTGGGCTATTAAATTATATGATAGTGGTGTTTGGTTTGATTGATTGAAGAGAAATTTAAAAATAAAATAAAATAAAAAGGTTTTAATTTGAATGATTTCATTCTTTCGTAATGTAATGCTTGAACACATTCAAACAAAACTTATATCAATTAAATTATTAATTAAAGAAAGGTTAAAGAAGTACTTGTCGATTAATTACCTAATAATCGATAAATCACTAACTGCTACCTTATTGGTCGATTAACGATTAACGATTTTTGAAACATTACATATTCCACCAACGTTTGTGCACCATTACCCACCATATATCCAGCCATCATCACTCATACATCACCCATAAATTCTCTATCATCACTGTCTAGATATTATAGATCATCTCCCTTGTCATCAACTTCTACATGATCATAACCATCCTCCGATGAAATCTCCACCATTATCCTCACAGTTCATCCTCCTCAACACCACCATATATAATATTCTTCTTCAAGCTCCCTTTTGTGGTTCCAAGAACCAACTGCAAAGTCGTGTCAAGTCCATGATCCTCATCCAACTCTAAATTTGTCGACCAATCCAGTGAAATGACGCTACCATCCTTCGTACTAACGTACCACTTTGGTACTCCAAATTCCTCTCCAACTCACTCTTTGTCTCATCTCTGTTAACAAGAACCTACCGTTGTTTAACCTCACTAAGTGTCTTTCTTCCTTGACAAGCACCACTAAGTTAGCTGAGTTGGGCCAATTCGATTGATTACTTGGCAACTCGGTCGATTAATCGGCCTGTCTGATTTTGGCCTCCGATCTCATCCTAATCGAACCGGCAGAGTGTTGTTAATATAAATTAATAAATTATATTAATTTATTTATCTATTTAAACTTTGAGATGATTTGAATCTTTGAAATTAAATTATATAATTTGATCAATTAAACATATTTAATAAATAAAAATAATAATCTACGCTATAAATTGATCTAAAATAATATTTTTGATATTTAATCATTTTAAATAGATTACTGGGTTGGGTGGATAGAATCTAAACACGATTGTTAATTTATTTAATGGTTGAAACATGTTTACCCATTAGCAATCTGAACTTGATAAGGTCTAACCCAAACATTTTAATTTCATATTGTGTTGTCGTGTCCCGGGGTTGTATGGACAATTCTCACCCTAGTTTCTATGTACGTACCATTTGCTTATAACACAGACTTTCAAATTAATTTGTTCCATTGATATGTGTTCTTAACCAATGTTAACATTTTTTTTTTTTAATTTCAATTTTTTTTGTGAAATCTATTTTATTTATCAAAATTAATATTATAAATTCAATGGTTCGGTACATAATATGTATATTTCAAATTTCTCTTAATTATAACATAGGATCTCCAGTAGCTGGAAAATGCACTAAGTGTGGAGGCACCTTCACAAACAATTGCAATTTCTCAACTTATCAACAAATTTATACACAAACCAAATCTGAAACAATCTAGTGTTATACATAGGTATAAAGCCATTCACTTGACAAGTCTATAAGCATGTATATATAATCATATGATTTTTCAGTTTAAGATCTTAATATAAGTCATTTGAGGGAAGTCTCAATTGTCTTTGTAGAGTCTTGTAAATTATGAGAAATGATCAAGACCTTTTATATGGATAATCTAGACTTTAATAATGACGATCAAGACTTTCTTCAAGTACCATGTATAAAGGATCCCACACTAGAGAACCCGTTTCTTTCTTCTAAATTTCATGATTGAGATAACGATAATTGTATTATAATGGAACCAAATCAGAGATAGTTAACAAATGTTTCTCTCAAGAAACTGTTGAAGAAATATTGCTGGCACCGGTAAGTGTGTGTGTGTATATGATTTTTGGTTGCAATCCAAAAGCATTAACCAGGCTATACAGATCGATTAAAAGGTTGCTATGATTTCTGTATAACACATTTCTCATGCAGTGCAAGGGTGTTTTTCTTGTTTGGATTCCTCAACTGAAGCAGCTCAACACTTGGCATTTATAACTTCTAACTTCTCACTCAACTCTTTGATCAGAGATACTTCCACCTCAGCAGCCTGCACAGGACTTATCACAGTCACACACAATCTCTACACATGCATGCATCTAAACATATTACATTACTAACTGTAAATATATGGATGCAGCCAGGGCTTGCATGCAAAACATGCACATCATAGAAGAGATCTGCCGATACCAACTTTATTTTGCTTTAGAAATGTGTAAGCATATCAATAGTTCATTTCATGGCGCCTTTACCGAGTGCTAGCACTCAACTCTGTCGGTGTGAATGTATAAATGCATATGTGGAAGAAAAAGCTTTATACATTCCTTGATTGCAGAAAGTAAAAATATAAGAACCTTACCTTCTCTTCCAATCTTAAAGTTGTCAGACACTGCTCAATATGCTCAACCTTTGCGGCCTTTTCCTTCACTTCCTCTTCCTGCATGTTCATAAAAGCAAAAAGTAAAAATTTTTGTTTTGTGAGTTATGATATTGACTAGTTCAAGTATAAAAAAACAAAACAAAATAACCATGTGCTCGTGCATTTCTTGTGTGGGGTGCATGTGGGTGCGTCCGTGTGAGAGAGAAAGAGAGAGCACCAAACTCTGACGTAATCTTTCCTCTGTTGCATTTCCTTATTTTAGTGCTCTTGCACAATCGAAGCCAGCCTTGCTTCAGCAGCAGTGCTCCGCGACATGAGAACTTCAATTTCTGAACTGACCTGATCTTCCTTAGCTTTCTGCTTTGTTAAGACTTGATCATATTTTCTTTTCCAGTCTGAGGTTTGATCTATAAGCCTTTTGGCAAGGTCAAATATGGGACCTTCCAGACTGGGGAGTTGTTCAAATACAGGAAAGTTAAGACACAAATGCATAGAAAACCTTCCAATGAAAAAACACGAGAAAAAAACCAACCAACCTTTGTTGTAAGAACACAGCAAGTTTCTGCCATTTTGTTAATGTATGACTGGACCAGTCATTACTGTAGCCCCAACTTACTTGGACCTCGTCCTCTCGAAAACAAATTTTGTTAATGCATCCAGCCCAGCTCTAAATTCTAGTCTTAATTTGTCCACCTGCATGCAAAGCCTAAGTGTTTCAGAATGCAAATAATAGCAGGCTAAAAGCAAACAGAATGAAGTTTATGACCATAAATTAGATAGGGGGTGGGGAAGAGAAGAGAGAGAGAGAGAGAGAGTGTGTGAACCATAAGGTATTTTGATCAAAGATAAACGTGTAGATTCTGGAGATAAGAATTTTAAATTTGTCTGTGGTCTCATTGAGAGTTTGCCAGACAAGAAGTTCTTGGATTTTACCTTAAATTGAATTAATGGTAAAAGTATATAGAATAGCTATAGGTCTACTCAACTTGATAATATTGTCAGAAATTTGACTTTATAAGGTAATTTATTTAAATAGTTTCCTTATTAGTTGAGTATTACATAATTGTGACAGGAATGAGTACGTGTGAAATATGCTAGATGAAATCCATATATAATGGACAAAAAACCATTCATGGTTTTTAAGTGATATCTCTCTCCTTCAAATTCCAAATTTGTATTTAAAAAGTAAAAATAAAAACTATATATAAATAAATTTCTAAAAAAAAAAACTATATATAAATAAATTTCTAATAAAAAAACCATATATAAATAAGAAAAATTAAACAAAGGAATATATATAATATGAGTAGCGATCAATGAGGGTTCCCGGGAATTTTTTATTTTTTATTTTTTATTTTTTTTTATTATTATTATTTTTTTAAGAAATAAATTCCGCATATATGGTCTTTGTATAAAATCCAAAGGGCGTAAAGTCTACATTTGTTTTTTTTTTTTTTTTGAAAAAATTTAAAAAAGGGTCCCAACTTCCCCTTTACTCTTATCATCGCGATGTGCCCTTGTGGCTCAATAATAATGCCTCGCCCTTGTCAACATGGCCCTGTGTGAGGACCTTGCTCTTGTTAACATTTGATAGCTTTGAGAATTTGGTCCTTGATGAAGTTAGTCGATGCACCAGGATGGTTAGACTTATTTTTGTGGAAGAATGAGGAGAAAGGAAGGTTTGCTTTTGGTGGTGTTGTGCAAATTTTAGTACTCGCAAGTAAACGAGTCTATTGTAGAATAGATTATGTAAGTACGAGGTCGATCCCACAAAGATTGAGAAAATATTAATCTAAGTCTAAATTAAATTTAATTCTAATCTAGTTAACAAAGTTTGAGAATTGAGAATTAATTAAAACTAAAGAAAATAATAAAATTTTAAACCAATAAGACAAGATTAATTTACAAAACTCAAGTAATGGACGAAAAATCTGAGGTTCAGAATCCACCGTTATCAACTTGTAATGTTTTACTATTCAAAATATTATTCTCAAAATTTTAAGAAAACAACTTAGAAATCATTCTGTTATCTTTTCAGGATTTATCAGTTAAGTTCAAAAATAAATCTTATGTAAATCCTTACTTCAAGACTTGAAATTTATAAGATCTAAGCATTATATGTATCCAATATTGAAAAACATCTAATCAAAAATCTTATATTTAAACCTTTTTTAATCCAAAGTCAAATTAATAAAATAATCTTGTAACAACAAAAAATATTGATATTAAAGGTGAAACAATTTTATTTCATCAATAAGTGAAACTAAGAATTATTAAATATTAAAAACATAATTGAGAATAATATTCCAATAGCCAAATTATTACAAAGTCAATAAGGTTTCATATTACACCTCAGAAAATAATATTAAACAGTTATTATGATAACAAAAATAAAAAGACAATCAAAACTCAGCATGATTACGAAACTATTGCTGAGATTGTGTCTCCAAATCACTCTTGAAACTAGCCGTGTTGTCTTTTTTTAGCTCCAGAACTGTCACTGTTTTGCTTCAATTCTACTGTTGCGTTTTGTCTTATTGGGCAGCCCACTAATTCTGTCTCCTGCTATGTTTAGTGACCGTTTCTTTTTTTCCAATCTCTTTTGTGTCTCTCAAGCTGTAGAGACTCCAATTGCTCTCTCCATTTGATGTATAAGCTTCCTTTTATATGTGTCAAATCCTTTAAAAATAACTCAAAATTGATTTGTTCCAAATTTACCCTTTTTTCTTGATTGATTTATTTACTTGTCTCAACCAATTTCCTAATTGTTTGTCAATTATTTTGAACATGACTTAAATCCTTGATTGACTTGACAAAAATTGCAATTTTTCCTCATTCAACACACAAATCCTCCTTTATTCCCGTTTTAACAAAAACACAACTAATTAAAATAAACTTAACATAGAATTAGACTAATAAGCCTATATTTAAGGGTAATAAATATATATAAATTATGCTCATCAAGTGTTGTGAAGGAAAATGGAGGAGGAGAATGGTTGGTTCTAGTTCCATGAAGGAAAATGGAGGAGGAAGGTGGAGATGGCTTCACAAAAGAAAAGAGAAAAAAAAATCTGATAATTGATAGCTGAGAAACTAAATTCATATTGTCAATGCACATTAAGAAGAAAATAACTAATATATATAAAATTGCGTGACAAAAGAAAAAAAAAGTAATTAGGGGTGAAACTGGGACATATTTATTTATGAGTAATTATTATTTGTGAAAGATTAGTCCTATTCAGTCTTATAATATTAGAAATAATAAAAATCATGCGTGTTCTCATAACATCAAAAATCAAGAATGACATTTAAATGAATAAAGTTATTATTTTTGTTCATCCCTAACAATTTTATTATTTTTTTTGTCTCTACGAAAATACTACCGTTGACCAAATTTAAAATTTACTTATGTGCAATTCAAAAAAAAAAAAAAAAAACACTTTAATTTTCTGTTTTAAATAAACTCACTATTAGTGGACTGCTCCTCTCTGAAAGTCATTAGTCACCCCCTCAAATTATGCTCCTCACTAAAGGTGTAGATTTGACGAGAGGGTAGGAGGTGAAGAGAAAAGTGGAAGAGGAACAATAAAGGAGAGAGAAAAGAAACAGGAAGGGGCAAAAATAAAAAAAGAGGCTTGGCAAAGAATCTGTGGAAGTCGATTAACATATGGTGGCTAAAGAAGAGGAAGAGGAAGCCAGGAATAATTTCTTTTTTTGTTTATTTTTAAAATCATAAATGAGCTTTTTGGTCCACACAATAATATTATTTGTCGATATTGATAATGAAAACATTGGCAGTTGACAAAAATAATAACTGACATAAAAATAAGGGCAATTTCCCAGTAACCAAAAATTTGTTAAAATGCTTGAAGATATCATGTTAAGTCATTTTTAAAAATAGCAAACTTTAGGGGGAATTTTTTGAAAATCAACCATAATTTTTTTATTCAAATTTTCAAACACAGTGATAGCTCCATAATTACTTTGTGGTATTTTTATTTTTGTTTTTGTTTTTACAATTTTATTTTTATTTTTCCATTATCAATTGAAAAATTCAATGCTCAATTTAGATGTGATAAATCGATTGAAAAAATTATTGTAGATATGACAAATTCAATGTTCTTAGTTCTAGAGATGGAAACAGGTTGAATCTGGGTGGGATTGACCTGTTTCAATCCTGAAACTCATTTTGAGTGAGGTATTGCATACTTGACCATGATTTTATTGAGTTTTTGATTTTCCTACAAATATGAACCTATGAGGCGAGATTCTCCCTAGCCGATTCGTTTTAACTTGTTTTTAAAAAAACATATGTTAATATATAATAATATAAATTTAAACATATAATCATATTTAAAACTGTACTTAAATTTTACCTGTTACTTAAATGTAAATATATAATTATATTCAAATTCATTAGAATTTATAATCATATGTAATTATAAATATGTGTTAAACTTTATAAATTCATTAGAATTTACATTATTTAAATTCATTAGACTTTATAAAACGATGCCAATCTATTAAATTAAATAATCCAAAATTTCATTCTAGCATTTCAATTGTAAACATAGTTTGTTTGAAACACATAAAAGAACAAAATAGTAATGCACAACACTTAAAAAAGAACTATAATAATAATGGATCAGTTAGACTATATTACTTCAAAATCTTGTCTTAAAAAAATGACTTTAATATCTACTCATCAAATTCCACTCAATCCAATGGTTCTAATTTATTTAAATTCATTAACTTTTTTAACCATTGAATTGAGTGAAAATGAATGGATAAATATTAAAGTCACTCTTTTAAGTCAAGATTAATTTAAGTTAATATAATTTAACCTATAATGATGATGATGATGATAAATGAAAAATATTAATAAAGCAAGTAATTTGGTCCAAAATCTTGATCAAACTCAACTTTATACTTGGTTTCAATGTAAACGTACCGCTGGGGGCAAGCCTACCCTAGCCCCCCAAAAAAGAAAAAAATTATATTATATTAATTATATTAAATTTTATATATTTGAAATAAAGGTACTTTTAATATATATGTTATATTTATTTTAAATTATGTTATATCAATATAACATAATTTATATATTATGTTATTTATTTTATATTTCTTTTAAATATTATATTTTAAATCATATATATATATTTTATGTTATATATATATTTTAAATTATATATTTTTCATTTATTAATTTTTGTGATATAAAAAAATACATATTTATTGCAAATATATATATATTTCATTTATTAATTTTTATGATATTAAAAAATACATATTTATTCCAAACCTATTGAATGCATTTTCTTATTTATATTTATATTTCTATTCAAATATTATATTTGTAATAACTTTATTTCATTTATTAAATGTGAAATTTTATTTAAGTTTTTTAGATTTTACATTTTTTATCATAAATTACATAATATAATATTTAAATTTAATATTTTTAATGTTTCTCCTAATATAATTTTTAATTTAAAGTGTGGTAGTAATTATGAATTATGATTATTAAAATGTAGATTGTCTATGTTAAAGAAAAATTGTTAATATCATAACATTAAGTATAATTCATATTTAACAAATTTTATTATTTAAATATTCTATTGAATCTTTTTATTTTTATTTTTATTAAAATATTTATTTATAACATAAAATTTAAAGGATAAAACTTAATATATTTTCTTTAACTAAATATCTATATTTTTTAAATTATAAAATATTTTCATACCATTAAAATTTATTTAAAAAATTTATTTTAATCTACCTTGGTATCAAATCTTGGTTATGTCTCTGTCTAAATTCACCCCAAAAAAATTAGAGCCCCATCGGCTTGTAGTAGGTTAGAGATTTTTGCTATTTCTAATTCATATATATATATAGAAAACATTGAAAGTGATTGTAATTATGACATTGTGTAAGCACATTCATTGACAAATTGTTGAGTTCAAAAGTTGAAATCTCATTTTTTCCAAATTGAAAAACGAAATGGAAACATTAAATAGAACATGAAAATGCGATCAAATTCAAGGATATACCCCCAATTTCTAACACCACTAAGAAGAGAAATTATTAATCAGACACTCTCTTCATTTGTTTGCATCAATAAATAGGCTGATAAATCATCACCAGCATCATAGTAGGAAGCCAATGTAGATGTATTTGAAAACAGAAATCCAGGATCTATGGTGGCGCTGCAATCGCCTACCATGTAAATGCCCTATGCCCTCAATTGGATATGTTGGTGCCGGATCCCATAAACTTTGGAGTTCTATATATGTTTTTGATGAACCATTGTTGTCTTCAGTGGTTTGGTTATTGCAAATTTCACAACTAGGATCACAGCTTGATGATGGAGAACAGTAATCAAAAGATGGTTGTGACGGCATTAATGGAGAACAATTAGCACTGCATTCGGAGCCATAATTAAAACTTGATGCTTTTTGAGTATTAGAAAGTAAGACACCGTCATCTTCAGATGGATTTTTCTCGTCGTCCGTAATGGTTTCTATTTCTGCTTGTAGCAAGCTGTTCTTCAAGCAATATTTCTTCAAGTTGGTGTGCCATTGATTTTTTATCCCATTATCTGTTCTTCCAGGAAGTCTTGTCGCAATAGTGGACCATCTAATTAATATAAATTATCATCATTAGTTTGTAAATCATTTCTATAATTAAAAAGCTAAAAACATCAACTTCCAAGTGACTAGAGCAAGACTCTCCAAAAAATTCCCAAACAAAATCCATATACTTCGTAGTATTCATATAATTTTCTTCTCTAATAAAATTCCCTAAGTTGGTCTATTCATCGCTTAGATTTTGCTTTAAAAAAGTGAAAAAAAAAAAAAAAAACCGGATGTGAAGATGTGTGAGTACATACCGATTTCCCAATAGTTGTTGTAACTTGATTATGGTTGCATCTTCTTCTTGGCTGAAGTTTCCATGCTTGATACCTGGTCTTAGGTAATTCATCCAGCGAAGTCGACAACTCTTCCCACTTCTCAACAGACCTTAATTAGGAGAAGAATAATTAAATTAGGCACAAAATTAAATTCATTTAATTATACATATTTATGTATAATATTTCTTCTAATTGCATATAAATTACCAGCTGCTTTTGGGGTCTCAACCCAATTCCAAATGCCATATTTGTTAATATAAGCCATCAATTTCTGGTCTTCTTCAGGACTCCATTTACCTTTTCGCAAACTTGTTTTTACATTAGTAACACTGCTGGAAGAGGACTTCACCATGATCTCCAAACAGAATCTGAGTACATGCAGTACTTCAATGGAAATTGAGGATGTATTTATGTATCATAGAATTCAATGGAAAAGCACGTTTCAAATGGTCAAATTTTTACAGATCGAGATGACATTATGACAATGTTCAGAGGGCTAAATCTTGAAGAGATGGTCCCCCTTCCCCCTGAGCTTAGATCAATAATAGTTGATAAAGGCCATGTTAGTGGCAATTGGATTTTATATTACAAAATCACTTTTATAATGTTTGTGAACTGTTATTTCAACGGATGAAAATTTCCCACTTAATTATATGAACTTTATTTAAACTTGTAATTAGTTGTTAACAACCAAAAACATAAAAAATCATTTTCTTATTAAACCAAAATCTTTAGCATATTGAATGAACATATATTAATCCAATAAAATCATATTATGTGTAAATATATATATATATATATATATGTAAACATTCCATTGTATAAATCTGCATACATCATATGTTTAGTGATCTATATAAGAAAAGCAGTCAAGGGCAATAACATGGTAACTAACTGGAAGATTAGTTTTGGGCAGCTTTCCTACTGTAATCTATTATCACCATCTGCATGGTGGAAAGTGGTAGATTGGCTTTGTTATATTAATTGGAAGATTTCCCCTTGATCCTAGGTTGAACATAACGATAACGAATTATTTTGAAACTCAGCAAATGCAAGGCTTAAATTTCATCAATGATTATTCTCAAGGACGGATTCCAAATGCTATAAACTTTTTTTTTTTTCTTTTCAATTTAACATGTACTTTACTGTTTCCCTTGGAATATTCTGAACAGTTCATCATTTTTCTTATTGCTATTGAGTAATGTTAGAGGATATCACTTTAAATTTCAACTTATTATTTGTTAAGTAATGGTAGAGATCTCACTTTGCATTTCAACTTATTATTCAACTCATAATGTGGTAATTAAACTCCAATGAGTCATTTTATACATGTGACAAGTGAATTAAATTATCATTCACATATATCCATTTATTACAGACCAGGAATTTTGGATGTAGGTTTGAATACGAGTTGAGATGAAAAATACTAACGTCGATGGTTAATAATATACAATGGCTAATAAATTAATGCACATATAGATGGCTGCTGTGCTGACGTCCAGTTGCTTACTTAAGCCGGATCAGCCAGCAAGGAAGAATTAAAATAATTAAAATAATTTTAAATTAGCAAGTTGTTGTCAAGAAATAAAGAATTCAATGAGTCTTTGGATATTGTAAAGAAATGAAAATTTATTATTTGGTATGGTGGACAAAAATTCTCTTCCAAGAATAATAAATTATTAGGAATAAGAATCTTAATTAATGGATGAGGTAAACATTATAAATTATAAGAACAAAAATTATTATTCATTAATAAGGTACGGCAAAAAGACAGGCTACCAGACAGAACAATTGTTTATTCTATAAGAACTTGCTAAATTTTCACGTGGGGTGAGATAATTTAACGAGCATTGGTGAGGATTATGCAATTGGTTTATTGAAGACTAGCTACCTAGTAAGTTTCATGGAAGAAGAAAGTGATGATAGTTACATATTTGGAAGAACATATATGTAGTAAGGACAAGGCTATCAAGTGGTGATAAATGATCTTATTCTTATTTAATTATATAATGACCCCCAATCTAGGTTGAAGATTTGCTATGAACACCCAAGTCAAAGTTCACCTCCTCATGCTATTTTGACATTTGACTAATTTAATTCAACCTGATAAGTACAGGACGGATTTATGAATTTAATTTCTATTCGAATTTAATCAAATAAAATGTTCAGGATTTTTATTCACAAAAATGTCAATTAACCATCATTCAAAAGTTTAAATTTATATATAAAAAAAAATTTATGGTTGAGGTAGATTGCGAAAAAGTATTTCTTTAGTATTTAAAGCTTTTTTTTTTTTTTTTTTTTTTTGACATATAGTATTTAAAGCCTTAAAAACAAAGAATTTTAGGTGGTGTTTGATACTGTTTTTGAAAACTGTTTTTATTTTTAAAAATAAAAAACATTCGAAAATGCATTTATTAATCGTTTTTAAAAATATATTTTTGGAAATGAAAAATATGTTTTAAAAAATGTACAGTAAAATTTAAAGTAAAAGTAAAAAATGATTTTTTTTTTCAAAAATTATTTTCTTTTATATAGTAAAACTCAAAAAAATAAAAACACTCACATCTAACAGTCACATTATTATATTTAAAAATAATTTACATCCAAACATATTTTTAGTTTTTACCTATTTTTAAAAATGGTATCAAACAACTTTTCATTAGTTTTTGTTTTTGAAATGTATTTTCAAAACTGCTACCAAACGCATTATCGTTTTTGAAAACATCATTTTTAAAACATGTTTTTCGTTTTAAAAATATTTTTCAAAAACACGATTTTAAAAACGTATTCAAATGCATAGTTCTCAGCATCATAAAGTTCATTCCTTTATGTGAAAGCTAGCACCAAATAGATGTGTTTGATAGAAATTGCATCTCCCATCTTTTAGATAATGAATAAATACCCAATCATTTATGCTAAAAAATGATGTATTTTTTTATTAATACCTAATAGTGCTAAGCATGATTTACATTGTCTAAAATACAGTGTCAGAAATTTGTGAAATACATTATCTAAAACATAGGATAAGGATCATTTTCCCCTTGTAAGGGTGTGATTCTGACTTTCCTTTTACCTCTCTCTATATATATATATATATGTTTTAGATTCTTGAAGGTTGATTTATCTGAGGTGCTTACTTGTAAGTACTATTATAAAAAGATCTCTCCCTTGTTTTATACTTTTATAGAGTTGATATAGTGTCATAAAGTGTCTAATACTTGCAATCTTAATATACTCTTAACTTATTCATTGTAAATTTGAAAAACAAAATAAGACCTCTCCCTTGTTTAATACTTTTATAGAGTTGATATTTGAATAACATAAATAGTCGTATGTTATCTAATACTTGCAATCTTAATAGACTCTTTACTTATTCATGGTAAATTTAAAAGACAAAATAATAAGAACTTTTTTAGGTGAAGCTTAATTCGTTGAAGAGAAGGTCTTCATTGCACTAACCAACCAAGTGAATTATCTGATAGGTTGGGACTTTCACGTGAAAAGTTTTTAAATCTACTTATATAGAGAGCTTCTCTAGCAGGGTGTCCATATGATATTATTTTATAGGGCATAATAATGAACTTGTACCCATACAAATTCTCGGTCCATAAAAGTTTACTTGCCATCTGTACTAGAGAAATTACATTTGAGTGTATATATTCTTTATTCGTTAATATATATATATATATACTGAATTTATACTTCACAGTTCTTCAGATTTTTATGACTTCTATATATTTAAAATTTGAAACTATATTTTACATTATCTTCTATAACCTTATTCTCTTAGAATTTATGTGATGCAAAGATTCCTAGACATTCTTATAGTCCTTCACCTAATAACCTTACCTTTCACTCTATTTTAAGGTTGTCCTTGATCATTATTTTATGATTTTTTTTTTCGATATTTTCTCGTTCAATATTCTCTCTTTTCATTGAAAATGTAAGTTAAAGTCCTACATAACCAAATCTGGTAAGACCAACATTGTTGCCTTTGCTTACCAAAAGAAATATCAATATTGATTGTTGTTGTTTCATTCCTGATGGATTCTTCTATTTTTCCATACCAAATGCCAGAATTCTCACCCGAATCATCTTTTGGTTCTTCGGAATCTTCATCTTGGGATGAGTTTCTTTGGGATCATAATAGGTCTCTTCCTTTCAATATTAATGATTCTGAAGAAATGCTGTTGTTGGATGTTTTTGGAGAAGCAACTAAAAAATCATCAGATCAATCAAATTCTGTAGGTGGGGGTATTGGTAAGGAAGAGGAGGTGGTGAACTCAAATGTAGAAGAACGGAAGAAGGAGAAACCTTACATAGGTGTTAGAAAGAGGCCGTGGGGAAAATACGCTGCAGAGATCAGAGATTCAACAAGAAATGGTGTCCGGGTTTGGCTGGGAACATTCAACACTGAAGAAGAGGCTGCTCTAGCTTATGATTAAGCAGCATTTTCAATGCGTGGTTCATTGGCTGCACTCAATTTTCCAGTGGATATGGTGAAGGAATCTCTACAAAAAATCAAGTACCTTGTAAGGAATATGGTTGCTCACCGGCTTTGGCACTCAAGAGTAGACACTCCATGAGAAAGAAATCACGAAGAAAAAGTGAGAAAAGTATGCAGGAAGATAATCAGATGATGATCAGTTCGGACAATGTGTTAGTGTTTGAAGATTTAGGAGCTGATTATTTAGAACAACTTTTAAGTTCATGTAGTAATGAAACTGCTACTTCTTTGTAAATTAGTGTCACCATCATGATTTGATTCACTTATTTCTTCTAATTAATTTTTCTTTCAAAAGCTTGAAAGTGTGATGGTATTTGAAGATTTCATGTCTGCTTCGCACACGGTCTTCGGGATTTGCAACTCAGAATGCGTTTAAATTTTCGCAACCTGCTAATGTCAAAAATGTGAGATCTGGTGGCACAAGCTAATGTGGCACAGCTCTTGACACAGCTAGTCCTTTGTGTATTGGCATCATTATCGCTAGATTCTTTTTTCCCCTTTTCAGGCTTGAAGGTGTCATGGGACGGTCAAAGATGATCTGGATTTACATTAGTTTATTTTGTAAGAAGAAATTTCATGTATTTGATTCGTTGTAAAGTTGAAGAAAGATAAAGTGCATTGACTTTGCAATATTGTATTCCGTACAAAATGTTCATGATCATGATTTTTTTTTTCCTTGAGAAAATAAATTAATTCATGATCATGAACTAATTTTATTCAACATTTTTTTGTCATTAATGCATGTTCACTTTTAATCTATGAATTCTTTGTAATAGAATTTTATTGATGCATAAGGCTGTTTATGCCTTCCGTAACGAAGTTTTGTTCTTTTCTTTTTTTTTTTTTTTTTATATAAATTTTATTAATTTAGCATCAAGATTAAAAAAAGGAAAAAAGTTTTAGTATTGTCTTGTGCAACTCTTATTCGTTTATGAGGGAAAAAAAAAAGCCTTTACGTACTTACCATTGACTGATTGTGATTTGAAATTGATAACTTTTGTAGACCTTAACATTTATGCTAACTAGTGTTCATTATACTAGTTTAAAAGTTTTGTTATATGTCTGCTGGAGTGTCTAAAAAGTCTTTAGTTGGGCTAACACAGTTCTGTTTCTCAATGCTTTCTCCACCCAATTTGTGATTAATTTTTAGTAACCATAGATTTGATGCAAGAAAGAAAAAGCAAAGAGAGAAAATATTATTTGCGAATAATGAATGTTTTTATTAGGATTATCTTTTATATTTACTTGAGTGTTTAAAGTAATACTCTACTTGTACATTTTAATAATGAATTTAAATTAACCAATTGAGTAGTCTACAAACAAATTTTATGGGTGGCAATAATATAAATTTAAAGATAGTTTTAAATTATAAAAATGTATTTCCTTTGTTGGCCGACTTGGAATCGATCTTCGATGATTATTAAATTTAGTTTTGTGAAAAACAAACAACTTGTGGTTAATCAAACATAAATACCTAAATATGCACAACTGTGTGTCTATATATATATATATACATATCACATGACCAATACAAAGGTGGCCCTGATCGATACGGTTTAAGATCTTTGAAAAAGAATAATTAAATATAACTCTTTAAAATTAGCAAATTAATACAGGCCCTTAGCATTGCTTGATTAGCTTTAGTAATTGGTTGTGCCGTAGGCATATAAGATATATGCATTTCTAACTGTACAAGTTCCATTAATAAAATGGTTAAAAGAAATATATACTTGTTGACACTGGATTTCCCCCCAATATCAACAGTAAAAGAGAGGAAGAGTAACTCTTTTGTGTCGGGTTGGTTTGAGAAAGGTATGGAGGTGGTAAACGAGTGTTTATATATAATCATTTTAGTTGTATGAATTTTGAGACACATAAACAATAATAAAACAGTTTGGAGATTTTTATTAGCATGATACCTTTTTAGACGGTTGGATCGGAAACCCTTTTCCAAAAAGGAATAAAGAAAAACTAAATACATACAGAAAGACTACACAATTAAGTCAGCACAGAATAACTTAAAACAATGGCCGGCATATGTTTGTTGTTTAATATTGTCTTTTAATTGCTGACAGACTATAAGCTTCGGTCACATGGGATTAAAGGTTAATTATCATATGACAACATCATTAGCTTAAAATATTATTTTATACTTCTTAATCGATCGCATTAAAATTAATTATTTATGATCTACAATGTAAGGTTACAATTATTGTGTTTCTTGGAGCCAGTGACAAAGTCATTGGTAAATAAACTATGATAATGTTAAAAAAAGACTATCAGGAAAGATTTCATCTGAGTCTTAATTAATTAATATTTTATACAATTACAATGGACTTAATGAAAATCACTTGCAAACCCTGACATGATTCACATGAACACCAATAGTCCCGTGTATTAGTACTTCGAAGCTTAAATTATAGTTGTATAATAATCTGAACCGGAGTACTCCGATCTTTTTTAATCGATGAGATACCATTCTCTGAGGCTATAAAGAGAACTGTCACAACTATAGAGGTCCATAATCTATTCAACATAAAGTGCAAAGTCTTCATAAAAATAGACATGTCTGTAAAGTTGTGGGTTACTCGTAACTTTAATGGAAAGACTTTACAACACTTATTATGTTTTGAAAAGTTTAATGCATGGTTCATCTTTTATAATTTTCCGGCTTCTTGTTACTATATAATTTATTATAGATGCTACATTTTCATGTGCGAGATACATGTAGTACAATTGGTTGCTAGCTGATATATAGTTTCTTTTGAAAGTATTTGCACCAAGTATTAGTTCAACTAATTTTGAATACGTATTTAAAGTCGCCACATATACATGAAAATAACAAGATCATACAAGCTTTCAAAAAAGTAAAAAAATAATACAAGATCATACTATTGGAAGGAAGAAATTAATGAAAACTTTGTGATTATTTGTATCAATTACATTCACTAATTAGTTTGGAAAGTTAAACCTTATATTAACTTATGACCAACTGATCCAGCTAGCCAAACAGGGACAATAATAGTGTTAGCCTACATGTGTGGATAATTACATTCCAATTGAAAAATTAAAAAGCCTAAAATCCATAACATAATTGAATTTTACATTGAGGAGCATAAGTAATTCATCTCATTCCTACATTAATGCAATGCTTACAAAAAAAAAAAAAATAATAAATGTATTTAAACTATAAGGTATCAAAATAAATTAATCAACTGTAGTTAGGAATGCTCCGCTAAATATGATTTATAGAAATATTTTGATGCACAATATGCAGGCAGCTCATGACGTCCAGTTGCCATGATAAGCCTAAAATTAATACGGATTTATAATACGTTATATCAGGCAAGGTACAGCACTTAATATAGGGAAAATAAAATATGATAATAATTTTAATTTAGGGAAAATCGTAAAAAAATATCTGACTTTTGGTAGATTATTCATTTTTCCTAATATTGTTTCGTTTTTTTTCTAAAATCCTCTATCTGTTACAAAAATTAACAAAAAAATTGGAGAACAAGCAAAAAGACATTTTTAACCCTTAAATTTTTATTTAAAAAATAAAAAATTAAAAAAGTGGAGATCCAGATTGGATCTCCACCATCCATCCGAATTGGATGGACGGTAGAGATCCAGATTTGACCTCCACTAGCCATTACATCAACCTTCAGACCCACCACTAGTAATAAACAACTCACAACCATCACAGATAGATATACCAACAACCATCAAATTCAATAAATCAAAGATGAACAATGAATCAATAAACTCATATTGAACAACAATAAATCAATAAACCCGCAAAGATTGAAAAAAAAAAAATCATCAAACATCATCAAACACACCTGGAAACCCAAAAAAACATCTAAAACCAAAAATCATCAAAAATCAAATATAAAAAATGATCAAACATCATCAAGCATCAAACCTTCTGGGTTCATCTAGATTTGAATCCGATTAAAGTTTAACAGTGTTCGGGTTCATCGAAGTTCGAACCCAATTGAGGGTTCATCTAGGTTCGAACCTAGATGAACCCTCAATTGGGTTTCACCCAAATGAACCCTTATTTGGATTTGAACCCAGATGATGAAAAGAAAGATAAGATGAGAGGAGGCGACAATGACATAAGAGAGAGATAGAGATGAAGAGGAGTAAACGCGAGAGGGAATGGTGGTGGATGTTTGGCAAAGACGACGACGACAACAAGTGACAGAGTAGAAAAAGAAACTAATGAGGTTAAAGAGAGAGAGAGAGAGAGAGAGAGAGCGTGACAGTGCAAGAACGGTGAGGTTAGAGAGAGAGAGATCGATGAGGATAGAGAGAGAAAAAGCTGAGTGATAGGAAAAATGGATATTTAAATAATAATATCATTATTTTTCATATTTAATATTATTTATTTCTTTTTGATTTTTTATATGTTAATTAATATATATATTTTTTATTTTCTTCACATTTCTACTTTTGTCTCTAGAGTCAAACGATCAATATCATCCATCCAACGGGATCTGTTATCGTCAAGGGTATTGTCGTCTTTTCATAGGTCTTCAAGGGGCATTTTGGGTATTTATTTAAAAATCAGGAAGTATTTTGAATAAAAACAAAGGAAAATTTCCTTTTATTAATTGAGGTTTTGAAAAATATCAGGTTATTAAAACTCGTTTGAAAATAGCTTTTTTCCTTCCTAACTTTTCAAAAACCGTGAGTAATCTAAGATCAATTCTTACTCGTTGAAGGAGGGATTACATGATAAGAAACAGAAAAAACAACTTGCAAAAAAAAATCAATTGTATAACTCCACAATTAACCAAAAAAAAAAAAAAAAAAATACAACCAATCTAGAAATGTGCTTAAAAGATTATCAACACTGAAACCACAAAAACTGCAACTAATCCAGGCTTAAAAACAGAAACTTTGGCCTACCAACTTCTGTCAAATATCCAAAAAGAAATCCAAAGATTTATCAAATATCTAACCTCATAAACTAAAAAACTGAAACTACCCAAAACTACAACAGATCCACAAATAATAAATTTCAAAACCTGGAATGGGAAAACTAGCAGATGCCTAAGAAGTGAAAATATAAATGAAGTAAACCATCTTCTCACATGGTATAATGTTTGACTGAACATTTTATATGACTAATATTGTACTCTAAAACATATAAAGGGTTAGTTGAGCCAGCGACTACATCATTCTGTTTTGTACCTTCTTCAACCTTCCAATCATACTTAAAGATTACATAAATGATCATCAGAAGTAATCCGAAGAAGAAACTGAGAATGTTTGGAATCTGTTTCAATGAACATTATCTAAATAAAACAACAAAGAATTAGCAATGATGTGCATGTATGATCAAATTTAAAAGTATTCGACGAAATTCATTATAAACTCATTGAAGTAGTTTTGATGTTATCGCAAAGATATTCATGAACGAACCATATGATTGCAATTAATGAAAGGAAGAATGATGAAATGACAGGTATGAACTTAAAATTTTTTGTTTTGACAACGTATAGCTACACAAAAAAAAAAAAAAAAACCAAGGAAAATTTAGTTAATTAAATACAAAACATCAACAGTAAAGAAAGATAATTTATTCATTTTTGTCAAGTTATAAATACTTACTATGATAGACAAAGATGTTACCGAGTCGGTCACAAAGAAACCAGTGTAAAAGAAGCCAATGACTATGACTTTCACGATGCCTTTCACCACAAGGTGGGTGATAAGAATGATGGAAATCTTCTGCAATGTTCATGATAGCAAGTATTCTAAGAGTCATCTTCTGTAACTAAATCTTCTACAACCAAATTTTTTCAAAAAAAGTTGGTGGATATTTAAATTAATGATGTTTTAATAATTAATTTAATTAAATAAATGTTAAATTGAAAGATACATTACCTTCTTTGGTGGTGATGCGTAGACCAGAAATAGCACTATGTATATCATCTCTATAATGGATCCGAGTGAATTAATGAATATCGAAAATTTATACTCTTATTGCAATCATGAGTGGTATACTCTGATTGCAACATAAAACTTCTACGTTATGGGTGTACCACTCATGGTTGCAATCAGAGTATGGATTTCCGATATTCGTTAATTCACTCGGATCCATTATAGAGATGATATACATAATGCTATTCCTGGTCCACGCATCATCACCAAAAAGGGTAATGTATCTTCCAATTTAACATTTATTTAATTAAATTAATAATTAAAACATCATTAATTTAATTATCCACCAACTTTTTTGAAAAAATTTGGTTGTAGAAGATTTAGTTATAGAAGATGACTCTTAGAATACTTGCTATCATGAACATTGCAGAAGATTTCCATCATTCTTATCACCCACCTTGTGGTGAAAGACATCGCAAAAGTCATAGTCATCGGCTTCTTTTACACCGGTTTCTTTGTGACCGACTTGGTAACACCTTTGTCTATCATAGTAAATATTTATAACTTGACAAAAATGAATAAATTATCTTTCTTTAGTGCTGATGTTTTGTATTTAATTAACTAAATTTTCCTTGGTTTTTTTTTTTTTTTTGTGTAGCTATACGTTGTCAAAACAAAAAATTTTAAATTCATAACTGTCATTTCATAATTCTTCATTTCATTAAATGCAATCACTTGGTTCATTCATGAATATCTTTGCGATAACATCAAAACTACTTCAATGAGTTTATAATGAATTTCGTCGAATACTTTTAAATTTGATCATACATGCACATCATTGCTAATTCTTTGTTCTTTTATTTTGATAATGTTCATTGAAACAGATTCCAAACATTCTCAGTTTCTTCTTCGAATTACTTTTGATGATCCTTCATGTAATCTTTAAGTATGGTTGGAAGGTTGACAAAGGTACAAACCAGAATGTTGCAGTTGCTGGCTCAACTAACCCTTCAGACATTTTTTTTATATGTTTTAGAGTACAATATTAGTCATATAAAATGTTCAATCAAACGTTATACTATGTGAGAAGATAGTTTACTTCATTTATATTTCCGCTTCTTAGGCATCTGCTAGTTTTCCCATTCCAAATTTTGAAATTTATTGTTTGTAGATCTGTTGTAGTTTTGGGTAGTTTCAGTTTTTGACAATTTATGAGGCTAGATATTTGATAAAATTTTTGTATTTCTTTTTTGGGTATTTGATAGAAGCTGGTAGGCCAAAGTTTTCTGATTTTAAGTCTGGATTAGTTGCAATTGTTGTGATTTTAGTGTTGGTAATCTTTTAAGCACAATGTTGGCTTGGTTGGATTTTTCTTCTTTTTTGGTTAATTGTGGAGTTACACAATTGATTTTTTTGCAAGTTGTTTTCTTGTTTCTTATCATGCAATCCCTCATTCAACGAGTATAATAAAATAGCAAAGAATTAGCAATGATGTGCATGCATGATCAAAAGAAAAAGTATTCGACGAAATTCATTATAAACTTACCGTAGTAGTTTTGATGTTATCTCGAAGATAATCATGAATGAACCATGTGATTGCATTCAATGAAAGGAAAAATGATAAAATGATAAACATAAACTTAATATTTTTTGTTTTGACAACATATGATAAATTTACCTTGTTTTTTTCTTTTTGTGTAGCCATACGTTGTCAAAACAAAAAACATTAAATTCATGCCTGTCATTTTATCATTCTTCCTTTGGTAAGTTTATAATAAATTTCGTCGAATACTTTTAAATTTGATCACACATGCATATCATTGCTTAATTTTTTACTGTTTTATTTTGATAATGTTCATTGAAACATATTCTAAACATTTTCGGTTTCTTATTCGGATTACTTCTTATTATCATTTATGTAATCTTTAAGTATGTTTGGAAAGTTGAAAAAGGTACAAACCAGAATGATGCAGTCGTTGGCTCAACTAACCCCTAAACATTTTTTATATGTTTTAGAGTACAATATTAGTCATATAAAATGTTCAATCAAACGTTATACTGTGTGAGAAGATGGTTTACTTCATCTATATTTCCACTACCTTGGCATCTCCTAGTTTTCCCATTCCCGGTTTTGAAATTTATTGTTTGTGGATCTTTTGTAGTTTTGGATACTTTCAGATTTTGACAGTTTATGAGACTAGATATTTGACAAAATCTTTGGATTTCTTTTTGGATATTTGACAGAAGCCGATAGGCCCAATAAATGAATGTATGAGGGCATATATGTATTTTAAAAGATGTTTAAGATATTTGGTATATCATATTAATTATTTTAAAAGGTATTGATAATTTATATGCTACATCATTTGAATATAATTTGAGTATAGATTTAAATAAAAAATTTAAAAAATTTAGTAATATTTTTAAAGTAACTGTGAGGACAAAATATGTAATCTAAGATGAAATTAATGAAAAAAAGATCTTTTGAAGGAGATTCGGAGATGAGATATTTAAGTTTTTTTTTTTTTTTTTTTTTTTTCTAGTGGATGAGATATTTAAGTTATTTGTTAGATTTGAAGTGTTATTTTGGGGAAAAGAATAGTAGAGATATTGATGTCACATCAACTAAATGCACATATCTTCTCTCAAAAAAAACAAATGGTAGTATGTTTAACTTCTTTTTCTTTGCTCAGAATAATAAAATAACTACATTACATAATGTCTTTTCTATGTTACCTCATCGAATCAATAAGACTTCCATAATTTAGAATATATAAAGACAATGAAGTTCTGCTTCAAATAAAAAAGAAAACCAAAAAAAGAAAGACAATGCATTCCAAACAGGGTGTACTGTTTTGTCTATCTTCAATATTTTACATACATTGCTAAATTAAAAATATTATCATAGTTTATTTCTTCTAACTTACGTCAACCTTGCACACCTAAGCAACCGTTGACCCAACAGGCGACCATGTACATAACATGTGACTATATATATTTTAATGATTTATGTTTGATCTATACTTATCTGATGGCTAGTTAACTTATATAACCCGTTTTTCTTCAATAAATGACGGCAACTTTATTATTTTAAACCTTATTGTTGAAAGTATACAAGAGATTTTACATATATATATAATTCCCAAATTAGGAAGTTTTGAAAGCTTTATTTTAAAAACATAATTACAATCATTCATTTTCAGAATTTAAATATATACATGGTTCCAAACGTGTTGAAGTTTTTCTCTTAAAACTTATATAGGCTTTGAAACTCGTAATTTTGAATTAGTAAGTGTTGTATAAAATAATAAGAATGTTATTGAATACCCAATATTTCTAAAAGGATTTGATCCTTTTATTAGTTGGATAATCTTATAATTACAATAATTAGATTTGACTTTAATAACCAATTTTAAAAATAATCTGATTGATGTAATTGATGGATAGAATTATTTGACCTTTTCTGAAATTAACGACAATGAAACCCTACTTTCTAACAATTAGCTAAAAACCCTTTTCTAATTAACCTTTATTGCAACTGCAAATTAAAAAGTCAAATTTCCAGGTAAAAAATACATGCAATCACTATCATGCCCTCTAAAAAATTATAAAATCATCAAAAAAACTTTATAATAAAATAACATATAGAAAAAAATTTGAAATAAATGTTAAACAAAATATCAAAAACATTAGGTGCTGTTCTACGTCAATCTCAAGATGTATTTTTCGTTTTTTGAGTTGCCGAT
Organism: Nephelium lappaceum; assembly: GCA_021234005.1. Lineage (NCBI taxonomy): Eukaryota > Viridiplantae > Streptophyta > Magnoliopsida > Sapindales > Sapindaceae > Nephelium > Nephelium lappaceum. The sequence goes on along the minus strand of CM037997.1, from coordinate 1,510,703 downwards.
AAACGTTTTTCATATTTCGAATTTAAATTTTGTGAATCAAACAACCATATATTTTGAGTTTGGATTATACAAAAAAAATTTACTTTAGGACATTTTTTAAAGAACTGGATTTTTAATTTCAATATTTCATCTTGAGCACAAGATTGTCTTGCACACCATAACAATTTTTTGTGTGCTGATGGTACGATGCGTTGTTACACCAGACCTACAAGGTACTATTTCAACCTTCTTTGGACCAGTAGCCCGCAAGGTCGGGTTTCCAGCTGATATACCAATCACTAAAAATCACAATCCTTTCTGATATGGAAGATCAGACTATACTGCAACCACAGAGCATAATTGGATATTTTTGTGTAGGTAAAGCACACAATTTCATAACCAATCTAATAGATATAGTTGATGGATAGGATTACTTGACATTTTCTCAAATTAATGACAATGAAACCCTACTTTCTAACAATTAGCTAAAAACTCTTTTTCTATTAACCTCTATTGCAACTGTAAATTAGAAAGTTAAATTTCCAATTAGAAAATACATGCAATCACTATCATGCCCTTTAAAAATTTATAAAATCAATGAAAAAAAAAACTTTAAAATAAAATAACATATAGAAAAACATTTGAAATAAATATTAAAACAAAAAATTAAAAATATTAGGTGCTGTTCTGCCTCAATCTCAAGATGTATTTTTTGTTTTTCGAGTTAACGAAAACCGTTTTTCATATTATGAATTTAAATTTTGTGAATCAAACAACCATATATTTTGAGTTTGGATTATACAAAAAAAATTTACTTTAGGACATCTTCTAAAGAACTGGATTTTTAATTTCAATATTTCAACTTGGGCACAGAATTGTCTTGCACACCATAACAAATTTTTTTTGTGGTGATGGTACAGTGCGTTGTTACACCAGACCTACAAGGTATTATTTCAACCTTCTTTGGACCAATAGCCCGTAAGGTCGGGTTTCCAGCTGATATACCAATCACTGAAAATCACAATCCTTTATGATATGGAAGATCAGACTATGCTGCAACCACAGAGCATACTTGGATAGTTTTGTGTCTCTGTGCTTTTTTGTGCTTTTTTGTGCAAGTAAAGCACACAGACACAAGCTATCATCTCCTAATACTCTTTGGACAGACTTTCAAACTTATAGGGAAGAAGAATTTAGAGACTCATGGTTGAGAAGATGAAAAGAGTTTATCTTACGATTAATTAGTGAAATATCTTGTGACACAACCTAACCTTTCACTCTCCTTATTATTGTCCTCAATTTATTATATTATGTTTGTTTTTTTTTTGAGGAATTATGATTTTTTTTCGACATATCCTTTCTTGTTCAGTATTCTTCTCACTTTCCATTGGATATTATCATAGTTTATTTCTTCTAACTTACGTCAACCTTGCACACCTAAGCAACCGTTGACCCAACAGGCAACCATGTACATAACATGTGACTATATTTATTTTAATGATTTATGTTTGATCTATGCTTATCCGATGGCTAGTTAACTTATATAACCCATTTTTCTTCAATAAATGACGGTAGCTTTATTATTTTAAACCTTATTGTTGAAAGTATACAAGAGATTTTACATATATATATAATTCCCAAATTAGGAAGTTTTGAAAGCTTTATTTTAAAAACATAATTACAATCATTCATTTTCAGAATTTAAATATATACATGGTTCCAAACGTGTTGAAGTTTTTCTCTTAAAACTTATATAGGCTTTGAAACTCGTAATTTTGAATTAGTAAGTGCTGTATAAAATAATAAGAATGTTATTGAATACCCAATATTTCTAAAAAGATTTGATCCTCTTATTAGTTAGATAATCTTATAATTACAATAATTAGATTTGACTTTAATAACCAATTTTAAAAATAATCTAATTGATGTAATTGATGGATAGAATTACTTGACCTTTTCTGAAATTAACGACAATGAAACCCTACTTTCTAACAATTAGCTAAAAACCCTTTTCTAATTAACCTCTATTGCAGCTGCAAATTAAAAAGTCAAATTTCCAGGTAAAAAATACATGCAATCACTATCATGCCCTCTAAAAAATTATAAAATCATCAAAAAAACTTTATAATAAAATAACATATAGAAAAAAATTTGAAATAAATGTTAAACAAAATATCAAAAACATTAGGTGCTGTTCTACGTCAATCTCAAGATGTATTTTTCGTTTTTTGAGTTGCCGATAAACGTTTTTCATATTTCGAATTTAAATTTTGTGAATCAAACAACCATATATTTTGAGTTTGGATTATACAAAAAAAATTTACTTTAGGACATTTTTTAAAGAACTGGATTTTTAATTTCAATATTTCATCTTGAGCACAAGATTGTCTTGCACACCATAACAATTTTTTTTGTGCTGATGGTACGATGCGTTGATACACCAGACCTACAAGGTACTATTTCAACCTTCTTTGGACCAGTAGCCCACAAGGTCAGGTTTCCAGCTGATATACCAATCACTAAAAATCACAATCCTTTCTGATATGGAAGATCAGACTATACTGCAACCACAGAGCATACTTGGATACTTTTGTGTAGGTAAAGCACACAATTTCATAACCAATCTAATAGATATAGTTGATGGATAGGATTACTTGACATTTTCTCAAATTAATGACAATGAAACCCTACTTTCTAACAATTAGCTAAAAACTCTTTTTCTATTAACCTCTATTGCAACTGTAAATTAGAAAGTCAAATTTCCAATTAGAAAATACATGCAATCACTATCATGCCCTTTAAAAATTTATAAAATGAATGAAAAAAAAACTTTAAAATAAAATAACATATAGAAAAACATTTGAAATAAATATTAAAACAAAAAACTAAAAATATTAGGTGTTGTTCTGCCTCAATCTCAAGATGTATTTTTCGTTTTTTGAGTTGACGATAAACATTTTTCATATTTCGAATTTAAATTTTGTGAATCAAACAACCATATATTTTGAGTTTGGATTATACAAAAAAAATTTACTTTAGGACATCTTTTAAAGAACTGGATTTTTAATTTCAATATTTCAACTTGGGCACAGAATTGTCTTGCACACTATAACAAATTTTTTTTGTGGTGATGGTACGGTGCGTTGTTACACCAGACCTACAAGGTATTATTTCAACCTTATTTGGACCCGTAGCCCGCAAGGTCGGGTTTCCAGCTGATATACCAATTACTGAAAATCACAATCCTTTATGATATGGAAGATCAGACTATGCTGCAACCACAGAGCATACTTGGATAGTTTTGTGTCTCTGTGCTTTTTTGTGCAAGTAAAGCACACAGACACAAGCTATCATCTCCTAATACTCTTTGGACAGACTTTCAGACTTATAGGGAAGAAGAATTTAGAGACTCATGGTTGAGAAGATGGAAAGAGTTTATCTTACGATTAATTAGTGAAATATCTTGTGACACAACCTAACCTTTCACTCTCCTTATTATTGTCCTCAATTTATTATATTATGTTTGTTTTTTTTGAGGACTTATGATTTGTTTTCGACATATCCTTTCTTGTTCAGTATTCTTCTCACTTTCCATTGGATATTTACAGGTCTACGTAATCAAATTTTGTAGCACCAAAACAAATAACTATTGCTCTTATCCCACAGTTACCTGACATGAATTCTTCTCATTCTATCAACGACATCAAATCCTCTCGCTGAATTGGTATTAGGAAGTGCATCTTTCTCGCTAACTCTTGTATCACTGTTGTCCAGAAAAAGCGATCCATCACAGCCCTGAAATTATGCATGTAAACAAGAATTGTTAAACATCATTGAGACTTAACAAACGTCTAAAATGCATATCGATTATAGTGCACTTCAATGATTTTCAAATTTGTGAAAAACCAAAAAATAAAATAATTGTTCAAGTATATTATGTACATATGAAGCAGGTAATATAGGATTGAATTTGGAAATAGAACCTCGAGAATATCTTCACTCTGTATTAGTGGTTTTAAGAAACTCCACATTTATAAAAGGGAAAAATCCAAATAGTCCCCTGAAAACAAAAATAACATCAGTTTATCCCCTCTTTTGAAAATATTAGCCAAAACAAAAATTAAAAAAAAAAAAAAAAAAAAAAAAAAAAACTCTTCAATAAATTAAAAAAAAAAAGAAAAAAATTGAAACCCAGAAATTCAACTTGAAGATCCGGGTTTCATTACCAAAAAACACAATCCCCTGCCACATTCAAAAAATAAATACCACCAACAAAAAACACTAATAAACACACCACTCAGGCACCATTCGCACACCGTCACACACCAGCCACTCTCATCACCATCATCACCATTCATCACACACCCACTGTCACCAAAACATCATCCAATACCAGCGATAAACACCATCACACACCGACTGGTCCATCCATCACCACCTAACCATTTAAAAAAAAAAAAAAAACTTTTCAACATCCAAAAAACGGCGACGGCAGAGAGAGAAAAGGGAAGAGAGCGACGGCGGAGGAGGGTGGAGAGGGAACAGAAAGAGCGACGACGGAGGAGGGTGGAGAGGAAAGAAAAGAGAGACGGCGGAGGGTGGAAGGGGATGGCGGAGGAGGGTGGAGAGTAAAGAGAAAGAGAGACAGCGGAGGAGGGTGGAAAGGAAAGAGAAAGAGAGACGGTGGAGGGTGGAAAGGAAAGAGAAAGAGAAAGATCAGACTATGCTGCAACCACAGAGCATACTTGGATAGTTTTGTGTCTCTGTGCTTTTTTGTGCTTTTTTGTGCAAGTAAAGCACACAGACACAAGCTATCATCTCCTAATACTCTTTGGACAGACTTTCAGACTTATAGGGAAGAAGAATTTAGAGCCTCATGGTTGAGAAGATGGAAAGAGTTTATCTTACGATTAATTAGTGAAATATCTTGTGACACAACCTAACCTTTCACTCTCCTTATTATTGTCCTCAATTTATTATATTATGTTTGTTTTTTTTGAGGACTTATGATTTGTTTTCGACATATCCTTTCTTGTTCAGTATTCTTCTCACTTTCCATTGGATATTTACAGGTCTACGTAATCAAATTTTGTAGCACCAAAACAAATAACTATTGCTCTTATCCCACAGTTACCTGACATGAATTCTTCTCATTCTATCAACGACATCAAATCCTCTCGCTGAATTGGTATTAGGAAGTGCATCTTTCTCGCTAACTCTTGTATCACTGTTGTCCAGAAAAAGCGATCCATCACAGCCCTGAAATTATGCATGTAAACAAGAATTGTTAAACATCATTGAGACTTAACAAACGTCTAAAATGCATATCGATTATAGTGCACTTCAATGATTTTCAAATTTGTGAAAAACCAAAAAATAAAATAATTGTTCAAGTATATTATGTACATATGAAGCAGGTAATATAGGATTGAATTTGGAAATAGAACCTCGAGAATATCTTCACTCTGTATTAGTGGTTTTAAGAAACTCCACATTTATAAAAGGGAAAAATCCAAATAGTCCCCTGAAAACAAAAATAACATCAGTTTATCCCCTCTTTTGAAAATATTAGCCAAAACAAAAATTAAAAAAAAAAAAAAAAAAAAAAAAAAAAACTCTTCAATAAATTAAAAAAAAAAAGAAAAAAAATTGAAACCCAGAAATTCAACTTGAAGATCCGGGTTTCATTACCAAAAACACAATCCCCTGCCACATTCAAAAAATAAATACCACCAACAAAAAACACTAATAAACACACCACTCAGGCACCATTCGCACACCGTCACACACCAGCCACTCTCATCACCATCATCACCATTCATCACACACCCACTGTCACCAAAACATCATCCAATACCAGCGATAAACACCATCACACACCGACTGGTCCATCCATCACCACCTAACCATTTAAAAAAAAAAAAAAAACTTTTCAACATCCAAAAAACGGCGACGGCAGAGAGAGAAAAGGGAAGAGAGCGACGGCGGAGGAGGGTGGAGAGGGAACAGAAAGAGCGACGACGGAGGAGGGTGGAGAGGAAAGAAAAGAGAGACGGCGGAGGGTGGAAGGGGATGGCGGAGGAGGGTGGAGAGTAAAGAGAAAGAGAGACAGCGGAGGAGGGTGGAAAGGAAAGAGAAAGAGAGACGGTGGAGGGTGGAAAGGAAAGAGAAAGAGAAAGATCAGACTATGCTGCAACCACAGAGCATACTTGGATAGTTTTGTGTCTCTGTGCTTTTTTGTGCTTTTTTGTGCAAGTAAAGCACACAGACACAAGCTATCATCTCCTAATACTCTTTGGACAGACTTTCAGACTTATAGGGAAGAAGAATTTAGAGCCTCATGGTTGAGAAGATGGAAAGAGTTTATCTTACGATTAATTAGTGAAATATCTTGTGACACAACCTAACCTTTCACTCTCCTTATTATTGTCCTCAATTTATTATATTATGTTTGTTTTTTTTGAGGACTTATGATTTGTTTTCGACATATCCTTTCTTGTTCAGTATTCTTCTCACTTTCCATTGGATATTTACAGGTCTACGTAATCAAATTTTGTAGCACCAAAACAAATAACTATTGCTCTTATCCCACAGTTACCTGACATGAATTCTTCTCATTCTATCAACGACATCAAATCCTCTCGCTGAATTGGTATTAGGAAGTGCATCTTTCTCGCTAACTCTTGTATCACTGTTGTCCAGAAAAAGCGATCCATCACAGCCCTGAAATTATGCATGTAAACAAGAATTGTTAAACATCATTGAGACTTAACAAACGTCTAAAATGCATATCGATTATAGTGCACTTCAATGATTTTCAAATTTGTGAAAAACCAAAAAATAAAATAATTGTTCAAGTATATTATGTACATATGAAACAGGTAATATAGGATTGAATTTGGAAATAGAACCTCGAGAATATCTTCACTCTGTATTAGTGGTTTTAAGAAACTCCACATTTATAAAAGGGAAAAATCCAAATAGTCCCCTGAAAACAAAAATAACATCAGTTTATCCCCTCTTTTGAAAATATTAGCCAAAACAAAAATTAAAAAAAAAAAAAAAAAAAAAAAAAAAAAACTCTTCAATAAATTAAAAAAAAAAGAAAAAAATTGAAACCCAGAAATTCAACTTGAAGATCCGGGTTTCATTACCAAAACACAATCCCCTGCCACATTCAAAAAATAAATACCACCAACAAAAAACACTAATAAACACACCACTCAGGCACCATTCGCACACCGTCACACACCAGCCACTCTCATCACCATCATCACCATTCATCACACACCCACTGTCACCAAAACATCATCCAATACCAGCGATAAACACCATCACACACCGACTGGTCCATCCATCACCACCTAACCATTTAAAAAAAAAAAAAAAACTTTTCAACATCCAAAAAACGGCGACGGCAGAGAGAGAAAAGGGAAGAGAGCGACGGCGGAGGAGGGTGGGAGAGGGAACAGAAAGAGCGACGACGGAGGAGGGTGGAGAGGAAAGAAAAGAGAGACGGCGGAGGGTGGAAGGGGATGGCGGAGGAGGGTGGAGAGTAAAGAGAAAGAGAGACAGCGGAGGAGGGTGGAAAGGAAAGAGAAAGAGAGACGGTGGAGGGTGGAAAGGAAAGAGAAAGAGAAAGATCAGACTATGCTGCAACCACAGAGCATACTTGGATAGTTTTGTGTCTCTGTGCTTTTTTGTGCTTTTTTGTGCAAGTAAAGCACACAGACACAAGCTATCATCTCCTAATACTCTTTGGACAAACTTTCAGACTTATAGGGAAGAAGAATTTAGAGCCTCATGGTTGAGAAGATGGAAAGAGTTTATCTTACGATTAATTAGTGAAATATCTTGTGACACAACCTAACCTTTCACTCTCCTTATTATTGTCCTCAATTTATTATATTATGTTTGTTTTTTTTGAGGACTTATGATTTGTTTTCGACATATCCTTTCTTGTTCAGTATTCTTCTCACTTTCCATTGGATATTTACAGGTCTACGTAATCAAATTTTGTAGCACCAAAACAAATAACTATTGCTCTTATCCCACAGTTACCTGACATGAATTCTTCTCATTCTATCAACGACATCAAATCCTCTCGCTGAATTGGTATTAGGAAGTGCATCTTTCTCGCTAACTCTTGTATCACTGTTGTCCAGAAAAAGCGATCCATCACAGCCCTGAAATTATGCATGTAAACAAGAATTGTTAAACATCATTGAGACTTAACAAACGTCTAAAATGCATATCGATTATAGTGCACTTCAATGATTTTCAAATTTGTGAAAAACCAAAAAATAAAATAATTGTTCAAGTATATTATGTACATATGAAGCAGGTAATATAGGATTGAATTTGGAAATAGAACCTCGAGAATATCTTCACTCTGTATTAGTGGTTTTAAGAAACTCCACATTTATAAAAGGGAAAAATCCAAATAGTCCCCTGAAAACAAAAATAACATCAGTTTATCCCCTCTTTTGAAAATATTAGCCAAAACAAAAATTAAAAAAAAAAAAAAAAAAAAAAAAAAAACTCTTCAATAAATTAAAAAAAAAAAGAAAAAAATTGAAACCCAGAAATTCAACTTGAAGATCCGGGTTTCATTACCAAAAACACAATCCCCTGCCACATTCAAAAAATAAATACCACCAACAAAAAACACTAATAAACACACCACTCAGGCACCATTCGCACACCGTCACACACCAGCCACTCTCATCACCATCATCACCATTCATCACACACCCACTGTCACCAAAACATCATCCAATACCAGCGATAAACACCATCACACACCGACTGGTCCATCCATCACCACCTAACCATTTAAAAAAAAAAAAAAAACTTTTCAACATCCAAAAAACGGCGACGGCAGAGAGAGAAAAGGGAAGAGAGCGACGGCGGAGGAGGGTGGAGAGGGAACAGAAAGAGCGACGACGGAGGAGGGTGGAGAGGAAAGAAAAGAGAGACGGCGGAGGGTGGAAGGGGATGGCGGAGGAGGGTGGAGAGTAAAGAGAAAGAGAGACAGCGGAGGAGGGTGGAAAGGAAAGAGAAAGAGAGACGGTGGAGGGTGGAAAGGAAAGAGAAAGAGAAAGATCAGACTATGCTGCAACCACAGAGCATACTTGGATAGTTTTGTGTCTCTGTGCTTTTTTGTGCTTTTTTGTGCAAGTAAAGCACACAGACACAAGCTATCATCTCCTAATACTCTTTGGACAGACTTTCAGACTTATAGGGAAGAAGAATTTAGAGCCTCATGGTTGAGAAGATGGAAAGAGTTTATCTTACGATTAATTAGTGAAATATCTTGTGACACAACCTAACCTTTCACTCTCCTTATTATTGTCCTCAATTTATTATATTATGTTTGTTTTTTTTGAGGACTTATGATTTGTTTTCGACATATCCTTTCTTGTTCAGTATTCTTCTCACTTTCCATTGGATATTTACAGGTCTACGTAATCAAATTTTGTAGCACCAAAACAAATAACTATTGCTCTTATCCCACAGTTACCTGACATGAATTCTTCTCATTCTATCAACGACATCAAATCCTCTCGCTGAATTGGTATTAGGAAGTGCATCTTTCTCGCTAACTCTTGTATCACTGTTGTCCAGAAAAAGCGATCCATCACAGCCCTGAAATTATGCATGTAAACAAGAATTGTTAAACATCATTGAGACTTAACAAACGTCTAAAATGCATATCGATTATAGTGCACTTCAATGATTTTCAAATTTGTGAAAAACCAAAAAATAAAATAATTGTTCAAGTATATTATGTACATATGAAGCAGGTAATATAGGATTGAATTTGGAAATAGAACCTCGAGAATATCTTCACTCTGTATTAGTGGTTTTAAGAAACTCCACATTTATAAAAGGGAAAAATCCAAATAGTCCCCTGAAAACAAAAATAACATCAGTTTATCCCCTCTTTTGAAAATATTAGCCAAAACAAAAATTAAAAAAAAAAAAAAAAAAAAAAAAAAAACTCTTCAATAAATTAAAAAAAAAAAGAAAAAAATTGAAACCCAGAAATTCAACTTGAAGATCCGGGTTTCATTACCAAAAACACAATCCCCTGCCACATTCAAAAAATAAATACCACCAACAAAAAACACTAATAAACACACCACTCAGGCACCATTCGCACACCGTCACACACCAGCCACTCTCATCACCATCATCACCATTCATCACACACCCACTGTCACCAAAACATCATCCAATACCAGCGATAAACACCATCACACACCGACTGGTCCATCCATCACCACCTAACCATTTAAAAAAAAAAAAAAAACTTTTCAACATCCAAAAAACGGCGACGGCAGAGAGAGAAAAGGGAAGAGAGCGACGGCGGAGGAGGGTGGAGAGGGAACAGAAAGAGCGACGACGAAGGAGGGTGGAGAGGAAAGAAAAGAGAGACGGCGGAGGGTGGAAGGGGATGGCGGAGGAGGGTGGAGAGTAAAGAGAAAGAGAGACAGCGGAGGAGGGTGGAAAGGAAAGAGAAAGAGAGACGGTGGAGGGTGGAAAGGAAAGAGAAAGAGAAAGATCAGACTATGCTGCAACCACAGAGCATACTTGGATAGTTTTGTGTCTCTGTGCTTTTTTGTGCTTTTTTGTGCAAGTAAAGCACACAGACACAAGCTATCATCTCCTAATACTCTTTGGACAAACTTTCAGACTTATAGGGAAGAAGAATTTAGAGCCTCATGGTTGAGAAGATGGAAAGAGTTTATCTTACGATTAATTAGTGAAATATCTTGTGACACAACCTAACCTTTCACTCTCCTTATTATTGTCCTCAATTTATTATATTATGTTTGTTTTTTTTGAGGACTTATGATTTGTTTTCGACATATCCTTTCTTGTTCAGTATTCTTCTCACTTTCCATTGGATATTTACAGGTCTACGTAATCAAATTTTGTAGCACCAAAACAAATAACTATTGCTCTTATCCCACAGTTACCTGACATGAATTCTTCTCATTCTATCAACGACATCAAATCCTCTCGCTGAATTGGTATTAGGAAGTGCATCTTTCTCGCTAACTCTTGTATCACTGTTGTCCAGAAAAAGCGATCCATCACAGCCCTGAAATTATGCATGTAAACAAGAATTGTTAAACATCATTGAGACTTAACAAACGTCTAAAATGCATATCGATTATAGTGCACTTCAATGATTTTCAAATTTGTGAAAAACCAAAAAATAAAATAATTGTTCAAGTATATTATGTACATATGAAGCAGGTAATATAGGATTGAATTTGGAAATAGAACCTCGAGAATATCTTCACTCTGTATTAGTGGTTTTAAGAAACTCCACATTTATAAAAGGGAAAAAATCCAAATAGTCCCCTGAAAACAAAAATAACATCAGTTTATCCCCTCTTTTGAAAATATTAGCCAAAACAAAAATTAAAAAAAAAAAAAAAAAAAAAAAAAACTCTTCAATAAATTAAAAAAAAAAAGAAAAAATTGAAACCCAGAAATTCAACTTGAAGATCCGGGTTCATTACCAAAAACACAATCCCCTGCCACATTCAAAAAATAAATACCACCAACAAAAAACACTAATAAACACACCACTCAGGCACCATTCGCACCACCGTCACACACCAGCCACTCTCATCACCATCATCACCATTCATCACACACCCACTGTCACCAAAACATCATCCAATACCAGCGATAAACACCATCACACACCGACTGGTCCATCCATCACCACCTAACCATTTAAAAAAAAAAAAAAACTTTTCAACATCCAAAAAAACGGCGACGACAGAGAGAGAAAAGGGAAGAGAGCGACGGCGGAGGAGGGTGGAGAGGGAACAGAAAGAGCGACGACGGAGGAGGGTGGAGAGGAAAGAAAAGAGAGACGGCGGAGGGTGGAAGGGGATGGCGGAGGAGGGTGGAGAGTAAAGAGAAAGAGAGACAGCGGAGGAGGGTGGAAAGGAAAGAGAAAGAGAGACGGTGGAGGGTGGAAAGGAAAGAGAAAGAGAAAGATCAGACTATGCTGCAACCACAGAGCATACTTGGATAGTTTTGTGTCTCTGTGCTTTTTTGTGCTTTTTTGTGCAAGTAAAGCACACAGACACAAGCTATCATCTCCTAATACTCTTTGGACAGACTTTCAGACTTATAGGGAAAAAGAATTTAGAGACTCATGGTTGAGAAGATGGAAAGAGTTTATCTTACGATTAATTAGTGAAATATCTTGTGACACAACCTAACCTTTCACTCTCCTTATTATTGTCCTCAATTTATTATATTATGTTTGTTTTTTTGAGGACTTATGATTTGTTTTCGACATATCCTTTCTTGTTCAGTATTCTTCTCACTTTCCATTGGATATTATCATAGTTTATTTCTTCTAACTTACGTCAACCTTGCACACCTAAGCAACCGTTGACCCAACAGGCGACCATGTACATAACATGTGACTATATATATTTTAATGATTTATGTTGATCTATACTTATCCGATGGCTAGTTAACTTATATAACCCGTTTTTCTTCAATAATGACAGTAGCTTTATTATTTTAAACCTTATTGTTGAAAGTATACAAGAGATTTTACATATATATATATAATTCCCAAATTAGGAAGTTTTGAAAGCTTTATTTTAAAACATAATTAAAATCATTCATTTTCAAAATTTAAATATATACATGGTTCCAAACGTGTTGAAGTTTTTCTCTTAAAACTTTTATAGGCTTTGAAACTCGTAATTTTGAATTAGTAAGTGTTGTATAAAATAATAAGAATGTTATTGAATACCCAATATTTCTAAAAGGATTTTGATCCTCTTATTAGTTGGATAATCTTATAATTACAATAATTAGATTTGACTTTAATAACCAATTTTAAAAATAATCTGATTGATGTAATTGATGGATAGAATTACTTGACCTTTTCTGAAATTAATGACAATGAAACCCTACTTTTTAACAATTAGCTAAAAACCCTTTTCTAATTAACCTCTATTGCAGCTGCAAATTAAAAAGTCAAATTTCCAGGTAAAAATACATGCAATCACTATCATGCCCTCTAAAAATTATAAAATCATCAAAAAAACTTTATAATAAAATAACATATAGAAAAACATTTGACATAAATGTTAAACAAAATATCAAAAATATTAGGTGCTGTTCTGCCTCAATCTCAAGATGTATTTTTGTTTTTTGAGTTGCCGATAAACGTTTTTCATATTTCGAATTTAAATTTTGTGAATCAAACAACCATATATTTTGAGTTTGGATTATACAAAAACAAATTTACTTTAGGACATCTTTTAAAGAACTGGATTTTTAATTTCAATATTTCAACTTGGGCACAGAATTGTCTTGCACACCATAACAAATTTTTTTTGTGGTGATGGTACGGTGCTAATTTAATAATTTAAGCAACTGTCTCTAAAAAAAAAATTACTTTAAACAGTGGCAAGTTTAAACTAATTTTTTTAAATTAGTCTTTTTTTAAAAAAAAAATGATAGTTTTTTTGTGTTCTTACTTTTTCCAACTGCAACGTCTCTCTCTGTGCTTTCTTTTTCCAAAAGCTACCAACTCCGACGTCCGCTTCCTTTTTCAATATGTTTTTTTTTGTGTTCCCTATAACATATATCCACCAACATCTGTGCACCATTACCCACCATCTGACCAGCCATCATCACTCATACATCACCCACAGATTGTTTATCATCACCGGTGATTCTCTATCATCATTGTCTGAATATGGTAGATCCCAACTCCATTCAATGGATTTTACTTGGCTCTGTCAAAACAATACAATATTAATTTTGGGGAGTTCCTCAATTCAAATTTATTAATGAGCTTGTTGGCTTTCTTTATATTTTCTTCTCTATTTTAATAATATTTTCATTTATATATATTATTTAATCACACCACACAGACACAAAGTCTATTTCCATTTACATATATGATTTAATCACACACACACACGTACACACAGAGTCTATTTTCATTTACATATATTATTTAATCACACACATTACATAAATTACTTAATTATTTAATCACACATACACACACACACACACATACACACACAGTCTATTTTCAATTTATATATATTATTTAATCACACACATTACTATATTATTTAATCACACACACACACACACACAAACACACACATAAAGTCTATTTCCATTTTCATATATGATTTAATCACACACATTACATATATTATTTAATCACACACACGAACATAGACACACAAAGTCTATTTCCATTTACATATATTATTTAATCACACACATTACATATATTATTTAATCACACACACACATAGTCTATTTCCATTTATATATATTATTTAATCACACACATTACATATAATATTTGATCACGCATACACATACACACAGAGTCTATTTCCATTTACATATATTATTTAATCACACACATGACATATATTATTTAATCACACACACATACAAAGATTCTATTTCCATTTACATATATTATTTAATCACAGACACAGACACAACACAAACACAGAGGACACTGACACACACACACACATGCACACACACACACACACATGCACACACACACACAGTCTATTTCGATTTACATATATTATATAATTACACACACACACACAACACACAGACACACAGAGTCTATTTCGATTTACATATATTATTTAATTATACACACACACAGTTTATTCCCATTTACAGATATTATTTAATCACACACATACACACGCACACACCACACACGCACACACACACACATAGAGTCTATTTCATTTATATATATATATATTATTTAATCACACACATTACATATAATATTTGATCACACACACACACACACAGAGTTATTTCCATTTACATATATTATTTAATCACACACACACACACACAGACACATAGACACACAGGACATAGACACACATGCACACACACACAGAGTCTATTTCGATTTACATATCTAATTAATTACACACAACAGAGTCTATTTCCATTTACATATATTATTTAATCACACACACAGACACACAGAGACACTACACACACACACAGACACACAGACACATACACACACAGACACAGACACACAGACACACACACACAACACACACACACACACACACATTATTTAATTACACACACATACACACAGAGAGTCTATTTCAAAATTAGCAGCCTGGGCCTTATCCTCGGTTGGAGATTTGTCTTGGCACTTTGTTAGTGTTGATTGTATTTTTTTTGGTTTCTAGGATGTGTAGTCTGTTTTGCTTCGCTCAATGAAGTTGAGTTTATCTCCGATCCATCCTATTGGAATTTAACTTTTTTAGTTTCAAACAAAACAAAAAAAAAAGGTAATCACCCTTTTATGAGTGGTCCACTGTTGGTAACCTGCATGACGTGGGAATATTTCATATATTTTTCAAGGATTCATACTGCATATATCTATTGTCGACATAAATAGTAATCCTTATTTTGCATGAAAATGGAATCCAACGTTTGTTTTTTACAAAGCAATCTTAAGTAAAATATAGCAATCAGCTGTCATTTTTTAAAAAAAGAAAGGACATTAATCAAAGTTAAAAAGAAAAACTTCAAGTAATATTATTGACATAACATCATTGTTAAACTATGAAATATAAATTTATTTAATGGTATTATACATTCACTCATACTAATTTAATAATTTAAACAACTGTCTCTGAAAAAAAAAATTACTTTAAACAGTGGCAAGTTTAAACTTTAAACCAATTTTTTAAATTAGTCTTTTTTTGAAAAAAAAAATGATAGTTTTTTTGTGTTCTTACTTGTTCTAACTACAACGTCTCTCTCTGTGCTTCTTTATTCCAACTTATTCCAAAAGGACCAACTGCGACGTCCGTTTCCTTTTCAATATGTTTTTTTTTGTGTTCCTATAACATATATCCACCAACGTCTATGCACCATACCCACCATTTGACCGACCATCATCATAATACATCACCCACAGATTGTTTATCATCACGGTGATTCTCTATCATCATTGTCTGGATATCGTAGATCCCAACTCCATTCAATGGAGTTTACTTGGCTCTGTCAAAGTCATACAATATTAATTTTGGGGAGTCCCTCAATTCAAATTATTAATGAGCTTGTGGCTTTCTATATTTTTTTCTCTATTTTATAATATTCTCATTTATATATATTATATCACCACAAAGACACAAGTCTATTTCCATTTACATATATGATTTAATCACGCACACACACACACACATAGAGTCTTTGATTGACATTATATTTAATCACACACATTACATAAATTATTAATTATTTAATCACACACACACTCAACACACATACACACCAGTATTTCCGTTTATATATATTAATTAATACACCCACACACCACACAACACAACACATAGAGTCTATTTCCATTTTCATGAGGATTTAATCAGACACATTACATATGTTATTTAATCACACAGACACACACACAAGTCTATTTCCATTTACATATTATTTAATCACCACACACACAGAGTATATTTCCTTTTATATATATTATTAATCACACACATAACATATAATATTGATCACACACACACACACAGTCCATTTCCCACTTACATATATTGTAATCACACCACAAACAATATTATTTAAACACACCACACACAGAGATCTATTTTCCAGTTACATATTATTGAACACACACACACCAAACACACGCACACACAGATCTATTTTCATTACATATTATTTAATCACACACCCACACACAGACACACGCACACACACACACACAAATGCACACACACACAAACACCGTCTATTTCGATTACTATATATTTAATTACACACACACAAACACAAGAGACCACAGGGGTATGCGATTTACATATATTATTAACTACACACACACACAGAGTCTATTTCCGTTACATATTGATTTTAATCACACACGCACAACACACACACACATAGTCTATCCATTACATATATATTTAATCCACACACCACATTATTAATTACACACACATACACACAGAGAGTCTATTTTCCAAATGCAGCAGTAGGGCCTTATCCTCGGTTTGGGATTGTTTTGGCACTCTGTTAGTGTTGATGTATTTTTTTTGGTTTCCAGGATGTGTAGTATGTTCTTTCGCTCAATGGAGTTGAGTTTATCTCCGATCGAATATATTGAAATTTAAGTTTTTTGGTTTCAAACAAACCAAAAAAAAGATAATCACCCTTTATGAGTGGTCCACTGTTGGTAACCTGCATGATGTGCGAATATTTTATATATTATTTCAAGGATTCTATGCATATCTATTGACGACATAAATAGTAATCCTTTTTGCATGAAATGGAATCCAACGTTGTTTTTTTCAAAGCATCTTAAGTAAAATATAGCAATCAGCTGTCATTCTTAAAAAAGACAAAGGACATTAATCAAATTTAAAGAGGAAAAACTTCGAGTAATATATTGAAATAACATCATTGTTAAACTGTGAAATATAAATTTATTTAATGGTATTGTACATTTCATCATATACTAATTTAATAATTTAAACAGCTGTCTCTCAAAAAAAAAATTACCTTTAAACAGTGGCAAGTTTAAACTAATTTGTGTCCTATAACATAATCCACCAAACGTCTGTGCACCATTACCCACCATTGACCGGCCATCATCACTCATACATCACCCACAGATTGTTTATCATCACCGGTGATCTTATCATCATTTGTCTGGATATCGTAGATCCCAACTCCATTCAAGGAAGTTAATTGGCTCTGCAAAGTCATACAATATAATTTGGGGGAGTTCCTCAATTCATTTATTAATGAGCTTGTTGGCTTTCTTTATATTTTTTCTCCTATTTAATAATATTCTCATTATATATATTATTCAATCCACACACAGACACAGAGTCTATTTCCAGTACATATATGAGTTAATCACACACACACACACATACACACGAGTCTTTTCCCTTTATATATATATTTAATCACAAACACATTACATATATTATTTAATATCAACACACACAAACACACACATAGAGTCTATTTCCGTTTTCATATATGATTTAATCACACACATGCATATATTATTTTAATCACACAACACACCACACACAAAAAGTCGATTTCCATGTCATATATTATTTAATCACACATTATATATATTATTTGATCAACACCACACACACACAGACTATATTTTATTTACATATATTATTAACCACAACATTACATATATAGTTAATCACACCACACACACATGTACAGATTCTATTTTCATTTACATATATATTTAATCACACATTACATATATTATTTAATCACACAACACACACCTGCATAGACACACAGAGTCTTTTCGATTTTACATATATTATTTATTACACACCACACAACCACAGACACAGAATCTATTTCGATTTACATAGATTATTTAATTACACACACACACACAGAGTCTGTTTCCATTTACATATTAGTTTAATCACACATTACATATATATTTTAATCACACATACACACACCGAGATTCTATTCCATTTACATATATTATTTAATCACACACACACACACACATGCACACACACACAGTCTATTTCAATTTGCATATTTATTAATTACACACACACAACACACACATACAGAGTCATTTCCATTTACATATATATTTAATCACACACATACACACGCCCAATCACACACACGCAGAGTCTATTTCCATTACAGATATTATTTAATCCGCACATTATATATTATTTAATCACACATACACAAGCACAGAATATTTCCATTTACATATATTATTTTCACTCAACCCACACACACACAGCGCACACACAAACAGAGTCTATGTCGATTTGCTATATATTTACTTACACACGCACACAACACACAGACACCACATTCTATTTCGATTTACACATATTATTTAATTACACACACACACACATAATCTATTTCCATTTATATATATTATAATCACACAAACACACCACACACCGCACACACACAGAGTCTATCCTTTTACATATATTATTTATTCCACACACACACACAACAAACACATTATTTAATTACACACAGAGAGTCTATTCAAAATTAGCAGTCTGGGCCTTATCCTCGGTTGAGGTTTGTCTTGGCTCTGTTAGTGTTGATTGTATTTTTTTGGTTTCCAGGATGTTAGTCTGTTTTCTTTCGCTCAATGAAGTTGAGTTTATCTCCGATCGAATATATTGAAATTTAACTTTTTTAGTTTCAACAAAACCAAAAAAAAGGAATCCACCCTTTTATGATTGGGTCCATGTTGGTAACCTGTGACAGTGGATATTTTATTATATTATTTCAAGGATTCATACTGCATATATCTATGTAACGACATACAATAGTAATCCTTATTTTGCATGATAAATGGAATCCCAACGTTTGTTTTTTTCAAAGCAATCTTAAGTAAAATAAGCATCACTGTCATTTTTAAAATAAAAGAAACGACATTGATCAAATTAAAGAGAAAAACTTCAAATAATATTATTGACAAAACATCCATTGTTAAACTGTGAATATAAATTATTTATGGTATTGACATTCACTCATATACTAATTTTAATAATTTAAACAGCTGTCTCTAAAAAAAAATTACTTTAAACGTTGGCAAGTTTTAAACTAATTTTTTTAAATTAGTCTTTTTTTTAAAAAAAAAAAATGAGAGTTTTTTTGTTTTCTTACTTTTTCCAACTGCAACGTCCTCTCTCTGTGCTTTCTTTTCCAAAAGCTAACCAACTGCGACGTCCGCTTTCCTTTTTCAATATGTTTTTTTTTGTGTTCCCTTAACATATATCCACCCAACGTCTGTGCACCATTACCCACCATTTGATCGGCCATTCATCACTCATACATCACCCACATTGATTGTTATCATAAACTGGTGATTCTTATCATCCATTGTTTGGTGATCGTAGATCCCAACTCCATTCAATGGAGTTTACTTGGCTCTGTCAAAGTCACATATTAATTTTGGGGAGTTCCTCAATTCAAATTTATTAATGAGTGTTGGCTTTCTTTAGATTTCTTCTCTTCTTTTAATAATATTTTCATTTATAATTATTATTTAATCACACACACACAGTCTATTTCATCTACGTATATTAAATCACAACACACACAAAGATTCTATTTGCATTTAACATATATTATTAATCAACCCACAAATACGCAGATATTATTTAATCCCACACACACACAACATGCTTCACAACACAGCACACATCCCACACACACA